>CM062818.1:438781262-439981262 GCA_031772625.1 Pinus tabuliformis | reverse complement strand
ATAACTAGTCTCATGCGTCACAATATTTTATTAAATTATTTTTTCATTTATCTATAATTTGATAAAAAAACCATTAAAACTGAAAAACAAATAAAAGAAAAATCCATTAAAACCACAACATATTAAAGAAATTGAATAAATAAGGAAATAGAAATAAAAAATTAATAAAAGAATTAAACAAAAGTAAAAAAATAATATATAAGAAGAGTGATATCTATTTAATTATATTTAATCAATATGAAATTCAGATTGAAATATTAAAATCAAAATTAATAAAAGAAAAAAAAACCTAAAAAAGGAAAAAATAAAAGAATCTTAATAAAATGGAGTAAAAATATAATTTAAAAAAAAAGAAAAGGAAATGGAAATTTACCAAAGTTAAAAAATTACCAGAAAAAAAGAGAGAAACAAAGAAATAAATAAATAAAATATATAAATGAATCATAATAATATAGAGGTGAAATTAAAAAGAATAAAATATTAAAAAAAGAAGAGAGAATCAAATTAAAAAAATAAAGAAAGAAAATATATAAATGAATCATATAATATAGCGCTGAAATTAAAAGGAACAAAATAATAAAAATGAATAAAATAAAATAAATTAATAAAATGAAGGGATTATATTATGAAAGAAAATTTACAATTTTTAACATTATTGGAAACGAATTAAACAAAGGGGGAGGGGGAGGGGGAAATAGCGAAACTCTTACTCACAAAAAGGGAGAGGGGGAAATAGCGAAACTCTTACTCACAAAAAGGGAGAGAACTACAAAAAAAAAAGAAAAAGAAAAAAAAGAGGAAACCTAAGAATAAAAAGAGGGGATCCAACAACTATTTAATGGCTTGGCTCAACACTAACTCTTACTCACAAAAAGGGAGAGGGGGAAATAGCGAAACTCTTACTCACAAAAAGGGAGAGAACTACAAAAAAAAAAGAAAAAGAAAAAAAAGAGGAAACCTAAGAATAAAAAGAGGGGATCCAACAACTATTTAATGGCTTGGCTCAACACTAATGTGGTGCTTAGTCTTCTCTGCATGTTTTGCCAAGGTTGAGGAGTGAATCTTGCAATGTTTTATGTCAGTGACATGTTCCTTACTCCTTTGATTACTGGAACAACCAATTTATCCAATGTAAGTAGTCTCACATGAAGAGGGATCAAATACACACATTTTATGTCTTTGGAACGACCAATTTTTCCAATGAAATAATCCCATAAAAATAAAGAATCAAATACACACCTTTTATGTCTTTAGAATTTGACCAATTTTTCGAATAAAATAGTCCCATAAGAATAAGGAATCAATGGAGTTTTGCAAGTATGGGTAAATCCATAGTATCTATTACATATTTGTATTTGAATCACCAATCCAATCCAATCAACCTCCCTGTCGACCTCATCCCCCTCTGGTCTGACCTCTCAATCTCTCTCCTGCGGGGTGGTCTTCGGCGCTCAAACGTTGCTGATCATCTTACATGGTCTCTTCCTTTCTCTGCTCCACATGCTATCGTAAAAGATATATACGCAGATCTTATCTCTGTTTATGCTCCCGCATCGCGGCGCTTTCCAGTCTTCTAGTGGAAGATTCGTTGCCCCCTCAAGATTATTTTGTTCTCCTGGTTGGTGCTTTTCAACAAGAACCTAACCTGGGACTCCTTGAGGCGGCGGTCTTGGCATGGCCCTAGCAGATGTGCTCTCTGCAAGATGGACGAGGAAACAAACTTTCATCTCTTCTTCAAGTGCTCTGTTGCCCAACATATCTGGTATGACCTTGCAAATTTTTTCTCCTTTCAACACCTATGTTTCATCTTTGTGGATGCAGCTTTTGCCTGGTGGGGGTGTCAAAAATCCCTCCGCCCCATTCTACCCATCACCATCTGGTCTCTTTGGCGGTGGCGTAACCGGATAATTTTTGAAGACTCCACTCTTTCTGCAGATTTTGTCCTACAATCCGTCTCTGCTCTGTTCTCCCCGAACAACTGACTGCCACCCATGGGGTCTGTTTTTTCCATCTCCAGACATAGGTTCATGTATACAGGTTATAACATATGGTCGTTTTTCTTTCCCATGATTTTTTGAGATGTTTTTCAGATACTGCCTATAGTTCTGCAACTGCAAGCTGCTCATGAAAGCTGTTACATGCTGTCTTTTGTGCCATAAGACGTTTTACAAAACTTCATCTTGTCTGTATATCTCCTCAATATAATATAAAGATTTTCTTTCTAGAAAAAAAAGATATCACATCGGTCGCTTAAATTTCCGAATCTTTTTGATTTTGTGGTGAGTATTATCGATGGAGTTTTAGAGTTATTATAATAAAACTTTCACTGTTTGTGGTTAGGTTGCTTATTTTTCTCCCATTTACCCTATGGTATGGATCATAATAATAACGAATAAAAGAGCTATATCTTTGTTGCACGCTTATGGAATCCATTTTTCTTAAACATTTAGGTTTTAAGTTAATATAATGTTTTTTATTCTTATGAAAAATTCGCAATAAAAAAAGGAATGAAAATATGGATGTTCATTTTCCACATAGGAATCTTAGTAAATATTTGTGGCCTGCCTTTTCTTAAGGTATATGCAAAACAAAACTACTTCATAAATTTATGTCATACATTCGGCAAAAACGAGTGTACAGGCCTTTTTAACAACCTATTTTATTAGAAAAAAATAATGTCACTCTGTCGCTTGCTTCTTACACACAAAATGGAATTCGGAGAATATAATATTGGTGAACAGCTTTTTGTCATTCAATTATTTGTAAATGTACCAAAAGTGAGCCAAATTGTGAAATACATTCATTGAGTACAGTCGGTGACCTGGTGTTTTGAATCTGCACTTTATTATTAGTCCAATCAGAGTAGTTTGGGGTGCCTCATTACTTAAATTTTTCCAATGGGTTAGAAAACCATTTTTGTTATTGACTATAATTTATTCAAAAAATATTGAAGTTGATATTAATTTTAAATTTACCAAAAATTAAATGATTTTATTTACGGTTTATTTTTTAAAATTTTTAATTTTTAATTTTTATTAAATTTATTTTTTCTACATTTTAATTGATAATTTTATTTTGTAATGATAATATGTACTTTGAAATATTAGTAGCACTCTACAACTACGTGCCTCTGCACAGATCTCAATGCAAAAGTAAAATAATATAATGTTATTGATTATTATTATAATATGATTGAATGCCAGCCTCCTCATATTGTTATAAGCAATTATGTCAAATTAAATTAAATAATTGATGGGAAGTTATTTGTTTCTTACTACATGGTGTGACAAGTCTGCAAATAAACAATTAATTAGATAGGAAATAAATCTATATAAAATAATTAGTAAAATATATAAAATTAGTTAATTAAAATTATAAATGTATATTGAAAAATATCTCATAATTTAACTGAATTAATATCAGATCTGTCTCATACTTATTGTGTTACCCCTAGCCTAGAGACAGGGATAATAACAGTATGATGAACATTTATGCCAAACCGTATCTTGATAAAATAATTAGTAAAATATATAAAATTAATTAATAGAATTATAAATATATATTGAAAAATATTTCATAATTTAACTGAATTAATATCAGACCTATCTCATACTTACTGTGTTATCCCTAGCCTAGAGACGGATAATAACAGTATGCTGAACATTTATGCCAAACGGTATCATGATCCTTGCGGGACAAGATTATCCAGTAAGAAATAAATTTAAACCTATGGAAATTAAATACGGTTACATGTGTATATGGTTAAGATGATTTATTAGACACTTAGCGATTATCAACCTGCTATTTTGCTGCACATGCAAGAAGATATGAAATGACCGAATATCTGTATTATTGTCATTATACTTTTTATAGAGTAGAATTTGATTTTGAAGTTGCCTAAAATTTGACAACTACTTACATATTATTTTCAATATTATTGTTGTATTATTGTCATTATACTTTTTATAGAGTAGAATTTGATTTTGAAGTTGCCTAAAATTTGACAACTACTTACATATTATTTTAAATATTATTGTTGTTTATATTTATGGGGTATTTTTTGGAATTGTTATTATTCTTTACATTAACAAGGTAATAATACATTCAAAAATTAAATGATCTTATTTAATGTTTATTTTTGAAAGAAATTTAATTTTTAATTTTAACTTTTTTACATTTTAATTAGTCACAGTGTTATTTTGTAATGATTTTGACATATTAATGACAATGTACAACCACCAATTTAATTAGCTTTGAATATGCATAAATTTTATGCTGACCATCATCCATCTATCATCACTACCCAACCATCATCCAATAGTTCGAGTGGCTCATGTGTTTCCATGACATTTAAATATAACAATTATCTCAATATTTTTTATTATTCAAAAATATTTAATATAATATAAAATAACATTTAAAAAAATTGAGCCCCAAGACTTAGCTCAATCGTTCAAATCAGTGCCTCGCCAATCTGGAGGTCACAAAGTCAATTCCCAAAAGCTCTTGGGGTCAAGTCAATAAATAGGCCGAGGGGTGTGACCCCCTTCCGGTGGGGTCCACTCTAGTGTTGATCCGGGGCCGAAATTGATACGGGGGTGGGGTCCACCCAGGTATCCGTGAACCACAAGTGAAAAAAAAAACATTTAGCAACCACGAGTATTCGTGAACCACAAGTGAAAAAAAAAGAGCATTTAAAAAAATTGATACGGGAAACCTCATTAATACGCTGAAATTGATACGGGGGTGGGTACCACAAGCGAGAAAAAAAAAAAAAAAAAAAAAAAAAACATTAAAGAGAAAAACATTTAAAAAAATTGATACGGGAAAACTCATTAATAGGGTGAAATTGATATGGGGGTGGGGTCTACTCGGGTATCCGTGAACCCCAAGTGAAAAAAAAATAAATAAAAATAAAAAAATAAAAATTTACGGGAAAACTCATTAATAGGGTGAAATTGATATGGGGGTGGGGTCTACTCGGGTATCCGTGAACCACAAGTGAAAAAAAAATAAATAAAAATAAAAAAATAAAAATTTAGTGACCACGGGTATCATGAACCACAAGTGAAAAAAACAAAAGAACATTTAAAAAAATTAATACGGGAAACCTCATTAATAGGCCAAAATTGATAGGGGGTGGGGTCCACCCTAGTGTTGATTCGTGGATGTAGCGGCTCCCAGTGACCACGGGTATCCGTGAACCACAAGCGAACAAAAAAATATTTAGTGACCACCGGTATCTGTGAACCACAAGTGAAAAAAAAACATTTAAAAAAATTGATACGGGAAACCTCAATAATAGGCCGAAGGGTGTGACCCCGTGGGGTCCACCCTAGTGTTGATCTGTGGATGTAGTGGCTACATTTAAAAAAATTGATACGGGAAACCTCATTAATAGGCCGAGGGGTGTGACCCCGTGGGGTCCACCCTAGTGTTGATCTATGGATGAAGTGGCTACCCAGTGACCACGGGTATCTGTGAACCACAAGTAAAAAAAAAAGCAAAAAAGAAAAGAAAAGAAAAAGAAAAAAAACATTTAAAATAATTGATACAGGAAACCTCATTATTACAGCCGCTACCTAGTGACCACAGGTATCCGTGAACCACAAGTGAAAAAAATGAAAAAAAGAAAAAAACATTTAAAAAAATTGATAGGGGAAACCTCATTATTAGCCTGTATCGAAGGAAGAGGTGTGGAGTGCCCAAGGAAAGTAAACGCCAGGCAGGCAATTATGGGATACAAAAAGGAAGGAAGTGGTGTGGAGTGCCCGAGGAAAGTAAACACCAGGCGGGCAATTATGGGATACAGAAAGGGATTAAATGCCGTGATGGGATTTATGTGTCATTTATATTGTGGAAGAATTAAATTAAACGAATTATTTTAATTTATAAGGGTTGATTGGTTTGCTTTGATTAAAATGAATGGTAAATTATAATAAAGTTAAGAATTTGTTTAATTTATAAAATTTATATTTACTTTCTATATTATTACATATGATAATTAACATTTAAGATTTATGAGAGATGTGAGGTAGTTTTAAGGATAGCCGTTTAGATTTATCCTTTTATTAGATTGCTCAATTCACTCATAACTTTGTCTATTTTGTTTATTGTCACGCAGAGGTTTTCAACTAAAAGTAAAAGTAAGAAGGTGCAATGGGCTTAAGTGTCTCTCCAAATTTATGTTAAATATTTTGGAAATTATTTTTTTTAGCTAAAAATTTTAATATGCCTTATATTTTTAATTTTTGTTGTATTTAATTATTTTGTATCTTTGGATTTTTATTTAATTGTTTTGCATTTTAAAATTTATATCAAATTTCAATTTCAAGAATGATACAATTATAAAATTGTGAATATATTATCAAATAACATATTACATCATATAAAATAACAAATTACATCATATAAAAAATAAATTATCAAATAATAAATAATACATTTCATTTTGAGAAATATAGAAATTATTAAAAAATGTAATAGTTAGCTAAATTATTATTTTACAGTACTTAGATTACATAACTTTTAATCTATTGGTTCTTGAAATACACCTTGAAATACTCATTTTTCATTGAGAAAGATTTCAATCATATTTATTTTCAAAGTCTTTGATATAATGGTTAGTTAAATTATAATTTTATATTGTTTAAATGACATTTTTAATATCAGTTTTTCCAAATACTTTATTCATTTTGAAATGTCATAAGATAATTAATGAAAATGTCATTTTTTATATTTTTTACAATACATTGGAATCTATTTATGTAAGTCATGGTCAAATTGTCACTAGTGAATTTTCCCTAAAATCAAATAAAAATTAATTGAAATATCTTTAAATTATTATGCATTCAAATTTTTTTTATTAAAAAAATATATATCATAATTTTGTTAAAAATTATATCACCTAAAATTAATAAGGTAATCATGTCTTTATTACATAAAATATTACAATGTCAATATTTTCTTAATTTATTAGTTCGTTTATTGTGTTTGATAAAAATCTCTACTTGAGTGTTCGTACTTGTGTAGAACATATATTTTTTGTTCATATTTAGTATATTCATATATATATTTGTGATGTTTATCTTGAACATATTCATATGTATTCGAACAAATGTAATATTGTGTAAAAATAGAATTCCCTGAGAAGTTATATATATGTATATGTTAGCAGTTTTAGTTAGCAGATTTCCAATGCAAGATACCTTTTTTTTACCACTTTTGGTAGAAACATTTTTTTGTTTGGAAGTATGGTTCAAGAATTTTGGTTTCAACATTCAAGTACTAAGTCACACGTCAATAGCAATATTTTATGGTTACTAAAAAAACACTATTAATTCATTCATGTATGTCTTATTTGTTTCTTACTCTAATTTAAAGATAATTAAAATAAGCAAAAATATCTACAAAGTAGCACTTGTTCAAATACAATAATTAGTTCATACATTTCAAAATTCAATAATTGAACTAAGCAATTAAAATAAGAAAAAATATCTACAAAGTAGCACTTGTTCAAATACAATAATTAGTTCATACATTTCAAAATTCAATAATTGAACTAAGTTACAGGTAAACTCAAGCTATGCAGCCTTGTTTATTTATAAAAACACAAAATTCACTCAAAAATATATTAATCTAGTTTGCAATATTAATAAATATTATCAATAAAATTTGTAATATTAATTATAATATTAATATCATTAATATCAATATTAACATTATTAATACATATAATATTATTATTAATATTAATAAATAACATTTATATTATAAAAATTATTATTATTATTATTATTTTAAATAATTTCAGAAGAAATCACGTTGGTAGATTTAGGTCGAGGCATTTCGAACTAGCCAGTGTGGTTCATCATACGATCATAGCATAAATTTGGAACTAGCCAGTGTGGTTCATCATACGATCATAGCATAAAGTTAAATAGGGAATCCAGACCTAACAGCGAAGGGAAACTACGACTAGATAACGACTATTTTTAACCTGATAATAAAAAGGGCTAAAATACTAATTTATTTAATATTATTTATTTATTTATCATTTTTATTAATAAAATTATTATTATTAATATTTTTAATAATAGTAATTATAATAACATCAATATAATATTAAAAATAATATTATTAGTAAGATCATTACTAATATTTTTAATAATGGTAATAATAATAACATTAATATAATATTAAAAAGAATATTATTAGTAACATCATTAGCAAGTGCTACATCGTAACTTGTTTTTGCAGTTTTGTAAAAAAAAAGTAAAATTAATATATTAAATGTTAATGCTTACTATGCTTTCTTCATTGTATTCTAGTATTAAACAATATCAACAATTAGCTTCATTGTACTCTAGTATGGAATAATGTCAAACATTAGCTCACGTCATTTTTAATGATATTAGCCAACTTGGTTAAATAAATTATCTAGATAAAATTATAATAGAAATGTTTATATATTTACCCCTTAAACCATGAAGCAAATCTCATAATCATTGTCTGTCATATAATTTTGGATATGGACTATAAATTGATAGTCTAAAACATTCACCAATAATTAAACTAAGGAGAATGTTGTTTATCTACGAAACACGCTTACACCAAACATTATTTCCAAAAATGTTGTTTTGAACCATTCAGAGAATTCATCTCAACTTCCTTGGTAGTAATGCAATAAGAAAATTCTTTAATGCCCTAGTTGCTGATCATGTTGGAGAATAACTCTCCAATACATAAATGTAATAGGCTATTATTTAGGGAATAAGCAAATTCTTTGATGCCTTGATCATGTTCGAGAATAACTCTCCAATACATAAATGTAATAGGCTATTATTTAGGGATTCCATTTTAGAGTATAGACAACTAATGTATAAGGGTTGTTAAGGATGATTAGTTGTAGGTTAACGAGTTAAAATAGGAAAGTTAGTTGTTGTCGAAGTTGGAATCTTTCAGCAGGACCCTACTATCGTGTTTGTGTATTTTCTCATTCAACTTAATTATGTTTTATTTCCTTCTATCTTTCATTTAGGCGCTCTAGTCCATAGTATGTCTCATTTTTAGTATTTCAAAATGCTCTTGCCTTTGGAAAGAGGTTAGATAAGGGCACTGTTACCTGTGGTTCTTAGCCTATGCTATTACTCCATCCAATGACTTCTGCCATTGCTTTGGTTTACTCACCACACACTGGCTTTAGTTTCCATGTACAAAATCATGCACCGAATGATTGATCTAAGAGTTCCTATAATGTGCTCAAAGGCACCGAATGATTGATCCAAGAGTTCCAATAATGTGCTCAAAGGCAATTAGGAGATTAGAATCCTTCCAAGTTCAAAATTGGTCAAGGTCTATTGATGCGCTGTTAACTTTTAAGGAAGAATTTGAATGTTGCATTACATCATTTCATCAATAATGTTATTTTGATGTATCAAATTGAGATTTAACATCATTATAGTAGTAGCTGCATTCAATTCCATAGCAATTGAATGTGAGTTTTTTATACAAAATTTCATTTTGTTTTGTTTTGATATGTGCATTTTAATGTTTTCTTCTTGTAGTTAATATGTGAAAATTCCCTGGAGGAAGAAAGGGGAGAAGAAAATGAGTATAACTTGATACAAAAATTCAAAAAAGCCTTGGATTTATATGTGTGCATTACAATGCCTTCTTCTTATAGCCAATCTTTGCAGATGTACTAGATATGGAAAGAGGAGAAAAATTGGTACAAAGTGATTATTTTGAAGAAGAGAATTTAAATCATATGTATGTGCTTTGTCATTGAAACATAAGATTCATTAGAACAATACTTGCACTCGGTTGTGTTACCATTGTTGTGAATATGTTGGATTTCATTGATCGTAAATATACCATGTATTTGGAAATATGGTAGCATATAAATGGTTGCTTGTGGTTTTTGAAAGTAATCTTCAAAATACATTTTTTTTAGCTTGGGAATTAAATGTTGGAAATATTACAAAGACCTATACACTAATCACATGAAACCTAAGTAATATAATTACATGCCTACCTATAGATTATAGAAGCAGAATAACCCTCAAACTCTACATAGTCAGAGACCCAAAAGCAACCACACCATGAGGAGGAGTCCAGTGTTTACAATGTACACCAATGGGGTATTTTCGATAGATCTCGAGACTTGCTACCTTAATAATACATAATGTTTAAGTTGTTGATACATTGTTTAAGTGACTCAAGTTGGCTGTGTGTTTTCGGCATTACTATGGCACACATATCATCTGTGGAATTCCGGTTTCTTTTTGTGGTTCTCTGCGCACTGTGGACTCTAAACAATGTTGACTACAGGGATGGAAAGTTGTTGAACGAAGAGCATTTTCTTTCCCTACAAGGTCATGGACACAGGAAAGTCACTAGTAATGGTGGAGCTAGTGCTAGTGCTAGTTTTTATTCCTTAGGCTATGGTTTTGATGGTTATCAATCGGTTCCAAAAGTCGGTTCCTCATCCCCTGCAAATTGTAATGCATCTAGCTTCCCTGGTTCCTCGGTAATGGAAACACTTTCCCTTTCGCTTCTTCTAGTGCTTCAAGATCGGGATTTGGTTCTAGTGGCAATTAGGGCCGCTAGACTACTATTATTTAGATCTAGTTTTGGTGTTGGTCATTGTCAATATGAAATTGATCCGAGTTGACTCAACTCCTGGATTTAACGAAGATCTTTTAATTCCATGATGTGGTTAAAATTGCATTTAAAAGAGCAAAAAGGAACATATATGCATGCTGTAAAGAAGAGGGAACAAGACAAGAACCAACAACATAAAACACAAGACGTTGATAACGGAGTTCGTCTAGTGGGGCCCCAGTGTCAAGATGGTGTAGGCCGCTGCATTAAGTGCTGGAAAGAGTGATGATGTACATGCATGTGTTTTATTTATCATGCAAGGAATATGCCCTCACGCAGGAGTGGCTCCACGAGATGTTCCATTGCAGGATCTCATTCTCAAAAGGATTCCTATCAGCATGACATAGTTTCACATATGATAATAATGAGCATCCCGCTAACATGGCATCAAAGGGATCTCAATTCAAACATACGTGACGGCACATGAGTATCCCATCAACATGGCGACAAAGGTATATCAATCAAAACATGACAATAAGTACATCTCACATCAAGAAAAAAAACAAGATCCCACATCAAACATCAAACAAGGATCTATACAGTAGAATGCATCTCAAGCAAAGAGACAAAGAAGTACATGATCACACTGCATATACCTCACATCAAGGAGTTATCTGAAGAAGAGAATGATAAACTTCTGGATCTGGCCGTACCCACGGGGGATTCACTCAATTAACCTATGAAATATCACGTGCATTCATGACATATTAAACAATACCCTTAATTTGACTACATATTGGAAAATACCTCTAAAAATAACATTATTTAATCCCCTACCAATACGAACCCAATACACCTTCCCAATTTAAAAAACCCCTATTTTGACTAGATATTGTAGTTATCCATTTTTTCATTAACATTTTTTATACCCCTTTATATTTTTTTGTTAACTTTGAACTCCATTTTCTATACCTGCCAATATAAAAACCCTTTACCCCCTATATATCAACTCCATTTTCTATACCTGCCAATATAAAAACCCTTTACCCCCTATATATCCCCCAATATATTATGTTGTTTTTTCCTTAATAAATATCCCCCAATACGAATGCACGTGATATGGTATTGCTCCCCCAGTGAAGCCCCCGTGGCCATACCATCAATCTCGTGGCGTCGAATATCATGGAAATCATTGCTCACACATTGAATGCTAACACCTGCACTCCACTTTGAAAAGTGGCCGAAAAGTGGAATGATCAAATAGAAAGTCTTATTACACCATTAGATTCGTAGCGTTGAATAATGTAAAATCAACTATCAAATTTCTGAATTATGACAAAGTAAAAATCTGGGGCTATAAGAATCTTTTAGATTCTCCTTAGATTCCTCAAAGCTTCCCTCCTCCAGGTCATCTGAAGATATGTTGCTCAAATCAGCGAACTGATCTCTCCATTGAGATCCTTGTGAAATTCTCTGAAGAATGAGTATAAAGTTGGCGACATTCTGAATCTGGGAAAATTCAGCCTCCAAGGAATTGGGAAGATCCCCTCAAGATTCTTGAAGATTCTCCTCAGCTAGAAATCTGCAAATTTGCTGCTCAAAAGGAGAATCCAACCTCTCCATTGCGTTCCTTCCGAAACTCTCAGAAAAATGACTATAAACTTGATTACATTCTGATAAAAAGAATTTTTACCTCCCCGTAGAATTTTCGGGCATCAGAGAATATTTTGCATTGAAATACGTGCACATCATGGTTCCGCCTCAGCAATGCAAATCATGGTTTCGTTGTATGGAACTCCGTTCATGGGACCTTCGTCCCGTTGGCTCTCTCCCCATTCCGTTTTCTGTTCCACACCTCTGTCCTTCCCGTGCAAATGAATTTCAGGTTTATATAATATAAAGGAGGCGGAAAATTCAATGTAGTGCCATGGCGCATTGATTAGGGTCAAGGTAATAAGGCAGGTAGGTCGGGAGATCAAATCTTGACCCCTCCAAAATATATGCAACTTTGATATTTTTTATTGAATTAACAGTTGCATAACCGTTTGTTTTAAATGGTGTGCCCGTTGGTGTGATAAGCTTGCAGTTTGGGTTGGGCTGCCCGTGGATCGGGCTGACCACGTGGCCAGGTAGGTTCTATTCCTGCCAGACCATAACTATATATGTATGTTTGGTGTGGGTTTTTGGAGGGTCCGATGGGGTCATGGTCGTCGACCCTATTTTTAATATTAATTTGTGATATGGGTTGGGGCCGATGGGGGTCATGACCTATCGGCCCATTTTAATTAAAAATTTGGTTTTAATGATATGGTGTAGGTCTGATGGGGGTGGCGGGGGTCATAGCCCGCCACCTCTTTTAATATATATATTTTAAATAACAGCCACATTTTTCGATTTTGTCTAATATAGGAGATATTAGACAAACTAAGTATCCAACGAATTCGCCCACTCTTAGAAGCTAGATTCCATGTTGGGGACTTGGTCAATTTGTAGGACACTTAACTTGACCCACAACCTAACTTTGAGTGAAACTTTGACTGGCTCTTTCTCCCTCATACGAGCTCGGATTTGAGTGTCGTTCACACCATTGGAATCAGGGCGACAAACACTTTGATCTGGTGCTAGTTTGGGAGAAATCTGACCACTTTGAATTTTGACTCTTTTCGAGTCCTCTTGGACTTCTGCGTGTGTCTGGAGCCACCTGGATCAGAAATGTTCTGCAAATTCGAGAGTCAGAGTTGTTCAAGCTACGAGGGTACCAACTACAATAAAATCTCATTAATATGTTTTAATGTGAATTAAGTTATGAATAACTTTCCCTCTCGTTGGTTGACTCCAAATAATCGCATCAAAGTAGCGTCGTTTAAAAAACCCACAAATTAGCCAGAAAAATAATAGAAATTTCAACAAGATTATGACAAAATCAGCCATAAATTTTGAAAACTTGTTTTACAGCTATCAAACTTCAGGATTTTGGGTGCCCCAGGGGTTCTTGATGGTGCTAAATCTATTTCCACTATAAAAAAAACGATTAAAACACACCAGCAATATGATTTTTTGAATTTTTTTTATCGGATTCCGGCAAAAAAAACTGTCGTCTAGCTGAATTTATGGCGTCGGTAGACAATTCCCTAACAAAATCTATATGAGATTAAATGTAGGACAATATTTCCAGGCAAATCTTATAATTAAAACAAAATTTACTTGAACAAACGTATAGTCCATGTTTACAACACAAAGAACCTTGGTAGAATCATAGACGATGTAAAAAGTAAATTAGAGGTGATTGCGAATATATATATATATATATATATATATATAGTATTTTCCAAACTAAATCACATAGAAATTTTGAAGTCAACGTGTTTCAAACCACTTACTGTGGTTTGGTTCATCATGAGGACATAGACAGATAGCTGAACTAGAGAATTAATATATAGTAGAGATGCAATCGCTAATCCCTATATATATATATATATATCAAGTATTTTTCGAACTAAATTGCATAAAATTTTTTAAGTCAGCGTGTTTCGAACCACTTTCTGTGATGCGGTTCATCATCAGGACATAGATGGATAATTGAACTAGAGAATTAATGTATAGTAGAGCTGCAATGGTAATCCCAACAGTGAAAATATTTTATTAATTAATTTATTCAATAATATATTATTAATCATGACGATGAAACAACTAGTTTCAACTGTCACAATATTTTATTATATTATTTTTGTTGACACCTAATCATAGGGATTTGGTGAACAACTGTAAATAGTGTAAATAAATAATAAGAGAAAATGGAGAGTCATCGGGAGATGAAACTCAACAGTCACTCCCTCATGTATATAACATAATCTCATTTGAGGAGTTACCTCTTGGCCTGACATGGTATGAGAGCCAGCTCCATTTTGGCATTGCAGTCTGCCATTATAACTCCCTTCTGCCATATTCTTCAGTTCTCTTCCCTTTGCATGATAACTGGTGTAACACTTGGTGTACCTCCCCTTGCAGCTCCCAGCTCCTGGTGCGCTATCTGGCCCATAGAAGCATTCTTGCAGCTATAGTCGTACTCTTTGAAAGACCGCAGATAAAGATTTTTTCCTGGACTGGAATCCTCTCTAGAAGTAGCATTGTTCTTGTCTTCCTTCTGCTCATCTGCAACGTTTTATTCGTGTTCTACATTGTTATCCTCATTAGGATGCACATCCATATAAATGCGTTGTCACTGCTCTATGTAATACCCACCACCGTTGCTACTTGTTTGCAATTGCACGCTGGCTCTTATTCGAAGTTTGTTGCTTCCTTGTCTTTTGACTGGTTTTTTTGGACATCTTTGCTGCTTCATCTAGTGTCATATCCATATTTTTCTCAGTCAATGCAATTGTATCAGCAGTAATCACTGGCATGCTCGCCATTATATTCCGCAGATGTTATTAAAACCTAATCAAATATCGATACAAAACTTGATAGAGGTAGCTTTTGCTGCTCTTCCTCCCACGCTGTCACATCTCCCTCCATATTGAATTTTTGACCAGAACTGCATTCTTGACCGATTTGGATTTTTTTTCAAAATATTGCTATTACAATGTAGTTTTTTTCTTTAACACGAGAAGTGAAAATATTTTATATATTGGTAGCAGAAGTATATTTTTTTTTACAGTGCACATTTTTTGTTTTTAAATGCATTCATTGATATCTATTATGGGAGTGGTTCTCACCACCAAGGAGAACTATCCAAAATGGTCACAAAAAATCAAACACACTCTCATTTTTAATGAGCTGTGGAAATGAGTGTGTGTTGGAGATGGAGACAAAGAACCAGAGCAACCTACCTCAGGCAAGGAATTTGCCATTTTGGAAAATAAGAACAACAAGGCTTATGCCTTGATTGCAGCATCAGTAAATGAAGAGGTTAGTCGCCATATTTCGCCATTTTCAAATGATTTCAAAGCCTTACAAAAGCTGAAGGAACTCTATGACTCACACTCTGCACTTGAAGTTGTTCAACTCATGATTAAATTGTTCAGCCTTGAATTACAAAATGATGATCCTCTTGCTCTTGCATCAAAAGTAAAATCTATTATGCATGATATCAAAGTCACTAATGTTGAACTGTACATTCCTCTGATAGCTTTTGTCAAGGCACTTTATCCCACTTACTCAAATTATCTTGAGTCATTTCAAGCAAATGGAAACCTCAAAGAAATTACCTTTGACTCCCTTGTGAAAAAATGTGCTAAAAGAGAGAAAGATTTTGGAAAGAAGACATCTCCTCAGTCTTCTGAAGAGACTGTGTGTCTTGCACATAGAGAGAAAAATCTTGCTCAAGATTCTTCGAGAGGAAGAGTTGGTCGAAGAGGAAGAGGAAGAAGAAATTTCAGAGGCAGGGGGGGCAGACACTGTCAAGGAGGAAAGTTAGATTTGCATTGCATACGTTGCAAAAGAGATGGATCACATGATGCATCCACATGCAAGTTGCCTTGGGACAGAATTGAGTAGGAAAGAAACCAACCCAATAGTAAAACTAATGAAAAAGAGAAAGGTAAAGCACCTGAATCCGCTCACTATGTTGTGGCACATGGTAATATTGGAGTAAATGAAGACTTATTTAATGCTTCACTTGCTTCTTGGAAAAATGGTTGGTGCTTGATTCAGGAGCAACTTGCCACATGACCTTTAGAAGAGAATTTTTTGAAGAATTTACTGACAATTTTGATGGAGCAGTATATTTTGCAGACAAAGCAAAACTCAAGCCATCAAGGCTTGGCACAATTAGGCTTAAATTGCCTGGTATTCTAGACTTTCTTTTGCATCATGTTTTATATCTCCACGGCTGAGGAGAAACTTGTTGTCCTTGGTCCACATCTGCCAGCAAGGACACTCCATTCATATGTTTGATGGCAAGGTTGAGGTGAGAAAAGCATCAGATCACTCACTTGTCATGACAGGGATAGAAGAAGAAAGGCTTCTCAAGCTACAAGGTACCTCTGCTTGTGTACAAAATTTCTCATACAATTCTCATTATGAAGAAGGTACATTTCCATCAAGTTTGTTATGGCATGCTAGATTTGGACAATTGAACTATGACAACCTCTACTTGTTGAAGAAAAATGGTGTTACTAGTTTGCTTATAATTCCTAGGAAACTTAGGCAATGTGATGCTTACATTCTAGGAAAGGATAGCAAGCAGTGTTTTCATGATTCAGATTCCAGAGCACATAGAAAACTTGGAATCATTCAATCAGATTTATGTGGTCCAATGCCTGTTCCTTCTACAAATGGAAATAAATATATGATGACATTTATTGATGACTACACCAGAATGTGTTGGGTTTATTTATTGAAGAACAAATCTGATTCTTTTCAAACATTCAATAACTTTCATACATGGATTGAAAATGATGCACAATCTCATATTGGCTCTATTCGCATTGATAATGGAAAAGTATACACTTCAAATGAATTTGAAAACTATCTTCGCCAACATGGGATCAAACATCAAACAACTATGCCTTATAATCCCCAACAGAATGGAGTAGCTGAAAGAATGAATAGGACAATCTTAAATATGGTGCGCTCCATGATGTTTTTCAAGAATGTAAAATTGATGTTTTGGGCTGATGCAGTTCTATGTGCTGTATATGTAAAGAATAGATGTCCATCTAATGCTATTAGAAACAAGACTCCTTATGAAATGTGGTATGGGCACATTCCTTCAGTAAAGCATCTCAGGGTCTTTGGTTCCACATGTTATGCCTTCGTACCAAAGCTACATAGAAACAAACTTGGTGCAAGGAGTCGTAACTGTATCTTCATGGGGTATTCAAACACCTCCAAAGCATACCGTCTCTATGACAAAATCAATAAAAAGTTTGTTGTATCTAGAGATGTAATCTTTCTTGAATCATCCAAAGCTGACAATGTTGTTGAGCGACAACTTGATCACTTGGATAGATTCACAAATGCAAAATCATTTCAAGAATTTGATGATCAGATTCCACATCTTGAAGGGGGGATTCCTATACTAGATCAACCTGTGGAATCTTCTTCTGAAGCACTCTCTGCCCCACATGAAACTCCAATAATGGATGATACTTTGAGTGATGTGATTGACATAATTGGGAGACTCAATCTTGATTCAGTCGCAACTCAATCAATTGAGCAACTTGGACCATCTCGGAAAGGTCCCCCAAAGTGGCTGACAAAGACACTTGAAAGTGTTCATCTTGATGAGGTTGGAAAGATAGGAACTAGAAATTCAACCCGACAAAATGGAGGTGATGTAGATGACTCTGATTCACTTGTTGATATGGATGTTTCTTATGATTGTGAATTGATTCTGTCTATAGATTTTGAACCAACTGCCTTCAAAGAATATGCTTCTCATGATGAATGAAAAGAAGTAATGCAAAAGGAGTATGATGCCTTGATAAAGAATGGCACTTGGAAGCTGGTTGATCCTCCATTGGGAACTAAACCAATTCACTGCAAGTGGGTCTACAAGAATAAGTATAAAGTTGATGGCTCACTTGACAAGCACAAAGCCAGGCTTGTGGAAAAAGGTATTGCACAAAAGGAAGGGGTCGATTATGAGGAGACTTTTGGCCCCACAACAAAATGGGCTACCATCCGGACACTCTTTTCCCTAGCAGCGCAAAACGGTTGGAAATTCCGTCAAATGGATGTAAAAACTTCTTTCTTGAATGGATATCTAAAAGAGAATGTTTTTATGTCCCATCCTGAAGGATTTGCTGTGAAAGGACATGAACATAAAGTATGCAAACTTGTGAAATCCTTGTATGGCCTCAAACAAGCACCGCGAGCCTGGTATGAAAAGCTAACTGAGCATCTTCTGAAACTCAATTTTAAACATTATGATCTTGATGATGCAACTTTGTTTATCAAGAAAGTTGGCAAAACAATTGTATATCTTGTGGTATATGTAGATGATCTTTTGATGACAGGGAACAATGAGATCTACATTGCATCCATAAAGAAGGATTTGAGGAAAGGCTTTGAAATGACTGATTCGGGATATGTTCATTACTATCTTGGTATTGAAGTAACTCAACATCCAAAGTCCATATTCCTTTCTCAAAAGAAGTACATTGGAGATCCCTTGAAAAAGTTTGGCATGGTTGAATGCAATCCTCTGAATACTCCAATGGAACAAAACTTAAAGCTCACATCGTTTGAAGGAAAATAGTTTGAGGGTGCAATGAAGTATAGACAGCTTGTAGGAAGTCTCAACTACCTGACTACTACCAGACCAGACATTTCGTTTGCTGTTGGAATCCTCTCCAGGTTTATGTAAAAGCCTTGTGAGGGACATTGGTCTGCGCCAAAAAGAGTTCTAAAGTACTTGAAGGGAACTGAAGACTTTGGACTCAAGTATACACAAGTGGGCGACTTCAGCTTGATTGGATACTCTGATTCAGACTTCGATGGAGACAAATAAATTGGGGTATCTACTTTTGGTTATCCTATGAGTCTCGGATTAGGAGTTGTCTCCTAGAGATCACACAAATAATCAGTTCCAGCAAATTCCACAATAGAGGTAAAATATGTGGCAGCAGCTGAGGCAACAAAAGAAATTGTGTGGCTCAGGAAAATTCTAGAAGATTTGCAGGTAAAACAAGTACATTTGACTCCACTCATGATTGACAATACCTCGGCAATAAAGTTGGCCAAGAACCCAAAGTTCCATGATCGAATGAAGCACATCAAT
This sequence comes from Pinus tabuliformis, assembly GCA_031772625.1. NCBI lineage: Eukaryota > Viridiplantae > Streptophyta > Pinopsida > Pinales > Pinaceae > Pinus > Pinus tabuliformis. The sequence goes on along the minus strand of CM062818.1, from coordinate 439,961,932 downwards.
ACAAAATATCATCTGATTCGACATCATGTTGAGGCCAAAACAATCCATCTTCGCCATTGTTCCACTAATGAGCAGATTGCAGACATCTTCACCAAAGCGCTTGGGAGAGAAAAGCTTGAAAGATTTAGAACGATGCTTGGACTCACCAACATCCCTTCAGATTAAGGGGGGAATGTTGACACCTAATCATAGGGATTGGGTGAACAACTGTAAATAGTGTAAATAAATAATAATAGAAAATGCAGAGTCATCGGGAGATGAAACTCAACAGTCACTCCCTCATGTATATAACTATGAACAACCTAAATGAATAAACATAATATCATTTGAGGAGTTACCTCCTGGCCTGACAATTTCTCCATTTATCTATAATTTGATCAAAGAACCATTAGAACCAAAAAACAAATAAAGGAAAGGCCATTAAAACCACAACATATTAAAGAAATTGAATAAAAAAGGAAATATAAAGTAAAAATTAATAAAATAATTAAACAAAAGTAAAAAAATAATATATAAGAAGAGTGATATCTATTTAATTATATTTAATCAAAAGGAAATTGAGATTGAAATATTAAAGTCAAAATTAATAAAATAAAAAACACCCTAAAAAAAAGGAAAAATAAAAGAATCCAAGTAAAATGGAGTAAAAATATAATTATAAAAAAAGAAAAAGGTGGGGAAATTTACCAAAGTTAAAATACTACCAAAGAAAGATAATCAAATAAAGAAAGAAATAAATAAAATATATAAATGAATCCTAATAATAAAGAAGTGAAATTAAAAGGAATAAAAAAAAAAAAAAAATTAATAAAATGAAAGGATTACAATTATAAAAGAAAATTTAAGTTTTTAACATTATTGAAAAAGAATTATACGGGGGTGAATACCCAAATTCTTACTCACAAAAAGGGAGAAAACTACGAAAAGAAGAAAAGAAAAAAAAGAGGAAACCTAAAAGAGTAAAAAGGGGGATCCAATAAGGGCTTAGCTTCCATCCATCATCTCTATTATTTTTTTTTTCAATTTCAATGGCTCGCTCAAGTTACACTGATGGAAGTGATTGATCTTGGCAATGACTTGGGAGTCTTCAATACTAATATGTGGTGCTTAGTCTTCTCTGCATGTTCTGCCAAGGCTGATCCAATCTTGCAATGTTTTATGTCAGCCACATGTTCCTTAATCCTTTGATTAATGGAACGACCAATTTCTCCAATGTAAGTAGTCCCATAGGAATAACGGATCAAATACACATCTTTTATGTGTTTGAGATTCACCGGGTCTTTCACTGATCTCAAGGAACTACGAATCATGTTCAAGGCTCTGAAAGAGGAGGAAACATCGTGTTCAAGGGTCTTTCACTGATCTCAAGGAGCTACAAACCGTGTCCAAGGGATTGATAAACCCAAAGGATTAATATTAAAAATCCAAGGGATTGATAAACCCAAGGGATTCATATTAAACCTTAAGATTAATATTATAAACCCTAATACTACAAATTATAAAGCCAATATTAAACTTTAATATTATGAAATGAATATTAAAAGACCCTAATATTATAAGCCTTGTATTCAACCCAAGTTTTGTAATGTCACAATGCGTCATTGAATCAATTACAATGTAATTTAACATTGCGATAATGATTATGAGACTTATTTTGATATTGAGACAATGTTTGTCTAGCCTCTGGAGTTTTGGTGTTTAGAATCGATTTGCAAGAGTCTCGCCCATGTTCACAATGTGATGTTGGATACATTTTTGTATCGTTCCAATGTTACACTATTATACCTTTGATATTATAAGCCCAAGGGGACTAATAAACCCAAGGGATTGATACTAGAAACGCAAGCGATTATAAACTAAGGAATTAACATTATAAACAAAAAGGATATAGACCCTAAGATAAATATTATAATCCCTAAAATAAACATTATACTCTAAAGTTCATGAAAGTTGATTGATAGATCAAATGAAACCTTTGTCACTTGAGTGAATGATGGAATGCTTGCTTGATGAGCTCAAACTGTAACCTTTGGCACTTGATTTGATGAGTGACTGCTTGCTTGATGGAACTACCTACTTCCTATTGCTACTACCTGTGCCCCGCTTCACCCACCTGCATGAGGAAAGAGCATCGGTTACGATGCAAAATGAGCGAAGGTTTGGAATTCCATGACTAGTAATCCAAGAGAATAACATTAAACCCTAAGAATATAAACCCTAAAATTAATAAACCTAAAAAATTAATATTGTAAACACTAAACTTAATACTAAACCCTAAAAACGTAAATCCTATGATTAATATTATAAACCTAGGAAATTTATATTATAAACTTAATAAATCATAAACCAAACCCAAAAACATCTAATCACTAAAAAAATATTGTGAAAACATCTGAGCTTTTGATCCATCACCCTATATAGTATATTGAAAATGATGATGATTATATTGAACATTCCAGTTATTATATCGATGGTGAACCGCTAAGCCTATAAACGATACAATAAGACAATAAGGAAGACAATCACACAGATTTTCAACCAAGTCCCCAATCCAATCACAAAATATCTTCACACCCACTATTGAATGAATGTATTGAATGAATGTTTGTAGAATAAATTTTAGGAAAATATTTGATTTATGGTGAGTATTATCATGAACAATCCCAACTATGGGTAAATCTATCATTATTAATTATTACGTATGACGTTTATTATGAAATCCATTTTTTCAAAATATATGTTTTACATTAATATAAGATGATTCTGTTGTTTTTGAAAATATCTTAGATTCTTTGCGAAGGAAAAGATGGATGTTCATTCCCCACACAGATCATTCATATTTTTTAACATGAATGATTGTGTTAACAATAAATATAATAACATTGATATAATATGATAAATAACATTATTAACATTTATACCATAAATATCATTATTACGGTTAATATTAATAATATCAAAAATATTATATTAAAATTAATAAAAATAGTATGATTAATATTCATAAAAATATTATGAGTAACATTAACAAATTCGAAGTGATAAATTTAATGGTGTAGAGAAATAAAATTTTCATTACATAGCAAGGTGTGATGGGTACCTTGTGTTTGCACCCAAAGAGATTATATTAAAAATAAGCCCATCCTCATATCCTTTTTTTGTTGTAAATTTTGTCTCTGTATTAGTTATTAAAACAGAATATTGGCATCGTGTATAATTATAACAATGAGGGATGCTCTATGGGAAACCGTTTGTGGTTGTAGCAAAAGCATGACTTGAAACCTTTGGTCGAAACATTTCAAAAGTAATCAGTTTCCTACATTATTCTAAATAAACTATAGATATTATCAAGTAGACTTAGTCTACTAACCTCTTGGCCAAGTTGACATGACTTGTCACAAAAATGTAGAAAACACATATTGGATGCCATTTTCTACCTTCCTTCAAGCTAATTAGGATCGCCCTAAAATGCAGTAGGAAGTTCAAGATCTTCTTCTACCTTAGGATCTTCCTCTACCTCCTAAGCTAGTGCTTGGAGTTGTGATAGGCACAAATCTTGCTTCTTACTAAGGGTTGATACCCTTTCTTCTAGCTTATCCATTCTTGCTAATAATTCCACTTTAGTTTCTCTCATTTCCTGCCAAAAAATCTAGTCTATGAGGCCTAATAGAGTGTGCATAGATACCTGAGGCATGACATGTGCTTCTGAGATGTCGAAATCATTACTTGCCAAGTTTGCCTGCATCTCCTTGACTTCATTGTTATGGGTGGAGGATACTATGTGCAAGTGGAGCTGTGAAGAGAAGCCTTGAATGTAGATTATAATATGTTGAAGAAGCCCAGTCCATGAGCCCCCTCTTCCTGTAGTGCCTCGACGAACCTGGGTGTGCATCCTTTCCATAACCATTGTTGACTATAACGACGTTTGGACATACTTTGTGATGTTGTAGTTGCCCTTCACCACTCCCTCCAAGGAAAAGCCAAAAGGGGACATGTTGGACTTAAAACAAATGTGGATTGGTAGTGAAGAGTGAGTCCATCAATTCCAGAGTGAGCCACTTGGAAACCCTCTACAAGAGGCCACCACCCCAACAGGACACCAAGAAACCATAAAAATAACTAGTTAGCTTGATGAGTGAATATGTCAAGGGGAATATCTCTATTTATGGACATTCTTTGACTCAAGATCCCAAAATTTCCAAAACCACTCATACCATCGCACATCCATAATTATCCTTTCTCTTTGAGCCTGAGATAGAAATTCACAATTTCAGATTGAAATATTGTCATAGTAAATGCCCAAGATATCTCAGTGGTTGAGCTAGCTGCTATTGTTAATGCGGTGGCATGCCAAATATTGTTAATTGTACACCACTGATTGTTCATCAATAACACGACATGACCATAGATCAAAAACTCACATCTAGTTCACTCCCATGTCCTTTGAAAAAAGAGAAAAATGCAAATTGAACTCACACACTTAAATATAGAATTAGAGGAAAGATATTGGTGTCTACCTTTTGATAAAAGGTGAGAGGTTAAGGTTTATCATTTTGTGCTTATGGGTCTTGTCCTTCCATGCTACAATGGAAAATTCTTTAGGCAGGGGTACAATCACCTCATACTGTAATGTAATCTTAGGGGATAGACATACTTTGGGGCCTACATGAACTCACACAAATTCAATTCATCGATCATCATCAAGGGTATCCAATCATGCTATCATCAATGAAGGTCCTATAGGGGAGAAGTCACCTTTGGCTACCATCTGGTAGAGTAGTAACCTAGGTCGTTACCTTCCAAAATATATTTAGGATCCTGAATTCGAGGTGAAATCCAACAAAATTTCTAAATACATTTAGTTGATGAAAGATCATACTTTGATCTCCAAATTTATTGGCATGTGGCCTTTTGAAAAGGAACTATTTTGGTGGATCAAAAATAAATGGTGGCACAAAGATAAATCTTGATCTAGGAGCCAAAATCTTGTTCATTATTGCTTTTGCAAATATGGAGGATAGGACCAGAGTATTTGAAAATGGGCCATATTTCTTCAATAATGCATGGTTAATAATGAGGCTTTTGAAGGAGAAATACAACCGAAAGAAATAATATTTCCTTTCTTCTCTAGCCTATGCTCATCTTTTCCCTCTCCCACAAGAGTTGTGGAAGAAGGAAATCCTAGAGGGCATTGGTAATGCAAATGGTAGCCTTATCAAGATATCAAAGGCAACAAGTAGGGGGCAATACACTTATGACACTTTCATTTGTGTCTATATGAACATTTATTATCCTCTTTCTACCTCGATCGACATATATTATCAAGATAATCTTTAGAATCAACCACTAGATTGTGAGAAGGGACCATTTCCTTGCAAGCATTTTTATGAATATGACCACTTATTTCATGATTTCCATTTAATGCATAAAGAGGCACAATTGGAAAACCTTTTTCTAAAAGGATAATTTTTTGAAAAAGTTACCTCAAGAAGAAGGAACTAGTGACCATCAATAGTAGTGTAATCCAAGGAGAACCTTCAGTCCATAAACAAGTTTGAATCTATTGAAAATGATGCCAAAATGATAAACGATCAAGAAAACCTTGAAAAAGGTGTGGAAATACATCGAAATTTGGCAACACGAAAGAGAAAGCCTTTAGAAAATCCATAAGAAAAGTCACGACCAAAGGAATAAGAAATATCATATGTAAATGAAGTTGTCTTTCAAGATGGACTTGAATACATGGATCTTGATGAGATAATCATTTCCCCATGATATGACAAAGAGTTACTATTAGATTATTCAACTCACCATGTACAATTAAGGAAGTGGAACCGACAAGACAAGTCCAATATGAAGTTCCTCAGGAGCTACAAAAGCTTCAGAAGACAACCAACCCTTCCAGGTGCCCAACAACTAAGACAACTTGATGTTTTGTTGAACTATACCCCAAGTCGCTCCCATGACAAGCCCTCCATGTGACTGAGTCCCTCTAGTCTCTCTCACAATAAGGCATCCATGCGATTGTGGCATTTTTTAGGCAGCTTTATGCCAACGACCCCAAATTTTGAGCCACTTTTTCATGGCTAGGACTTAGGCCTCTGCGCATAAGTTCATGAAAGTTCCAAAATTGATAAATAACAATGAAATAAGGTTACCAATGAAAATAATTGAATAAGTAATTGACCTGACCCCTACCATCCATGACAAGCATTTCATCAAACATATCATAGACATGTAATCTACATGTCATAACAACAAATTTGAAGATATTGATCTCATAATTATTTGAGAATCGTCAAGTAGGACTGATGTATCCTCCCAATAGTTGCATTATTATCTATTATGTCATTCATTCATGAATACTTTATCTACTAACCAAAACGTGATGAGAGCCATTCATCAAGATTGTCGTAAAACATGATTATAACCATTAAATAACTAGTGAGATATCAATGATGAAACAACCATTAAAGCCACATAATGGCAAGAATATTTACTCATGAAATAGGAAAAGGAGCTCTTATTAACATATGCAAATCCAACAAAGTCAGGCCCACTTCGACGTACCACCCGACCATAGATTAGGCTTAACCAAATCTCTCTTTCAATCAGTCAACCCCGTGCCATATTCTAAGCATGAATGTGGGATCTCATGGAATAATCAATCAAAACCAAACTAGAGCTTCTAGAGGCCAAACCACCTCAACCCTCAACTATTGATTTCACTCATGGTCAGACATCACTAACAATCACCAGATTGATCTCTATCCAAGTTGTCCATAACTCTAGAGTGTTTATTCCAACCCGACTTCCAAGACTAGTAACTCAACCCATAGTTGCTACTGGGCTCCAGACCATTTTTCCAACCAGGGTTTCCAGGACTAGTAACTCAACCCACCAAGGTATCCAGAGTGTTTGTCTAACCAAGGCTTCTAGGACTAGTAACTCAACCCAAGTTGTTAGAAGACTTCCATATCATTTGTCCAACCAAGGCTCCATGAATTAGTAACTCAACCCATAGCCAAGGAACATGAGCACCAACTAAAAAACAAAGATAAATATGACAACACCATGGCTATCCAGGAAATGGAAAGGTTAGGCAAAACCACTATCAATCCAGGAAATCCTCCATGCCAATGACAAATCATAACCAAGAAACCACATGCATGTGCCATACATGTCAATAACAAGGAAATCATACATGCAATTCGGTACTTGCAAGTAGAACCTGCTATAGCTTCTGATCCCGCTGTACTCTTGCACTTCCTTGCTTTTCCTTTGCCTCCTTGCTCCAAATCCCAAGTATGCCACACTCTCGCAAGAGTGCTCCAAGAAGACTCTAAGTGTCCAATAGTAAGAGAGAGAGAGAGAATAGAAGAGAGAGCTCCAAGCTAAAACTTACAAAAGGTTATCACATTGAAAAAAGGTTGTTAACTGATCCTCAGAAGAATTTTTAACATTGAAGCCTCTATTTTCTTCATTTTCCATTATTTCCTTCATTTTCCTCCATTTTCCTCCTCACTTGTAGCCTTTGACCTTTGACCTTCCTTTTCTCCTACTTTCTATTATTTTCATAAATAAAATGCCAATTAATGCCTCATACTTTTCCAAAGCCTTTGCTATTTCCTTTTCCAATTTCCATAGCCATTAATTAATCACAAGTGATCCCCGCCACTATGTTTTTTCCCAACATTCATCTTGGAATATGTGTCCCATGACCTTGGTTATTATTTTTCCTTTATTAACTTTATTACATGGAAGATACTCTTCCCACTTTCGTTGTATCCTGTTGTAACCTGTGCCTAAGCTCCCTATACCTATCATGCTGCTGACCCGCCTATAAGATTCGATCTTGTAGATACGTCCCATATGAAGTCATAGTTGCTATATGATTCATTTGCACTCTTCTTCTAAGAGAATTTGCCACCCTATTTTCTTTCCCTTTAATGTACCTGATCTCAAAGTCAAACTCACTGATCGTGGCCAACCATCTAGCTTGCCTGGCATTCAGATTCAATTGGTAAAAAAAATATCTCAATCCATTGTGATCAATCATCAATACAAACCTCCTGTCAAGAAGGTGCTTCCTCCACATATTCAATGCATGGATGATCACAGGAAACTCAAGATCATGTGTAACATAATTCTACTTGTGCTCATTCAACTTCCTTGATTCATAACATACCACCTGTCCATCCCGCATAAATACTCCACCAAATCCTCTCTTGTAGGTACCTGTACACACTACAAAATCTTTATCCGAATTTGCAATCTTTAGAACTGGAGCATTCATGAACAACTGCTTCAATTGCTCAAGACTAGCTGCATATTCTTTTGTCCATTCAAATTTCTTACCTTTCCTTTGCAATGATGTAATAGGATAAGAAATCTGTGAGAATTTCCTGATGAACCTCCCGTAATAAATTTCTAACCCCATAAATTACCTTACCTCACCCACATTCCTAGGAGTTTCCCATTCCATCCTAACTTTTATATTTTCCGAATCCACTGCTATGTCTTCCTTGGAAACCACATGTCCCAAGTAATGTAATTATGTTTGAATGAAATTGCATTTTCTAAGATTGACATACAATTGATGTTCTCTTAGCAATCTCAACACTAATTCTAAATGTTCAACATGTTCTTCCTCATTCTTAGAATATATCAATATATAATCAATGAACATAATAAAAAACTTATCCAAATAAGGATGCAACACAATATTCATCAAGCACATAAAAGTAGTTGGAGAATCAGTCAAACCAAAAGGAACTACAACAAACTCATATTGACCATACCTAGTCTGGAAAGAAGTCTTGTAGATGTCCTCTTCTTTAATGCATACCTGATGGTATCCTGATCTCAGATCAATCTTTGAGAACAATGTTGCTCCCTTCAACTAGTCAAACAAATCATCAATCCTCGGAAATAGATACCTGTTCTTGATGATCACCTTGTTCAAATCCCTGTAATCGATGCACAACTTGAGAGTACCATCCTTCTTCTTCACAAACAACATTGGTGCACCCTAAGGCAATACACTTGGCCTAATGTATCCCTTGTCAAGCATTTCCTTCAACTGCAACTTCAACTCTACTATCTCTGGTGTGCTCATCCTGTATGGTTCCTTTAATGTTGGTGTTGCCCCTGGTACTGACTCAATATAAAATTCCACTTCTCTATGAGTAGAAATTATGAAGTCTTTGCGGGGAATACATCCTGGAACTGTTGTAAAATCTTACCTTCTTAATACCTCTGCATCCTCAATATCCTTACCTTTATCACTAGAAATATGCATTGAAAATAACACACACCCTTTCCTATGATTGTGTTTTTTCTGCATCGCTGTCACCATTCTAACTGATGTTGCCTTCTTCTTACCTTACAAGATCCTCTGTTTTCCATTGTCATCCAAGCACTCAATAGCTTTGTCATAACAATCCACCTTGGTCCTATGAAGATACAACTAGTCCATACCCAACAACATATTGTATGATATCAATGGGAGCACATTCAAATGCACTAATGTAGACATACCATTCAACTGAAATGCACAAGATCTTACCTAGTGATGAACTCTCTTCTTTGTATATGTATCCAATTGCATTAACCAAGATTCTACATGTACTTATTTATTCAAACCAAACTTATCCACCAGGTTAGGATTAACATAACTATAATTAGATCTAGGGTCAATTAAAATAGAAACAACTTGCTCACAAATATTACCTTCCATCTCGATAATAGATGCCTCGTGATCTGCCTGCCTGTTATCCAATGCTACATAAATATGAGGAATACTTTGTCCAACATCCCCCACTGCCTATGCCTCCTGAGCACGATAGATCTGCAGTATACCACCCTGATTCTATCGAAAATCTCTCCTATGATGGTCTTTTCCACAAGTCCAACATCGTAAAGGATTCTTGCCATCACCCTTGTTCTGCTCCTGAAAATGAAATACCTACCCTCTATCAGATGCATTGAACTTCTTAGGCAGTGTTGCATTCTCTTTGTTATTTGTGTCCTGAGGTCTAGCTCTCTTCTTTTCCCATTTCCCTTTATTCTTTGCATTACCTTTCCAATCCTTCTTAGTCTCAGATCTGTGCTTTAACTGTTCATAACAATGCTTTAGCTTTCTGATGGCTTCTTGCAATGATCTAGGCTCATCAAACTCAATCCTGTCTTTGAATGCTACCAACAACCCATTGATAAATCTCTGAATCTTCGCTTTCTCCTCCTTCAAATAAGGCACATATCTCAACAAGTCTAAGAATATTCTAGAGTACTCATCATTGGTCATGGATCCCATCTTCATCTCATATAATTATTTTTCCTTGTCATCATAGTATCTCTCAGATAGATACTTCTTCTTGAAAAGTCTCTCGAACTCACTCCAAGTCAACTCTTTATTATGAATACCTTTGACATTCTTTATATCTTTCCACCAAATTTCTGCTTTGCCTTTAAGACTGAACGTAGCTATTTTTTCATTCATGTTCTCTGAGTAAGCATGCAATCTAAAGAACTTATTCATCCCAAGCAACCACGCTTTTGAATCTTGTGACTTCTTCATTTCTCCATCAAATGTAGGTGGATTTTTTTTCTTGAACTCATCTAGAAAATATCCCTTGTCACTCCTCCTATAAGGATGATAATGATGATGACCATGATACTTGTATGAACCAGAACTAGAGTAAAGCCCATGTCAACTTCCTCATCTATCCGGTGTATCCAAGAACTTGCCATCTCTAATCGTGTTATCTCTATCCGACCTATGCCCACCATGAGTCATGCTACCATATGCTCCATTAGTCTTGTCCCCCTGCTCATGACTGATCCTAAGTGGTCCTTATTTCTACAAGTCTGAAAATATTTGAAGGATAACCACATTAACCTCTACTTGTTTCTCCCGTGCCCTGGAAAGTATCTCTTGTGATTGAATGATTCTATCATTATCTGCTTTACAACTTCTTATTTCTGCCTTCAAACTTCTCAAAGTGTCTGCTATGTCAAGAGAGTACCCATTACCATGCCACTCATCTAATCTATAGGGAGAGTCTCATGAACTATAGTCTACCATTTTTCTAGTCATCTTTGATCTTCTTCTTGCAAGGCATATCATGTCAGCTAAACCAAATCCTAAACAAACCAACATACCTCAGTATAGTTCAAGGAAGGATATCTCGACTGCAAGACCAACCAGATTAGCACAATACATGTATAATCATAATCATCACAGTATATGGACAAAATTTCAAGCATTATCTATTTACCATGCATGACTATACCATAATCATGAAAATGCATGCATAACGACATATAGACACTGGAATGCATAAAAAATGCATAATTGACATTCACTCATGATGACCATATTCAACAATAATCACCATCAACTTCTACATGACACACAACTGCAACGATTACCACCACCATGCATACACAACAAGCACATAGACCAAAGCATGAGAACGCATATGCAACTGACATGTATGCATGAAAAATACATTCTGCCCATCTAGTCCAAGGGGTGAACCATGCTCTAATACCACTCTGTAACACCCTACTCCCACATTTACCCAAGCTAACCGACCAGCCGAGGTAAACATGTGATGAAGAGTTACTATGATATGATTCAAGTCCCCATGTATAGTTAAGGAAGAGAATTGACAAGACAAGACTAATCTGACCTTCCTCAGGAGCTACATAACCTTCAAAAGACAACCAAACATTCCAGGTGCCCAACCCCTAAGAAAACTTGATGTTTTTCTGAACTAGACCCCCAATTTCTCCCATGACAACCCATATATGAAACTGAGCCCCTCCAGTCACTCTCACAGTAAGACATCAATGCGACTGTGGCCATTTTTAGATAGTTCTGTGCCAGTGACCCTGAATTCTGAGCCACCTTTTTAGGGCTAGGACTCAAACCTCTGCTCAAAACTTCATGAAACTTAAAGAATTGATAAATAATAATGAAATAAGGCTACTAATGCAAAAAATTAAATAAGGAATTGACCCAACCCCTACCATCCATGACAGGAATTTTGTTAAACATATCACACCCATGTAATCTGTAGGTCATAACAACAGATCTTAACATAGACATCTCATACTTATCTGAGAATTGCCAAGGAGGATTGATGTCTCCTCCCAATAGCTGCATTGTTATCTATTGGGTCATTCAATCATTAATAATTTATCTACTAACCAAAACATGATGAGATCCATTCATTAAGATTATCATAAAAGATGCTTATAACTAACAAATAACCAGAGATATATCAATGATGAAACAACCATTAAAGCCACATAATGAAAAACATATTTACTCATAAAATACCAAAGGAAAAGGAGCTCTTATTAACATATGCAAAACCAACAAAGTCAGGGACTTCCTCATACCACCCGACCATATATTGAGCTAAACCAAATCTCTCTTTCAACCAATCACCCCCATGCCATATTCCAAGCATGAAAGTGGGATCTCATGGAATAACCAATCAAAAACAAACCAGGGATTCCAGAGGCCAAACCACCTCAACCCTCAGCTAGTGATTCCACCTCATGGTCAGACATCATTAACCATCACCAAATTGGTCTCTATTCAAGCTATCTAGGGCTCCAGAGCATTTGTTCCAACCCGGCTTCCATGACTAGTAACTCAACTCACAATTGCCACCAAGATCCAGAGAATTTGTCCAACTGGGGCTTCTAGGACTAATAACTAAACCCACCAAGGGATCCAAAGTTTTTGTCTACCCAAGGCTTCTGGGACTAGTAATTCAACCCAAGTTGTTATAAGGCTTCTAGAGCGTTTGTCCAACCAAGGCTCGAGGAACTAGTAACTCAACCCATAACAAAGGAACATGAACACCAACTAGAAAACAAAGATAAAGCCCACAACACCATGGCTATACAGAAAATGGCAAGGCTAGGAAAAACCACTTTCAATCTAGGAAATCCTCCATGCCAATGACAAATCATAACGAAGAAACCACATGCGTGTGCCATGCATATCAAAACTAGCAAGGAAATCATACATGCAATTTGGTACCTACAAGAAAAACCTATTAGAGCTGCTGATCCCGTTGTCCTATTGCACTTTCCTGATTTTCCTTTACCTCCTTACTCCAAATCCCAAGTATGCCACACTCCTCTGATAGTGCTCCAAGAAAACTCTAAGTTTCCAAGAGTAAGAGAGAGAGAATAGAAGAGAGAGCTCCAAGATAAAACTGACAAAAGGTTGTCACACTCACAAAAGGTTGTGAAATGATCCTCAGAAGCCTTTTTATCATTGAGGCCTCTATTTTCTTCATTTTCCATAATTTTCCTTCATTTTCCTCCATTTTCCTCCTCACATGCAACCTGTGACCTTTCACCTTCCTTTTCTCTTACTTTCCATTATTTTCATAAATAAAATGCCAATTAATGCCTTATACTTTTCCAAAGTCTTTGCTATTACCTTTTCCAATTTATATAGATGTTAATTAATCACAAGTGATCCCCATCACTATGTTTTTGCCCAACATTCAACATGGAATACATGTCCCATGACCTTGATCATTATTTTTCCTTTATCAACTTTATTACATGGATTTTTGACCCGGGGATGTTACAAGTATGGTGCTACAAAAACCATTGTTAGATGCTACAAAACCCCATAAGTTGTTCCAAACTTGAGTAGCAAGCCACGGGATGAAGTAATGATGAAGTGTCAACCACTATGTTGTGCATCGTTATGAGAGGAAGTCCTAGAAGGTTTTTACGGGATATGCTCTTGTTTCCTCATGAGCACGATTGAATGATGACAAGTGGTGTTGATTAGGGGTAATCAAGAAGTCATTTTATACTCCTATATTTGTGCTTAATGTTTTGTTTTATACGTGAGAATAATACAATATTATGTAACTTACTTAAGAGTCTTTGATTCTCAACTTGGTTTGATTTTTTTTTTTTGGTTAACTTGTGTCATATATCCTTGTCGTCATGTAATAATTACTATACAAGCTCTTAGTATACATATCCCTTATCATTCTTGGTTACGAAACTAATAGATAGAATGACATAATTATAATTGTGTTGAAAATGAATATTATGATTTAATCTATAATAGAGGTTAGATTACAACACGTTAAATATCTTATATAAGTATTAAGTAAATTGTCAGTTCATAAAGGTCATCAAGACCATACGAGTTAATTGATTCCAAATTATTTTCAGTTAAAACATAACATTTGATTCAATTTCAGCTAGCCTAATTTCTTAATGGTTATAATTTTGTTAAATTCAACATCTGTTATTTCCATTCCATTCTTTAAGGTTGAGTTCTATAAATCAACAAGGTGTGAACATCATTTAGCATTGCAATTTTGTTCCTTGGACTAGTAAACTAGTGCATAACACCTACACTTTCTACATATAATAAAATGATGTTTCACAAGAATTTGAGTCTTGGATTGACATAATAAATGAATATGTAGTTTAATTATATATTCTGTAAAATGAAAATGATTGAAATAACTATTGAATATGACATTTAAGGCTCACCACTAGGGTTAAGTTGCATGACTTGTAGGCCATTTCTATAGATAAAACTTATAATATGTAACATATATCACATTAAATGGAGACTTTCTTAATTGAAACTCCAAATTCATTACCATATAGTGGTGCAAAGTGTAGTACCTTTCCTAATCCCATGGCAATATAATTTGACTACAAAGAACATTGATTAACCAAATTCACCTTTATACCAAAGGTCTTAATGTTGTGATTTTGGTTCACTTGTGTTGGAGAACCTTCAAATTTAACCACTTTGTCTATTGGCCAAAGCACTAAATTGTTAAGGTCCAACTCAAATGAGAAAATACTATAAGGAAATAATATCTCATTCACTAGTGCAACAAATGATAGTTTCCAAACTCTTTCTTTTTAAAACAACACACCCATTTACATTTGACACAATACCATGGCTACACAATCACTTTTCTTTGAAGATCTATGTAATAAACTGACTTTCCTAAGAATGAATGTTGACCTAGATTCATGTGAAATATTTTTAAACCCATTATATAATCAACACCATTGATCTAATCCACATTATTTGATTCATAATTCATTAAGGTGTCTATTTGAGCTTTCTCATAATGTGATAGGGAGTGCCCATTATGGTTAACAACATATGACACATCCCATTAATTGGCGGTACTTTATGCTTTTGACAATTTCTCTACTCTTCTTGATGCATGATGGAATGGAATCATTCGATTAGAAACATTAATAAAATTCACATTGACATGACAATGTTAGATATTGATGTTATGTTTGAATGTTTATTTTATATAGGTAGCCTATTCCTCCTACTACTTTTAAACCATCCGATGGAAAGTTAAAAAAATATTCATAATCTAATATTATGAATGACATTAGCTCCAATGAATGGCAAGATAGGTGTAGATGGATTAAAAAAAACGTAATTAAACTATAATTTGTCACTTCATACATATAACATTTGTAGAAATAGCTTCAGATTTGTAGTTGTTAATGAGTTCAGACTGAAAACAATAGACACAAATTTCTTCTACTCAATTAGTAGAAAGGAAAACATACAATAGAAACACATGCAATCATTCAAACACAATGAACAAATATTTTTCATGGGGAACCCAACTGGGATAAACCCCTCCTCTTTTTGTATTATATCATATGATAAAAATTGATCTATTACAATGACAACTTCAATCCTTGAAGCTCAAACTACATTGCAATATTGATCTTTTCCTCCCGAATCTACTCTGGAAAATACTTAGCTAAATTAGGCCTCCTGCTTGTGCCTATTTCATTGTGCAATTCTTGAGGAAATTAGCTTCTAAACAATAAGGAAAGATCTTATTGTAACAACCATGGTGAAAACTCCATGTAATAAAAGTTAATAAAGGAAAAATAATAACCATGTTTGATGGGACCCTTATTCCAAGTTGAATGTTGGGAAAGACATCCTTGTGTGGGTGTTCAATTGGTTATTAATGTCTAAGGAAATTGGCAAAGGCAATGGCTAAGGATTTGGAAAGGAAAAATGGCATTTTGGCACATTTATTTGTGAAAATAATGGAAATTAGGAGAAAAGGGAGGTGAAAGGTCATAGGTTTCATGTGAGGAGGAAATTGAAGGAAAATGATGGAAAATGAAGAAAATAGAGGCCTCATTCATAAAAAGGCTTTTGAGGATCAGTTGGTAACATTTTGTCAGTTCAGTTTTTGAGCTTTCTCATTATTCTCTTTCTCTCTCATACTCTTGGATACTTAGAGTTTTCTTGGAGCACTCTTGGAGGGTGTGGCATACTTGGATTCTTGGAGAAAGAAGGAAAAGAAAGGGAGGAAAGAACAAGAGGGAATCTGGATTAGAAGCTACAACAAATTTTCTTGTAGGTACTGAGTTGCATGTATGTTTTCTTCACTAGTTTTGGCATACATGGCATATGCATGTGGATTTTTGGTCATGATCTGTCATTGGCATGGAGGATTTCCTGGATTGACAGTGGATTTCCTAGCCTTGCCATTTCATGGATAGTCATGGATATTGTGGGTTTTATTTCCTTGTTTGTTTTGGTTGGTTCTTGGTAGAGTCTTATCGTGATAGGATTCATAATTTTGAATTGGTTGAGGTTAAGTCTTGTAATATTGTACATATATTTTCTTTCTGCAAATGTTTTCCATATTAAAATTAAAAAAAGTAAAAAGGGAATGTCCTAAAAGAAATATCAAAGGACAAGAAAAATAAGAAAAGATCAAAAAATGAAAAAATATGAACCCCAAACAAAAAACAGATCATGAAAGTGTGCAAGTCCAAGTGCCACTACTCTTTACTTTATTGTCTTAATAATGGTTGATTGCAGCTTGTCATACATGCCACAACCCATGATAGTCAAACTGTTTAATCTTGACTACTTCATGCTTTGAATTTCATGTTTATAGTTAGAGAATAAAAATCTGACCAAACAGTTTAATCTTGGCAGATTAGTAGATAGGTAGAGAAATAAAAGTAGTTCATCAGTTTAATCTGAGCCCTTGGAAGATATAAGGTTAGAAGTAGATAGTTTGTTTCATAAAAGAAGAAAGGAAAGAAAAGGGTTTACTAGCTTAAGTGCACCCAACAAAGTGAAGAAAAAATGTTAGGGTAAGTAGAAGAAAGGTTGCAGAAATAAAAACTATTTGAGGCATAAGCACATCTATTGTGTTTAATCATGTGTTTCAATGTGCAGGAGCAATTGTGAAAGAAAAAGGATGCTCATAAGCTGATTTGCCTAACTTCCCCCCATTACATTTCATCCCCACTATATATTTACTAATTTCCCTTTTGCCACTTCATAGCTTGCGAAGACACCATTTCCCTTCATTTTGACTCCTACCCCTTGGTTTCACACATTCCCTAGCCAATTTACCTTCTAATTTCACCCCCCTTCCCAAAATCCCTTCCCCTAGTGTGAAACCCTTTTTCCCCTTGGAAAATCACTTTCCCTTTGATTAATTCCCCTAAAAACCCCAAAAAACCCATTAAAACCTTCTATCCTAACTATTATTCCCCCCTGCATTACTTTATTAATCACAAAAACTCACTTTTACCCGTTATATTCCATAAACTCGCATTACTTTGTTAACCCCACATTTATACAGTGATTAATTACACTTAAGAGTAATTAACCATGGGCCCCGCTAAATCCCACCCCCATCTCCTGCCATGCATCTCTGCCATGCGATGAATGTTGGATCGTCCACCCCCAGATCTGACGCAGGCCAAGCCTGCAATAACCAGGATCTTTAATATAACCCATATCAAATCATGTTGTTCTGTTTTTGCTCAAATAAAAAACACCAATTCCTGGCATTTTCAAAACTTTTCATCACAACCATTTTATAAGCATCAAATTTTCAAACAACTCATTATTCAAATGTTTCCACAATCCATATTCCATACTTCATTAGTTCCTCAATTCCATTCTACCACCACAAATTCACATGACTTTGGATACAATCATAAGTCAATGAAAGAAATATACACTTGTTCCTTTTTAACAATCTTAACATTGTTTACTCAATCAAACCAATAGCAATTATAATACCATTCATCCTTTTCTCAAAGCACATCAACCCACACAAATCACTGGATTAACTCTAGGAGCGCTTTATACAAATCCATGATGTGCCTCATTCCATTAGTTTTGATATTGGTTCACTAAATCAACACATTCACAATCCAGCTCACTTCAATGTTTTTCATTTAATTACGTGCTTAATTCTCATAGGTTTGACCATTGACTTAAAACATATTTGATTTAAATCTCAACATCCAACTGACTTATGAAGATTTCATATGTGTTAGTACATGTGGAAATCTCAATCTAAAACTTTCTCTTAAACTCAGAACACTGTGCATCAACCTTTCCAACGTAATTCTGTTTATTAAACTGCCCAATTGACATCCCAAAACTTTCAACCATAGGTTTCCTTACCTCACGGTTTCACAGTGCCCTAGCTTTATGTTCAATAACTCTGCCAGGCTCGTTCTTTCTCTGCAATTCCAATTGATAATTTGCTGTCTCCATTTAATGTACACACCATCAACGAAGGTCTGCAAGTCATTGGTTCTGCATTAATTCATGTTGCAACACTCAATCTTCCAATCGATCGATCCATCCTGCAATTTAGAAACGTTCAAACGCAGCCCTTTAAATTCACAACGATGGCTTTGACATTGCCACATTTTAGGTTTTATAATAAATCGTTATTGATTTACAAAGAGCCAATGTCCAATAATTCTTTCCATAGTTCTGTCCAGAACACGCTTTCAGCAATCTATGACACCTGTGGCTTCAACACACTAACGAAGAGCAATTACTGCCATCGATTTCATTCAACAGAACTGGTTCAGCAATTTAATGAATTCCACAATCGAAATTCATTAATTTGTGTCCTTGAAATCTTCATATCAGTGCTATGCATTTTCAACCAACAACGTTTTTAATTACAACACAAACGCATCATTAACCGCAGTTCAATACATTCAACGTGTTCATTTAGAAAATAATACTGCCATACCTGAACACCAATTCTGAAATCGAATTCTTCTACTCCACTGGGTCTGCGTTATAGATTTCCCATCCACTGAATTTAAAACCCTCGTATTCAGCATTCATTCTTTCAGTTAGAATTCAACGCACAATTTCAACACTTTTTATTAACGCATTCACACATATTCATGCCCAGCTCGCGCCTTCTATAAAGTCGATTCTTCAACTGGATATGCCGGAGCCACTCATTTGACACGCAATTCAAACTATGTCAATGCCATTTGAAACATAACAATTTTCAATTGAATTCCAACAGGGTTTTAAAACATAGTTCTGCGCCCCCCTACATTCAACTCCCAATTTCCACTGAACCACATATTAACCAATCTGAATTTAAAATCGACTTCCAATAGAAATTTTCACTTAGAATGGCGCCCTATTAATTTGCAAACATAGATTTTAACGCCACTTTACCCTTAATGATTTGTATGGTAGATTTTACACATAAATGTGATTTCAAGCCCATCGATCGTCGTTAACTCAACAATACCATGAAGTTCAGGAAACAAATATACAATTTCTCAATCAACAAATGTATATAAACTGAAACAAAACAATAACTTACAACTTTTGCTGGCCAGATATTTCAATTCTGTGGCCCTTACAATTTTCTGAAGGCTTATAGCCTTGGTTGTTCCAAATCAGCTCTCTATCTCACAATCTCAATGTCTTTTTCTCTCAAAACCCCTTCCTATTTATACAATTTTAAAAAATGGTTTAATTAAATGCTCAATCCCCTAAGAAATTTATATTATAAACTTTTCCAAAGTCTTTGCTATTACCTTTTCCAATTTATATAGATGTTAATTAATCACAAGTGATCCCCATCACTATGTTTTTGCCCAACATTCAACATGGAATACATGTCCCATGACCTTGGTCATTATTTTTCCTTTATAAACTTTATTACATGGATTTTTGACCCAGGGATGTTACAAGTATGGTGCTACAAAAACCATTGTTAGATGCTACAAAACCCCATAAGTTGTTCCAAACTTGAGTAGCAAGCCACGGGATGAAGTAATGATGAAGTGTCAACCACTATGTTGTGCATCGTTATGAGAGGAAGTCCTAGAAGGTTTTTATGGGATATGCTCTTGGTTCCTCATGAGCACGATTGAATGATGACAAGTGGTGTTGATTAGGGGTAATCAAGAAGTCATTTTATACTCCTATATTTGTGCTTAATGTTTTGTTTTATACGTGAGAATAATACAATATTATGTAACTTACTTAAGAGTTTTTGATTCTCAACTTGGTTTGTTTTTTTTTTTTTTTTGGTTAACTTGTGTCATATATCCTTGTCGTCATGTAATAATTACTATACAAGCTCTTAGTATACATATCCCTTATCATTTTTGGTTACAAAACTAATAGATAGAATGACATAATTATAATTGTGTTGAAAATGAATATTATGATTTAATCTATAATAGAGGTTAGATTACAACATGTTAAATATCTTATATAAGTATTACGTAAATTGTCAGTTCATAAAGGTCATCAAGACCATACGAGTTAATTGATTCCAAATTATTTTCAGTTAAAACATAACATTTGATTCAATTTCAGCTAGCCTAATTTCTTAATGGTTATAATTTTGTTAAATTTAACATCTGTTATTTCCATTCCATTCTTTAAGGTTGAGTTCTATAAATCAACAAGGTGTGAACATCATTTAGCATTGCAATTTTGTTCCTTGGACTAGTAAACTAGTGCATAACACCTACACTTTCTACATATAATAAAATGATGTTTTACAAGAATTTGACTCTTGGATTGACATATTAAATGAATATGTAGTTTAATTATATATTCTGTAAAATGAAAATGATTGAAATAACTATTGAATATGACATTTAAGGCTCACCACTAGGGTTAAGTTGCATGACTTGTAGGCCATTTCTATAGATAAAACTTATAATATGTAACATATATCACATTAAATGGAGACTTTCTCAATTGAAACTCCAAATTCATTACCATATAGTGGTGCAAAGTGTAGTACCTTTCCTGATCCCATGGCAATATAATTTGACTACAAAGAACATTGATTAACCAAATTCACCTTTATACCAAAGGTCTTAATGTTGTGATTTTGGTTCACTTGTGTTGGAGAACCTTAAAATTTATTAATATATTCAACTATTAGGGTATAACTAGTTCTAAAATCCACCACTTTGTCTATTGGCCAAAGCACTAAATTGTTAAGCTCCAACTCGAATGAGAAAATACTATAAGGAAATAATATCTCATTCACTAGTGCAACAAATGATAGTTTCCAAACTCTTTCTTTTTAAAACACTACACCCATTTACATTTGACACAATACAATGGCTACACAATCACTTTTCTTTGAAGATCTATGTAATAAACTGACTTTCCTAAGAATGAATGTTGACCTAGATTCATGTGAAATATTTTTAAACCCATTATATAATCAACACCATTGATCTAATCCAAATTATTTGGTTCATAATTCATTAAGGTGTCTATTTGAGCTTTCTCATAATGCGATAGGGAGTGCCCATTATGGTTAACAACATATGACACATCCCATTAATTGGCGGTACTTTATGCTTTTGACAATTTCTCTACTCTTCTTGATGCATGCTGGAATGGAATCATTCAATTAGAAACATTAATAAAATTCACATTGACATGATAATGTTAGATATTGATGTTATGTTTGAATGTTTATTTTATATAGGTAGCCTATTCCTCCTACTACTTTTAAACCATCCGATGGAAAGTTAAAAAATATTCATAATCTAATATTATGAATGGCATTAGCTCCAATGAATGGAAATATAGGTGTAGATGGATTAAAAAAAACATAATTAAACTATAATTTGTCACTTCATACATATAACATTTGTAGAAATAGCTCCAAATTTGTAGCTGTTAATGAGTTCAGATTGAAAACAATAGACACAAATTTCTTCTACTCAATTAGTAGAAAGGAAAACATACAATAGAAACACATGCAATCATTCAAACACAAGGAACAAATATTTTTCATGGGGAACCCAACTAGGATAAACCCCTCCTCTTTTTGTATTATATCATATGATAAAAATTGATCTATTACAATGACAACTTCAATCCTTGAAGCTCAAACTACATTGCAATATTGATCTTTTCCTCCCGAATCTACTCTGGAAAATACTTAGCTAAATTAGGCCTCCTGCTTGTGCCTATTTCATTGTGCAATTCTTGAGGAAATTAGCTTCTAAACAATAAGGAAAGCTCTTATTGTAACAACCATGGTGAAAATTCCATGTAATAAAAGTTAATAAAGGCAAAATAATAACCATGTTTGATGGGACCCTTATTCCAAGTTGAATGTTGGGAAAGACATCCTAGTGTGGGTGTTCAATTGGTTATTAATGTCTAAGGAAATTGGCAAAGGCAATGGCTAAGGATTTGGAAAGGAAAAATGGCATTTTGGCACATTTATTTGTGAAAATAATGGAAATTAGGAGAAAAGGGAGGTGAAAGGTCATAGGTTTCATGTGAGGAGGAAATTGAAGGAAAATGATGGAAAATGAAGAAAATAGAGGCCTCATTCATAAAAAGGCTTTTGAGGATCAGTTGGTAACGTTTTGTCAGTTCAGTTTTTGAGCTTTCTCATCATTCTCTTTCTCTCTCATACTCTTGGATACTTAGAGTTTTCTTGGAGCACTCTTGGAGGGTGTGGTATACTTGGATTCTTGGAGAAAGAAGGAAAAGAAAGAGAGGAAAGAACAAGAGGGAATCTGGATCAAAAGCTACAAAAAATTTTCTTGTAGGTACTGAGTTGCATGTATGTTTTCCTCACTAGTTTTGGCATGCATGGCATATGCATGTGGATTTTTGGTCATGATCTGTCATTGGCATGGAGGATTGCCTGGATTGACAGTGGATTTCCTAGCCTTGCCATTTCATGGATAGTCATGGATATTGTGGGTTTTATTTCCTTGTTTGTTTTGGTTGGTTCTTGGTAGAGTCTTATCGTGATAGGATTCATAATTTTGAATTGGTTGAGGTTAAGTCTTGTAATATTGTACATATATTTTCTTTCTGCAAATGTTTTCCATATTAAAATTAAAAAAAGTAAAGAGGGTATGTCCTAAAAGAAATATCAAAGGACAAGAAAAATAAGAAAAGATCAAAAAATGAAAAAATATGAACCCCAAACAAAAAACAGATCATGAAAGTGTGCAAGTCCAAGTGCCACTACTCTTTACTTTATTGTCTTAAATAATGGTTGTGTGCAGCTTGTCATACATGCCACAACCCATGATAGTCAAACTGTTTAATCTTGACTACTTCATGCTTTGAATTTCATGTTTATAGTTAGAGAATAAAAATCTGACCAAACAGTTTAATCTTGGCAGATTAGTAGATAGGTAGAGAAATAAAAGGAGCTCATCAGTTTAATCTGAGCCCTTGGAAGATATAAGGTTAGAAGTAGATAGTTTGTTTCATAAAAGAAGAAAGAAAAGAAAAGGGTTTACTAGCTTAAGTGCACCCAACAAAGTGAAGAAAAAATGTTAGGGTAAGTAGAAGAAAGGTTGCAGAAATACAAGCTATTTGAGGCATAAGCACATCTATTGTGTTTAATCATGTGTTTCAATGTGCAGGAGCAATTGTGAAAGAAAAAGGATGCTCATAAGCTGATTTGCCTAACTTCCCCCCATTACATTTCATTCCCACTATATATTTACTAATTTCCCTTTTGCCACTTCATAGCTTGCGAAGACACCATTTCCCTTCATTTTGACTCCTACCCCTTGGTTTCACACATTCCCTAGCCAATTTACCTTCTAATTTTACCCTCCTTCCCAAAATCCCTTCCCCTAGTGTGAAACCCTTTTTCCCCTTGGAAAAATCACTTTCCCTTTGATTAATTCCCCTAAAAACCCCAAAAAACCCCAAAAAACCCATTAAAACCTCCTATCCTAACTATTATTCCCCCCTGCATTACTTTATTAATCCCAAAAACTCACTTTTACCCGTTATATTCCATAAACCCACATTACTTTGTTAACCCCGCATTTATATAGTGATTAATTACACTTAAGGGTAATTAACCATGGGCCCCGCTAAATCCCACCCCCATCTCCTGCCATGCATCTCTGCCACGCGATGAATGTTGGATCGTCCACCCCCAAATCCTACGACCCTCACCCATATCGCGCCCGCTCAATGCCCGACCTTTACCGGCCCGAAAGCACGCGATATGGGAGGTATTGCCCGGGCCCCCTTGGGTTACGTGGCGGCACCGCGCTAAGTCGCGTGCTCTCGGGAAAATACCACCCGACCCCCATAAGCGGTGTGATATCCCCCAAATACCGCCTCCCCGCCATATAGCAAAACCATCACTATTCATAAAAACATTCTCCCTGCTAATTTTCTAATCCTTCTTGATTAAAAGCCCAAAGACCCCCATTTTCACTCTTTTCACGCATTTTCTCTGCGAAAGAGTTTTAAGCCCTCTTGCGCCCTTGAGCTTTTGCGACTAGTGCCGACTACCAATTGCAGCCCGAAGAAGCTTTAGACACCCATTTCAGCCATCCACAACACACCTGAAGCCACAAAAACCTCTTCAATCTCCATTCAAAGACCAGTTTGCAGCCCAACCATAAATTCCAGGTATTTCGACATAAAATGAGAATGGCCTTCTCAGTTTAAAATGTACAGTAAAATTCATGAAATACTTGATTGAATTTAATTGAATTCCCTTAAATTGAGAGTATTCCCTCTCCTAAAATACCAAAACTCCTACCTAAAAACTGCCAATACCCTACCCCTGCACCAGAGTTATAAAGACTTCATTCCCACAGACAGTATAAGCCCAATTCACTTATATTATCACAAATATGGCTCCCCAAACTCTTTTAATGTCATACCAATGACAACCCCTCATTTAGACATTGACCATTTGGCCCTGACAGACATGGATTTTCAAATTAAAGACACAACCACCCCAGGCCACCTTCTGAGAATCCACTGCTGGGCCAAGGATAGGTTCCTAAACCATGTTGATGATATAAACCTTTGGGAATCCAATTTTCCCAAGTATACATTCCTAGAAGTCCACCCATTCCCAGACATAGTACATTTTTGTCATGCTTGTTATGTTCCAAGCCATAGGGCTATTAAGGCACCAAACCATGAGATATTATTCACCATTACTGCTGAATCCATCAACCAGATGCTGCAAATCCAGCCTAGTCCTAATCTGACTCCTTTGTCCATTGGAAACCTGTTGGACTTGTACATCACACTAGACCCAACCAAGATCAAACAAATATTCCAGAATTTCATCATTGAGGAGAAACATACTCCTAATGACATTCCACCCTATGCTGCCACTATTTTTTTAGAGACTGGCAGGAGAATAATCACCATGCTCTCATGCATCCTAGGATTCACATTAGATGAGCATGTGGATGAGGTCATCATGGCCTTCTTATCCATTTTCACTCCAGGCAAGCCTCCTGCTGTCATGTATGATTATGCCCAGTTCATTGCAGACAGAATGCATGAACAGTTCACTAGATTGCCCACTGAAAGAGTTTTCAAATACTCTTTAGTGTTGTTTCATATGTTCTTGTATTACCAAACAGATAAGTTCCCTTTGAGGATCCATAAATTGGACACCAAGGGAAAGGAGAGATCAGTCATCTACTGGACACCATTGGTCCACAAGTTTTCCACTTCATTCACCTACAAAGACTTTATTGACTCTTTTGTATATCCAGTCATGAACATGCTGAATTCTAAGAATCAACCTAGAATCAGCCTAGAGTTTAAAAGAGCACTGCAATTGGCCAAGAAAAACAAGTTGGGAGATTGGTACTTTTACCAAAACCACACAGAGATCAGGATTTATGGTTGTGAGCTAGCCCCATACAAGTTTCCCAAATACCTCCCTATGAGGATATTTTCTCTTGAGTACTTAAGGAAAATTATCAGCTCTGATGAGATCAACTTCCTGGCTTATAGGAAGAAAACCCAGTTCAAAGTGAAAAACCAGATGGGCCCATTTATTTTCAACAACAGAGAAGCTGGACCAGAGGTCGACAGGTTGCTTTGACTAATGAAATTCAAAAATAGTTTCATCCGGCACTATGACCCTCATGGGGTCATAAACAAGCTCAGACTCAAGGTCAAGTTGGCAGCCTACATACACAACCCAAGGCCTGACTTTGAACATTTTGCTAACCAGGGTGAGTGGGTGGAGAACACCTTGATTGACATGGACAAAACTGTTGTGGATATAGAGAATACACTTATTGATTTGGAGAGACAAATTGATCATAACTCTTTCCTATAGGTTCCAGAACAAGGAGGGCCAATGCACATTCCTCCTATCATACAAACCCCAGTAAATGAGGAGAAGAACCCTAATAGGAGCAGGGATGATGCATCTATCCCTGCCATGGAGACTACTAATGAGCTGATGGAGCCAAGCAAGAGGCCCAAATTGAATCCCGTCTTTGAGCAGGAAGATAACATTGCATCAGAAGAAATAATTGACACTAACGTAATAAGACATAAAGGTAAAGAAGCAACTACATCAGAGGAGACACAACAACCCTCAACATCCAAAACACAGTTGGTAGATAAACAACCCAGTATGGAGATCTCTTCCTATGCCAAGCCAACTGACAAGGAAAAAAGCATCAAAGACAGATTTAAAGAGATCAAAATGAGGAAAGAAAGACTAAAGGTAGAAACATATGCACAACACCTCAAGCTCACATGACCAAACCAAACCAGATTGATGTCAGCCTTTGACATCAAAGAAGGAAAAATGCAGGTCGCATTCCTACAACCCACTATACAGCAACCGAAGACCTCAACAGACTACAAGAAGACCAATTTTGAGGTCTTGGCCAGGGATGTTCATCCCATTGATCAAATAGAATTTCACAAGCAGGATGGAGAAATGATCTACTCCACCCTCACAACAAAGGCCATGGCTGCTTACAAGCTGCAGGATTCATTAGACAATATAACAACACAATTCAAGTTGGAGAGAGCCTCTTCACAGGCTAAAGACACCAGGATAAAGTCCTTGGAGGACTTAGTTATTGAACTGGGCCATGACCCAAGTGATGTGAAGGCCACAGAGAAACTGATCAAGAAGAAAAATGAGGACATAGCAACCCTCAAGAAATAGCTCAAATTGCCTCATCTACAACACCCAGAAACAAAAGAAGTCCTAGAAAGCTAGACCAATCATGAGGAGATGATGGACTTGGTGCTGCAACTCAATGACCAGTTAAAGGATATGGAGAAGGAGTTGGATAGCTTAATCCAGCTCAAACAAGCTAGCATTGATAATTCTCCTGTAATTGACATTCCAACAGTGACCACAGTTGTACCTTCTACTCTGGCAGCAACATTAGCCCCCACTACTCCAATGGCCACTGCAATATCAACATCAGCACAAACTACATCAGCAACAGGATCATCAACAACCACCTCCACAAGTGAGGAAGCAAACGGGTTGGTCAAAGCAATGGAAGAAATGTCCATTCAGACCAATGAGATGAACAAACTGAAAGAGAAATTCAGCAACCTTGAGACAGATTGCAAACTTTCCAAGATCATGCATAAGGAAGAACAACAAAAGGCTGCAAGGATGAATGAGAGGATAAAAAGCCTTGAGAAAGAACCGACCTTGACTGAACCTATAGGAAAGGCCAAAGAGAAATTGTGGGCCAATATTATTGACTCTGTCAATGATATTTGGCCATCTATCCAGGTCATTTTTGAGTAGATTGGTTTGATTAGGCAGGCAACATAAGCCATTGAAAGGGTTAAAACAGAACTTGGAGATATGCCAGAGGAAGCAGCAAGGATCATCCACTTCCTCAACTCCAAGAATAAATATGAACTGCAAGAACTGGAGATACCTAATAGGACATGTACAATTTTGGAAGTCAGAAGAGTCCTCACAAAGAGGAATTTGATGTTGAATTTAGAAGATAAGTGTCAGAACATGCAGCTAGCCGTTGACAGGTTCATGGCTAAATTTAAACTTTTGAAGGAAAAGGGATTACCTAATCCCTTAGTAATAAATGACAAGTTAATGAAACATGCATACTACAACAAAAAGATCAGGGAAGTGGCCAAAAACAGTTGATCACTTCATCCATGAAGGGCATGCCAATAGGCAAGGTCTTGTACCAAACTTTTGAAAACTTTTTTTACTTCCAGCATGAGGTAAAACAACTGTTTATTAATAAGCCCACTTTTGACAAATATACGGAGGTAGATGAGATATATAGAAAAATGATCAATATCCAATTACTAGATGAGAAAGATGGGAAAAACTGAATGATTTACTGTAGTAAAAGGAAGGTAAATTATAAATTTACAGTGCAAAGTGAAACACGAAGGTAAAAGGATAATGACATGTCAGTAGGGTTAAAGTGTATCAGATGAATGAGTATTAGGTGAAAGGTCAAAGTAAAACAGAACATCTAGCGTGAAGACCAAACAACCAAGCAGCATAAAGGGAAAAATATCAAAGAGCAAAGCCAGCAGAACCTTAATAACAGGGACAGCAAGAAGCAGTTCAATAGCTGTCTCTATCTTCTTGCAAGAAGATATTCCTTTTTTCCTAGATTAATTTTGAAAGCAATTTCAGATATTTTGTAAATTCCTTTTGTATAAATACTTCAAAATTCGAAGTATTATGGTGGATAATTTTACATTTGTAGAGTTATTTTGATCTTAAACCTAAGGGTGATTATACCATTTTCAAGTCAACAGACTGGAGCAAGTAATAAAAGAATTTCGCTACAGGATTCATGAGATGAGCCATTTGCAGTGAAGTATCTTCTTTGTTTTATTTTGTTACCTTCTTATGTGTTTCATAATCTTAAATTTATTCTAAATTTGAATGAATTAACTGGAGATATCACTCAGAAATTGTTTAAGTACACTCTGTTTTGCACAGTTAGTCATTTACATGTTTTCCTATGATACCCAGATTTGAGAGCCCTTAATTGCTCTCCCATCCCAGTTGACTTATTTCATTCCTTCCAGAGTCCGACCTAGGGAACACTTAATTTCTCCCTCAATCCGATTTGAAACCATTTCACCATTTAGCTTTTGAAGATCTACAGTAACTCATCTATCTTGCCCTGTGGACACTGTTTTTAGAACTGAATCTAGCCTTGTTTGTCTAATATTCGACCCCATATCCCAATGGCAGAAGCCAAACCTCTGTTCATCTAAGTAAAGTGATCCCACCACCAAATTTTCAAAACAAAAACCAAGTGCAAGCAATAACTAGCGTAAAATCATCTTAACTAAAACAAAGTTAAATTATAAAGAGAGAGCCCTCTCTGAGCATCAGGAAGGCTAGGTCTTGATCTCCAAAAGTGTTTTGTGGTTACCTTTGATTTTTCTTCCCTTATTAAATTCAAAATAAATGTCAAAGTGATAACATTTCTGACCATACTGCGGACTTCGATCCTCAGTCTCATAAAACTTTAAGGAAACCTATAATTTATTCTTGAGCCCCTTAAGGTAATTTTCTGAAGTAAAATTTTCAAAATTTTCATAAAAACGATTTAAAAAGTTAAATTTCTGGGTCCCAAGAAGATTCACTATACCAAGGCAAACCCAGATCCAAACCCTGCAACTATAGTTGATGACCCAGAGAGAATTTTAAGACAACCCAAAACAACAAAAACTCAAGCCAGTAGTAGTCGGTTAGTTAGAGCCAATTCACTCCCCAAGGAATTTTCAACTTTAGAGGACATCCCTTTTGATTTGTCATTTGACCTCTCATTATTTAGAAGTAAATTTGAGAATGAAATCCATGAAACAGTCTTAGACCCTGAGTTTGTTCAACTCATTGAATCAAAAAGGATTATTCATTCAGATTTAGATAAATTTATCGTTGAGACTTTTGACAAAATAGAATCTTGGGCCTCTAAATTGATAAGTAATATAGGCGATTCTTACATTCAACAGTCTGTTGGAACAACTGCCCTTACTACTGCTTCCCCTGAAGTTTTTGCACAAACTTCGCTCACTGTAAATACCCCTTCCTTTACCACAACTTCACCAATTGTATCTACCACAATCCAATCACCTAAACCAGTTTTTAATCAACCATCTTCATCATCATCTAGTTCACCTCCATCAGTTTCAAGTCCTTCCTCAAGCACCACAACTTTACCCCCTAGTCAAGCCAGAATCACAACAATGGCAAACCGATATGCACCTCTTGTTTTACCTGCACAACTCCATGCCATGCCTGCAGATTATCAGAGTAAGATTTTCCTATTTGATGCTACTGGTCATTACACTGCCCAACAACATGTAAACAAGATGTCTGAATTTTTTGATTTGCATTAGATAGATGAAGCAGATGTCCAAATGAGATTGTTTTCCCAAACTTTAACTAGGGATGCCAAGAAATGGTTCAAAGCCTTTCCTGCCAATCATATTGCAGACTTAGCCAATTTTCATAGTTTATTCATTGATAAATGGGAGAGAAATAAAAACCCATTGCAAATACTTTATGAATATGAAAACATTAGAAGAGCTCCTAATGAGTCATTTCAAGACTATTGCACTAGGTTTAATAGTATCTACAATGCAATTCCAACCAATATTAAGCCTCCACCTGGCCTAGCATTAATTAAGTTCCCTGATGGTTTTGATGCTGACATGTCACACTAGCTAAGGGAAAGAAACCTTGAAACACTTGAACAAATGCAAAGCAATGCCATTAGTGTAGAGGCCAACCTATTAGCTAAGAAAGCACGAATAAGAAATGAAAATAAAGTTGTATTTAAAGAGGAAGCTTCCACTTCAGATGGAAAAGTAGATATTTTAGCTAATATTTTAGAAAGAATCATGGATAGGTTAGAAAACATGGAGAGGAAAAATCAATGGGAGAATCAACAACAACAACCCCTAGTAAGAAACCCCAATTTTAGGAAGAACCCTAATGTTGGGAAGAATGCTACATCGGATCAACAGATTAGGCCCCCCTTCCAAGAGAACTATGTTGAGGATTCATAGAACCAAGAAGGAGAGGATGATGCCCAGATTAACTTACTAGAAACCAAAGAGGAAGACACTATTTTTATTACCCAAGAAGAACAAGAGTTATATATGTTGCAACAATTGTAGTTAGAATCTGGTGAATCCTTTGATTTTAAACAGGGATGTGAGTTAGCTTTATATGAAGTACATAAACAATATAGGTTGAGAAGTAAAGAGAATAATGAGACTCCCATTAAAAGATCCATCCAAACCAAAACTAAGTTAATAAAAGAAGCTCCAGTTAACAAAGTGTTACAAATCCTCCCTAGGGGAACACCAGAAACTTCAACCACTAAGATTGTAGATATAACCTCCACTGAAACCCAAACAGAGACAATTACTGAAAACAATCAAAATAAGAGAAATCAAGGCAAAACAATAGAAACATAGATTGAAATGCCTAGTACTGAGAAATAGAATAAGGACACACAAACTGCACATATTAAGGAAGATCTAAATCAAACAAACAAACCTTAGCTCCCTTTCAACATCAAAACTGAAATAGAAAAATTAAAGATATCAGTTCCTTTGATCGAACTAGTAAAGAATGAATCTTATAGGTCACAAATAACTGAAACTTTAAACATAGGAGAGGGAGAGGATTCTGTTAACTTAAATGATGATCAACCTGAATTATTGTTTGGCCCTGAGGCCAATGGTATTCATCAACAAGGGGGAGTTCCTCCTTTTTACATCATCCTAAAAATTCATGATAAAATATTGCATAACGCTATGTTGGACTCAGGGGAATCCCACTATTTGATGCCAAAGGAAATAATGGAAAGACTGAACCTAAACATTACTAGGTCATATAAGGATTTGTTTTCTTTTGACTCCAGCCAAGTTAAATGCCTTGGTCTGATCAAGGACTTATGTGTGACTCTTATCCAATTCCTTGCAAAGAGTATTATAATGGAAATTGTAGTTGTAGACATCCCACCGAAATATGGAATGTTGCTATCTCACTCATGGGGAGCAAAACTGTAGGGATCCTTGAAGTTGGATATGTCTTATGCCACCATATTTGTTTTTGGCCAACCGAGAAAACTGTATAGGGATACCTTGATGAAATACATGGTGAGTAGTGAGGAAAAACCACAAAACTTTCCCATATACTCCATGCATTCAAATATGGACTCTTTTATCCTATACAATGCAAAAAATGATAATAAGGAAATCACAACTAAAGACCTGAAATACAGAACAATTGACAGTGAGAACATATTTCATGAGTCACTATGGCACTTAGACTTTGATGGGTCAATCAATAGGTTAGGGGCTGGTGCAGGAGAATGGATCCATTATATGGAGAGTAATAATGCTGAGTGACATGCTTTCAGATTGAACTTCAAATGTACCAATAACATGGCCGAATATGAAGTCCTAATTCTAGGGTTACAATTGGTTAGGAAACTGGGATACAAAAGAGTTTCCATCACGGGAGACTCAAAGCTGATTATTAAACAGATTAATGGTGAATATTCTATGAACTATCCTAGACTTGGTCGATATAGGGATATTGTTCTAGACTTGATCAAAGACCTCCTGGAATCAAACTTTGCTGTCATTCCTAGAAAACAAAACATGTAGACCCATAGTCTGGCCACTTTTTCTAGTACCTGTAAATTTTCATTTCAACCCAACCATCAATACACTGCAAAATTCAGACATAGGCCTGTTATACCAAATAACTTGGAGTATTGGCAGATTTTCTCCCAGAATTCTCAGATTTACGATTTCATGAACAATGAAGGTGAATTTCAAAATTGCAAGATAGATACTGACTGTACATTAGACAATAATATAGAAAGTAGCATAGATGTAAATATTTTAGATGTAGCTAAACCAACTAAATCTACTAGAGTAGAAATAGATAGTTTAGAGAATGTAGAGATTGAAGAAATAATGAATGATGATCCTGAGATTCTTAATTTGAAAAATAATTTTTTGCCTAAGGGATTAGTCCCTTTAGAAGATTTGTTTGACTCTAATGATGTAGGTAGGAAACCCAAAATGGAACCTTTGAGAGTTGACATGGAAGAGGTTAACATAGGGACTGAGGATAAAACAAAACTCATCAAAATATTAAAATCCTCACCTCTAGAGGAAAAGGTTAAATACATCAATCTGTTTAAAGAGTTCCAGGACATATTTGCATGGAGTTATGAAGACTTAAAATCTCATGACACTAGCACAATCCAATACAAAAGACCTCTAAAAGAAGATCATAAACCTTTCAAATAGAAACTTAGGAGAATAAACCCAGTTCTTATGCCCTCTATTGAGAAGGAAGTTAAAAGAATGTTTGATGCCCAAATAATAGCCCCCATTAGATACTCAGACTAGATTTCAAACTTAGTCACTACTAGGAAAAATACTGGTGAAATTAGACTTTGTGTAGATTTCAGAAATTTAAACAAGGTCTCACTAAAAGATAACTAACCTCTACCAAAAATGGACCATATATTGCAGAGAGTAGTAGGCTCATCCAGGATTTCACTATTAGATGGATTCTCTGGCTATAACCAAATCTTAGTTCAACTTGAGGACCAAGCCAAAACTGCATTTACTACTCCATGGGGTACCTTCATGTATTTGAAGATGCCTTTTGGATTAATGAATGCAGGTGCCACATTTCAAAGAGCTATGGATATAGATTTTGCCAAGGAGATACATGACTCCATAGTAGTATACCAGGATGATATCACAATCTTCTCTAAATCTGACAATGAACACCTAGACCACCTCAGAAGAGTATTTATCAAATGTATAAAATTTGGGATTTCTTTAAACCCCAAAAAGGCACTCTTGGGTCTGGAAGAGGGAAAAATGTTGGGACATATCATATCTAAAGATGGGATTAGAATAGATCCTGCTAGAATAGAGGCCATTTTGACCATTACCCATCCTAGAAACATTAGAGAGTTACAGTCATTTCTGTGCAAGATAAACTTCCTTAGGAGATTCATTTCAAATCTAGTAGAACTTATTAGAGAATTAAATAACACGCTAAGAAAGGACTCAACACTTAAATGGACAGTGGAGGCCAAACAATTCTTTGAAGCCATCAAGGATGCCTTAACCAAAACTCCAGTCCTAATAAGTCCTGAATTTAATAAGGATTTTATAAATTTTTCTTTTGCTTCAGAACACACCATTGCAGCAGTCTTGCTGCAAAAGAACAACCAAGGGTATGAACAACCAATTGCATTTTTTTAGTAAATCCTTAAGATATGCCACACTCAAATACAATATTATGGAAAAACAAGCTTTAGCTTTAGCAAAGGCTATCAAATACTTCAAAGTATACATTATGTATTCTCACATTATTGTTTACGTTCCAAATTCTGTAGTTAAGGACATTTTGACACAAAATGGGCCTGAAGGGAAAAGAGGCAAGTGGATTGCCACAATATTGGAATATGACATAGAGATAAAGCCAACTAAGCTTATCAAAGGCCAAGGTTTAGCCAAACTCATGGCCGAATCAAACTGTCAGGCCCTTGATATAAACTTCATTAGTGCCCTTGATGATCAGGAAGAGATGGCAACTCCACCGATTAGTGAACCTTTTACTGATTCACCTTGGTATGCAGATATTATATTTGTATTACAAAATTTACAAGCTCCTCCTGGTTTAACAAGAACTAAAGCTAGATTTTTAAAGATGAAGTCATTAAAGTATTGTATCATAGATAATGCATTGTTTTGGAAAGACAATAGTGGTATTCTTTTGAATTGTTTACTAAAAAATGAAGCTGATAAAATCATGCAAGAGTTTCATGCAGGGGATTGTGGAGGAAACTTGTACTGGAAGACTACTGTTGAAAAAATCCTGAGGGATGGTTTCTACTAGCCCACTTTGTTTGCAGATGTTAAGAAACATGTGACCTCCTGTCATAAATGTCAGATATTTGAGGGAAAGAGAAAACTTTTACCCTTGTCTCTTAAACCAATTTCCACTGAAATTCCATTTCAGCAATGGGGGTTAGACTTCATTGGAGAAATACACCCAGCTTCCTCAGCTCAACACAAGTGGATTCTGACAGCCACTAACTATTTTACCAAATGGATAGAGGCCATACCTTCTAGGCAAGCCACAGACACTGTCATAATCTCCTTCCTAGAGAGTAATATCCTATCAAGATTTGGATGTCCCCATAAGCTCATTATTGATAATGCAATTGCCTTTAAATCCAAGAGAATGATAGATTTTTGTAACAAGTACCACATCACCCTTGGCCATTCCACAACCTATTACCCTCAAGGTAATGGACTAGCAGAGTCATCTAACAAAATCCTGGTCAATATCATTAAAAAATTGCTGGAAGATAACAAAAAGACATGGAACAAGAAGTTAGTCAATGCCTTATGGGCAGATAGACTGACTACCAAGAAGTCCATTGGAACATCACCTTATCAGCTGGTTTATGGGATGGATGCAGTTTTCCCATCATCCTTGGGAGTGCCAGTGATGAAGATCATCCAGGAATTACAGGTGGAACCAAATGATATTCAGAGAAGAATAAATCAGACCATACACCTGCAGCAGACCAGAGAAGAAGTATATGTAAAATCACAGGTAATCCAGGAAAAAATCAAGAAAGTCTTTGATAAAAAGACTAAAGCAGATGATTTTTACATAGGAGATAAAGTCCTTAAGTGGGATTCAAGGAGAGAAGACAAAGGCAAGCATGGAAAATTTGATTTTTGTGGTAGGGGTCTTTTGTCATTTATGGCTACAGGGGCAACAATGCATTTTTCTTGAGAGAGATAGATGGATCAGATCTACCAAGAGGACCTGTTAATGGTAGGATGTTGAAGCATTATTTTTCCACTGACTCACAATAGTTCACTTTACTTTGCATCATTGTACATAACATTGCAGAGTGTAGATTGGATTGGATGGTAATCCTTTGAAGTTGAAGCCCGGAGAGAAGGCCTTGAGCTTTGAAGGATTCACTATCATAAGTATCAATAAAGTAGAATCACATAAGGAAAATTCACAAGGTAAATTTAGTCACAATTCAAGGGATACTGGTCTTTAGAGTTCTTGAAATTTCACCAGGAAATGCCATCCCCATGTGGAGCCACTATTAGAGTCCTATAGTGATAGGATTCATAATTTTGAATTGGCTGAGGTTAAGTCTTGTAATATTGTACATACCTTTGCTTTCTGCAAATGTTTTCCATATTAAAATTAAAAAATGTAAAGAGGGTATGTCCTAAAAGAAATATCAAAGGACAAGAAAAATAAGAAAAGATCAAAAAATGAAAAAATATGAACCCCAAACAAAAAACAGATCATGAAAGTGTGCAAGTCCAAGTGCCACTACTCTTTACTTTACTATCTTAAATAATGGTTGTGTGCAACTTGTCATATATGCCACAACCCATGATAGTCAAACTGTTTAATCTTGACTACTTCATGCTTTGAATTTCATGTTTATAGTTAGAGAATAAAAATCTGACCAAACAGTTTAATCTTGGCAGATTAGTAGATAGGTAGAGAAATAAAAGGAGCTCATTAGTTTAATCTGAGCCCTTGGAAGATATAAGGTTAGAAGTAGATAGTTTGTTTCATAAAAGAAAAAAGGAAAGAAAAGGGTTTGCTAGCTTAAGTGCACCCAACAAAGTGAAGAAAAAATGTTAGGGTAAGTAGAAGAAAGGTTGCAGAAATACAAGCTATTTGAGGCATAAGCACATCTATCATGTTTAATCATGTGTTTCAGTGTGCAGGAGCAATTGTGAAAGAAAAAGGATGCTCATAAGCTGATTTGCCTAACTTCCCCCATTGCATTTCACCCCCACTATATACTTACTAATTTCCCTTTTACCCCTTCATGGCTTGTGAAGACACCATTTCCCTTCATTTTGACTCCTACCCCTTGGTTTCACACATTCCCTAGCCAATTTACCTTCTAATTTCACCTCCCTTCCCAAAATCCCTTTCCCCTAGTGTGAAACCCCTTTTCCCCTTGGAAAAATCACTTTCCCTTTGATTAATTCCCCTAAAAACCACAAAAAACCCATTAAAACCTCCTATCCTAACTATTATTCCCTCCCCCCGCATTACTTTATTAATCCCGAAAACTCACTTTTACCCATTATATTCCATAAAACCGCATTACTTTGTTAACCCCGCATTTATACAATGATTAATTACACTTAAGCATAATTAACCATGGGCCCCGCTAAATACCACCCCCATCTCCCACCGTGCATCTCCGCCACGCGATGACCATTGGATTGTCCACCCTCAGATCGTACGGCCCTCGCGCATATCGCGCTCGCTCAATGCTCAACCTTTATTGGCCCAAAAGCACGTGATATGGGCGGTCTTGCCCTCTAAGCCCCCTTGGGTTACGTGATGGCATCGCGCTAAGTCGCATGCTCTCAGGAAAATATCGCCCGACCCTCATAAGCGGTGTGATATCCCCCAAATACCTCCTCCCCGCCATATAGCAAAACCATCACTATTCATAAAAACATTTTCCCTGCCAATTTTCTAACCATTCCTGGTTAAAAGCCCAAAGACCCCCATTTTCACTCTTTTCACGCATTTTCTCTGCGAAAGAGTTCTAAGCCCTCCTACGCCCCTGAGCTTTTGCAACCAGTGCCGACTACCAATTGCAGCCCGAAGAAGCTTCAGACACCCATTTCAACCATCCACGGCACTCCTGGAGCCACGAAAACCTCTTCAACCACCATTCAAAGACCAGTTTGCAGCCCCGACCATAAAGTCTAGGTATTTCGACATAAAACTAGAATGGCCCTCTCAGTTTAAAACGTACAATAAAATTCATGAAATAGTTTATTGAATTTAATTGAATTCCCTTAAATTGATAGTATTCCCTCTCCTAAAATACCAAAACTCCTACCTGCAAACTACCAATACCCTATCCCTGCACCAAATTTATAAAGCCTTCATTCCCACAGACAATATAAGCCTAATTCCCTTATATTATCACAAATATGGCTACTCCAACCTCTTTGAATGTCAGACCAATAACAACCCCTCATTTAGACATTTACCATTTGGTCCTGACAGACATGGATTTTCAAATTAAATACACAACCACCCCATGCCACCTTCTGAGAATCCACTGCTAGGTCAAGGATAGGTTCCTAAACCATGCTGATGATATAACCCTTTGGGAATCCAATTTTCCCAAGTATACATTCCCAGAAGTCAACCCATTCCCAGGCATAATACATTTTTGTCATGCTTGTTATGTTCCAAGCCATAGGGCTATTGAGGCACCAAACCATGATATATTATTCACCATTACTGCTGAATCCATCAACCAGATGCTGCAAATCCAACCTAGTCCTAATCTGACTCCTTTGTCCATGGTATTGGATGCTTCGGCATGTATAAATATGTATTGTAACATTGAACGGAACATAATGAAAAATCAAGCTGGTAGTCCCAGTTTTGGGATCCAGGGGAAAATGTCTGTGTATATGTGTTTTATGTGTTATGCTCTCGCATTGTTTATTTTCTATGTTTCGTATGTAGGTAATTTTTGTACGGGGTTAAAACCTACATTTGGTATGAGAGATGTTTTGGCTTCAAGGGGATGCCTTTGTTGCTAAGGGGTTTCGCTCAGGTTTCTGGTAGACCCCGTTCATTGGGAGATCTGTGGGATCGATTCTGGTGGTGAGAGAAGATGGCGAGCAGTGGAAAGATAGAGATCGAGAAATTTAATGGTCAGTGTTTTGAGTTGTGGAAAATCAAGATGGAGGGTCTGTTGGTGGATAAAGATCAGTGGATCACGGTAGATCCGGGTACTAAACCAACGAGAGTTTTTGATGAAGAATGGAAGAAGTTGGATCGAAAAGCAAAGAGCACAATATGATTGTGTGTCTCAGATTCAGTATTGTTGAATGTATAAAGGGAAGCTACGACGAAGGATTTGTGGGACAAGTTAGGGACTTTGTACCAATATAAGTTTCTGGTGAATAAACTGTTCCTACGGAAAAAGTTGTATAACCTGAGGATGAAAGATGGAGACTCAGTGATAGAGCATCTGAATGCGTTTAATACTGTGGTAATTCAGTTATTGTCTGTTGATATCAAAAGTTTAGATGAAGATAAGTGCATTAGTTTGTTGTGTTCTCTACCAGATTCATGGGATAGTCTGGTTATTGCAATAGATAGCAATGCAACTGCCTTGCAGTTTGATGAAATAGTTTCATCCTTGCTGACGGAGGAGATGAGACGGAAAAATATGGAGAGCCAGAATGGTGATGCCTTGTCTGTACGAGGACGGTCCCAGAACAGAAACAAAAATAAGTCATCGAGTGGGATATCTAAATCTAGAGGGAGATCTAAATCTCCAGGAAAACCTGTAAAGGTGGTGTGCTGGAAATGCGGAAAGGAAGGGCACTACAAAAGGGACTGTAAATCTAAAGCTCCTGATAAAGGAAAGGGATCTGATGATGCTCCTTCTGTAGAGGCAAAAACCACCTCAGATGAAGGTGGGGATGTGTACTTGACTTCTTCAAGTACACATATAGATCATGAGGCATGGTTGATTGACCCAGGTGCACCCTTTCACTTCACTCCCCATAGAGAGTGGTTCTGCGAGTATGAAAAATATGATGGTGGTGATTTCTTCTTGGGGAATGATAGGAAGGCTAGAATCGTTGGTCGTGGAAAAGTAAAGTTGCAGTTGTAAGGTGGAAGGGTTAGAACACTTCTGGGTGTTCTGCATATTCCTGCATTGGCCAGAAATATGATTTCTGTAAGCAAGTTGGATGATGCAGGTGTAAAAACAATGTTTGAGAAGGATACCTACAAGATGGTTTGGGGAGCACTGGTATTGATGCGGGGAGTTCAGATTGGAACTCTGTACAAGCTGCAAGGTAGCACTGTTGTTGATGGGTGCAACAGTTTTGTGGTTCCTGAAAGTGGAGCAGAAAATCTAGTGGTCTCTAGAGAGAAGACCATGCTATGGCATCAAAGGCTTGGACATATTGGAGAGAAGGGCCTTTGAATACTTCATGGTAAAAGTATGGTAGAAGGTATGACTAATAGCTCTCTGGATTTTGATTTCTGTGAAAATTGTGTATATGGGAAGCAGAATCAAGTGAGTTTCCCCTCTAGTGGTAAGAGGGTGAAACAAATATTAGAGCTTGTGAACATTGATGTGTTTGGACCTATGAAGGTTCCATCACTAGGTAAGTCTGTGTACTATGTATCATTTATAGATGAATTCTCAAGGAATACTGGATATATTTCCTTAAGAAGAAATCTAAAGTCTTTGACAGGTTTAAAGAATTTAAGGCTCTGGTGGAAAACCAGACAGAGAAGAAGATAAAGGTGCCAAGGACAGATAACGGTGGAGAGTTTTGTAGTAAGGAATTTGATGAATTTTGTAAGAAGTGTGGTATAGCATGGCAGAAGACTACTCCATATACACTTCAGCAAAATGGAGTTGCAGAAAGAATGAACAAGACGTTGATGGAAAGGGCAAGAAGAATGCTCAGTGGTGCCAGGTTAGGACATGAATTCTGGGCAGAGGCAGCGGAGACAACATGTTACCTGGTCAACAGATCACCTTCATCAGTGTTGGAGGATAGACTCCACAAGAGGTATGGACTGGTAAGAAACCCTCTCTTTCACATCTGAGGGTATTTGGATGTGATGCATATGTACATGTTTCAAAGGAGAAACGAACCAAGTTAGATAATAAATCTGAAAAGTGCATCTTTATTGGGTATAAGGATGGTTTAAAGGGTTATAAGCTTTGGAACCCAGTAATAAGGAAGGTTGTGTACATTTGAGATGTGGTGTTCAGAGAGGTACAAGATGTTATTAAACATGAAGTCCAACCAAAGGAACCTGAGAAGATAGAGTTTGAGCTAAAGGAGGAAGAATCAAAATCTACAACATAGGAGGAATCAGAAGATGAAGAGCCACAAACTCCGGGTGTGAGAAGATTAGTTCGAGAAAGAAGGAAACCAGAAAGGTATAGTCCATCTGCTTTCTATTCAAATTTTTCTTTATATATTACTGATGATGATCCCAAAACTGTGAAGGAAGTAGTAGATTCAGAGGATGGAAAACTTTGGAAAGAGGCCATGGTTGATGAAATGACATCTTTGCACAAAAATGAGGCTTGGGATCCAGTGGAGTTGCCGGATAGAAGGAGACCCATTAGCGGCAAATGGGTGTTCAAGAAGAAGACAAATGTAGAAGGAAATCTAGAGAAATACAAAGATCAATTGGTAGCAAAAGGTTATTCCCAGGTGCTAGGAATTGATTTTGGTGATATTTTTTCTCCTATTGCCAAGGTAGCTTCTATTAGATTACTTTTATCTGTTGTTGCTGCTTTTGATTTTGAGGTAGAACAGATGGATGTGAAGACAACGTTTCTTCATGGGGATCTGGAAGATGAGATCTACATGAAGCAACCTGAAGGCTTTGCGGTGAAGGGTGAGAAAGAACTGGTATGCAAGTTAAAGAAGTCTCTATATGGGTTAATACAGTCACCAAGGATGTGGTATTAGAAATTTGATACATTTATACGGGGGCTTGGCTTCACCAGAATCAAAGCAGATCACTATGTGTATTTTAAATTAATTGGTGAGCGTGCTATTTATCTGGTCTTGTATGTGGATGATATGTTGCTGGTTGGAAATGACAAAGAAATTATCCAGGATTTGAAGACCCAACTGTCCTCCAAATTCGACATGAAAGATCTTGGTGCTGCGAACTATATTTTGGGCATGGAAATTAAAAGAGATCGGGCAAAGAGGAAGC
Source organism: Pinus tabuliformis (assembly GCA_031772625.1). Taxonomy (NCBI): domain Eukaryota; kingdom Viridiplantae; phylum Streptophyta; class Pinopsida; order Pinales; family Pinaceae; genus Pinus; species Pinus tabuliformis. The sequence goes on along the minus strand of CM062818.1, from coordinate 439,919,957 downwards.
TCTGGTTAAACCAGAGAAAGTATGTCGAGACAATATTGCAGAGGTTTACTATGCAGGATAGTAAACCGATGAAGGTTCCTATTCATGTAGGTGTAAAGTTATCTGTTGAACAGTGTCCCAAGACACAAGAAGAGGAAGAGGATATGTCCCGTGTTCCATAAGCAAGTGCAGTTGGTAGCTTGATGTATGCGATGGTTTGTACTAGACCAGAGATTGCACATGTAGTGGGAGTATTGAGCAGGTTTATTTCAAAACTAGGGAAGGAGCATTGGACAATAGTGAAGTGGGTTTTCAGGTATTTACGTGGCACTAGTGATTATGGTTTGTGCTACCAAGGAAGATCATGATTGGACAGAGTTTTGGATATCCATGGCTTTGTTGATACGAACTGGGCTGGAGATCTGGATCAAAGAAGATCTATAATTGGGTATGTGTTTAACCTATTTGGAGGTGCAGTCAATTGGATGAGTAAGAAACAATATGTAGTGGCACTATCAACTACAGAGGCAGAATACATGGCAGCCACTCATGCAAGCAAGGAAGCAGTTTGGTTGCAGAGACTGTGTTCAAGTATGGGGTTAATACAAGGAGCTATAAGGATAGATTGTGACAGCCAAAGTGAAATTTTTTTGGAAAAGAACTCTGCTTACCATTCAAAGACTCTGAATGAGATCAACTTCCTAGCTTATAGGAAGAAAACCTAGTTCAAAGTGAAAAACCAGATGGACCCATTTATTTGCAATAACAGAGAAGCTAGACCAGAGGCCGATAGGTTGCTTCAACTAATGAAATTCAAAAACAGTTTCATATGGCACTATGACCCTCATGGGGTCATAAACAAGCTCAGACTTAAGGTCAAGTTGGCAGCCTACATACACCACCTAAGGCCTAACATTGAACAGTTTGCTAACTAGGATGAGTGGGTGGAGAACACCTTGATTGACATGGACAACGCTGTTGTGGATATAGAGAATACACTTATTGATTTGGAGAGACAATTTGATCATAACTCTTTCCTACAGGTTCTAGAACAAGGAGGACCAATGAACATTCCTCCTATCATACAGACCCCAGTAAATGAGGAGAAGAACCCTAAGAGGAGCAGGGATGATGCATCTAGCTCTGCTATGGAGACTACTGATCATGAGTTGATGGAGCCAAGCAAGAGGCCAAAATTGAATCCTGTCTTTGAGCAGGAAGATAACATTGCATCAGAAGAAATAATTGACATTGACGCAATGAGACAAAAAGGTAAAGAAGTAGCTACATCAGAGGAGACACAACAACCCTCAACATCCAACACACGATTGGTAGATAGATAGCCCAGTATGGAGATCTCTTCCTATGCTAGGCCAGCTAACAAGGAAGAAGACATCAAAGACAAATTTAAAGAGATTACCTAATCCCTTAGTAATAAATGACAATTTAATGACATAGGCAGACTACAACAAGAAGATCAGGGAAGTGGCCAAAGAATAGGTGATCACTTCATCCATGAAGGGCATGCCAACAAGCAAGGTCTTGTACCAAACTTTTGAAAACTTGTTTTACCCCCAGCATGAGGTAAAATGACTGTTTATTAATAAGCCCACTTTTGACAAATATACAGAGGAAAATGAGATATATAGAAAAATGATCAATTTCCAATTACTAGATGAGGAAAAATTGGAAAAACTGAATGATTTACTGTAGTAAAAGGACAATAAATTATAAATTTACAGTGAAAAGTGAAACAACAAGGTAAAAGGATATTGACAGGTTAGCATGGTTAAAGTGTATCAGATGAAAGAGTATCATGTGAAAGGTCAAAGTAAAATAGAACATACAGTGTGAAGACCAAATAGCCAAGCAACATAAAGGGCAAAAGATCAAAGAGAAAAGCCAGTAGAACCTTAATAACAGGGACATCAAGAAGTAGTTCAATAGCTGTCTCTATCTTCTTGCAAGAAGATATTCCTTTTTTCCTAGATTAATTTTGAAAGCAGTTTTAGATATTTTGTAAATTCCTTTTGTATAACTACTTCAAAATTCGAAGTATTAGGGTGAATTATTTGACATTTGTAGAGTTATTTTGATCTTAAACCTAAGGGTGATTGTACCATTTTCAAGTCAACAGACTGGAGCAAGTAATAAAATCATTTTGCTACAAGATTCATGAGATGAGCCATTTGCAGTGAAGTATCTTCTTTGTTTGATTTTGTTACCTTCTTATGTGTTTCATAATCTTAAATGTATTCTAAATTTGAATGAAGTAACTGGAGATATCACTTAGAAATTGTTTAAGTACACTTTGCTTTGCACAGTTAGTCATTTACATGTTTTCCTCTGATACTTGAATTTGAGAACCCTTAATTGCTCTCCCATCCTGGTTGACTTCTTTCATTCCTTCCAGAGTCTGGCCTAGGGAACCCTTAATTTCTCCCAGGATCCGATTTGAAACCATTTCACCATTTAGCCTTTGAAGATCTGCAGTAACTCCTCTATCTTGCCCTGTAGACACTGTTTTTGGAACTGAATCCAATCTTGTTTGTCTGACATTCGACCCCATATCCCAATTGTAGAAGCCAAACCTCTGTTCATCTAAGTAAAGTGATCCCACCACAAAATTTTCAAAACAAAACCCCAGTGCAAGCAATGACTAGCCTAAAATCATCTTAAGTAAAACAAAGTTAAATTATAAAGTGAGAGCCCTATCTGAGCATCAAGAAGGCTAGGTCCTAATCTCCAAAAGTGGTTTGTGGTTACCTTTGGTTTTTATTTCTTCATTAGCTTCAAAAGAAATATCAAAGTGATAACAGTTCTCATGTTTCTTTAGCTTGGGTTGAGTTATTAGTTCCTGGAAGCCCTAGTTAGACAAACGCTGTGGAAGCCCTGTAATAGCTTGGGTTGGGTTACTAGTCCTAGAAGCCCTGGTTAGAAAAACACTCTGGAAGCCCTTGGTGATTTGAGTTACTAGTCCTGGGAGCCCTAGTTGGAAAAATGCTCTGGAAGCCCAACGACAACTGTGGGTTGAGTTACCAGTCCTAGAAGCGTTGATTGGAACAAATGCTCTAGAAGCCCTAGAAGGATTGGATGGAGACCAATTTGATGATGGTTTTGTGATGTCTAACCGTTAGGTGGAATCACAGTTTGATGGGTTGAGGTGGATGGTCTCTTGAAGCCTTGGATGGTTTTGGATTGATGTGTTCTATAAGATCCCACATTCATGCTTGGAATATAACATGGGGTTGAATGGTTGAAGAGAGATTTGGCTAAGCCATTCTATGGTCAGGTGGAATGTGGAAGTCCCATCCCAGGTTTGGATTTTTTCATCATCAATATGAGCTTATTTCTCCTTGTATTTCTATGAGTATTATACTGGTTTATATGTGGATCATATGGCTATGATTTCATTGGTATTTATGTTTCTATTATGCTGGTTATATATATGTTTTATGACAGAAGCTATGTATGGTTCTCATCATGTTTTTACTGGTAAATGAATGAAGAATGTATCTATGACCTAATGGATAAAATGGAAGTTGATGTGTTGAGGCATCAATGCTTCTTAGAGATTCTCAGCTAAGTATGTGACCCCTATGCTTAGATCAATTATTTACACCCATAGATTACGTATTGTGATATGTTTGAAGAAATGTCTGTCATGGCTAATAGGGGTCCAATCAAGGTGTCATTCAAGTGATTGCATTTATACTGTCATTTCCTTTTTACTTTATTGTTATGAAGATGTCATTCAATTTTCGGTAGTGACTTAGGCTCTGGGCCTAAAAAGTGGCTCAAATCTTGGGGAAGCTGGCACAAAACTGTGCAAAATAGTCCCTAGACCCTGGCTAGCAGGCCTGTGAAAGCGTCCAGAGGTCCCTACATGCTAGCATGCCAATAGCATGAGAGCATCCAGAGGTCAAGTGGTCCACAAGCTCAGCGGGACCCAGGGGTTGGTTGGCAAAAAGGTTGGATTGGTTCTTGAGGGTCCTAATGCTGATGTTGAATGTTTGTATGGTGTGTTTCCATCGGTTCCACTTCCTTAATGTGACTTAGGAGGTCAAATCATATCCTAGTGGCATCTCGTCACATGTTTGCCATGACTAGCCAGTTGCTTGGGTAGATGTGGGAGGAGGGTGTTACTGAGTGGTATTAGAGAATGGTTCACCTCTCAGACCGGATGGGATGTGTGTTGGTCATGCATGCATGTCAGTTGCATGTGTGTCTCTTACGCTTGCATTCCATGTGCTTGTTGCATTTGCATGATGTTGATCATGGTTGTAGTGATGTCATCATGTGGAAGTTGATGTTGTTATTGTGGAGTGCATCGTCGTGAGTGTATGACTAGTTACATGTTGTTATATGTCACTTACATGTATCATTTTGTATGCTTGGTTACATTCTCATATGTTTGGTTACATTCTTGTATGCTTGGTTACATGTATCATTCTTGTAGGTTTGGTTACAAGTATTGTTCATTTATGCTTGATTACATGTGTTTATGCATGTGTGTGGTTGGTTACACATTGCTTATGCATGTTAATGTTTGCATGTGGTCAAGTGTACAATGATGTAATGGTTGTTGTCATGCATGAGGTCATGGTATGCATTGTTGATAAGGTCATGCATTGATGACTGGACCCTAGCTAGAATGATGGTTGCATGGTTATATGCTTATGTGTTATGTTTCTATATGCTGTCATGATTATGTTATACATGTATCACACTGATTTGTTGATCGACAAGGTATCCTCCCCGAGGTATTCTAAGATATGTTGATTTATTGTGATTTGGTTTAGCTAACATGATATACCTTGCAGGAAGACATATCAAATGGCTAGCAAGATGGTACACTACAAAGACTCTCCCTATGAATCAGAAGAGAAGTATGGTGTTGGGAACTCTTCTGATTTGCATATACACTGAGAAGCTTAAATGAAGAAATAAGGAGTTGTAAGGCAGATAATGATACAATTATGCAGACACAGGAGAAAGAAACATAGGTAAATGCAGTAATACTTCAGAGTTTGTCAGACTTACAGTGACATGGATCACGTCGGATTAGCTATGAGTAGGAGGAAAAAATTAATGGGGCATATGGTAGTAGGTCACATGTCAGATATAGATGACACAGTTAGCGATGGAATATTGTTGGACACTCCGGATAAGAGAGGGGATAGACACATGTATTATTCTAGTTTTGATTCAGATAGACACTATGATCATCATCGCTATCATCCTTACAAGAGGAGTGATAAGGGATACTTGTTGGATGAGTTTAAGAAAGAAAATACACCTAATTTTGATGGAGATATGAAGAAACCACAAGATGCAGAGGCATGGTTTCTTGGCATGAGGAATTTCTTCAGGTTACATGATTATTCAGAGAACATGAAAGCCAGAGTAGCTACATTCAGTATCAAAGGTAAAGCAAACATTTGGTGGGAAGATGTGAAGAATGTCAGATGTATTCATGAGGAGGACTTGACTTGGAGTGAGTTTGAGTGGATATTCAAGAAGAAGTATTTGTCAGAGAGATAATTTGATGACGGGGAAAAATAATTTTTATGAGATAAAGATGGGATTGATGAGAGATGAGGAGTACACTAGCAGGTTCTTGGAAATACTGAGGTATGTGCCTTATCTCACGGAGGAGAAGGCCAAGATTCAAAGGATCATTAGTGGATTACCAGTTGCATTCAAAGATATGATTGTGTTTGATGAGCCTAAATCATTGAAGGAGACCATCTGAAAGCTAAGGCATAATTTATATGAGAAATCAAAGCACAGGTCTAAGACTAAGCCAAACTGGAAAGGTAATGCAAAGAATAAAGGAAAGTGGGACAGAAATCGAGAAAGACCTTAGGGTACGGGTAATAAAGAGAATGTAGTGCCATCTAATAATATTAATGCATTAGACAAAGGGCAAGAACTTCGATCAAAAGAACAAAACAAGGATGCTGACTGGAAGCCTAAGAGTGTTGGACTTATGGCAAAGATCACCGCAATAGAGATTGTCCACAGAATTAGGGTGGTAGGCCTCAGATATATAGTGCACAGGATCCACAGATTGTTGGGGATGTTGGTCAGAGCGTTGTTACACTAAAAAATGTCACCATGACTATTTACAGTTAGTATGGCTCAATCAACAGTCATGCTACCCTCTTAGGCAAGTCTTATGCCTCTGCTATCCATCTCAAACTCAAAGAAGAGAGAAAGTCTTGTAAAAAATGTGTTTATCTCTGGGGACGCAGGTTCTCTCAAGCCTTACCTGCGGGGACGCTCACAATGTTCACAAAAGCTGCGTCCTAGGACGCTCTGTATGTTAAGGGACAGGTGCGTCCTTCTGTAAAAGGCAAAATGCGCAAGTTTCATCTTAAAAAAGTTACTTGTGGTTACTTCTAGAACTTTCTAGAGGTCGGTTTGATGAAATGGATGCGCCTCTAGTTGGTTCATGTATCCCTATTAAGGAGGAACTTATCCCATCAATAAGGGAGCTATCCCACCCAAAGAGGGGGATTATCCCATTGATGGTGGACCTGAATAACCTCTTTACAGCACTATAAATAAAGGCATTGAGCCAGAGGGAGAAGAGGTTGAAGCTATACATTTTCTTTGGGTAAATGCTGCAGGAATTAGGACTCCCATTTAGAACCTTGTGAGGAGAGATTGTCTTTGCTTGATTCTACTTGGAAGTGGGTGAGCTTTGTCAAAGTAGAGGAAAACCCTTGATGGACCCTGGGAGGAACTTGCACAACACCAAGGCCAGGTTGTAAGAGTTTCTTTGTTTCGTTATTAATACAAACTGGTTCATTTTTCTCAATAGCTTGTGTTAATGAGTTATTTCATGTGTTCCTTGGTCTGCATGTTGAATATATGTTTTATTATATGAGATGCAAGTGCTTGGTAATTGTTTGATTGTTTGTGGTTGCAGGAATTGATGTGAAGGAGGAGCTCATCCGGATCGGCAAGGACGGACTACAACAACAGCGTTTTGGAATAAGGTAAGCCTAAACACTTGTAGTTTTCATGTTTTAAAAGATGTATTTAGAGAAAGATCGCTCCATTTTGTCTTGTTTGTCGCTAGAGAGTTTAGACTCCTAGGGAGGTCAGTTGTGTCCGCACAAACGACTTTTTCCGCCACGACAAGCGTTCCTCGTATTTATGCAGCATTGGATAACAAACAAGCAAACCATCAGGCATCTATCATTGAGATGAATGGTAAGCTTTGTGATCAAGTAATTTCTATTTTGATTGACCCTGGATCTAATTATAGCTATGTTAGTCTTGACTTGTGTTTGGTCAATTTAGAGTGTCCTAAATTGCTATATTAATTGTCAATCCAGGAGTCGTAAACTGTTGAAGTGTGGTACACTATATGTGCAAGATAACCTATTTCTTACTTTTTGTCGTTTTTGATTTTTTATTTTGTTTTGGGGGTTTTTATCTTCGTTTATCTCCTAATGTGAAATGGAAATTCTAAAAGACAAGTTTAGATATAAATGTTCAGGGCAATTATGTCCTTTATAATGGTTTCCAAAACTTCAAACTTCAGAAGATCTTAGAACATGCTAATGATGAAATTAATTCCTAAAAGAAAATGAAAATGTGCCACTATTCTAGTCAAACAAACAGTGAACTATTGATCATGAAACCATTATCCTTGCTGCTGTCTAAATACAAAAGAAATGAATTAAGCAACTGTACTCAAAGAAATCCAAAAATTGCAAGTAAAGTAAAGCTAAAATCAAATTACATCAATTCATATTCTGGCCCTTCGCCAGTTAGTCTCGCTATGGCTTTTGGAGGCAATCATCAACAACTTGAGCAATTTGATATCTAATTGTAGAAAAGTAAACTTAAAATCAAATCACATCAATTCATAGTCTGACCCCTCGCCAGTTAGTCTCGCTATGGCTTTCGGAGGTAATCATCAACAACTTGAGCAATCTGATATCTAATTGCAGAGAAATAAAACTAATATCAAATTACACATTCATACTTCAATCCCTCACCATTAGTCTCGCTATGGCTTTCGGAGGTAACTGACAATGATATGAGCAATTTAATATCTAAGCTAACTAATAAAGCCAATGAACAAAACTGAAATAAACAAAACAGAATTGGAATTAAAAGCTAAGAAAAGTAAGTCAGCAGAAAGACTGATTCCATGTCATTAGTCATTGTGAAAACTATATGCAAATGCCCGGGCTGCCTACTGTAATCTGGAACATACACACTGGTCAGTGTTATCAGCAATGTATAAAGCATGTAAAACTATGAACAAGAATGAAGCGTTAGTACCATGGTAAATGAAATGTACATAAGTGAATAACTATGGCATAATAAACATAAAGAAACACAACATGGAACTGTACAACAATAATAAACAAAACCTCGGCGTGTGCAGGGGCCCTCTGCACAACCTCGGGCAACAACTATCAATCAAGAATTATGCTCAAAAACAAATTCTTCTCATATATTCAGAATGCAGTCACAACAATGAAACAATGTCATGGCATAGTGGGCTTTTTGATAGCAAAATTACGTTTCAAAGACTAACTACTATGCGTATAGAAACACATTATTTATAACAAAGGTTTACATAACTGTTTTCCTATAAACTACGCTGACAGAGGACACGTGAATGACAACGTCCATGGATCTAGCATCATGGCTGCCGAGATGATGCAATCTAATGAAAGCGGCTTGTTGGATTTACATCGTGGGTAGCCTACAGGTGTCAGCGTGCCTCCAGAAATCTAGAAACGGCCACGAAAATCTTTCACGTGCTTGGAAACAGAGTCCTGTTGCTGTAGGACTCTTCTGTTTGAACACCGTTCACCACGTCCCCCTCTGATGAATCCGACTGAGCCAATAGGACTCGGTCCATGTCCACGTCATTTCCAACTTGCCCATGTGGCTCGATTTGCCTGAAGACACCTGCAATATAGACTTTAACAAAAACGGCTACGGAAAGTGACAGGATTCCGCAGCTCAATGAGCAAAAATCTAATTCAAACAACAGACACAAAACATAGTTAAAAACCACTTTAAGTGCCCTTTTATGATTAATATGCAATGATTTTGATAGCTTAGGAGGTCCAGGTGAATGGAAAAAGTCTAGGAAAGTGTATAGGAAAGATGCAAGTTCAGGGCTCAACATACCCCCACTGTGAAGGTGTTGCATGTCCCCATGCAACCAAAAATTTGACCATCCTCTTCCTTAATCCATATGCTCTGAGACTTCTGCCAGCACATCCAATCTTCTTCTCCTCTTCCTTGGTACTACTACCATCCTAGGTTTCCTCATCAAGCATCTGAATTTGAGGTTGATAAGTGCTTTGTTCAACCTCTTGCATTTCTTCGTCAATTTCCTGTTCTTTTTCTGCCACAGCCCCAAATGTAACATAGTGTTGTCATGAATGATCTTGTCCAATCTTCTTTGCTCCTTTAATGCTTCATTTTCATTTTTAATATGTCTATTTAAAACCTCAAATTCAAAGACTTCTTGTTTCAACGATTGGACTAGAGCTTCTTATGCTGTGTGAGGCTGAGTGGATGAAGTGCTTGGGCTTGTGGCTATCTTTTCCAAGGATTCTAGATAATCATACATCTCTTGCTGATTCAGATCTATCTCGGGTGTAGTTTTCCTTGGGCTTACCCCAAAATCCTGTTGAGAAGGACTGATTTCCAAATCTGGCCGAGAAGGACTCATGTCAAAATCTGGCTGTGGAATGGAAGTATGGTGTGGGCTACGGTCAGGAGAGGTTGCTGGAGGCTGATCCGGTGTTTCCCCTCCCAAGTCAATAAAGTGGGGTCCTTTGGTTTGTACTGTCCTTAATTTCCCTTTTAGCCTAGAGCTTCTTCTTACATGCTGTGGACTAGTATCCTTTTCCTCCCTACTCTGTTTTTCTTTTCCTTTCTTCTTGGCTACAACTGACTATTCCTGAAGGTGAACTAGTCTTTCAGACAATACTTGATGGTCTTCCTCTGAGGATGGTTCTGGGGTTTGATGCACAACCTCAATGCTTCTTTTCTCTTTTGATTTTGTTGGCTTCTTACCCTCACTCTTTTTCTTCCTTCTTTTAGATAGTATGTCTGCTCTACTAGTTTCTTCAACTATGTTAGTAGGAGTACTTTGAATTTTATCACTTGTTCTCTTTCTTCTGCTTGTTCCTGATGTACTACTTTCAGGGGCTTCTTGTGGATCTTGAAAGAAATTTCTAGTTAGAAACTGCTCCCATGCATCCTTCTTTTCTTTCAATTGTTTTTCTATCAAGATTTTCACAAGGCCATGGTGATACAAGTGTGGCTCTACGTCCCCCAGATTCTTTTGGATGGCTACAGACATCTTTTTCAAACTGTTTAGCAAAAAGTATGGCAGATTAAGGGTTTGGTTTTCTAGGAAATTCATCAACAGCCGGGTGTGATACATATACATTGATCCAAAACGTCAATCCCAGGTAATGAACTTTTGAATAATCAACAGTATACTGGCCCACTTCTGTTCTAAAGCATGGGCAGGGATTCCTCGTCTAAAAATAGTTACGTCCATACCTAGATTTCGTAGGATAACCCTCCAAGCCTTCTCGTCAAAGCTCTTGTTCTTGAACCAGCGTTCACCCTCCTGCGGAAGTTCTGTAGTAGCTGCTATAGATGCCTCGGTGATTGTAAACTTGAGGTCTCCCACTTCCACGTCCAGGCCGTTAAAAGACCTCGCAAAAGTCTTTGTGATCTCCTTGTTGTAGCCCTTGAATTTTTGAATAAACCGTAGCCACCTTGCCTTTTTCAATATGTTTTTCACTTGCGGGTATCCTTCCAAAAACTTGGGCCCTTCCGGTTTTGCCCTCAACAACAGACCCATCCTTCCTTCTATCTTTAAAATTCGTCTGCGTGAGTAAGGGTTTTATTGGAGGTATACGATTGGGTTACGGTGATGAACGAGGTTTATGGAGAAGAAAACAGTGACTGTAAATGGAAAACAGAGAACAGGTAGCGGAAGTGAATTCACGGAATGGAGCAGAGACTGATATGAACAAGGTGGAAATGCAACCGTGGCTTCAATAAAATAGTAGGGAAGTAAAGTGAACCCGACAGAATTTTAAACTGAATGGCTGCGGAGTGGACGTAAACACGTTTATGAAATGGCTATGGAATTTGTGCGGCAGAGAGAAGCCGTGATCAAATCAACCACGTCCCATGATTACAGGTGGAGTACCAAAGTACAGCTGAACACGAGTTAAAACCGGAGGCTTGATCATGAGGCCGTTTGCAAATAAATGCAAGGATTGTGGGGGAATCGTATAGAGATCGTGGAACGGTTATGGAGTTATCAATGCCAATCATTGCATATAATGGAGCTATGGTTTTATAACTATGTAAAAATGTGCTTTGAACGCTATTTGAAATAAATTTCTACTCATACCTTGGAATTCTTGCCATTTTTTATTAATCTTTGATCAGCTGCTCCTTGTTGATGCTTTAAGTGCCTCATGTCTTCATAATATGTCCTCGGTCATACCTACATTTGATTTCATGATTATTGAACTAACATCTGACTGTCAGTTTTGAAAAACAGAGTGATAGCTGCAGAAACTGCTTCTGGCTGTGGAAACTGGTTTCAGCTGCGGAAACTGACACAGTAATCATTTGACTGAATGGAGATGGATAGATGATGACTGACTGAATGAAAATGGTCATGAAAGAAACTTTTATTGGCGAAATGAAATGAAATGGATAAAATGGAGTGGAGTGTCACAAAACGGTGAAATGAAAGAGAATTTTTTTTTTTGGAAAATATAGGGCATCAAGAGTTCCTGATTTTCGCCTTGTATTTTCTGTATAAGATTGCCAATCAGTGATTCGTTTTCAGGCTTATACAATTTTTTTTTTTTTTTTTTTTTTTAACAGAAAGGAACAAAGGCTAGGCTGGTGGAGAAGAAGGATTCTTCTTCACCAGCCTTATTGCAGAATTATATTGAAATATTTTGACAAATTCCTCTTTTGAGAGTGGCTTATGATAGATCTTTAATCTGTGGCCATTCACAATAAGAGGAGTTTGATATTCATCAATGGTTTTGATTCTTACCGCTCCATTACTAAAGATTTTTTCAATATCATATGGCTCAAGCCAATGAGTCTGAAATTTTCCTTTCAAATATTTAAACTTGGAATCAAATAGCAATGCCCAATCTCCTTCTTGAAACTTTTTCTCTTTGATGTATTTGTCATGCCATTTAGCTCTTTGATATTGAACTAGATCAGTTCTTAGAATTGCCTCTTGTCTGATCTCATCTAGCACATTCAACTGCTCCATTTTGTGCTTTTGGGCTTCCGATAGATCCATCCCCAACTGAACTGCCATCTTGAAAGTTTTGACTTGGAACTCAATGGGGAGCAGGACTTCTTTCCCATAAACTAGTTCATAGGGAGAATGTCTTGTTGTATTTCTCCATGTAGTTTTGTAGGCCCATAAGGCTTCAGGAAGCCTTTCTGCCCAATCTCTTATGTGTAGATGAACAGTTTTGGTGATGATGCCTTCAATAACTTTGTTTGTAGACTCCACTTGGCCATTTGCTTGCAGATGGTAAGGAGTAGATTTTCTGTGCTTGATTTTGTATTCTTCCATCAGTTTTTCCACCAGGTTGGATGTGAATTGACTTCCCTGATCTGTCACAATTTCTCTTGGAACACCAAAGCGAGTAAAAATATCCTCATAAAGAAAATTAACAACTGAATTTTCAGTGGCAGAAAATAATGCTTTGGCTTCTACCCATTTAGTGACATAATCAGTACATACCAATATATGATTTTTTTTGTTTAGATGGTGGGTTAATAGGTCCAATGAAATCTAAAGCCCATTTTTCAAAGGGTTCGATGAGTACCTATGGCTGCAATGGCATTTCATTTGAAAGGGTAGGTTTCCCTACTCTTTGGCAGCTGTCACACCTTTTGACATACTGTTTTGCATCTTTGAAAAGGGATGGCCAATAATATCCCAAAGAGAGGATTTATAGGCTGTCCTTTTGTCAGCAAAGTGTCCGCCGCGTGGTTCATCATGACATGCTTTAAGGATATCAGGCATTTCATCTTCCCTAACGCATCTTCTGATCATAAGATCTGACCCTATTTTAAACAATTCGTTAGAAATCCATGAATATTTTGAACTCTCCTGAATAATCTTTCTTCTTTCACCAGGAAATAAATGTGGCGGCATTTTCCCTGTAATGAAATAGTTAGCTATATTTGCATACCAAGGGGTCTTAGTAGTTACTGCAAATAAGTATTCATCAGGAAATTTGTCCTCTATAGGAGAATCTTCTTTAGTATTCTGAATCCTAGACAAGAAATCAGCTATTGTATTTTGTTTCCTTGGTCTATCCAACACAGTAATATTGAATTCTTGTAAAAGTAAGAGCCACCTTGTAACTCTACCATTAGTAACAGGTTTTTTCATTAGATATCTAATCGCAGAATGATCAGTATGAATAAAAGTTTCATAGCCTGTTATATAATGTCTAAACTTATTGATTGCATGAACAACAGCTAAGAACTCTTTTTTTAGTCACAGTGGGAGTCAAATTTTTACTGGTATAGTAAATGGCATAAGGAACTAAATCCTTTTGACCCAACACAACCCCTAGAGCTGTATCTGAAGCATCTGTAGAAATATGGAAAGGAAGTTTCCAATTTGGTCCTCTCAAGATGGGTGCTTCAGATATTCTTGTTTTCAAATTTTCAAATGCTGATTGACAATCGGGATCCCATTTGAATTCACAGTCTTTTGTAGGCAATTTGAAGAGTGGAGATGCTATTTTAGTGAAGTTCTCTATAAATCTTCTATAGTACCCAGTAAATCCCAGAAAACTTCTAACATCTTTTTGACAATTTGGAATAGGCAACTTGGAGATGACTTCAACTTTTGATCTATCAACTTTAATCCCATCCCCTTAAATGTGATGTCCCAAAACAATACCTTCAGTAAACATCATAAAGCATTTTTCATGACTTAATAAAAGGTTTGTTTCTTGACATCTTACAAGGACTTTTTCCAAATTCTCTAATGCCTCTTCAAACAAATTACCATAAACTGTAAAATCATCCATATAAACCTCTACACAATCATGGATTAGATCAGAAAAGATTCCTAGTACTGCTCTTTGGAATGTTGCAGGTGCATTATATAATCCAAAAGGAAGCACTAAATAAGCAAAAGTTCCCCATGGACAGGTAAATGTGGTCTTATATTGATCTTCAGGTGCTACCTGAATTTGATTATAGCCACTAAAACCATCCAGAAATGAAAAGTACTTTTTGCCTGCTAATGTATCTAATACTTGATCGATAAAGGGCAAAGGAAAGTGATCCTTCAAAGTTGCTTTATTCAATTCTCTGTAATCAATGCATACCCTCCATTTACCATTCTTTTTAGGTACTATAACCAAAGGAGAAACCCAAAGGCTATCTGAAATTGGATAAATGAAGTTTACATTGAGTAGTTTTTGGAGCTCTTCTTTCACTATCTCCCTAAGGTTTGGATTCATCCTTCTCTGAGTTTGTCTGATTGGTCTACTGTTTTCCTCGATGTAGATGTGATGAATGCAATTCTTAGGGTCAATACCTTTCATATCAGTATACTCCCATGCAAATGCAGTAGAACGTTTTTGCAAGATTTTGGTTAGCTCTTCCTGTTGTGACTTTTCCAAACTTTTATTGATATTCAATGTTTTACCTGGAAAAATATCAATGGCAGAACTATCAAACTCTTCCATAGAGTAAAGAGACATTTGTCTTGATGATAAATACTCAATGTCAGAATCTAACTGAAATTGTGTGTGGTCATATTCTGAAGATGTTTCAAAGTTTTCTAATGTGTTCAGAATTTGACTATCTTCACTGATTTCAGAAATGGTAAAGACAATTTGTATAGTGTCCTCATCATCGACCCATTCATTATCTCCTACTTCTGTAATTTCTTTTGCTGGAGGATACAAATTGAACTTATTTGTCGAACTACCATCAGAAATATACATATCCCCAGATCTACAACTAATGAAAGCATCAGCTGTGGCTAGCCAAGGTCTTCCTAAGATGAGTGGGTGCCCTCCTAAATTACTCTTGGGAGTCAAAATCATGAAATCTACTGGATATTCCCAAGAATCTAAGGAGACTAAAATATCTTCTAATACATCATCTGGTTTGATTATTGATCGATCCGCAAGTTGCAGTAAGGTAGGTGTAAAAACAAGATTAGGAAGTTTTAGTTGTTCCATAGTCTGTCTACTCATAATGTTGATAGTAGCCCCTAAGTCAATCAAAGTGTTTGGAATTTCTATCCCATTTATATGTGTCTTGATGATTGGACTACCTGGATCTACATATATCTGCATGATAATTTTTCCCATCATGATATCTGCAATTTTTCCTACCAGGTGGATTCTTCTTGTATCTCTTGGTTTCCTTCCTGGTCTTTTGAGACTCAACTCCTTTATTGTTTTCGCTAGAATAGGAATCTCTCTAATGGCTTGTAGCAAGGAAATCTTGATACAGACGTTCTTTAATTCATCTAGGAAATCATAGTCAGGCAACAAGATTTGTTTTTCCACCCCTCTATCGATTTGTAATCTTTTAGGGAAAGGAGGCGTGGATGAATATGCAGGTTGCTCAACTATAGGAGTTGTGGGGGTTGACTCTTTTTCTTCTTCTTTTTGAGCATTTGGGTTTTGAAGAGATGCTTTAGAACCTTTATTGACTTTGAGAGAATCTTCCTCAGAAGTACTTTGCTTTTGGGCATCTATAGAAGGTTTTTCTAAAACTCTACCAGACCTGAGTTGTACATCATTAAGAAGGACAATCATATAGGTAGGAAATTGTTGTCCTTCTACCATATAAGCATTTTGAGGATTTTTGTTATTAGGATTTGGCAATGGCTGGGCTGGTAGTTGTTTTGTCTTTTGTTGGAACGGAAGCAAGAGTTGCAAATTTGGATTTTGTTGAGAAGGTTATTGTTGTTGTGGAAATGGCAATGAAAGTTGTGGGTTTTGATTTGGAAGTTGTGGAGCTTGTTGATTTTGAAAAGATGGAGGATATTGATAAAATTGAGCAACTATCCCATAAGGATTTTGCATACCTTGTACCCATGATTGATATGGATTTTGAGGTTGGGACCAAGGTTGTTGCCAAGGATTCCAATTTGGCGGGGGTTGAAAGTTCACAAGGTTGTTAAACCCTTGATTTTGTTGCCCCTGCCAAGGTCTCCTTGAAACAAAACAGAGAGACTCTACTGAATTTGGATCTTCTTGAAAGACAGCTTTGAGCCCAGGAATTGAAGGAAAATCCTTGGTCTCATGGCTTTCTGAGCAAATCATACAAGTCTCTACAACTTTTGCATCAAAGGGGCATTCCCTTAGAGCATGTTTCTTCCTACATTTTGGACAAAAGATGGCCAAGGCTTCAACTTCTACTTTCTGCTTGTTTTGTATTTTAAGGGTGTCTAGTTATTCACTAACGCTCCCTACAATATCAGTTTTGAACTCATCAAGCATATTGCCAATCTCTGCCCTACTTATTGATCCAGTTGCAGATTTGTTTGCTCTAATAAGAGAAGGATATCTAGGCCATTTTCCCATTTTAGATTTTCCCCTTGAGATATGGACACATAGTTCTTCTATGTCATGAAGTGGAAGTTGAGAAATATCTCCCTTTCCCATCATGTTTAAAATATCTATCCATTCATCTCTAATGGATTTTAATAGAAGGGCTTTCAAGGTCTCCTCATCTAAGTTACTCATTTTTGCTCTTTTTAAGTTGTATTGAGCTCTTTCAAGTAAATCCTCCAAGTTTTCATCTTCTTTTTGCACCATTTTGAATACCTCATCCTTATGGTTGGTGGGCATGCAATAGTCCAGGTATCTATCTAGAAATGTTTGTTTCATATCATTCCAAGTCCTAATAGATTGAGTGACTAATCCCATGAACCATTTCAAAGCAGCTCCCTTCAATGTTGAAGGAAACAATTTGAGTTTTTGAGAGTCTTCCATATAGTCATAAGTTCGGCACACGACTTCAAACTCAAATAGAAATATTTCAGGATCCTCACTTCGTAACCCATAAAATTTTGGGAGGACAAATGGTGAGATGTTTTTCATTGTTGTATGAGATTCCTCATCAACTATAGGAAATCCAAATGAGTTATCTCCATCCCTATTTTCCCCATTGTTACCTCTACCTCCTCCATTGTTTCCTCCTCCTCTACCTCTACCTCTACCTCCTCCTCCAAATCCATTTACTACTTCCTTTATCATGATAGTTTCCTCAGAGTTTTCAGAGTCCTTTGGTTCTTCTATTAATGGCGAACGAGGAGGAATTTCTCCCTCTTCTTCTTCAAGTGATTCTACTTCTTTGATTACAATATGTTCCCCTGTAGAAGTAAAGAAAGGCTCTTTCCCTAGGTCAGATTTGATGGATAGTGTGGGAGAGTCTCCTAATTCAACTACTGCCCCTTGAATTCCAGGAATCCTAAGGCTGGGAGTGTGAGTTGGAGATGATGGAGGTGTGTCTTGTCTATGCCTTGAAGTAGATGGAGTTGTAAAAATCGAACTCTTGGCCCTAGCTATAAACCTTACCCTAGAATCTCTTGCTCTATGCATGTCATTTTTATTTTTTCATCTTCAATTTGGGCTATTAATTCTCTTTCTGATCTTCCAGATCACACTAGGTGCAAGAAGAGAGCATACTCAAGAAATTATTGAACTAATAACTCTCTTTTCTAATCCTCCAGATCACACTAGGTGCAAGAGGAGAGCATACTTTGAGAAGTTATCAATTTTTCCCTTCTTTGAATATATATATATATATATTTTTTAAGAAATTGGCTACCTAGTTACACTTCCTCGGAAACGGCGCCAAAATGTTTGGTCAATTTAGAGTGTCCTAAATTGCTATATTAATTTTCAATCCGGGAGTCGTAAACTGTTGAAGTGTGGTGCACTATATGTGCAAGATAACTTATTTCTTACTTTTTGTCGTTTTTGATTTTTTTATTTTGTTTTGGGGTTTTTATCTTCGTTTATCTCCTAATGTGAAATGGAAATTCTAAAAGACAAGTTTGGATATAAATGTTCAAGGCAATTATGTCCTTTGTAATGGTTTCCAAAACTTCAAACTTCAGAAGATCTTAGAACATGTTAATGATGAAATTAATTCCTAAAAGAAAATGAAAATGTGCCACTATTCTAATCAAACAAACAGTGAACTATTGATCATGAAACCATTATCCTTGTTGTTGTCTAAATACAAAAGAAATGAATTAAGCAACTGTACTCAAAGAAATCCAAAAATTGCAAGTAAAGTAAAGCTAAAATCAAATTACATCAATTCATATTCTAACCCCTCGCCAGTTAGTCTCGCTATGGCTTTCGGAGGTAATCATCAACAACTTGAGCAATCTGATATCGAATTACAGAAAAGTAAACTTAAAATCAAATCACATCAATTCATAGTCTGACCCCTCGCCAGTTAGTCTCGCTATGGCTTTCGGAGGTAATCATCAACAACTTGAGCAATCTGATATCTAATTGCAGAGAAGTAAAACTAATATCAAATTACACACTCATACTTCAATCCCTCGCCATTAGTCTCGCTATGGCTTTCGGAGGTAATCATCAACAACTTGAGCAATCTGATATCTAATTGTAGAGAAGTAAAACTAATATCAAATTACACACTCATACTTCAATCCCTCGCCATTAGTCTCGCTATGGCTTTCGGAGGTAATTGACAATGATATGAGTAATTTAATATCTAAGCTAACTAATAAAGCCAATGAACAAAACTGAAATAAACAAAACAGAACTGGAATTAAAAGCTAAGAAAAGTAAGTCAGCAGAAAAATTGATTCCATGTCATTAGTCATTGTGAAAACTATATGCAAATGCCCGAGCTGCCTACTGTAATCTAGAACATACACACTGGTCAGTGTTATCAGCAATGTATAAAGCATGTAAAACCATGAACAAGAATGAAGCGTTAGTACCATGGTAAATGAAATGTACATAAGTGAATAAATATGGCATAATAAACATAAAGAAACACAACATGGAACTGTACAACAATAATAAACAAGACCTCGGCGTGTGCAGGGGCCCTCTGCACAACCTCGGGCAACAGCTATCAATCAAGAATTATGCTAAAAAACAGAGTCTTCTCATATATTCAGAACGCAGTCACAACAACGAAACAATGTCACGACACAGTGGGCTTTTTAACAGCAAAATTACGTTTCAAAGACTAACTACTATGCGTATAGAAACGCATTATTTATAGCAAAGGTTTACATAACTGTTTTCCTATAAACTACGCTGACAAAGGACACGTGAACGATAGCGTCCACGGATCTAGCATCATGGCTGCCGAGATGATGCAATCTAATGAAAGCGGCTTGTTGGATTTACATCGTGGGCAGCCTACAGGTGTCAGCGTGCCTCCAGAAATCTAGAAACGGCCATGAAAATCTTTCACGTGCTTGGAAACAGAGTCCTGTTGCTATAGGACTCTTCTGTTTGACCACCACTTGACCACCGTTGACCACGTCCTCCTCTGATGAATCCGACTGAGCCAATAGGACTCGGTCCATGTCCACGTCATTTTCAACTTGCCCATGTGGCTCGATTTGCCTGAAGACACCTGCAATATAGACTTTAACAAAAACAACTGCGGAAAGTTGAAGCAGCTGCGGAAAGTGACAGGATTCCGTAGCTCAATGAGCAAAAATCTAATTCAAACAGCAGACACAAAACATAGTTAAAAACCACTTTAAGTGGCCTTTTATGATTAATATGCAATGATGTCGATAGCTTAGGAGGTCCAGGTGAATGGAAAAAGTCTAGGAAAGTGTATAGGAAAGATGCAAGTTCAGGGCTCAACAACATGGTGGATAAGTGTGGTTTAAGTAAGGAATTGCATGCAGACCCTTGGTTAGTGTAGTTTGTTGAAAATGGCACCAAGAAATGCTAAAAATGAAAGTGCTAAAAATAACACTGCTACAGATAGAACTATTATAAATAGCAGTTCAAGTACCAGTGTTGGACATAGCAACAAGGAATGAAAAATGGAAGTGCTAAAAATAACTTTGCTATAAATAGCATTTCAGGATGGATTCTAATTTTAGTCAGTACCTGGATTAAAATTGCGAAGTAAAATTAGAATTTGATCTTAGCAGCTGTTTGAAAAATAATTAATTAACTCACCATGAGTTAATTAGTTGTGAAAAATCAAACATGAAGTCTATGTGAGGACATGCAATAGTTTATCCATTGATTGAGGAATTTATCCATCAGTTAAAGAGATAAGAATGAGTTGTAGTATCGAGTTGTAATTAGTTGGCTCAGTTAACTGAGTCAAGTCCAGTTAGATTAATTCAAGCAGTTTGTTGAATTAATTGTGAGTTCAGCTAATTAATGCTTGCATGCATGTAACTACTGCACTTCAGATAACTAAATATTCTCTCATAAATAACTCATGCATGTCAGTTTAGGCAGAGACCCAGTTGAGATTAAAGGAATGGACAATGTACTATTAGTTGGAGGATTTTTCCTATAAAGGAAACTCATCCATGTAGAAGGAATTATCTCATTCAAGTTTGTGCAGTGATTTCTGAGCCAAGTGATCAGTGTGAGGTGGTGTTACACAGTAATTTGTCACTGTCTTCCTACCAGTCTTCCTACTATGTCATGAGTCCAAATCATCCATGCTCATGCTCTCTAACGTTACCAAATGACCCACTTTGCCAAAGTTTTTGCTATCATCGCGACTGTTGTAAAAATAAACGTGCTGATGAGCGCTCCAAAACAGACTGAACGCGCTGCCAGCGCGGAAGTACACGTGATTCCCGCGCTGGTCGAATTTCATGAGACAGCGCGACTGTTGATTATATTTTATCGCGCTGACATGACTTTCTTGGTTATTCAGTAGCGATGTCAGCGCTCCAGTGCAGTTAGGCACCCGCGATGATCTAGTCTGGGTGAGTTTGTTCTAACAGCCCGCCTTCCAGATGACTCTAGACCTGGTTGTTGGCCTTGTATGTGTCGCCCTCCCTTCTCTGGCATGTCTGTTTCGTCATTTGAGCCACCTTGCTTGGAAATAAGCTCATCCTCCCACCATTCATGGAGACTCCTTCTCCTATTTAAGCCTCCACCATTGCTATGAGCTGCTAGTTTGGAATTCACAGTGTTTGGAGTGTTGCTGATAATGTGTGAGCTTGATAGGTAGCTGGTGTGACAAGTGTGGGATTGTTAGAGAGCTTAAGGAAGGTTGTGAAGTGTTTTGATCTTGTGTAAACTTGTGTGAGAGAGAGTTTTGTCTTGGGAGATCTACCTTCAAGGGTGAATGCTTGAGGAACTTGCTGGCTGGACCCTCTTGAGAAGGATTTGACGTCAGAACTATGGTTGTATTATTCTTTGTTTATCAATAATAGACGACTATCATTATGGTTCCACTCTTATTGTCTTTATGATGGTGTTTGAGTTATATCCTTTCTGATTGATATATAGTTGCATCTATTGGATTTTATGCTTGTGTTTGTATCGTTCTTTGCATGTGCAGGTGTCCGTGCACGAGGATCGTGA
The DNA here is from genome assembly GCA_031772625.1 of Pinus tabuliformis. NCBI lineage: Eukaryota > Viridiplantae > Streptophyta > Pinopsida > Pinales > Pinaceae > Pinus > Pinus tabuliformis. The sequence continues at coordinate 439,898,349 of CM062818.1, read as the reverse complement.
GGATTGTGACTAGCCGGGGCAAAGGAATGGGAGCATCAACTCTTCTACAAGTACTAGCGTTGGAATCCAGGTAGGCCTTCATCATTGGTCTTTCATTTGCAATTAGGAACCTGCGTGTTAGCGTTGTTTGATTGTTGCTAGACCCTATTTGACTAGTAGGGATCAACTCTGTCCGCAGAGGGGATTTACCTCCAAAACGATTTGGCGACTCTGCTGGGGACTTTACCTTGTTATTTGATTTGTAAACTTTAGACGGAGCTTGAAGCACGGCCAGATAGCCTTCAAAATGCCATTGCTCTGCATTAGCGAAGTAGATCAACGCCACTTCAGTCAATCTCCGGTTTGGTTTACGAACTGAATGACTTGGAGCTGGCTTTTGTCCTTTTTGTTCATTCTTTCCTTGAGTTTGTTTTTGCTCTCTTTTCAAAGTTTGGGGATTAGTTCTTTGGTTTTTTGGTTTCCTGGTTCAGTCTGGGAGGTGCCTTGTTTGTTTAAAGAGTGATTTCCCTGGTTTGGGAGTTTTTGGCTTGATTGTGGCCGCTTTTGAGCATCATCGCGGTTTATAATTAAACAGTCGCGTTGTCATCGCGCAGCCCTTTCTGTGACCTCCTGATGATCGCGTTAATACACCAAGAAGTCGCGATGGTTCTGAAAATTGGACCATCACGGGTAAGGCGTGTACTTCCGTGCTGACATCGCATTGTTGCTACGCGTAGTTTTTTATCAGTGCATTGTTGCTGTGTACCACCCACGCTGATTCCTGTAGAATTGAATTTCTTCAATTATGCCTCCTGGGCCTGTTGGTCTTGCTATCCCCTGCTGTCTTCACTTGGTTTATGACTTGATTTTCATTGTCTGAAGATTGAAGCACTTTCTTGTGAGTCTTGTTGAGTGAATCTTGCTTTTTGTCTTGTGACCTAGTTTTATCATTCCAAGTTTGTTGGATCAGCTTTGCTTGGTTACTCGTTTGCAAAGGTTCGTTTACTGCTTGCTTTTGGTTTGGTGAAACCTTCCTCTTTGCTTGCTTTTGCTAGGTTGTTTAAGTGATTGTTATTGAACCAGTCTTGACATTGTTTCGATTTCTTCTCACTACCTGGACACGGATCACAGTTGTTTGGGGTCAACCAGTTCTTTTCACATTTGTTTGTTATTATTTCTCAAAGCTTGTTTAATGCACTTTGCCGTCAACAAAAAGAAAAATATCTTTTGCTTTGTATTAGTTAATGAGAACTAGAAGCTTTTCATTTTGATTAATGATTAGTGATCTTGAAGAAAAGTTTGTGAATTTCCATTAGCTGCATTAGGGAAGCTATTTGTTGTTTTGTGATCATTTCGTTTGCGTGAAAGCCTTCAAACCCTCTTGTAACTAGCATTCATTGAATGGAATGACATATTTTGGCATATAGTTTGCATTTAGGCAATTTTGAGAGATTTCATACGGTAAGGCCTGAAAACCGAAACCTAATACAAGATCAACCTTAAAATGAACTGAATGAACTTAAAAACGCATTGGAACATAACGCTCACTGTTTAGAGGTCTAGGCTAGAGACGTGCTCCGACGTCGTTAAACCTAGTCACTTTTGTTTCACTTAAGGTTGGGTGATTCCTCCTTCCGTGACGCAACAAGTGGTCTAGCACGGATTTGAGCTCCCACGTACCGTCGAGTATATGGGGAGACCCCACTAGGTTATCATCCTTTATCCATAGGAAGCCGTGTCTGCTGCCTTACAAGCCGTATCGCACCGAACACATCATTCGGGAAGATTGATTGCCGTATGGGAAGTCCTTGGTTTTCATATGACTGCCAAGGTGTATATGCAGTTTTACGGATTTGTTTGGTAAACCTTTTGCATAGCTCTCCAGAGTAGTCACTTTTGATCCTTTTCAGACTCCCTAAAAGAAAAGGCTCATCTGAGCATTTGTCACTTCGGGCTCATTAAACATTCGAAGGCGACTAGAGTCATCTTTTTGCCCTTTTCTCGACTCTTAAAAAATGAAAAGGTCAACTTATGTCCTTGCGTCTTAAAATTTATTCGGCCGCGATTAACATTTACCTGGTTAGATCTTGTTTGCATTAGTTTGAGTAGGGTCCTTTCTCGTTAGTTTCCCTAGGTTTTGTTTTGAAGTTTGTCATCATGGCTGAATCATCGATCCTGTTATCACTCAAGAAAAAACTATGAATTGTTCACATCAGTTCAATTGTTTGCCAAAGGTACATAAATCTTTTTCAGCAGTTTCGCAGCGCAACATGCTCTTTAGGTGATTTCGTAGCGCATAAGTCAGTTTTCAGTAGTTTTGCAGCGCAGCATGTTGAGACAGTGGCGCATAACTCTGGGAGAAGTGGTAGAAGATCCTGATCTAATGCCTGAAAATCTGTTAACTGATAAAATACTCTTTCCCCAAAAATAGAACTCTGGAACTCTCACAAGTTATGCTAGTTCAGGATTTATACACAGGTTGACTTTTTCCTGGTTGAATTATCTGTTGGCTACTGGGCAGAGGTGTGTCATTAATGTTCAGGATTTACCTATGCTTAGACCTCAGGATAGAGCTGAAAACAGTTCTGCTCTGCTCCAATCGAAGTTGCAGTCAAGGCAATGCTCTCTTGTATTCGCTATATTATGGTCTTTCTGGAAGTTATCTAGCCTCACTGCTATTTTGGCTTTTACAAAATTGTCTGTCATGTTTATGGCCCCCCTTCTAATATAGAGCTTCATTAATGTAGTCACAAACAAAGAGACTCTGTGGTATAAAGGAGTGGCGAGGAGAAATTGAGCGTTCAGAGAAGCTAGTCAACAAGTATGAATGTGGGCAGATTCCGCGCATTGAGGGGCTAGATGAAATTGCATTCAGAGCCATTGAGAACATCAAGGAGAGAGAAAGTAGATCCATTGGGACATCTTATTTACATCTTATTGTTCATATAGTTGCTTTTGAGCACGGAGTTGCTTTCCAGGATCTGGGAGCAAATCATCTGTCTCTATCTCCAATTCCTTCAACGAATGAGCTAGTAACGGTATGAGATCTAGAAATGTAAACGTAGGGCAAATGTGGATAATTTAGTGCTTCGCTCAGATATGTGTCAATACGCGGGTTTATATGGGAGCACCGCTTTCATATCATGGCTGAGGTCTATACAAATGGGCCGGTGGAGATTTCTTTCCGCTGTGGGTGAAACCGATTATTGGCAGGTGGCAAATTCATGGAATAGCATTTATGTCTTGGGCGCAAGTGTTTGATGAAGTGCCAGAGAGAGATGTAGTTCATTATCTTCGTGGCCTAGCTCCACAAGAGTTCTTTTTCCACGCAAACGGGTGGCAGAGAAGGTTTTGTCAATGGCATGCTGAATGGTTTATCTTATGATCATGTTTTTCCTGATGCAAACAACCCAAACAGCCAGGCAATGACTATGTCCCAAAGTATTCGAGATAAATCGGTGAATGGATGGTTGGAAGCTTTTTATGCTCCATGGCCGCGCTCAAGAAACTGGATTGACCTCTTCGATGCCATTTTTGTCAAGGTTCATTTCATCGGAAATGTTCGGTATCTTCCCATTTCTCGGATAAACTCAGTACATGTTTACCTGTTACAAGTGCCACGGTGTTAAGTTGCTAAAGAGCAAGCCTGAAGTCAGAGTGCAATCGGAGAAAAAGATTTTGTCAACTTGCAAACGGCGCAGGCTTTCAAAAAAAACTAGAGGAAATTGGGAAGGTTTAGAAATCCCCAGAAGAAGTAGACAGTTTGCATGGCGAGCTTCTGTTGAAATGGCAAGGAGTGTATCACAACTAGCTGTACAGATAAGGAACCTTGATGCTTGCATTAGATGGGATGACCTTTTAAATTCAGAGAATTTCTGTCAACTTAAAATGGTAGGAGACAAAGAGTCTGCTGTCTTCAAGAAGACTGTTATTTGTGCCAAGAATTCAGAAAATGGTCCGATAAAGTATTTGATAGACTTTGGGAAACAGAAAGCCATCCCAACTTGCATTGTTAAACAAGGAACAAAGGTTGAGGAGGCCTTAGATGGTACATGTAAGTATTGGCTTAGCGAGTATCATGTGCCTCTGTGCTTGTTGAAGGATTTTGAAGAGGAAGTGCAATTACGTGCCCACCCAAACAAAGGTTCAAAGAGATTCCGTAAGGTTCATTATAGACTCTAAAAAACTTCCAAGTTGGATGTTTTTACCATCCTCCTGGCAAAATTAAAAGGAGAAGCATTTGTACCTGGTTTTGCTAAGTTATTTAAATGTCTTGTTAAAGAATGTGGAGAAACAGTACTCCAATCCTTGCAGAGCCCTTTAGAAGAGTTACTGGAAAAGGAAGGGATGGGAAAACTATACCATTGTTGCGAAAAAATTATGGATTGCCTTGCTGAACTATTACCTAGTACAGTTCCAACTGGCATGGTGGCTAAAAGGTTTGACCTTCTATGTGCGACTTTAGTAAAGGTGTCTCCTTCCTTCATGTCAACTGCAGAAATCAAATTACAAGATAAATTATTAGAGGAGGTTTTGAATTGCTTGGATCATTCTGTTGCTCAGGTATGAGAATCTGTTGGGACTACTCTTAGTGTTTTGAGCTCAAACATTCGTTTTTCCTCATCTCTCGGGGGTCAAATATCTGATCCAATCAGAAGACTTGATTGGAGTGCACTTCTTGTTGAAAAAGCTTCCTCTTTTACAAAAAGATTCATAGTGCTCTATGACATCAAGATTGGATTAGCAATAGTAATTCAATATTTGTTGACCTGGACTTGGATTGCAAAGATATGTGAGCAGAGCCATTCTGAGAGGAACATAAATTTAGATGCTACAGATGGTACCTAAGTTTGGATTTATATTTATATCAGGGCACAATACTTGTAATGCAGGGTCCCTGGAGGAATTATATCTTAACCGAATGCTTCATCCAAGAGAAAATGAGTGGCCATTGAGAAAATAAAGCTCAAGACAGTCAGAGTTTAATACAGGAAACTGTGATTTTCGGGAACAACTCAGCAGTTTCGTAGCGCGCTACGAAACTGCATAATTAATGATCAGTGAACCAAATTTTGAAGACTTTCCTATCAGCATTAAAAAGGTTTTTGTGTCATCACACAGGTACATGGAAAGGGGTGTCCAGCATATCAGGAGCATGGTGTTGCCCTATTTTCTTGGGTTATTAAGGACTTAAAGTATCCACTGCTGCATACTCGGTGATGGGGGACCAGAACCGAAAATTTAGGGATATTTTCAGCCAATACAGAACAGATCAAAGCCTTCGGTATTCAAAGCCAGCATGGGACATTAATTGCCCATCTCATGCCATCTCATGCCATCTCAGCTGAACGAAGAGAAAGCCAGGTGTCAAGGATCAAGAAAGAATCATGCTACGAGGAGAATAAAATCAGAGTTTTAGTTTAGTTAGGACTCTTTGTAATTACAGCTCAGCACTTAATGCATTTAATGAAGTTAGTTAAATGGTAGATAGGGGTAATTAGTAGCAGTCATCGAGCTCCCCTCATGCTGGAGGAGGAAGCTCAAGTTAGTTAAGGGTGTATCTCTATATATAGATAAAACTTTGATGTAATGGGGGTTGGATGTTTTTGGAGAAGACTGTTTTTGGTTTATGTATAAACAAATTTCAGTAATGCAAATGACTGTGTTTTCTTCTCAGGATTCACAATGGATCTTCTTGTTCAAATATGTGATGGTATTCTTTCTTTAAGGTTCTTTTACAGTTTTGTTAATGCATAATCACTCAGAACTCATGAATCATGCTCTGACTTCCTGTATGCCTTGGCAAACTGTGGTTTCAAAGTTATGTTTGAACATTTAGATGTAAAGTGCCCTGATTTCTATGAAAAGATAGTGTTTTTGTTTGCTGAGATATGAGAGACTCCATAAGCCCAATGGGAATCAATTCAATGTTGTCCAGCCAGCTTATTTTTCATGTGTCTTATAAGAGTTAGCCATCTTTTCTTGTCATTAGTCAATATTCATAATCTGTGAGAGAGCCCTCTCAGACTAAGGAGGCTAAGCCTTAGTCCAAAGCCTGGTTTGAAATAGTTACACAGAATCTTGTTGATTAGCAGCCTTCAGTGCTTGATTTTGTGATAACATTTTGGTGCGTCTGCCGGGAGTCTGAAGATTACTCATTCCCGAAATTATGAAGCTGAACTTCTGAAGGTAGCAGGAGCTCAGAAGGTTTTTGAGGCTGCAAATCTACCTTGGCGACTCCATTGTTGAAGAATTCGAAATTCATAGGTTCATGGTGACTCCACTGGAGTTATGAAGGACCCAGAAGCTACCATTCTTAGTTCAAGGTATGCATGCATAGATTTTTCAGGAATTCATGGTTTCCCAAATCATTTTCCCAAGGATGCATATTTTCTAAGGAATGGTCCCAAATTTAATGGAGAAGATTTGAGTTTAACTCTGAAGCATATCTCAGATTTCTGTCATTTTGCTGAGCTTCTTAGAGTTAAACATGAGGATGTTTGCATTATGTTATTTTATGATTCACTTCAAGGGAAATGCAAACAATGGATTGAAAGTTTTCCTATCAAATCCGTTAAGTCATTTCAAGACTTATGGCTTATGTTTTTGGAGGAATGGATAGATAGGTCAGAGGTGGTGGCAAACTCTCCTTCAGTTGAAGGTTTCAAACAATGGAATAATGATCATAGTAATGGAGAAACAAATGAAAATTTTTCTTTGTCCTTGTCCTCATATCTAAAATCCTTTGACTGCAAGGCAGAGGATAAGATGAGATTTTTGGATGAAGTTGCTGAGGACATTGAGAAAGAAATTGAAGGTTTAGAAGGTCAAATTCAGGCATATAGTTTTCATAATCATGATCATTATTTTCAGAAGTTTTCTATGGCAGAACGCAAGGAGACAATGCTGGTTCCTTTCTCTTTCACGATTGAGGAACTGAACACTGTTGTTGAAGATCAGTTTGCACAACCAGAAAGTTACAAGAAAAATCAAGCTGATCATGAATTCTGGGATCCTATAGCTGATTACATGGAAGATTTTTACTCTCCAGTGCTTCAGTTTACCTATAAAGATCAGAGACAATTTCAGTGGCAGCGGTCATCACACTATCATATTGGCTTTGAATTCCGATGCAATCAAAGAAATCAAATATCAGATAAAACAGAGGATTGGCTACATTGGAAATTTCATATTGATTGAGCAGAAAGAAGTTGAAATTGTTAGGGTAGGTAGGTAGGTAAATGCAAATAAGCTCAAGGTCAACTGAGCATTTTTCAGTAGATGTAGCTTTCTTTCTCCTACAGTCATGCTTGTCAAGCAAATTTCTGTTTGTCATAAATGGATAAGGCACTGGATCTGCATGTTCTTAGTGTACCACAAGGGCACACTATCCCAAGTGGAGCCACTGTTATCACTCAAGAAAAAACTCTGAATTGTTCACATCAGTTCAATTGTTTGCCAAAGGTACATAAATCTTTTTCAGCAGTTTCGCAGCGCAACATGCTCTTTAGGTGATTTCGTAGCGCATAAGTCAGTTTTCAGTAGCTTCGCAGCGCAACATGTTGAGACAGTGGCGCATAACTCTGGGAGAAGTGGTAGAAAATCCTGATCTAATGCCTGAAAATCTGTTAACTGATAAAATACTCTTTCCCCAAAAATAGAACTCTGGAACTCTCACAAGTTATGCTAGTTCAGGATTTATACACAGGTTGACTTTTTCCTGGTTGAATTATCTGTTGGCTACTGGGCAGAGGTGTGCCATTAATGTTCAGGATTTACCTATGCTTAGACCTCAGGATAGAGCTGAAAACAGTTCTGCTCTGCTCCAATCGAAGTTGCAGTCAAGGCAATGCTCTCTTGTATTCGCTATATTATGGTCTTTCTGGAAGTTATCTAGCCTCACTGCTATTTTGGCTTTCACAAAATTGTCTGTCATGTTTATGGCCCCCCTTCTAATATAGAGCTTCATTAATGTAGTCACAAACAAAGAGACTCTGTGGTATAAAGGAGTGGCGAGGAGAAATTGAGCGTTCAGAGAAGCTAGTCAACAAGTATGAATGTGGGCAGATTCCGCGCATTGAGGGGCTAGATGAAATTGCATTCAGAGCCATTGAGAACATCAAGGAGAGAGAAAGTAGATCCATTGGGACATCTTATTTACATCTTATTGTTCATATAGTTGCTTTTGAGCACGGAGTTGCTTTCCAGGATCTGGGAGCAAATCATCTGTCTCTATCTCCAATTCCTTCAAAGAATGAGCTAGTAACGGTATGAGATCTAGAAATGTAAACGTAGGGCAAATGTGGATAATTTAGTGCTTCGCTCAGATATGTGTCAATACGCGGGTTTATATGGGAGCACCGCTTTCATATCATGGCTGAGGTCTATACAAATGGGCCGGTGGAGATTTCTTTCCGCTGTGGGTGAAACCGATTATTGGAAGGTAACAAATTCATGGAATAACATTTATGTCTTGGGCGCAAGTGTTTGATGAAGTGCCAGAGAGAGATGTAGTTCATTATCTTCGTGGCCTAGCTCCACAAGAGTTCTTTTTCCACGCAAACGGGTGGCAAAGAAGGTTTTGTCAATGGCATGCTGAATGGTTTATCTTATGATCATGTTTTTCCTGATGCAAACAACCCAAACAGCCAGGCAATGACTATGTCCCAAAGTATTCGAGATAAATTGGTGAATGGATGGTTGGAAGCTTTTTATGCTCCATGGCCGCGCTCAAGAAACTGGATTGACCTCTTCGATGCCATTTTTGTCAAGGTTCATTTCATTGGAAATGTTCGGTATCTTCCCATTTCTCGGATAAACTCAGTACATGTTTACCTGTTACAAGTGCCACGGTGTTAAGTTGCTAAAGAGCAAGCCTGAAGTCAGAGTGCAATCGGAGAAAAAGATTTTGTCAACTTGCAAACGGCGCAGGCTTTCAAAAAAAACTAGAGGAAATTGGGAAGGTTTAGAAATCCCCAGAAGAAGTAGACAGTTTGCATGGCGAGCTTCTGTTGAAATGGCAAGGAGTGTATCACAACTAGCTGTACAGATAAGGAACCTTGATGCTTGCATTAGATGGGATGACCTTTTAAATTCAGAGAATTTCTGTCAACTTAAAATGGTAGGAGACAAAGAGTCTGCTGTCTTCAAGAAGACTGTTATTTGTGCCAAGAATTCAGAAAATGGTCTGATAAAGTATTTGATAGACTTTGGGAAACAGAAAGCCATCCCAACTTGCATTGTTAAACAAGGAACAAAGGTTGAGGAGGCCTTAGATGGTACATGTAAGTATTGGCTTAGCGAGTATCATGTGCCTCTGTGCTTGTTGAAGGATTTTGAAGAGGAAGTGCAATTACGTGCCCACCCAAACAAAGGTTCAAAGAGATTCCGTAAGGTTCATTATAGACTCTCAAAAACTTCCAAGTTGGATGTTTTTACCATCCTCCTGGCAAAATTAAAAGGAGAAGCATTTGTACCTGGTTTTGCCAAGTTATTTAAATGTCTTGTTAAAGAATGTGGAGAAACAGTACTCCAATCCTTGCAGAGCCCTTTAGAAGAGTTACTGGAAAAGGAAGGGATGGGAAAACTATACCATTGTTGCGAAAAAATTATGGATTGCCTTGCTGAACCATTACCTAGTACAGTTCCAACTCGCATGGTGGCTAAAAGGTTTGACCTTCTATGTGCGACTTTAGTAAAGGTGTCTCCTTCCTTCATGTCAACTGCAGAAATCAACTTACAAGATAAATTATTAGAGGAGGTTTTGAATTGCTTGGATCATTCTGTTGCTCAGGTATGAGAATCTGTTGGGACTACTCTTAGTGTTTTGAGCTCAAACATTCGTTTTTCCTCATCTCTCGGGGGTCAAATATCTGATCCAATCAGAAGACTTGATTGGAGTGCACTTCTTGTTGAAAAAGCTTCCTCTTTTACAAAAAGATTCATAGTGCTCTGTGACAGCAAGATTGGATTAGCAATAGTAATTCAATATTTGTTGACCTGGACTTGGATTGCAAAGATATGTGAGCAGAGCCATTCTGAGAGGAACATAAATTTAGATGCTACAGATGGTACCTAAGTTTGGATTTATATTTATATCAGGGCACAATACTTGTAATGCAGGGTCCCTGGAGGAATTATATCTTAACTGAATGCTTCATCCAAGAGAAAATGAGTGGCCATTGAGAAAATAAAGCTCAAGACAGTCAGAGTTTAATACAGGAAACTGTGATTTTCGGGAACAACTCAGCAGTTTCGTAGCGCGCTACGAAACTGCTGAAGCTGCATAATTAATGATCAGTGAACCAAATTTTGAAGACTTTCCTATCAGCATTAAAAAGGTTTTTGTGTCATCACACAGGTACATGGAAAGGGGTGTCCAGCATATCAGGAGCATGGTGTTGCCCTATTTTCTTGGGTTATTAAGGACTTAAAGTATCCACTGCTGCATACTCGGTGATGGGGGACTTGAACCGAAAATTTAGGGATATTTTCAGCCAATACAGAACAGATCAAAGCCTTCGGTATTCAAAGCCAGCATGGGACATTAATTGCCCATCTCATGCCATCTCATGCCATCTCAGCTGAACGAAGAGAAAGCCAGGTGTCAAGGATCGAGAAAGAATCATGCTACGAGGAGAATAAAATCAAAGTTTTAGTTTAGTTAGGACTCTTTGTAATTACAACTCAGCACTTAATGCATTTAATGAAGTTAGTTAAATGGTAGATAGGGGTAATTAGTAGCAGTCATCGAGCTCCCCTCATGCTAGAGGAGGAAGCTCAAGTTAGTTAAGGGTGTATCTCTATATATAGATAAAACTTGGATGTAATAAGGGTTGGATGTTTTTGGAGAAGACTGTTTTTGGTTTATGTATAAACAAATTTCAGTAATGCAAATGACTGTGTTTTCTTCTCAGGATTCACAATGGATCTTCTTGTTCAAATATGTGATGGTATTCTTTCTTTAAGGTTCTTTTACAGTTTTGTTAATGCATAATCACTCAGAACTCATGAATCATGCTCTGACTTCCTGTATGCCTTGGCAAACTGTGGTTTCAAAGTTATGTTTGAACATTTAGATGTAAAGTGCCCTGATTTCTATGAAAAGATAGTGTTTTTGTTTGCTGAGATATGAGAGACTCCATAAGCCCAATGGGAATCAATTCAATGTTGTCCAGCCAGCTTATTTTTCATGTGTCTTATAAGAGTTAGCCATCTTTTCTTGTCATTAGTCAATATTCATAATCTGTGAGAGAGCCCTCTCAGACTAAGGAGGCTAAGCCTTAGTCCAAAGCCTGGTTTGAAATAGTTACACAGAATCTTGCTGATTAGCAGCCTTCAGTGCTTGATTTTGTGATAACAGATCCCGTCTCCCATTCCAAGTGATCAAGGGTCTCCATCTTCTGTTGCTCCTGAGGTACCGGTTGTGAGTGATACTCTCCCTGTTATCCCGAGTATCCAACCGATTAACTCTCGTGCTCCAGACGACGAGGATTACGAAATTCATTGGAACCCCATTTGGGAGCCTTACGAAGACGATATTCCTTTTACCCCTCCTGGTGTTTCGACCCCAATGTCTACCTCTGACATGGATGATACATCTCCTAGAGTGAGTGAGACACCTGTTTTGTCGAGTATCGAAACTCCTATCTCGACCACATCTCCGGTACCCTCACGCTATAAGTCCTTGAGGGATAATGCGGGTACTAGGATCCCCCCTTCAAGTACCATGTGGGATCTTCACATCACTCCCACTACGGGATCTTTTGTTTCACAAGTTCACAGTACCCCCGTCACTTCAGTTCCAACTGTTCCAACTGTTTGTGTAGCATATTCAACACCGGTTGTTAGTGCCATTACGACATCTTCAGTTGTGACTACTAGTGCTGGTCCATCTCATAGCCAAGTGAGTAGTGGCCAGCCGGCACATACACCCAAAGTTGTTCATCCTGCACAAAGTGCACCGCCCTCTTCTGGTCCCATTCCAGGAGGGGGGCCATATGATCAATATATGCAAGCTATCTAGGATCCGAGCGCGCAAGGTCCGTTTTATTACTACGATTCCACTGGTCAGTTCCTTTATCTTTCCAGACCCTTGCCTACTCAACCTATTGTTGAGGTCTCGGTACCATTATCTGTTGCTTGGGGCGCCACCACTTATCATGGGGGCCAAGCAATGCCTGCATAGCTTCAGGGACCGCCTAACCAAGGTCAGCCGTCTTACGTGCAAACCCCCAAGGGCAGCAATATTACGTCCAGTCTTACCCAGGGCAACCTGGGGGCCCACAAGGACAACCCTATCAGGGACAACCTTCGGCCGCTGGTGGTCCGTCTTTCACTTATCTTACTCAACCTTATGGTAATCCAGGGCAACCTGGTATTCAGCAAGGTTAACCGTCTCGGCAACTGGGACAACCTTACATCCAACAAGGTCAACCTGGTGTCCAGCAAGGTTATCCATCTGGACAAGCAGGACAACCTTATATGCAACAAGGACAACCTAGAATCCAGCAAGGGTACCCTTCTGGGCAGGGCGGTCAGCCTTACGTGCAGCAAGGCCAACCCACTGCCCAGCCTAGTCATCCATCTGGACAAGTTGGTCAACCTCAGGGTCAACCGGCCGTCCAGCCCACTCAGCCATCTGTTCCGCAAGGACAACCCTCGGTTGTACAAGGACAACCTAATACCCAGCAAGCTCATCCTTCTGGGCAAACGGGTCCGTCCCAAACTCAACCAGGACAACCTTCCGGCCAGATGGTCCAAGCTCAACCTTTGCAAGGACATCCTTCTGGGCCCCAGACTCAAACTGGTCTTCAGATGCAAGGTGGGTTGCAATCCCAACCTTCTTACCAAGCGCAGCCTGGTCACCAGGCTCAGTATGGAGCTCAACAACCGTATAGTTACCAGCAACCTCAGGGGCAAACTCAGTTGGCCCCGTATCAAAATTATCAACAAATGCAGGTCACCCCTTATCAGAATTATCAGCAACAGTATGTTGCTCCTGCAGGTCAAGTTGCTAATCCATGGGGTGCTGGGGGGCAGATCCAGAGTCAACCGTTCGGTTATGGACAGAACCCCTATGGACAGAATCCCTATGGGCAGAACCCTTATGGGCCGAGCCCGTCCGGACAAAGTCCATGGGGGCAACCGCCACCTGGTTGGAACTCTGGTATTACCTCTTATCCACGGCCACAGATGTCCTTCAATCCTCAGTTACCTTTCTTAGCGACATTGGAACTGCCAGATGTGTCCAAATTGACTAATGATCCCATTCTTCATAATCCATATTGGCCACCAGTTCCAACCAAGATACCTAGTGATTGCCCCAAATTCGATGGCAAAGCTGGAGAGGACCCTCAAGCCCACGTCATGACCTATCACCTTTGGTGTTCGTCAAATTCGTGGCTTGATGATTCCATCCGGCTCCGCCTTTTCCAAAGGACTCTCACCGGCTCGGCTGCTAAGTGGTACATTGAGTTGAATCACGGATCCTTTCAAGATTTCAACTCGTTGGCAATGGCATTTCTAACTCACTTTCAGTTGCCCATTCGGTATGAGACAGGGACGCATCTCCTTACGTCTCTTAAACAGGACACGGCCACGCATATATCCGATCATATACATGAATGGAGACGGCGTCGTCATTTGATCAAGTTCTGGATTCCTGATCAGCTCCTAACCGATTGGTTTACAACCTCCTTTGTCCCTGCAATCATGCGAGACATTGCTATGGGAGCTTGTGTAACTGAAGAGCAAGCTATCGCGCGTGCTCAGTACCTCGACTTAGTTTATTCTCAGTCGGGTACCTTATATGATTATTTTCCAGATGCCCCGAGACCCGGAACATCCAAAGCTCTGCCAAAGCCATCTGTTGATGGTGTTATTGGCTCTGTAAATGCATCTTCAAAGAAATCATCTGCGAACCTTGGGAAGCAAAAATCGAATGCTCCTAACGAAAACACTTCTCAGGGTCAATCTAATTCTGGAAACACTTCCGAGGTTAACGTCGTCCAGTCTACCACGACAGATAAATCCTCGAAAGGAAAGAAGAAAGGGAAAGTTAAGAATAAATCTAAGCAGCCTAGACAGGACTCCCCTAAACCTCCACCCGAGGAAGGAGCCAAATGTAAACCTAAGTATCCTTGTCTTATCTATGACGAGGATCACTATACTAAAGACTACCCCAGGCGGTCCAAAGTTAGTCGATTATTGAAAGGTGCTCCCGGGACTCCTGCTGTGCTTAAAGAACCTTTCCCCTCACAACAAACTCAAATGGTGGCTGATCCATCACAACCCTCTTCTTCATTTGGCTCTCAAGTATTTATGGCTGGGACGATTCCCGTCCACATCAGTACTCGGGCAAAAGAATATCCGTCGCATGCCGGGAAAGAGCCTGAGGTCCCCTCCAGCGCTCCTCCGTCCAGTTCTGGTCCACTCCATATCGAGAGACCTAGCACTGAGACGCCCATCCGACCCCCTCCAAAAGGTGTACTCCGGAAGTCTTCTTACAACCCTAATGCTCGTGCTGCCCAGCACTACAACATCGTTGAGGACTTAGCTCAGGCTCCGTCTGCTATGTCCGCCTTAGAAGTGCTCCAGAGCTGCCCCTCCTAGAGGAAGTCCTTGCTATCGGCCATCGGTGGCATAGACCCGGCTGACTCGGATCTGATTTCTTTTGACCTCGAAGGCCATACGCCAAGACTGCCTCACAAAATCTCTTTCCTCATACAGATCATTATCAACACTAAAACGATTCATCGTACAGTCATTGATGAAGGTGCTTCGACTTGCATCATGTCTGTTGCCTGTTGGAAAGCTATTGGTTCTCCGACACTGAGACAATCTCCTACAACATTGGAAGCCTTTGACGGAAGAGAGTCTCATCCTTATGGTATCCTCCAACGGTTGCCCATCTCTTTGGAAGGGAAGACGGTCGAAGTGGAGGTCGAAGTTGTCGATGCTAATCTTACCTACAACCTCCTCCTCGGACGTAGCTGGACATACGCCATGCAAGCCGTGGCTTCCTCTCTTTTCCGTGTCATTCGTTTCCCTCATCAGGGGAAGATTGTCACCGTGGACCAGCTCTCCTTCTTCGCCTCCTCTTCCGAAGGCAACGTGCCTTTCGTGGAGCATACCTCCAAATCATGTGAGAGTGTGGGAGCCGGACTCTTTAAAGATCCCGCCCTGATGGGTGTCTTTTCCCTCCCACCTCCTAATCTCGCTCCTATTAATATGATTTCTGTGCGCTCTGATCCGTGGGTCCTTCCTCCCGCTAATCAGATAGAATCTTGGGGCGATATGATGCCGTTGAGTCCTGCCGAGCTCAACTACGTTGAAATCGTTGCTGCATCGGCTCCCCCTCCCGAACCTGCTCCTCTGAGCAGGGTTCCCGACTCGTATGTTCATTCCCCTTGGCTTGGAGATGACGCTACTTCAGATCCGTTAAAGGAAATATTTCCTTCCGATGAAGCCATTATCGAGACCATGTCTCTCGAGGAACCTCCTTGGTCTGATCATCACCACCGTTCCTCGTTTCTCCTTGCCCATCAGGAAATGATCACCTGTCTCGAACGGTTTTCTTCTTGTATCCCATTTCAGCCCCTTCAAACACCTATTCAAGTTTATCAAGTGTCCTCTAAAGGCAATATGGGAAACATTACGCAGACCCAACCCATCGACATCTCTGCGAAACCAGGGATTGTCGAGCATATTCACATTGGAGTCACTTGTACTCCAGAGGAAATTAAGCTCTACACTGATCTTTTTCGCGAATTTCGTGATGTCTTCACTTGGTCCTACGAAGAAATGCCCGGCATTGACCCTAGCATAGTGGTGCATGAGATACCTACGTATCCGGGTGCTAAGCCTGTTCATCAACGTCTATGCCCCGTGCACCCTTGAAAGGCTACAGCCATTAAAGCAGAAGTTGAAAAGCTTCTCAAGGCTGGTTTCATTTACCCCATTCCACTTACGGGTTAGGTTTCTAATATTGTCCCTATGAACAAAAAATAGGGTACCATTAGAGTCTGTGTTGATTACCGTGACATCAACTGGGCCTGTCCTAAGGATAACTTCCCTACACCCTTCATCGATCAGCTCATTGATGAGTGTGCAGGGAGTGAAATCTATTCATTTATGGATGGTTTTTCTGGGTACAACCAGATCAATATTGCGCCCGCTGATCAGCATAAGACTGCCTTTATTTGTCCTTGGGGCACTTTTGCTTACAAAAAGCTCCCTTTCGGTTTGAAGAACGTCAGTGCTACCTTCCAACGTGCAATGTCCTATGCTTTTCATGACATCCGTCACATTGTACAACTGTACCTGGATGATCTACCAACTCATTCAGTCAAACACCAGGACCACCCTTCCCATCTTCGTGAAATCTTTCTCCGCTGTCGACACTACCGCATTAGGCTTAATCCTCATAAATGTGTCTTCTGCATTGAATCAGGCAGACTACTTGAGTTTATCGTCTCCCGAGAGGGCATCCGTCTGGATCCCCTTAAAGTCGAAGCTATTCTGAATCTTCCTCCCCCTGCTTCTTTGCAGCAGTTGCAGAGCTTGCAGAGCAAAGCAAATTTCTTGAGACGATTCGTTTCGAACTATGCCCAAGTGGCTAAAGGCTTTACACGGTTATTGAAGCGAGATACCCCTTTTCATTGGGATGCTATCACTCAGGAGTCTTTCGAGCGTCTCAAGGGTCTCCTTGTTTCTGCTCCATTATTGCGTCCTCCGAATTACCATCGCGATTATACTCTGTATTTGGCCGCCGCCGACACCACTATTGGCATGGTTCTCGTGCAAGACGACGATGATGACACTGAGCATGTCATATATTACCTCAGCCGCAACCTTTTAGACACGAAAACTCGATACGCTTACATCGAGAAGTTGGCATTGGCCGCCGTTTGTGCCGTCCAACGTTTCCGGCATTATATCTTGTTGCCTACCACGACTGTGATTTCTGTATGCAACCCAATGACGTACATTTTGTCACGTCAGTTGTTGGGGGGCAAATACTCAAAGTGGATCGTCATCCTCCAAGAGTTTGACTTGGAATTCACTGCTACCAAGTCTAAGAAGTCCCTGGTCTTTGCTGAGTTACTTTGCTCTTTGCCATCTCCTTCCGCACCCTCTCACTCAGAGGACCATATCCCGGACGAAACTCTATTTCTAATCAGCACCCTCGATCCCTGGTACGGGGACATTATTGTATATTTGTAGACGTCCTCTTTCCGTCCCGCTGTATCCAAGGATGCTCGGCGATGGATCCGTCATCAGTCTCAACCCTACCGTATTATCGGGGACACCCTGTACCGTCTCGGCATTGACTCCATCCTCCGCCAATGTCTAACTCTCGAGGAAGCTGAGCGAGTCCTAAATGACTGCCACTCTGGTGCCTGTGGTGGTCACATGTTCGAATATTCCACAGCTCAAAAAATCCTCCGCGCTGGTTATTTCTGGCCCTCCATTTTTAAGGATTGCATTCTTGCCGTCCGTTCGTGTCATGCATGCCAGATATACTAGCGGAAGATGCGTGTGCCACCAGCTCCGCTGCACCCTATTGTCACCGTTGGCCCTTTTGCAAAATGGGGCATTGATTATATGACCTATAACCCTCGCTTGGGCGGGGGTCATGGGTTTATTATCGTTGCCGTCGATTACTTTACAAAATGGGCCGAGGCGATGCCCACATTAACTGAAGACGGTCACACAGCGGCACAGTTTTTGTTCAACCATGTTATTTCACGGTTCGGAGTTCCTCAGGCCATCATCACGGATCACGGGAAGCATTTCCGTAATCACATGATGACCGAACTGACAACCCAACTAGGCTTACGACATGATAGTTTGACCCCATACTATCCTCAGTCCAATGGCCATGTTGAAGCCGTTAACAAGATTTTGGTTACGATGCTTCAATGTACCAGTGGCATGCATAAGTCTAATTGGCATTTGATGTTGTTTCTCGCCTTGTGGGCCTACCAAACCTCTGTGAAGGATGCCACCGGTTTCACTCCATTTCAACTAGTTTACGGACTGGAGGCTACCCTTCCTATCGAATGCGAAATCCCTTCGTTAAAATTGGCCGTCGAGTTGCTTCCCAACACTACTCTGGTAGAGGAACGTCTTCTTTACCTAGAACGACTGGACGAGACCCGTCGCCTAGCCTCTCTAGCTATCGAAGCACAAAAGAAGAGAGTTAAAACTCACTTCGACCATACCATCCATCCTCATTCCTTTGTTGAGGGAGATTTAGTCCTGCTATACGACCAAGCAAATGACAAGCTGGGGGCAGGCAAACTCGAGCCCATGTGGCTAGGCCCTTATATTGTAAAGAGAGTTTTGCAGAAGGGGGCATATGAGCTAGTTGACTACGAAGGTAATCCTCTCGATAAGCCCCGCAATGGGCTGTACTTGAAAAAGTACTATGCATGATTCCATGCACTTCGGTTTGTACATGCGTGTGTTTTAGCAAGTGTGTTGTGTGTGTGTGTTTTCATGTTTTTGGCTTGGTGTGAAGGCGTGATTGCCGCTTATTGTGTCTTTTGCTTCTTGTGCAGATGTCTGGTGCACCTTATGTTGGTTTTGCTGACGGTGCCTACTGCAGCACTCGCAATTTTTCCTCCACGCCGTGGGTGATCTACGATCCTCACGGTGAGTTGATAGATCTTCAAGGTGTGTGTTTAGGCTGTACCACAAACAATGTCGCTGAATATAG
This sequence comes from Pinus tabuliformis, assembly GCA_031772625.1. Taxonomy (NCBI): domain Eukaryota; kingdom Viridiplantae; phylum Streptophyta; class Pinopsida; order Pinales; family Pinaceae; genus Pinus; species Pinus tabuliformis. Next base: position 439,879,646 of record CM062818.1, on the reverse strand, counting down.
TGCTATGATTGAATTACTGGCCGAGGAAATTAATCTCAATATTCGTACATTGGTTGTTAACCTGGACTCTCAACTTGTCGTCCATCAGCTCAATGGGCGATATTCCGTCAGAGACTGTCACATTTTAAGGTTGTATTTACGTGTTAAATTGTTAGAAAGGAATTTTGATTTCATTACATATCAACATATTCCACGAAGATTAAACACATTATCTGATGCATTGACTAATCATGTATTAGATAGACATTTGCGTAACATATAATCGAAACATCATACAAGCAAGCACATAAAAGCACAATAATAAACCATAGGAATATGTATATATATATATCGTGTGGCGCACCAAGGCGCTCAAAAATAAGTGTACATGTCTAAATAGGGCCTGTGTTCTTTGTACATCTGAGACACATGTCTCTCAAAAAATCACCAGTAGGAAATAAAGACCTAGATATCTACTGTGGCGGGTTGTGCTCCCTATAATCCACCACCGCTCGTGCCACCCGCCTCAAAAGGCGGTGCATCCTAGGTTCTACTCCCACTGTATGGATCTGAGACGCTATGGGGACCTCCTCTATCCCCTGGTAATCTGGAATCCCTGACAGCAAGCCCTCGAGGTTTCGTATCACGGTCTCCATCGTATCATCTCCCGGAGGAGCCAGGGCTAGAGCTCCAATGCCCTGCGCATCCCTCCGCGCCTCTGGGGCCAGGCCGAGGGGTCTCGCCGGTCCTACATCTGCATACCATAGCGTTCATCATTAGGACATGTACATGAAAAAATAAAAAACATCACAAAAATAAAAAATCAAAAAATGAGATCAAGTGTCTTACCACCGTCATCCCACTGCTCTCCAGTAGGCAGCGGCATGTCTGGGTCTCCACGGAAGTCTAGGTTGGCATACGGCCAGTCCTCCACAAAAATAGTCTGCCTCTCCAACCACTCTCGGAAGTATACCCCCCATGCCACTGGTCGACTGCCACCTCCTCGTGGCATGACATGGCCCCATCGTGTGGCCCTCATCTCATGAGGGCCTCTAGGTGGGTCCAAGACCATATCCTGCAGTTGCAATGCCGGCACCCACTCCAGCATGAGCGGGAGTAAGATCGATCCGTAGCCAAACTGCTTCGACTCACCACGACGGCAGTTGGTCAGTTGTCTCTTCATGTTTGCCGCTACTGCCCCTGCCCAGTTAAATATGGTAGGATTCAAGCATTCGAGAGCCAGTCGAAGATGGGTCTTTGAGGCCTCGTGTTGGGCCTAGGAGCCCGCTGCCCGAGTCACCATGAAGAGCATAGTTCGAAGGATGATGTCCTCCACCGTAGGAATTGCTATCTTCCCGCTCCGTGACTTACGTGCCCGTGGGCACACCTGAGCCATCAACATGTCTAGAGTATCACCACCAGGTCGCTGCCCCTCCAGAATAGGCATCTCACCTTGACGTGACAACCCGGTCAAAAAATAGATGTCTGTGTAATCAAACTCGATGTCTCGGCCTCGGATAACGAACTTCCCATCAGTGGGATTCCAAGCTCTGATCAAGAGTTCCAGAAGGTCAGGCTGTGCTCGCAGGCGTGGAGTTAAGAAAAATTTAAGCAACCCGCACCCCCGCAATGCATTTCGGCACCCAGCATCGGCAAAAGCCGCTATGTCCTCATTATCGTGAGCGCGTTCCTGCCAAACGAATGCCATTATACCCTGCATGATCAAAAATTTCATTAGGGCCATGCTCATAAAGTTTCACACGTTAATTTTATCAAAAAACTTGTTGCGCGGCGTCAGCGCGACTATTTTTAAAACAGTCGCGCTGATAATGGGCGCCTTTGATATTTTTTCCGGGTCAGCGCGGAAGTACATCACTCTTCCGCGCTGATCCGGGAGTGGCCTGTGGAAGTTTTTTTCGATCAGCGCGGACCCGATAGGGAAATCCGCGCTGACCGAGAGCAGAATGCGTTTCAAAAAATCCGCTCAAACAACCATTTCCCACCGTTAAAATGCAGCAAAAAGACTTCAAAATGGAGCGTAAGGCAAGATGTACCTACCTGGAACTGACTTCAGGATGGATGATGCACGTACGAGGTGGAATTTCGCTCGTCAACCTCACAGCTCCAAGTCGCTCTCCAAAGCTCCAAATGGTAACAATGGTAAAAATTTTGTTTACCCCCCTATTTATGGTAAATTTTGAAAACTTAAATATTATTTTTCATAAATATGGGTTTTTTATGATGGTTTTTACCATATGCTTGGTTCCGATATAGTTTTACTATGTTTTTATGCATATTGTCTATATTATCTCGAACCGGTTTACGCGTGCGGTGTTCCTTGTGCAGGATCTCAGCTGGTGGAATTACGACAGTTCTATACGCACTTGGTCCCGAAACATCGTCTTTAAGCTCTTTTTCGACGTGAAATAAGAAAAGATAGCCGAGTCTCCCTCTCGACTCGTTAAAAGAAGCGAGAGGCGGTCGCCTTTAAGCTCTTTTTTCGACCGTTTAAACTTAAAAAGATCGCTGGGTTTTTGTCGTTTCGAACTCGTTATTGGCTACAAAACGACGTGCTTCTGACCACTTTTCTACTTTTTCGGGTCGAAGTCACTACTTACGAAAAGTACTCCTCGATCATACTGGTCGGGCGGTTCTTTCGAGCATCGTTTTATACTTTTTCGGGCTCGAGAGACACAACTTTACGAAAAAGGACCCCCCTGGAGTTCACTTTTCTGTTGTCTTTTCAGACTCTCTAAACAAGGAAAGATGCCGAGTTCTTCCTTTGTCAGACTCGTTAAAACTTAATGACATCGGATTCTGTCGAAATGACGCCTTTCAAGCATATGCTATCCCCAACAAGCTTGTCATCAAAAAATAATCGGGGTACTCGCCAGCAATGGTGGGGAAATGGAGCCAAAATCATTGTTGTGTCGGCAGTATGTCGCTCTTGAACATGGCACTTGTCCACATTCGTGTCTAGGTGGGAACCTCTCGTCTTGTTTTTACACTGGCCTCCGTGGGTTTAGGTTATCCTGTTTGACCTCTCATCTACTCATTGCCTTGTCGCCATGACCCCTGATCATTTAATGTCAAATACTGCCAAGTCCACTGCTGTGCTGCCGATATGTTCAAGAGAAGTTGACCTCTACAAGAGTACTCAACCTCCCTCTGATACCTCACGCAAAATATCTTAACCTTCTCTATCTCGTGTCGATGATGTGGGAAACATTATGGCCCACCTTCGATCAAGGTCACTTCTTGTCGACTTCAGCTCATTATCCAGGAAGTTGACCTAGAGACTCCCTTCAGGTGCCTTGGAGCCTACATGCCTCAATGGTAGGTTCTTCGTGTTCGACGTGAGGTTTTCATCATTGGCCTCTGATCGAATGATTCTGCGGGTGCTCGACGCCAGCTCACTGATTCGCACGCCGTAGATTGTACCTATAGTACCTTGAGGACCATTGTCATTATTGGTGGTACCTCTTGCGTCTGTTAACAGTTTTCATCATTGACTGGTAATCAGACGATGTTCTGGCATGTTCGACTTCAACTCCTATACTCACATGCTTGAACTTGTACTTTGTTCGGGTCGAGATAGAGCGCAAGACCCTAGATTTTGTCTATTAAGATCCAGGTTGTGATTTTGTGGATTAGTATGATCATTACATGACTCATTGATGGATGGCTGCACCCATACCTGAGTCTTCATGGATGGCTGCGACCATACCTTTACTATCATCACGGTCTCATTAGTTGGGTGGCTGCGTCCATACCACAGACCTCTTTCGTATGCCTTTTGGATGGCTGCACCCATACCTAGACTACATGTAATTGATTATCAGAGATATCAGTTGTACTTGCGTGCAGGTTCTTCCTGGTGGTGTTCCAGTTCAGTCAGTTTCATAAAGCATTTCACCCCTCCCACTCTCTCGGGCTTCATGCTTTAGGGGGCATCTGTTACACAGTAATTTGTCACTGTCTTCCTACCAGTCTTCCTACTGTGTCATGAGTCCAAATCATCCATGCTCATGCTCTCTAATGTTGCCAAATGACCCACTTTGCCAAAGTTTTTGCTATCATCGCGACTGTTGTAAAAATAAATGCGCTGATGAGCGCTCCAAAACAGACTGAACGCGCTGCCAGTGCAGAAGTACACGTGATTCCCGCGCTGGTCGAATTTCATGAGACAACGCGACTGTTGATTATATTTTATCGCGCTGACATGACTTTCTTGGTTATTCAGTAGCGATGTCAGCGCTCCAGTGCAGTTAGGCACCCGCGATGATCCAGTCTGGGTGAGTTTGTTCTAACAGCCGGCCTTCCAGATGACTCCAGACCTGGTTGTTGGCCTTGTATGTGTCGCCCTCCCTTCTCTGGCATGTCTGTTTCGTCATTTGAGCCACCTTCCTTGGAGATAAGCTCATCCTCCCACCATTCATGGAGACTCCTTCTCCTATTTAAGCCTCCACCATTGCTATGAGCTGCTAGTTTGGAATTCATAGTGTTTGGAGTGTTGCTGATAATGTGTGAGCTTGATAGGTAGCTGGTGTGACAAGTGTGGGATTGTTAGAGAGCTTAAGGAAGGTTGTGAAGTGTTTTGATCTTGTGTAAACTTGTGTGAGAGAGAGTTTTGTCTTGGGAGATCTACCTTCAAGGGTGAATGCTTGAGGAACTTGCTGGCTGGACCCTCTTGAGAAGGATTTGACATCAGAACTATGGTTGTATTCTTCTTTGTTTATCAATAATAGACGATTATCATTATGGTTCCACTCTTATTGTCTTTATGATGGTGTTTGAGTTATATCCTTTCTGACTAATATATAGTTGCATCTATTGGATCTTATGCTTGTGTTTGTATCATTCTTTGCATGTGCAGGTGTCCGTGCACGAGGATCGTGAGGATTGTGACCAGCCGGGGCAAAGGAACGGGAGCATCAACTCTTCTACAAGTACTAGTGTTGGAATCCAGGTAGGCCTTCATCATTGGTCTTTCATTTGCAATTAGGAACCTGCATGTTAGCGTTGTTTGATTGTTGCTAGAACCTATTTGGACTAGTAGGGATCGCCTCTTTCCGCAGAGGGGATTTACCTCCACAATAGGTGGGAATTCACACTTGTGGAAGCACTGGACCCTAGGAAAAATTGTCCAAGGAAATAGGAGGTTTGTAGGGTAGAGGAGAAGGTTTGTGAGAGGCCTTTGACTGTCTATGAGCAGCAGAGGGATTGCAGAGAGAGCAGGATAGCTTGTGAGCTGATTCTTTTTGTAATCCAGACTATATTTCCCCTTATATGATAATACAGAGTTGGGGTTTTAGGCTGAGGCTTTCCCCGGGTTGTTTCTTCTATGTTCATGTGTGATTGCTTCTCTTTATTAGTTATATGTGTTCTATTGATCTTGCTCATATTCAATTAAGCTTCCGCAAAGTTTGTTGTAGAAGTAGATCTTGTATTTTTCTTTAGTATATTGCATAATATGTTGATCTACAGTGGGAATTTCTACATGGTATCGAAGCAAAGGTGATCAACGAGAGAACAATATACAAGAAGGTAGAAGTTAGAAGTTTGTGGTTCCTGAATATAGAAATTGAGTTCTTATCACATCTCAATTTAACCAATGGCGTTCCATTGTTTAAGACTCGAATATGCTCTTGATGGTAGTTCGAACTATATAGCCTGGAAGGATTGCATGGAAGCAGTATTAGAGGATAACAGTCTAAAGGACTTCATTGATCAAGAAGTCCCCAAGTCAGCAGCAACTAATGCTACAAAATTGGCAGAATGGAAGAAATGTGTGGCTAGAGCAAGGAGAATCCTTCTTGAGGGAGTTCGAGACCACATAGTATCGAGTCTCCATAGGAAGGAGACATCGTTTTCAATGTGGAAAACATTGAAAGATTTATATCAGAATAGCAGCGATCAGAGGAAGTTGACACTGAAAGACAAGCTTCGGAAAATCAAGTGTGAAAAGGGCAACACGATCTCTATGTATATGAACAAGCTCACCACCTGCAGGGATGAGCTTGGAAGCGTAGGGATCAAGATAGCTAATGATGACATGGTGAGTCTTGCACTCCTCGGTCTTCCTAAGAGCTGGCATAGCTACGAAGACTCGATTAATGGAAGAGAAAAACTGCCAGATTGGCAACGAATTTGGTTAGATCTGATGCAGGAGGAGATAAGAAGAAGCACCAGAGATGGTTCTTCATCCAAGGAGGATGAAGAAAACTGCACCTTAGCGAGTAAGGCGAAGAAGGGGAAGGAGAAGGATTCTCATTCCAAATCCAGTTCTTCCCGTGGTGGGAAGAAGTTTGAAAAATCGAAAGTGTGATGCTTTCCTAGTCATGAGGTGGGCCATTTTGCTACAAATTGTCCATTGAGGAAATCTAAGAAGGGATCCGTGGAAGAATCAGAAGGTGAGGCACTAGCCTCATAGTTCGAGTTGGATTTCACACTTTTCACATGCATGGTTTCATCCATGGTGGGAAGTGGTTGGTTTCTTGACAGTGGATCTTCTTTCCACATGACCGACGACAAGAGTTTGTTCAGTACCTTGGAGAAGAAATATCTCTAGATACTCATAGCAATGGGTAATGATGAAAAGTATAGTGTCTCAGGTGTAGGCACGGTTGTTTTTCAGAGGGAGCATGGAGCTTGCATTACCTTGACCAATGTCAAGTATGTACCAGGACTGAAGAGAAATTTTGTGTCGATCGTAATGCTGGAAGACAAAGGCTATGATGTAGTCTTCAGTAATGGAAAGGTTTTCCTTCGGCAGATCACCACGAGACAGGTGAAGCAGATCGGTTCATGGGTCAAGAACCTATATGCTCTTGAGGTTCAAGATTCAGGCAAAGCCTTGAGGAGCAAGGCAACTGATGGAGACTTGGTGGTTGAGAGGGATATTTCATTACCTCTCAACATGCAGTGCCAGAAGAAGTCTCAGACGATTGTGGAGGAGCCATGATAGGTGAAGCAGCTTCAGGAGGTTGTGGAGCAGCCACAAATGGAGAAGCCGAGAGGATACAGAGTGGAGGAATCCACTCATGCAGAGACCTCCAGTAAGGGGAAATTTCGAGCCAGGTGGGTAGAGGGATCACATGCATCCATACCTCTAGGTAGGAGGTGGGGCGATGTGGAGTGATAGTCCCAAGAAGGCTGGAATAGGGGCATGACCATTGAGGTACCCAACCTCTTTGATTAGACCTTGCTATGGGAGCCCCGACAAGGAGTAGCAGGACTGGCTGAGTGGGTAGAGACAAATGCGGATGGAGCACCAAAGAGAGCTACAGTGCAGGAGTCCCAAGACTGTGCAGAGCTAACAGGTTGCAGCAATGCGAGAGGCACAGGAGTGTTGCACCAGTGCAGGATGACACAGAGAGGTGTGCAACAATGCGAGATGCATGGAGTGTTGCAGCAGCTCAGAGGTCAGAGAGGGAGCACTTGTCAGCGGTAGAGGAATCTTCAGCATCAGAGTATGTTTCTAGCCCAACAGTGAGGTCAGTTGGGAGTTTTTTTTGTTTCTAGAGTTGCTGGAGAAATAACACTTGGGAGAAGTGTTGCATGCAGAACATTCCAAAGGTACATGATTGGGTTCGAGTTGAATGCCTTTTTTGTTGAGAGGGAGTGTTGACAATGGCAACAAGAAATGCTAAAAATAGAAGTGCTAAATATAGCACTACTATAAATAGCAGTTCGGGTACCAGTGTTGGACATAGCAACAAGGAATGAAAAATGGAAGTGCTAAAAATAGATTTGCTATAAATAGCAATTTCGGATGGATTCCAATTTTAGTCAGTCCCTGGACTAAAATTGAGAAGTAAAATTCGAATTTGATCTTAGTAGCTGTTTGAAAAATAATTAATTAATTCACCATGAGTTAATTAGTTGTGAAAAATCAAACATGAAGTCTAAGTGAGGACATGCAACAGTTTCTCCATTGATTGAGGAATTTATCCATCAATTAAAGAGATAAGGATGAGTTGTAATTAGTTGGCTCAGTTAACTGAGTCAAGTCCAGTTAGATTAATTCAAACAGTTTGTTGAATTAATTGTACGTTTAGTTAGTTAATGCTTGCATGTATGTAACTTCTGCACTTCAGATAACTGAATATTCTCTCATAAATAACTCATGCATGTTAGTTCAGACAGAGACCCAGTTGAGATTGAAGGAAGGGATAATGTACTATTAGTTGGAGGATTTTTCCTATAAAGGAAACTCATCCATGTAGAAGGAATTATCTCCTTCAAGTTTGTGCAGTGATTTCTGAGCCAAGTGAGCAGTGTGAGGTGGGAATTCACACTTGTGGAAGCACTAGACCCCAGGAAAAACTACGCAAGGAAATAGGAGGCTTGGAGGGCAGAGGAGAAGGTTTGTGAGAGGCCTTTGACTGTCTATGAGTAGCAGAGGGATTGCAGAGAGAGTAGGATAGCTTGTGAGCTAATTCTTTTTGTAATCTAGACTATATTTCCACTTGTATAATAATACAGAGTTGGGGTTTTAGGCTGAGGCTTTCCTTGGGTTATTTCTTCTGTGTTCATGTGTGTTTGCTTCTCTTTATCAGTTATATGTGTTCTATTGATCTTGCTCATATTCAATTAAGCTTCCGCAAAGTTTGTTGTAGAAGTAGATCTTGTATTTTGCTTTAGTATATTGCATAATCTGTTGATCTACAGTGGGAATTTCTACATAGTTGGCTACAGGTACAAAAAAACGAGTTCATCATTGGGTAAGATCTTGTGCATTTGATTTGAATAGTATGCCTATCACAACGCATTTGAATGTATCATTGTTGGGATCATACAGTATGTTTTTGGGCATGGATTGGTTGTACCTTAATAGAACCAAGGTGGATTGTTATGACAAAGCTATTGAGTGATTGGATGAAAATGGGGAACCAAGAGTCTTATAGGGAAATAAGAAAGCCACATCAATTAGGGTGGTAACAACTATGCAAGCAAAGTGAAGTTCCAGGAAAGGGTGTGTGTTATTTGTAGTACACATTTCTAGTGACAGAGGTAAGGAAGTTGAGGACAAAGATTTTTTGAGTAGGTAACCAGTTCTATAGTAGTTCCAAGATGTATTTCCTGAGGACATTACAGAGTTGCCACCTCGTAGGGAGGTAGAATTTTATATTGAGTCGGTGCCAGGGGAAACTCCAACGTCAAAAGAACCTTACAAGATGAGGACACCTGAGTTAGTTGAGTTGAAGTTGCAAATGAAGGAAATGTTGGACAAGGGATACATTAGGACAAGTGTATCACCATGGGGTGCACTAGTATTGTTTTTGAAGAATAAAGATGGTACTCTTAGATTATGCATTGACTACAGGCAGTTGAATAAAGTGACCATGAAGAATAGGTATCTGTTGTCGAGGATTAATGACTTGTTCGATCAGTTGAAGGGAGCAATAATGTTCTCGAAGATTGATTTCAGATTTGGATATCACAAGGTACACATAAAAGAGGAGGACATTTACAAGACAACTTTCCGGACCAGGTATGGGAATTATGAGTTTGTTGTAGTTTCATTTGGCTTAACTAATGCTCCAACTACATTTATGTGCTTAACGAATAGTATGTTGCGTCCGTGCTTGGATAAGTTTTTAATTGTGTTCATTAATGACATATTGGTATATTATAAAAATGAGGAAGAGCATGTCAATCATTTAGCAAAAGCTTTGAGGTTGTTGAGAGAGCATCAGTTGTATGTTAAGCTCAACAAGTGTAGTTTCTTTCACATCGAGGTACACTACTTGGGACATGTTGTCTCCAAGGAGGGAATTGAAGTAGATCCAGAAAAGATAAGAGCCATCATGGAGTGTATAGCTCCCAGGAATGTAGATGAGGTGAGATCTTTCGTGGGGTTGGCAGGATATTATAGGAGGTTCATCAGGAACTTCTCACAGATTTCTTATCCTATCACGTCATTGCATAGCAAATGCAAGAAGTTTGAATGGGAAAAGTAGTGTGAGGCTAGTTTTGAGCATCTCAAGTAGTTGTTGACACATGCACCAATGTTAAAGATTTCACATCTGGACAAAGAGTTTGTAGTATGCAAAGATGCTTGCAAGAAAGGACTTGGTGGGGTCCTTATGCAAGAGGGACAGGTGGTATTCTATGAGTTGCGAAAACTGAATGAGAATGAGTAGAAATATCGGACACATGATCTTGAGTTGGTAACAATCATACATGCATTGAAGATGTGGAGACACTATCTTTTGGGAAGGAGATTTGTGTTGATGAGTGATCGCAGTGGTTTGCAGAATCTATTTGACCAACCGAATCTGAATGGTAGGTAGGCTCGATGGTTGGTTACAATTAGTGAGTTCGACTTTGAGATCAGGTAGATCAAAGGAAAAGAGAACAAAGTGGTATATGCTCTTAGCAGACAGATATAGGTAAATCCCTTAGTAGCTATGAGATCCTATGAGACAGACATGCAGGATAGGATCTTGCAGGCAGGTCAACATGATGTCAGATATATGGAGATTATGCACAGGTTGCAGCAAAGTACTGGTATAGGTACAAGTAGTGGTACAAATATAGGTACAGGTGCAGGTGTGTAGGATGTGGATTATTGTCTTACAATAGATGGACTAGCTAGGTTTAGAGAAAGGATATATGTGCCAGACAGTAGTGAACTCAAGAAGGTGATCTTGAGGGAGTTTCATGCAAAACCATATTCAGGTCACCCAGGTTATCAGAAGACACTGACAATAGTGAAGAAATTTTATTATTGGCCGAACCTGAAGAGGGATGTAGCAGAGTTTGTGGCTAGGTGTTTTGATTGTCAGCGTGTGAAGGCAGAGTGTAAACATCCAGGTGGAATACTAAAACCAATTTCAATTCCAGAGTGGAAATGGGAAGTCATTTCCATGGACTTCATCATAGGTTTGTCGAAGACAGTACACCAACTTGATTCCATCATGGTTATTGTGGATAGGTTGACAAAGGTTGCACATTTTATTCTAGTGAAGTATACATTCTCAACTAGTGATGTAGCACAAGTATTCATTAGAGATGTGGTTAGATTGCATGGTGTTCCGAAGAAGATTGTGTCAGAAAGGGATGAAAAGTTCACTTCCAAGTTTTGGAAGGAATTATTTGCAGGTTTGGGCATAGAGTTGGCCTTCAATACAACTTATCTTGCACATACAGATGTATAGATAGAGAGGGTCAACTGATATTGGAGAACATGTTGAGGATGCACGTGATGCATCAACAACGAAAGTGGGAAGAGTACCTTCCACTCGTAGAGTTCACTTACAACAATGGGTATCAGGAATATTTGAGGATGAGTCCATTTGAGGAATTGTATGGGTGGAGTTTCAATACTCCCATTAGTTGGAGTGATCCAGTTAATAGGGTGTTGATTGGACCAGACATGTTGGCAGACATGGAACAATAAATGCAGGTGATCAAGAAGAATCTAAAGGCAAAACAGGATATGTAGAAGAGCTATGTAGATAAGAACAGGTTTTTCAAGGAGTTCCAGGTTGGGGAACATGTGTACTTGCACTGAATTTGACAATGAAATTTAATGATGTTTTCCATGTGTCACACGGAATAAGTCGATCTTGTGGACAAGATAGACCTTCCTATAATCTAAAGAAGACCTAATGACAAGCAAACCAATCACACACTATCTTTCTCTAAATATGCTTTTATGAACAAAGGCAAACAAGTGTTTTAGGCCTACCTTAGGTCCAACGCAAGTTTGTGGATGCCCTCGCTCCTTCGATCCAAATGAGCTCCTTTGTCGCGAATCTGCAAACAAAAACAAGCAAACAAATTAAATAGCACCTGAAAAGCCAATATCATAAAACATATTTAACATGAAAGTCAAGGAGTTCATGAAACAAATAACATGAGACCATTTGTTGAGAAAAATGAGTTTGATTGTATTAATTCAAAAGAAGAAGAACTTTACAACCTGTGCCTTGAGACTGTACAAGCTCCTCCCAGGGTCCAGCAAGAAGTCTCCTCTACTTTGACAAGTTTCACTCTCTTCCCAATGAAGCCAAAAAGGTATGTGATCTCTCCTCTTAAGCTCAACTAGGAAGTCTTAATTTCACCAGCATTTACCCTAAAAATGTTCAGCTTCTAACCTCCCTAGCAACCAGCCCAATGCCTGAATTTATAGTGCAATGGAGGGAAGTTACTAGGTCCTCCTTCAAAGGGATAAATCCCTCCTTCAAAGGGATAGCTCCTCTCAACAAGGGTTTAGCTCCTTCTCTTTTGGGATGCATGAACCACCTAAGAGCGGCAAATCCACGTCAAAATTCCTTCTAGAATAATCTAGAATTAACCCAAAGTGAGTTTTTTACAATAAACTTGCGCCTTTTTGACTTTCACAAGGGTCTGCACACACATCTTTAGGGACAGAGCGGGCAAGTCCGTAGTTTTTGCAAACAGAAGGTGCGGGGCCGCAGGCAATAGTGAGAGAAAGTGCGGAACCAGAGTTTTGTTGATTTTCAATGCCTTTCTCTCAATTTCAAAGCTTGACTTGAAGAGCTGAGGTCTGAGACTTGCTTAGGAGGATAGTACAAGTGATGATAGACCCATACTGACTGCAAATAATCATGGTGACGATATTTTTGTGTAACAGATTGCCCCCTAAAGTGCGAAGTCTGTAGTAGATGAGGATTTCATTTATCATTTAGGAAGAGTGAAGTACTTTCTCATTTCGAGGATCATCTTGTGGAGAGCCCGGTTGGAACCTGTAAAAACATTCAATGGAAGATATATATATGAGATCATATCATCGTTGAGGTAGGCATTCCCATACTCAGATCAAAACTGACTTAGAAAACTAACTACTGCTCTGATACAGGAATGATCTTGTAAAACATCACAAGTATAGACTCATGTGGACACAGTATGGACACAACCATCTGTTTATGAATAGTCCATTATATAATGAATACAAAATTCCTCGCAGCTTGGATTGTGGAAACTAGATCTAGGGTCTTCATTTCTACTTCTCGAAACAGTACGATTCTATCCATGCGAATGAATGTGTTGGAGTCGAACATGGTAGAAACCACTTGATTACCAGTCAATGATGTAAACTGTTAACAAGTGTGAGAGAAACCACCAGTGATGTCAATGGCTCTTAAAGTACCCGGTACAATCCATGAGATGTGAATAAATGTGTTGATGTCGAACATGTCACGGAATCCTTTGATCGAAGGTCAATGATGTAACCTGTCGTCAAAGGCGAGAAACCTGCCATTGAGGCATGCAGATCCCAAGGTACTGACGATTTCTAGATCATCTTTCTAGGTAATGAGCTGAAGTCGATAGAAAGCGATCCGTCGCAGGCAAGCCCACAACACGAAATCATAGATCAAGTTGAAGAAATTTAGTTGCAAGGACTGATTCAAGGATGGTCAAGATGGATGACAGATATTTTGCAGATGAATGGCTTATTGGCAGTGACCTCTTGAACACATAATGACATGACAGATGGCTTGGTGACAATTGACCCAAAGTTAATACCCAGAAACCGGCTGAAGACTTTCAATGTGGTTTGATCAATTGTTAGGCAAAGGATTTCCCAACCCAGGTGAATAAAAGTGTCGTGTTCAAGAGTGGTTACAAAGTATGACAAACAGGCTCATTTTTTTCTCTTTTCCCCCACCATTTCTGGCAAGTACCTCTTTATTTTTGACAAGCTTGAGGAGGATAACATTTGCTTGATTATAAGCTCATCCTTCGGATGAGTCCAACTTAGTTTAAATTCGAACCCTAAGAAGGAGTGGTTTGTTCCTGTTTGTAATTGAACAGGTCCTTTACTGTGAAATTTTAACGAGTCCAGTATAGGAGAAACTCGGCATTTTTCAATTTTAGAGAGTCTGAAAAAACTTAAGAAAACTCCAGGGTTGACCTTTTTCGTAAATTTGTGTCTCCCAAGCCCGAAAAAGTATAAAATAATACTTGAGAGAACCGCTTGATCTTTACGACCAAGGAGTACTTTTCGTAATTAGTGCCCCTGATCCGAAAAAGTAAAAAAGCGATCAACGACACGTCATTTTATAACCAATATCGAATTTGAAACGACAAAAATCCGGCAATCTTTTCATGTTTTTACGGTCAGAAAAGAGCTGTAAGTGGACCGTCTTTTAATTATGTTTTAACGAGTTTAAAAGAAAAACTCGGCGATCTTTTCATGTTTTAGGAGTCAGAAAAGAGCTTAAAGGTGACTCTAAATGTTTTTTCGTTGAAAATGATAGATTTCGCCTGAATAATCCATTATCCTGAACAAAAACACAAACATTACTCATACCTGTTTGAAATGGATAAAAATGTTGTAAAAATACCTCTCCAAAGTAAAACATAAACAAATTTGAAATTTATTTACTCAAAAAACTTATAAAAAGGGCTTTCATCAATTCATTTTTACCGTTTGAGTTTTGGGTGAGAAAATAGTGCTTTTGTTCAGAAAACTTCCCGTGAAGATTGCGGAAAATCCAACCGTCGGAATCGAACGCCGTCTTCTCCAGGTAATCCACATCATCCTACTCTTCATTTTTAACCATTTCATTTCTTGTTTTAGGCTTTCATTTCATTTTTTGGAGGGTTTTTAGGCTTAAAACCCGCGCGCGGGGGCCCGCAGGTGTACCACTGCTGGCCCGTGGACCCCGACTTTTTCTCCATTGGGAAAAAGTCAGGGGTCCGCACCTTCCATGTAGACAAGGTGCGGACCCACGCACTGTGTCTAACCCGGAGGGTGCGGTCCCCGCCGCAAGGGTTTTTAACCCAAAATTTCTCAAAATTGGCCCAAACAAAATAATTTCTAGCATTCTAATTTATCTTTTTACTTGATGCAGAGAGTACATCATGCTAGATTGGCGTGAACAAGAGCATGAGGACGTGGATGCTGCCGCATGGAATCATCAACCTTCGCTTGATGCTTTGAAGGCGTGCGACTTGTACAAATTCTGGGCCATTCCTGGCATGAGGGCTTAGGTGGATTTCTTATAGTGGCTGGTTGACAGATGGAGCATACAGGACCAGCGCTTCTTCATTGGTGGCCACCAGCTCGAAATCGAGCCGGCAGACATATATTTCTTGACTGGTTTGCCTAAGAGAGGCGAAGACTTGACTCTATTCGGGGCTAGGCCATGTGGCCAGTATGTCGATAGCCTCCGGCTAGAGTTCTGCAACAGCCAGGCTAGAGATGAAGGGATAGACATAAAAACCATATCCCTTCCTGAACTCATGGTGATCGCGTTTACTGTCACTAGATTTTGCGGGAGTGCCGCATTACATATTGCCACCGGATCCCAGATGCGTATGGCAGTTGATTGCTTTCGAGGCACCATCTTCAACTGGTGCGACGCTGTGTTGGCCAATATGAAAGGCCAACTGACCAGAGCCAAGAATGGACAACTAAAGACCTTTGGTTATAGGGCTTTGGTTGTGAGTTTTGGTCTGGAGAGGGCTCCCATGTTGATCTCGCAGCACCTTATTGTTGGAGCTGGGCTTCCTCGAGAGCCCAAACTGGTGCGATGGGTCGCAGTTATGGCCCGTCATCCGGACAAGAGGACCGAGGTTGCTCGATTCAAACCTGAGTATTTCCAATGGTTGGAAAACCAGGTTTTTTCTATTCAGGACTTCCCTTATGCTGGGTTAGATTTTCGTGGTGACCCAGACATGGCTCTTCCACCAGGAAAGCAATGGGATGACTCAAGTAAAATCATTTTCAACATTTTCCTTATTTTAATTTTTTTTTATTATTTTTCCATCGTCCCAAAACTGATAGCAAAAGTTTCAAATGCAGATGTGGGTCCACAGCGACCAACCGCTCTCCGGCCTTACGAGAGGAAACAACCAGTTGCAGCCGCGCCAGCCCCACAGGATGAATCAACAGAGGTTTTGGCCGAGTTGGAGGGTCATCTCGAGCGCTTGACAGGAGATATTCCGGAGACCACTATAGACGACATTCCTCGTCGGCTTCAGCGCTATGTGATTGGGGTCCCAAGACCTTTTAGGAGGTTCCTTTGCAAGGTGGCCCGTGCAGTGGTTTCTTATCGAGATCATCACCAGTGATAGGATGATCGCCTATTGTGGGCACATATGACATTTTTGTTTTTTGTACTTATCATTTTTGCCGATCATAAGGTGTTTTTCAACCTATGATCGAGGACGATGTATTTTTTGACACACTCCTATATATATATATATATATATATATATATAACTATTACCGGCTTATCTTGTAAATCATGTTATGGAATGGTTTTAAATTTACATGTATGATTATTGCAAATGTCTACCTAACATTCGAGAAGCAATTGCATCTGCTAATGTATTTAAAGATCTTGGAATATGCTGATATTCAATATAATCAAATTCATGTTCCAAGAGACACACTCTCAAAAATAATCTTAAAAACATTGGATTTCTAATGGCATACACTCTATTAAGCTGTAATACAACGAGTTCAGATTCAATCTAACCTCACTATCAAACTCTGAATCCCAAATGAAATAGATTCAGATAATAACTCAATCAATGCACTATACTCGGCAATGTTGTTCGTTGTTTGACCGAGGCTTACCCCATGCATAGATACTAACTCGTCAGAGGGCGAATAGATAACCCAAGCTGCGGAAGAAATGTTCCGTGTATTACGACAAGCACCATCAGCGAAACCAATATATGTTTGGAGAGGCATCGACATCTGCAATATCAAGAGTAAAACCAAGATAAGCAGGAATAATGACGAAAAAACACTCTCTAAGCTAAGCACACTGTTTAAACTAAAACACACCAGCTAGAAAGAAAAACTATCCTAACTAAAAATCTCCACACCCATTCTTTAAGCATAATACCTCTTCAGGTAAAGACCATTTTTGGGTTTACCCAAAGAGTCCCCGTCGAAGTCTACCAATTCATAGGCCCCTTTTGCTAGCTTTCGCTCGACAACATAGGGACCATGCCACATAGGAACGAATTTTCCAGCGCCTAATTTATCATTAGCTTGATCGTAAACTAAGACTAGATCTCCTTCCGAAAAATTTCGAGGGGTCACATTTCGATCATATTGAGCTTTCATACGTTTTGTGTGAGTCTCGACCGCCAATGCAGCATCACGTCGATTCTCATCTAATTGAGCCAACTATAACAAACGTTTTTCCTCTTCGGAAGTGGTTGGAAGCAACTCGATGGCCATTTGCAGAGACGGGATTTCACATTCAATGGGTAACACAACTTCCAGACCATAGACTAGTTGGAAAGGAGTGAACCCTGTTGATGTTTTTACTGAAGTTCGGTACGCCCAAAGCACTGAAAATAGCATGTTATGCCAATTCGACCGATGAATCCCAATGATTCGTCAGATCATGATGACTAAAACTTTGTTGATGGATTCAACCAGACCATTAGCTTGTGGATAATAAGGAGTTGAACTATCATGATGCAAACCAAGCTGGCCTGTAAGTTCGGTCATCATAATGTTTCGAAAATGACGCCCATGATCAGTGATTATCGCTTGTGGGACACCAAACCTAGCAATTATATGATTGAACATGAAAATTGCAGCTGTCTTGCCGTCTGCCTCAAATGTAGGCATCGCCTTGGCCCACTTGGTAAAATAATATACCGCAAGGATGATATACGCATGCCCCCCGGCCGAGTGAGGGTTACATGTAATAAAATCGATACCCCATTTGGCAAAAGGACCAACGGCAATTATAGGGTGGAGAGGAGCAGGTGGAGCGCGCATCTTTCGATAAAAAATTTGGCAGTTGTGGCATTTTCGGACCACAGTAATACAATCTTTAAACAAAGACGACCAGAAGTAGCCAGTGCACAATATCTTTTGGGCTGTGGCATACCCAGACATATGACCGCCACACGCTCCAGAGTAACAGTGATTTAGAACCCTTTCAGCTTCCTCATGAGTTAAGCAACGTCGAAAAACAGAGTCCGCCCCACGGCGATAAAGAGTATCTCCAATAATCCTGAATTGTTGGGACTGGAATCGTATTTTCCGACGTTTTGATCTTGAAATTTCTGGCCAAAAGGATTGGGTCTGGAGATAAACGATGATATCCCCATACCACGGATCTAAAGTGCTGATTAGAAACAAGGATTCGTCCGCAATGGGCTCCTCCGCCACAGTTTCCGTATCAGTACACGGGAAATCACACATTAACTCCGTAAAAACTAAAGATTTCTTAGACTTAGATTTTTCAAATTCCAAGTCGAACTCCTATAGGATAACGATCCATTTAGAGTACTTGCTCCCTAGCAATTGCTTGGTCAAAATGTAGATCATAGGGTTGCAATGCGAAATTACTGTAGTTTTACGTAGTAAAATGTAGTGACGAAAATGTTGGACAACTTGAACAGCTGCCAATGCCAATTTGTCCACATGTGAGTATTTTAGCTCAGTTGGATTTAAAGTGCAACTAAGGTAATATATCACATGTTCAGTTCCGAATTCATCTTCCTGAACTAAGACCATTCCAATGGTGGAATGAGAGGCGGCGAGATACAGGAAGTAATCCTGGTTGTAGTTGGGAGGATGCAATAACGGTGCATGGGTCAACGCCTGTTTGAGTGCATCAAAATATTTCTGAGCTATCTCATCCCAATAGAACGGAGTATTCTGTTTCAACAACCGGGTAAAACCCTTTGTAACCTCGGCGTAGTTAGGAATGAATCGTCGTAAAAAGTTTGCTTTCCCTTGCAAACTTTGGAGTTGGCGAAGACTCGAAGGAGGAGGCAATTTGACAATAGCTTCAACCTTCGAGGGATCGACGCGAATGCCAGCTTTCGAAACTACAAACCCCAGCAATCGACCCGTTTCTATACAGAAGACACATTTGTGTGGGTTCAACCAAATCCGATAATGCCTACACTCATAAAGATTGCTCGTAAATGGACGAGGTGATCAACTGGATGTAACGAATGAGCAGGCAAGTCATCGAGATAGGGTTGCACAATGTGCTTGATTTCATGAAACGCATAAGACATGGCCCTTTGAAAAGTTGCTCCGGCATTCTTGAGCCCAAAAGGTAACTTGCAATAAGCAAATGTCCCCCATGGACAAATGAAAGCTGTTTTTGGTTGATCATTAGGTAGAATATTGATTTGACTGTATCAGGGAAAACCATCCATGAAGGAGAATATTTCGCTGCCGGCACAATCATCAATGATTTGATCGATATAGGGAGTTGGATAATTGTCCTTTGGACAGGCTCGATTAATGTCCCTATAATCGATGCATATTCTTATTGTCCCTTGCTTTTTGTTAACCGGAACAATATTCGATACCCAATCCGTTAACGGGATCGGATAAATGAAACCTGCTTTGAGTAATTTTTCAACTTCTGCTTTAATTGCAGCAGCTTTTCTTGGGTGAATCTGACGCAAATGTTGCCAGACGGGTTTAGCGTCCGGGTAAGTCTTGATCTCATGAACAACAATCGCTGGATCAATTCCTGGCATCTCCTCATAGGACCAGGCAAACATGTCGTGGAATTCTTGAAATAGGGCCTTATATATTTGAATTTCGTCATCTGTACACAAGGCACCTATATGCATGTTATCAACAATTCCAGGTTTAACCGAAATGTCAATAGGAATAGTTCGAGAGATGTTTCCCAAATTTAACTCTGAATCAGAATGTTTCATTGGATTCTGAGGTTCCTTGACATATTCAGTCGTAAGGATTGATGAAAAATCATTTTGAAAACGATCATTCTCGGGTAAAAACGAAGATCTGTGATGGAGATCTTCCCATGGTAAATCATCTACACACAGGATTTCACAAATTTGTTCATTAGAGTAAACAAGTTCAGAAAACGTGATTGAATCCGAGGTTGATGTGAAAGGTGATTCTTCACGGACCACATTCATTAGGTTAATTTCGGTTGAAAATGGGTCGGTAAACGATTGCACAGCCTCATACGCAATTTCATATGGACTCAAAGGCATGACATCACCAAATGAGTCTATCTCAGATTCAGAAGGAACGATCCAAGGATCATCATAAACAATGGTGTCTGACGTAATCATATGAATGGTTGCAAATGAAGACGATGCGTTGATCGGAGGAAAAGGAAAAGTTACCAGTAAACCGACATCTTTAACTAGTCCTACTCCAACATCCTTATACGGGATAGTCGTTTTACCGACATGCTGAATACTTTCAGAGGAGGCTGGGTCGGATGAAAAGTAAGCCAGCTGGTCTATTGTTACGATCTTTCCATTATGTGGAAACTTAATGACCCGAAAGACCGATGAAATGACAGCTGTCATAGCGTAAGACCAACTTCGACCCAAGAGAAGGTTGTAATCTAGAGGGGAATCAACCACCTCCACATCTAGATTAACGATTTTTCCTTCAACCCCTATAGGCAAATCCTGTAGAATGCCAAAAGGATGAAACCCACGGCCATCAAAGGCCTTTAGAATCGTCGGGGATTGATTTAGCGAAGGAGAACCAAGCGATCTCCAACACTGTATCGATATAATACACGTTGAGGCTCCCTCATCAATCACAGTTCGATGAATAGGCCTGTTTTTTACTATCACTGGAATCTGGAAAGCCATTTGATGAAGTAAGCGCGGTGTACTATTTTCTAGATCGAAAATTATTAGGTTCGAGTCCTGAACATCAACAACTCCTATTGCCGACAAAAGTAATTTATGTTGTGCTGGACATGATTGCAACACTTCCAAAGCTGACATTGCTGAGGGCGAAATAGCTAAATCCTCAACAATGTTATAGTTCTGAGCCACTCTCGCATGTGGATTGAAAGCTGACTTTCGAAGTATACCCTTGGCGGGCGGTTTGATTACCAAGTCTGGATTAGGTTTCTAGATCTGTAGTGGATCGGAACCGGGAGCTGAGGTTGATGGATTAGAATGAGAAGATTCTGCTTCTTTACCATCAACAAGACTCTTACTACCATAATCATGTGATCGAGTCGCAATCCTAACATGGGACATCATCAGTATGGGTTCTTCATTGGCACTCTTACTGTCTTGAGCTGGAAAAGGATCCTTCAAAACAGCAGGCGTTTGGGAACCTTTGACAATCTTCGCAACCTCTGCACGATGAGGGCAGTCTCTTGTAAAATGTTCATCATCACAAATGAGACAAGAATAACGAGGTTTGCATTTTTCATCATTGGATTCCGCTTTTTCAGGTTTCTCCTTTGAATTTTTGTCCATTTTATTCTTCTTCTTTCCTTTCTTCTTCCCACCGGATTTTGATTTGGCTATAGATGACTCTACAACGTGAATATCGGCGGAAATCTCTGCAGAAGAATCTCCTGTCGGGGAATCAGGCAAAGTTATGATAGGAGAAGAATTCTTGGAATATTTCTTCTTACTTTTAGTGTTAACCGTACCAATCATACCATCGGCGGCATGAGATCCCGAAGGAACTGCAGCGATTTGATTTTGCTTGGGAAGGTCGGGGATTTTCTCGTGTAACGTACCTGACTGAGTATAGATCGAGTCAAGGTACTGTGCTTGAGAAATTACTTGCTCCTCAGTAACTACTCCGGCTTTAGCTACATCTTCAGTGATCTTTGGCAACAAAGACTTTACAAACCACTCAGCCAAAATCTGATCCGGAATAAAAACCTTCACTAAACGCCGCCGGCGTCTCCACTCATGAATATGATATAAAATGTAAGTGGACGTCGATTTCTTTAACGAAGTTAACAATTCCGTGCCATTGTCATATCGGGCTGGCAACTGAAAATGAGTTAAAAACGAGGTAGCTAACTGACTAAAATTATAAAACGTGCCTCGCGGTAACTCAATGTACCACTTGGCCGCAAGACCAATTAGAGTGCGCTGGAAAAGTCTTAGACGGATTGAATCATATGAAATGGAGTTAGACGCACACCAGAGGTGATAAGTCATCACATGGTTCGATGGATCCTCTCCTGATTTACCTTCGAACTTAGGAATATCACTAGGCAACTTATTCGGCATTGGCGGCCAAAACGGAAGATAATTAATGGGATCGTTCGTTAGGCGCGACAAGTCAGGCAAGTCCAAAGTTGCGATAAACGGTAACTGATGATTAGGGTCCCTAAAACTCTGGGTCATGAGACCAGCCCCAGGAGGAGGATATCCAGGATAACTAGGAATTGGAATTGCATTTGGGATATTGTATCCTCCCGGAAAACCAGGATTAACCGGACCATACTAGGGTTGCTGAGGGTGTTGATAAGTGTACCCAGGGTACGGTTGATACTGATAGACTGGTTGCTGCACAGCAGGGCCGAATTGGTACTGTCCCTGGTATGGTTGATAAGTAAACTGTGGTTGACTTGTGACAACCGTACTTGAACCAAGTTGTCCTACAGGCATCTGAACCGAAGTTTGAATCGTGGATCCAGATGGTGGTAAAGATGTCTGAGGAGTAGATACAGGAATAGTAGAAACCGGAGCTGTCGATACTCCAGAAGTAGGTGGGGTAGATTGAACAAATGTTGCGGCAGTTGCAGCAGTCGTTTGAGGTGGAGTACAAGGCATACTAGGCCCAGGCCGAGAAACTACCAAAGGTACAGAAGTTTGAATATTGGACTGGACTAGTTGCTGGGGTGTACCAGAAACTAAGGGTTGTCCAGTTTGAGATGACAACTGTACATTTGGCTGCAACACCTGTTGAGTTTGTTAGTGTCGGTCTTGAAGCCCTCCATCAGCGATCAAAACTCTTTGCATTTGCATATGTAGGTGTCTCACCAGTGTCAAATTTTCCATCCTGTTAGGCATGCCATAACCCTGATGGAGGAGCTGGTGTGTTGTACCCCTCTTGGCATTGCTGGTTCAAGTCATTTCAGTCATTAAGTTTTTTTAAGCTTGTCTCCTCTTGTCTTGAGGTCAATTTCCTAGGTCTAGGGTTTTGGTCAGAAATGTTTACAAGGTCATGTGTCTGAAAGGTCAATGAGTGTTCAGCAAGCCAGAGGGTTGATTGTAAAAGTGTTTCTTCGAGTTTTCTTATCTGGTGCAGCTAATCTCCACCTTGGATCAAATTTTTGTAAATAAGTGATGAAATTTCAAAAGTCTTCAGCGGACAAAATGCAACCCTGGTCCCCTTCCCAAGATCCCTCAGATGATCTACCTGCAAAAAGAATCAAGTCAAAGCACTCAATGAGTCAAATTTAGGATAAAAGAAACCAAAAATCAGTGTTATAAAGTGTCAAAAAGAAAACATTAGAAAGTGGGTTGGTGAATGAAATTTTTTTCAAATGAAGCTTATAAAACCCAAATTCCCTCTTATCACTCTCATTGTGCATCATAAAGCTAGCAAGAGAGGTTTGAGAGAGTGATTGAGAGAAAGGAGCAAAAGCAGAGCAATTTCGGGCTTAAGACTGGTGCGCGACCTGTCAGGCCAGGTGCGCGACCCGTCAGGTGCGCGCGACCCGTCAGAGGGTTGTTTCCAGTGCAGAAAAACAACGGGCGCGACCCGTTAGAGGGGCGCGACCCATTGGGCGTGGTGCGCGACCCGTTGGGCGTGGTGCGCGACCCGTTGAACTGTTTTGCTGCAAACTCCAAACAAATTCCCTCAAACGCCCTCCAAGCTATCAAATCGTTCGAGCATAGAATTCAACATTTTTACAGGCAGAGACAGCAGTATAGTTTGTCCACTTTGCTCCTAAACTATGTCAGAAACCGAAACTTATGAGCAAAGTGATGACCATTCATCATCTACAGAGGTTGAGGTACAGAGGAGGCCTCGTAAGGGTGGTAAGGGTGGACATCATAAGCGAGAAGAGCCCACCTCTTTGGCAGAATTACAAGCTTGTCCTATGGCAATCACTTGTTTTCAATACATGTCTTGTTATCAGTTTTGTGAGAGGATCTCTCAGATTCAACATCACAGAGAGTTGGCCCGCCTTTTTTTTTTACACCTCCATGATGGACATGTCAATCTTGCAGGGGTGAACTTTACTTTGACACTCGAGGTGATCTCACATGCTACAGGGATACCTAATGTTGGTGAGGTGTGGACTAAGCGCAAGATGCTAGATATTGTTCACTTTGAGCCTTATGTCCGGCCACCATTCATTAGACATTTGGCGGGTGTTTTCCCATTCAAGTTTCTCCAGAGCGAGTATGCTCCCATCATGAGGCTTATTATGCACTATTTTACCTGTGAGGGCAGATTTTCACAGGTGTACTCATATCACATTCGCCTCTTGATGCACTTCACCCGAGTGAGGATGATGAACATCCCTGTTTTCTTTTGTCAGAACATTCAGAGGATGATGCCCATGTTGCAGAGGAAGATCCCGGCACAGCAGTACAGGAGCCTTCATCATTATGGTTTGATTCAGCTAGTAGTATTGCATCAATTGACACAGCAGGGTATCTCATGGGAGGAGTTCATCTCTCGTGAGTTTTTCACAGCACCACCCTAGCCACATCATGAGGTCATTCAGGAGGAGGGAGGACCATCTCAACAGCCTGATATTCCAGTCACTCGACATGTCATCTCCACACCTCTGGTCACCTATCAGAAAGGCCCAAGGGCCTTATTTGCAGCAGCCAGGCGAGTACTATCTCCACAGCAGGTGGAAGGGGTCTTGCCTTCATCATCAGCTCAACGAGTGTTATCTCCACAGCAGGTGGAAGGGGCCTCGCTTTCTTCATCAGCACAGGCAGCACAGAGGGGCAAACAGCCCATGATCCATGAGGGTCCATCAGGAGTCCCAGACACCGAGGTCATTGATCTTGAGGCCAGTTCTCCTCGCCGAGAGGCAAAGGAGATCATTCAGCATCTCAGAGCTGAAAATGATGCTTTGCAGAAGAGAATTGAGGGTGCCCAATGGACCATCACTTACCTGGAGCAGCGCAACAAACAATTGGAGGAGGAGAAAGCACTTGATGAGCTATGGAGGATTCGTAGTGACCGAGTCTTGAACCGAAGAAGACCCGGTGATCCATTGCCTGCAGACTGAGAGTCTATACTCATCCAGGTCAATGCACACTTAGAGAGGCTGTTGGCAAAGGCCAACCAAGAGAAAAAGTTGCTGAGGAATATGAAAAATCATTATTGGGCGAGGATGCATGTGTGCAAGGCCAAAATGAAAATGTTTCAAAGGCGGTTGACCGAGGCTCTAAAATGGAGAAAGAAGCCAAATCCCCTCCATATCTTGGCTGAGGCTTCACTCAAGGATCATGGCACTCAATAGCCTAGCCATAGCACAAATCCCAAAAAATTCTGAGAATTTTGGGTAATTTTGGCAATTTTTGGTAATTTACAGGTTTTGGCTCTTTAACGGGTCTCACCCCCGGTGAGACCCTTTGTCATGGCAGCTCCTTTTTGCAAAAACTTAGCATTTCTAGATTTTTCATGCAAAGTTACATATGCCTATGGATGGACTTGAGTTTTTATGGAGTTTTGGGCTTCCAGAAGGTCAAAATACATGCAAAATTTGACTTTCTGCCCCTTTTTTGAGTTGCAGAAACCAGTCTTGGGAGAATTAAGTTTTGACAGGGCAAATGACCTCCAAATTCAAAAATTCCAGTTGGGTTGAAAAGTAGACTCACAAACCTTTCCAACGAGCTATCCTACATCCAATTTTGACACCTGAAAGTGCCTCAAACAGAGCTCCAAAGGGGCACGACCCGTCAGGCAGGGGGGCGCGACCTGTCAGGCAGTTTTCTGCCAGATTGCACTGTACAACTCACAAAACGCAGATTTGACTCAGTTTGACTTTTTGAAGTTAATGATGGTCCTCTTTGATGTAATTGTGACACTTTTTAGACAATTTTACTCTTTTGTAACACTTCTAGAAGATTCATTCATGTAAAGGGTAAATATGTAATGTATGAATTGGTTTCCAAGTTTATAGAGGCAAGTTGTTTTGACTGCCTAGTTTGTAGTGCTTAGTTTAGAAGTGGTTGAAACAGCTCCTAGGATAGTTAGCTCGAGCCATGGAGGCAGGGAAAGAGGTTAGATCATCTATATTATGTACTTTCTTGCTCATTTTCATGGTTGGACTCTTGAGGGAGAAGCTATCATTGTATTATTTCACTGTATCTCTGCAATTTTTGGCTAAGGAAGACCAGGGTTTTGCAGTCCTCTTTGGGATTCTTGTGGACTCATGTGTTGATGGTGTGTTTCTCAATGTTCTTGTAAGTGTGTTTATGTGAATCATTTCCTTTCCTTTACTGCTGCACATTAAACAAATGAAGTGTTAAAGTATGAATTCATGCTAGCCATGCTCTGCTTTTAAATTTGTTTAATTTCAATGTTTTCTACTGTCTAAAGGGAATTCAAAGTCATTGTTTGCTCTCTTTAGCTCCTCATCTTTCATTCCTGATCATTCACCTCAAATCAAAGACATCAAAACTGTCTCCTACCTCGCCCCAAAGAACCCCCTGCAGAAACTGTGTCAATCCCCGCACCTAAAATTGCAATTCCTCAATTTGCCACCAAAAACCATAAAAATCCCAAATCAACCTTTTTAATCAGTTTACTAGCCTAATATCAGTGTTACCTTGTTGGTCATCTCATCCTATTGAAGATCTGCCGAGATTGACCGGAGAGAGCCTTCTCCTGCCCCGTAGGGCTAGCTACGAGGCTGAATGGTTTGATGTAGCCTTGAGGTTTACCTTTCTCAGCCTGAGGTGAAATTTCAAGCGCTAACATACTGGCGACCATACTGGGGAGAACAACTGATCGTTTGTGCATTGACGTGTTATTTCATAAGTGTTAGACGGAGCCTGAAGTTACGTCAGGTAGCCTTCGAAAACGCTCTTGTTTTACATCAGCGCAAGTAGATAAATGCTGCTTCAGTCCATCTCCGTGAGCTGTGAATGTAGCGCTTCATTGACATCCCATCCCAGTATAATTGTTAACTCTGAGCCGTGGATGATAGGTTGAGAGTTTTCACAGGCTGAATGCTTTTTCTTTCCTAGTCTTTTTGAGAAAACAAGATGGCTATAGATCCCAAAATCATTTTTAAATCTCATTCATGCCCAACTATTTTTGATTATCTTGAAGATTTAGATTTTGACGAAAGCTTTGAGTTGTCTCTGTTTAAAGCTAAGTCTGAAAGTGCGCTCGATTCTTTAGTCCTTGACCCTGATTTTGCAGCTGCTATTGAGTTTGAGAGACATAATAAATTGGTTGAAAATTTCATCTTAAGACATCTTCAAACACGTGTTCAAGCTACTACCCTTGCTGATTTTGTTGAGAATATTTCTGATCACATTGGATCCACTATCACGGCTCACGAAGAAGCTTATCCTCCTTATGTTTCAGTTTCACCTATAATCACCTATCCCGAATCAACAGTCGGTTCTCCTCCCTCTTCTCCTACTCCTCCGACTCCCCCAACACCACAAACTACACCTCCTCTTGTTATAATTCCTGCTATCACAGCTCCTCTACCTCATACTCATCCTACTCCCCCACCTAGAGCAATGGCTGCCCGGTTTGCCCCATTGGTTTTACCTACAAATCTTCATGATATGCCAGCTGATTACCAAAGTAAAATCCCCATGTTTGATGGCACTCCACAAAGTATTACCGCTCAGCAGCATATCGACAAGATGACCACATTCTTTGATCTATATGAGTTAGATGAGGAAGATGTCACCATGCGGTTGTTCGTGCAAACATTTGCAGGAGAAGTTAGAAAATGGTTCAGAGGATTGACAGCTAACAACATTACTACTTTGGAAGCACTTCAGAATCAGTTTTTAGATCGGTGGGAAGTCAGAAAGGATCCGCTTCAAATTAATGCTGAATACAACAACCTCAAGCGTAATCCGGGTGAGTCTGTTCAAGATTACATAATCAGGTTCAATACAGTTTATAATGCTATTCCCGATGATTTGAGGCCATCTAGAAAATCAGCACTTCTTAAGTTCCCGGATGGTTTTGATCTGGAGATGGCGTATTCATTGAGAGACAGAGATCCACCTACCTTGGAGGAAATGCAGAAAATTGCTGTCAGCGTTGAGGCAAATTTGAATGACAAAAGAGCAAGGATGAAGGCAGAAAAGCGAGTCACAATCAAAGACGAAGCATCCACTTCAAATCAGTTACATCGTGATGTTGAACAGATAAAGAGGGCACTTGAAAAGATTACTATTGACAAGCCGGAGTCTCAGATTCGTAATCCCAATTTCAGAGGTCAATAGCAGCATCAATATAGGATCAAGCAGCGTGAAACAAAGGCACAAGAGGCAGTCGTTCAGCAGCAAATGAAACCTCCTTTTCAGCATAATTTTGTTAGCCAAGAATCTGAAGATGAAGGTGATAATGTTGGAGAGGAAAATCACTTCTTCACTCCTGATGATATGCCCACATATATTACGGAAGAAGATGAGTTGGTGAGTAATTCCGTCTTTCCCCAAGATGAGCATTATATTTTGTCAAACGATGCAATACTTGAAGAAGAATCTGAAGAGTATCAAAGAGGGTACTTGAATGCTTTATCAGCTCAGCAAGGACAACAAAGGCAATTGAGAAGCCGAGCTATTCCTATAAATCCCGTGCAGAAAAAGAAAGACATTGCAGCAAAGAATGATTCGGTTTCCTCAAAAGGTAAAGATATAGTCGGTCCATCAACAACTCAATCATCACCAGCAACAAAGATAGATCAGCCATCAAATGCACCGAAGGATAAAGCTGAAAAAAGAGATAATCCGGCAAAAGAAGGTGAGAAGCTTCCAGTTTTCAGTTTGGAGAATGAGATTGCAAAGTTGAAAATATCTATTCCCTTGACGGAGGTCATGAAGAACAGCACTTACCGAGGCCAAATTTCCAAATTGCTGAATTTCGATCCAATGCTAGACATGGTAAATGTACAAGATGATCAGCCGGAGTTGATTTTTGGGCCAGCTTTAAATGGTGAGTCTCCCGAAAGTGATGTTCCTCCATTTTATATCAGTTTGCGTTTGCATGAGTTTGTGTTGCACAATGCCATGTTTGACTCGGGAGCTTCGCATAATTTGATGCCGAAAACGATTATGGAGAAGCTGGGACTTGACATCACAAGGAAGTATCATGATTTGTATTCGTTTGATTCCAGCCGGGTAAGATGTATTGGCTTGATCAAAGACTTGGTGGTGAGTCTAGATCAAATTCCAGCGAAGAATGTTTTGATGGATGTAGTGGTGGCGGATATTCCTCCGCGGTTTGGCATGTTGCTGTCGAGATCATGGGGAGCCAAACTCAAAGGTACACTTCAGCTTGATTTTTCATATGCTACAATTCCAGTTTTCGGTCAAATGAGGAAGTTATATCGGGAACAAAAGATGAAATACATGATCACTAGTAAGGAAAAGCCCGTCAATCATCCTGTAAATTATGTACAAACAGATTTAGAATCTTTTGTTTTGTTTGCGGAAAATTTCAATGAGGTAGATAGTCAGTTAGTTCAAGTAGAAGATATACCAGACATTTCAGAAAATTTCAGGGAAGTTTTGAGAAAGGAAAGTGAAGAAAGGTCTGCTGTCATAAGGCCAATTGCTGAAACAAATGGGCAGCAAGCAGAACATGAATCAAAATCAGATTTTCAGCACTTAGAAGATGATGAGGATGGTCTTTGGACCATGGATTTTGATGGTGCAGTGGGCAACGATGGTGCTGGTATAGGTGTGTGGATTCGAAGTCCATTTTCAGCCCAAAATCAAGTTCCCAGCAAGGTACGGGTATGTTCTTATAAATTGGCATTTGATTGTTCAAATAATGAGGCGGAATATGAAGCTCTTATTGCTGGTCTGAAAATCCTTCGGAAGTTGAAGGCAAAGAAGATAGCAGTATATGGCGACTCCGAGTTAGTTATCAAGCAAGTGAAAGGTGAATTTCAGGCCAAACATCCTCGTATGCGAGCATATCGGAATGCTGTCTTAGATATTTTAAAGAGGTTTTCTGAACATACTTTGACATGTGTGCCCCGGATTCAAAATGGTGTTGCGGATGCATTGGCTAAGGCAGCAAGTAATCTGAAAATTCCCATGAATTCCAGCAATAAGTTTGAGATATATGTGAAGCATCATCCTACAGTTCCAGATAATCAAAGGTGTTGGCAAGTTTTCCAAGATGATGAGGAAATCAAAGATTTTCTGCAAGTTGAGGGTAAATTCGAAGACATTTCAATAGACACGGAAGCTGAAGGAGTAAATCAGATGGATGTGTTGCAGCTCAAGGACAATTACATTCCTAAAGGATTGATTCCTTTGGAAGAATTGTTCGATCAAGATGATGTGGCTCGCAAGCCAACTTTGAGGCCAACGGACGAAGGAGTTGAAGATGTAAATCTTGGGACAGCTGCGAATCCAAAGATGGTGAAACTTTCAAAAGCATTGCCGCCTAAGGTAAAGCAAGAGTATATCAGATTATTGTCTCTATATTCTAATGTTTTTGCATGGGATTATTCAGATTTGAAAACTTATGACACAAGTATCATTCAGCATACCATTCCCATAAAGCCAAATCAAAAGCCTTTCCGGCAAAAGTTGAGAAGAATTAATCCTAAATTGCTACCATTAATTGAGAAGGAAGTCAACAGGTTGTATAAGTCTGGAATCATAGTGCCAATCCGGTTTTCTGATTGGATTTCAAACTTGGTGCCCGTGAGAAAGAAGACCGGTGAGATTCGTTTGTGCATAGACTTCAGAAATCTGAACAAGGTGTCATTAAAGGACAATTATCCGCTGCCCAAAATGGACCACATATTGCAGCGGGTTGTGGGGGCATCTAGAATGTCATTGCTTGATGGTTACTCCGGATATAATCAGATTTTGGTGCACGAAGATGACCGTGACAAGACAACATTTACTACTCCATGGGGTACATTTCATTATGCCAAGATGCCGTTTGGATTGAAGAACGCGGGTGCCACATTTCAGCGGGCAATGGACATGGCCTTTGCAAATGAGAAAGATGTCTTTTTAGTTGTTTACCTTGATGATCTGACCGTGTTTTCTAAATCAGATGAAGAGCATTTGTTTCATTTGACTAAGGTGTTTCAAAAGTGCAGAAAATATGGCATCTCATTGAATCCGAAAAAGAGTCTTTTTGCTATGAGCGAAGGCAAGCTGCTGGGCCATATCATTTCTAAAGACGGCATTCGTATAGATCCTGCACGAGTGGAAGCAATTCAGCAAGTGGAGCAGCCCCGTAGCAAGAAAGAAATTCAGTCCTTCAATGGTAAATTGAATTTTCTGCGTCGTTTCATCCCCAATCTTGCTGAACATCTTAGAGAGATAACCAATATGCTCAAGAAGGACAACGAGCTCAAATGGACCGAAGAGGCGGTGAAATCTTTTAATTTGATAAAGGTAATCTTATCTTCAGCCCCAACTTTGATCAGCCCAGATTATACACAGGATTTCATTTTGTTTTCATTTGCCTCTGAGCATACATTGGCAGCCGTGTTAATGCAAAAGAGAGATGGAGTTGAGAGGCCCATAGCTTTTTTCAGCCGCATCATAAGAGACGGAGCGCTGAATTATAATATCATTGAGAAGCAAGCATTGGCGCTGATCAAAGCTTTGAAAGATTTCCGGGTTTACATATTGAATTCTCATATTTTAGCATATGTTCCTAATGCAGCTGTTAAGGATGTTTTAGTGCAAACGGAACCGGAAGGAAGAAGGGGTAAGTGGATCGCTGCATTATTAGAGTATGATGTAGAAATTAAGCCTACCAAGTTGATTAAAGGTCAAGGTCTAGCTAAGTTGATGGCTGAAACAAATCTTCACGTCCTTGATATCAATTTGATTGCTGCCTTGTCCAATGAAGAGGAAGATAATTCAGTTCTATAGGTGTCTGATATCTTTATGTCTTCTCCTTGGTATGCTGATATAGTTTATGTGCTTCAAAATTTATCTTCACCTCCTGGAATGCCTAGAAACAAAGCTAGAACATTGAAACTAAAGGCTACCAAATTTTGCATTATCAAATCTGCACTTTATTGGAAAGATCCCGGTGGCATCTTGCTGAACTGTTTGGTCGAAGAGGAAGCTAAGACAACAGTAAATGATTTCCACAAAGGTGACTGTGGGGGTCACTTATTTTGGAAGACCACGGCTAATAAGATCTTGAGAGCTGGTTTCTATTGGCCTTCTTTATTTTATGATGTGTATAAAGCGGTAAAGAATTGTCATGAATGTCAAATTTTTCAAGGAAAACAAAAATTACAGCCATTGCCTCTCAAGCCGGTTGAAATCAGCGCACCATTTCAGCAGTGGGGCTTGGATTTTATTGGCGAAATCCACCCAGCATCTTCCAGGCAGCATCGATGGATCTTGACCGCCATAGATTACTTCACGAATCGGATTGAAGCCATTCCCACCCGGCAGGCCACGGATTCGGTAATTATTTCTTTTCTTGAAAATAATATCTTGTCACGTTTCGGCTGTCCACATAAGTTGATTACAGATAACGCAGCAGCATTTAAATCGAAGAAGTTGGTTGATTTTTGCTATAAATATAACATCAGCTTGGGGCATTCAACCGCTTACCATCCGCAAGGTAATGGGCTGGCTGAATCTTCAAACAAATCTCTAGTGAACATCATAAACAAATTGCTGGAAATAAATAAGAAGAGCTGGCAGAAGAAGTTAATAAATGCATTATGGGCTGATCGGGTAAGTCAAAAGAAGTCAATTGGTATGTCACCTTTTGAACTGGTTTATGGAGTAGATGCAGTGTTTCCTACTTCACTTAGTGTTCTAGTAGCCAAGTTGTTTCAAG
Organism: Pinus tabuliformis; assembly: GCA_031772625.1. Taxonomy (NCBI): domain Eukaryota; kingdom Viridiplantae; phylum Streptophyta; class Pinopsida; order Pinales; family Pinaceae; genus Pinus; species Pinus tabuliformis. The sequence goes on along the minus strand of CM062818.1, from coordinate 439,846,966 downwards.
AAGCTAGTGGTGAGGAGGATCCTATGCAACGACAGATCAATCAAATGATTCATTTACAGCAGACGCGAGAAGAGGTTCATCAGAATTCCCTTAAGTTGCAGGAGCGCATAAAGAAAATCTATGACAAAAAGGCCAAAGCAGATGATTTTCAGATCGATGATGTTGTGCTGAGATGGGATGCCCGTAATGAAGACAAAGGGAAGCATGGAAAATTTGACAACTTATGGAAGGGTCCTTACAAAATTGCAGCATACCGTGGTCCAAATGCCTTTCTTCTCAAAGAAATGAATGGTGATGAATGTCTCGGTGGGTCGGTGAATGGCCAGCTGCTCAAAAGGTATCATGCTTGAGCATTTTCTGCTCTAAACACTCTCATTGTAATTACCATTTTATTTTCATTCTGCAGCAAGTGTGAAACTGATCTCTCATCTTCAGTTTGGGGCCCGAGGTGAAGGCTATAATTCTGAAAATGGTGATTGGTTGGTGTGAGTTTTGCAAGTTGTTTCAGTCAGTTCATTTTCTGCATAAAGCAAGTGAGTTAGTGTCAGAGTTAGTCTAGGATTTTAGTCAATTGTCCAAGTCAAATAAAGTTGTTTCAAAGTTGGTCATGTGTGTATATGTTGACTCCATCGCCCAATGATTAAGGCACTGGAGGTCTAAGGTTCTTGGTACCTCCAAGGAGCTACCATCCCCATTGGAGCCAATGTTAGTGTCGGTCTTGAAGCCCTCCATCAGCGATCAAAACTCTTTGCATTTGCATATGTAGGTGTCTCACCAGTGTCAAATTTTGCATCCCGTTAGGCATGCCATAACCCTGATGGAGGAGCTGGTGTGTTGTACCCCTCTTGGCATTGCTGGTTCAGGTCATTTCAGTCATTAAGTTTTTTTAAGCTTGTCTCCTCTTGTCTTGAGGTCAATTTCCTAGGTCTAGGGTTTTGGTCAGAAATGTTTACAAGGTCATGTGTTTGAAAGGTCAATGAGTGTTCAGCAAGCCAGAGGGTTGATTGTAAAAGTGTTTCTTCGAGTTTTCTTATCTGGTGCAGCTAATCTCCACCTTGGATCAAATTTTTGTAAATAAGTGATGAAATTTCAAAAGTCTTCAGCGGACAAAATGCAACCCTGGTCCCCTTCCCAAGATCCCTCAGATGATCTACCTGCAAAAAGAATCAAGTCAAAGCACTCAATGAGTCAAATTCAGGATAAAAGAAACCAAAAATCAGTGTTATAAAGTGTCAAAAAGAAAACATTAGAAAGTGGGTTGGTGAATGAAATTTTTTTCAAATGAAGCTTATAAAACCCAAATTCCCTCTTATCACTCTCATTGTGCATCCTAAAGCTTGCAAGAGAGGTTTGAGAGAGTGATTGAGAGAAAGGAGAAAAAGCAGAGCAATTTCGGGCATAAGACTGGTGTGCGACCCGTCAGGCCAGGTGCGTGACCCGTCAGGTGCGCGCGACCCGTCAGGTGCGCTCGACCCGTAAGAGGGTTGTTTCCAGTGCAGAAAAACAACGGGCGCGACCCGTTGGGCGTGGTGCGCGACCTGTTGAACTGTTTTGCTGCAAACTCCAAACAAATTCCCTCAAACGCCCTCCAAGCTATCAAATCGTTCGAGCATAGAATTCAGCCATTTTACAGGCAGAGACAGCAGTATAGTTTGTCCACTTTGCTCCTAAACTATGTCAGAAACTGAAACTTATGAGCAAAGTGATGACCATTCATCATCTACAGAGGTTGAGGTACAGAGGAGGCCTCGTAAGGGTGGTAAGGGTGGACATCATAAGCGAGAAGAGCCCACCTCTTTGGTAGAATTACAGGCTTGTCCTATGGCAGTCACTTGTTTTCAATACATGTCTTGTTATCAGTTTTGTGAGAGGATCTCTCGGATTCAACATCACAGAGAGTTGGCCCGCCTTTTTGTTTTACACCTCCATGATGGACATGTCAATCTTGCAGGGGTGAACTTTACTTTGACACCCGAGGTGATCTCACATGCTACAGGGATACCTAATGTTGGTGAGGTGTGGACTAAGCGCAAGATGCTAGATATTGTTCACTTTGAGCCTTATGTCCGGCCACCATTCATTAGACATTTGGCGGGTGTTTTCCCATTCAGGTTTCTCTGGAGCGAGTATGCTCCCATCATGAGGCTTATTATGCACTATTTTACCTGTGAGGGCAGATTTTCACAGGTGTACTCATATCACATTTGCCTCTTGATGCACTTCACCCGAGTGAGGATGATGAACATCCCTGTTTTCTTTTGTCAGAACATTCAGAGGATGGTGCCCATGTTGCAGAGGAAGACCTTGGCACAGCAGTACAGGAGCCTTCATCATTATGGTTTGATTCAGCTAGTAGTATTGCATCAGTTGACACAGCAGGGTATCTCATGGGAGGAGTTCATCTCTCGTGAGTTTTTCACAGCACCACCCCAGCCACATCATGAGGTCATTCAGGAGGAGGGAGGACCATCTCAGCAGCCTGATATTCCAGTCACTCGACATGTCATCTCCACACCTCTGGTCACCTATCAGAAAGGCCCAAGGGCCTTATTTGCAGCAGCCAGGCGAGTACTATCTCCACAGCAGGTGGAAGGGGTCTCGCCTTCATCATCAGCTCAGCGAGTGTTATCTCCACATCAGGTGGAAGGGGCCTCGCTTTCTTCATCAGCACAGGCAGCACAGAGGGGCAAACAACCCATGATCCATGAGGGTCCATCAGGAGTCCCAGACACCGAGGTCATTGATCTTGAGGCCAGTTCTCCTAGCCGAGAGGCAAAGGAGATCATTCAGCATCTCAGAGCTGAAAATGATGCTTTGCAGAAGAGAATTGAGGGTGCCCAATGGACCATCACTTACCTGGAGCAACGCAACAAACAATTGGAGGAGGAGAAAGCACTTGATGAGCTATGGAGGATTCGTAGTGACCGAGTCTTGAACCGAAGAAGACCCGGTGATCCATTGCCTGCAGACCGAGAGTCTATACTCATCCAGGTGAATGCACACTTAGAGAGGCTGTTGGCAAAGGCCAACCAAGAGAAAAAGTTGCTGAGGAATATGAAAAATCATTATTGGGCGAGGATGCATGTGTGCAAGGCCAAAATGAAAATGTTTCAAAGGCGGTTGACCGAGGCTCTAAAACGGAGAAAGAAGCCAAATCCCCTCCGTATCTTGGCTGAGGCTTCACTCAAGGATCATGGCACTCAATAGCCTAGCCATAGCACAAATCCCAAAAAATTCTGAGAATTTTGGGTAATTTTGGCAATTTACAAGTTTTGGCTCTTTAACGGGTCTCACCCTCGGTGAGACCCTTTGTCATGGCAGCTCCTTTTTGCAAAAACTTAGCATTTCTAGATTTTTCATGCAAAGTTACATATGCCTATGGATGGACTTGAGTTTTTATGGAGTTTTGGGCTTCCAGAAGGTCAAAATACATGCAAAATTTGACTTTCTGCCCCTTTTTTGAGTTGCAGAAACCAGTCTTGGGAGAATTAAGTTTTGACAGGGAAAATGACCTCCAAATTAAAAAATTCTAGGTGGGTTGGAAAGTAGACTCATATACCTTTCCAACGAGCTATCCTGCACCCAATTTTGACACCTGCAAGTGCCTCAAACAGAGCTCCAAAGGAGCGTGACCCGTCAGGCAGGGGGCGCGACCTGTCAGGCAGTTTTTTGCCAGATTGCACTGTACAGCTCACAAAACGCAGATTTGACTCAGTTTTAATTTTTGAGGTTAATGATGGTCATCTTTGATGTAATTGTGACACTTTTTAGACACTTTTACTCTTTTGTAACACTTCTAGAAGATTCATTCTTGTAAAGGGTAAATATGTAATGTATGAATTGGTTTCCAAGTTTATAGAGGAAAGTTGTTTTGACTGCCTAGTTTGTAGTGCTTAGTTTAGAAGTGGTTGAAACAGCTCCTAGGATAGTGAGCTCGACCCATGGAGGCAGGGAAAGAGGTTAGATCATCTATATTATGTACTTTCTTGCTCATTTTCATGGTTGGACTCTTGAGGGAGAAGCTATCATTGTATTATTTCACTGTATCTCTGCAATTTTTGGCTAAGGAAGCCCAGGGTTTTGCAGTCCTCTTTGGGATTCTTGTGGACTCATGTGTTGATGGTGTGTTTCTCAATGTTCTTGTAAGTGTGTTTATGTGAATCATTTCCTTTCCTTTACTGCTGCACATTAAACAAATGAAGTGTTAAAGTATGAATTCATGCTAGCCATGCTCTGCTTTTAAATTTGTTTAATTTCAATGTTTTCTACTGTCTAAAGGGAATTCAAAGTCATTGTTTGCTCTCTTTAGCTCCTCATCTTTCATTCCTGATCATTCACCTCAAATCAAAGACATCAATACTGTCTCCTACCTCGCCCCAAAGAACCCCCTGCAGAAACTGTGTCAATCCCCGCACCTAAAATTGCAATTCCTCAATTTGCCACCAAAAACCCTAAAAATCCCAAATCAACCTTTTTAATCAGTTTACTAGCCTAATATCAGTGTTACCTTGTTGGTCATCTCATCCTATTGAAGATCTGCCGAGATTGACCAGAGAGAGCCTTCTCCTGCCCCGTAGGGCTAGTTACGAGGCTGAATGGTTTGATGTAGCCTTGAGGTTTACCTTTCTCAGCCTGAGGTGAAATTTCAAGCGCTAACAGAGTTTGCGATGGATCCCACACTATATTCATTCCGGGGTACGGACCCATAACAGGTTGAGAATATTTAGGACCATAACCGGGTTGAGGGTAGGATTGATAATTCAAAGGTACATTTCCCGTTCCTTGAACATACGATTGACCGGAGGGTGGTTGGAAACCTTGGTTCGAGTACTGACCTTGGGGTTGATACCCTTGAGGCACGTACTGATACTGGGGTTGACCTTGAGGTATAAATTGATACTGGGGTTGACCTTGGGATACATATTGAGTCTGGGGTTGACCTTGAGGAACATACTATCCCGTAGGTATGTACTGTCCTTGAGGTTGCCCCCCAGACGCAAATTGGGTACCTTGAGGTTGCCCCCCAGGCGGTAACTGGCCACCTTGAGGTTGAGGATTGGGAATAGAACCTGACATCATGAGAATATCTTCTACGCTCAACGGCTTAGTACCATTGCTTCCAGTTAATAACCCTTGCTCAATGGGTTGAGGAGATGCTCCCGAAAAAGTACCAGAAAGTGACTGATACCCAGAGGGAACAGAGGGACCGTCGTACAAAAAAGATTCGGGCGATTGAGTAAACATGGACGACTGTCTTGACATATTTAATGGAGGATAATAACCTCTAGGTGTTGGGTGATAAGGAACACGAGGTGGTGAAAAACTTAACCCTGGGTTTTCTAAGAAATTAGTCAAAGAAAGATACCAAGTACTGCTCCTAGGTGGACTATAAAAAATTGATTCACACTCCCTTAGCTCAATAACAGGTTGATTTTCAGGGATAGGGATGCTTACTTCTTCTTCCGGAGTAGCAAGTTCTTCAATAGCTGTAAGTCCAGAAGGAAGATCTTGGGTGATTACTCTTTCTACCCTAGGTGAACCAGGACCATTAGAAGCTGGAGAAGAAAACCTTGATGTCGGAGTAGCAGCAAATTCACTTTCAGGTTCAGATATTTCAGGTTCCTCACCTATATCACTAGTAGATGAAAAGCTACCAGTAACTTCGGAAACAAACACTGATTGTGAATTATAATCTGCTACTAAAGCTTGAAAATCAGGATGTACCACCAAAGAAGACTCTCCTTCTTCAGGTGACCCAACTCTACTGTCTCTAGGAGTTACGAGGACTTTCAAGCCTTCAAGCTGGCTCGGTGAAAACTCAGGAGGTTAGCCCCGAAGTCTACGGGACTTCCTCGGTAATTCAGCCACGGTTAAAAACTTTTAACTACTTCACACGCAAACAAATTAAAATCTCAATGAAAACCACCTAAAGCCTCTAAAGAACCAAACAAATTTGAATCACACACCTAAAGAATCTAGGAGATCAAACACACACAAATAGTAACTTTCCGTACTGAAAAACACTAGTTGTTGATGAAATCCAACATCGCAGAGTTCAATACAGAAATGGCGGTTGGAACAGTTACCCCGGCAACCTGCTTAATGAATAGACTGGCACAAGTTTCTCCACTTAACCGTCTCAAGTGAAGAGAACCCCCCAGAAAATCCAAGTGAGTCTAGCCAACATCTACTCCAGGTACAGTGGGATCTTCCCACCACTGTCACCTCAGGAAGAATCCTAAAGAATATGGCCACTAAGGTTACCAACTAAAACAAATATACCTGGGGGAACAATCTATGATCCGATACGCACGCAAGGGCAGAGTAGCAAGCTCAATCCCCTTGAAGGCTCCTTGACATAATCCAAGGTTTACCAACAAGTGACCCCAGGCTCCTCGACAATGGTTAATCTGAGGTTTACCATTTTTAATACGTGAATATCTGACATCGTTCCCAATGAGGAAGGATTGATTCCCACACTGGTTCGGACACGATCTCGTGCTTCTCCTTTAAGAGGAGCTTTCCCAGAGCATAAATGCAACAATTGGATTTCTTCCCTACCACAAGATACAACTACTTGTTCTTTTTTACTGTCTTGGAGAGTTAATTACTCTCCTACTCCAAGACACTAGCCTAAGCTAAGTTGGTGTATCAAAGCCCTAGAAATAAAAATGTTACTAGATGAATTTTACTTTAAGCGATATTTTTATTAGTTTTTGTTTAAGTCAAAAGGTGCGGAGATGAAACTCGTGGTATGAAGACTCGACTCAAAATCACTAAAAATGCACCTAAGATGATTTAAATAGTCTTTTCTCTTCGATGAACTTCTAGCTAGGAAAGAGTTTGAGAATGCAAAATACTTTGTAAACACAAATCTTTCTTAACAAACAAATTAAAAGAAGAGCTTTTGTCCTTTCCAATGCACTCAAAACGAGACAACTAGTTATTTCACAAAAAATTCCCTTTTTCGTTTCAAAGCACTCAACCACTACAAAAAACAAACTTTTTTCCAAAAGAATTTTTATTTTTTTTATTTTTTATAAAACATTCAAAACTATGCAAAGAACTAACTTTGAGATCTATAAACTATAAAAACCCATTTGAAGTCAAAGCCTACAAGATGTCTTTTTTAAGGATGTTTTACTTAGCTAGATGTAAGCTAAGGACCAATTTATATAGAATCACAAATCAGTCAAAAACAACCAATTTTGTTTTCTTTTTAAAAATGAAAATCCAAACTTTTAAACACAAGCTTTTCAAAGTTTTGTAAAGAGAAAACACAAAGCGGATTCCTCAACAAGGGGAGATTTCATAAATGGTCAGACTCATAAGAAGGCTGGTAGACACCAAGGTGATCTGAGGTCCATACAACTTCTAAGCTCAGAGCTACTACAAGACCAAAACGAAAAACAAACCTAACAAGCAAAACTCCTAGGAATTTCACCTAAAACCCTAACGCCAATGAAATCAACCTAAGGAAAGCTTCTAAGAGGTTATATGCAGGTCTGGGCAGTAGACAATAACTTCTAAACAAAAACTAAGCTGACTAACAGAGGAAATCTTAGGTTTTTCAAAATTTTGACAGGGTCCACAGGCCCACAGTTAACACAGGTGCGGTACCGCTCTGTGCTAAAAGCAAAGGTGCGGATAAGTACGCACTGTGTCAAAAGGATAGGGTGCAGTCGTCTCCCAAAGTTATGAAAAAATGAAAAATAACCCTGGATCTACAAACTCTACCCAATTCCACACACAACAAGCCAAAAATAGAAACAAAAAACACAGTTTCTCAGGTCAAAGTAAAAACAAGGAAAAAATAAAGTACCCAGTATGGTCGCCATTTTTGTCACACGGAATAAGTCGATCTTGTGGACAAGATAGACCTTCCTAGAATCTAAAGAAGACCTAATGACAAGCAAACCAATCACACACTATCTTTCTCTAAATATGCTTTTATGAACAAATGCAAACAAGTGTTTTAGGCCTACCTTATGTCCAACGCAAGTTTGTGGATGCCCTCGCTCCATCGATCCAAATGAGCTCCTTTATCGCGAATCTGCAAACACAAACAAGCAAACAAATTAAATAGCACCTGAAAAGCCAATATCATAAAACATATTTAATATGAAAGTCAAGGAGTTCATGAAACAAATAACATGAGACTATTTGTTGAGAAAAATGAGTTTGATTGTATTAATTCAAAAGAAGAAGAACTTTACAACCTGTGCCTTGACGCTGTACAAGCTCCTCCCAGGGTCCAGCAAGAAGTCTCCTCTACTTTGACAAGTTTCACTCTCTTCCCAATGAAGCCAAAAAGGTATGTGATCTCTCCTCTTAAGCTCAACTAGGAAGTCTTAATTTCACCAGCATTTACCCTAAAAAATATTCAGCTTCTAACCTCCCTAGCAACCAGCCCAATGCCTGAATTTATAGTGCAATGGAGGGAAGTTACTAGGTCCTCCTTCAAAGGGATAAAGCCCTCCTTCAAAGGGATAGCTCCTCTCATCAAGGGATTAGCTCCTTCTCTTTTGGGATGCATGAACCACCTAAGAGCGGCAAATCCACGTCAAAATTCCTTCTAGAATCATCTAGAATTAACCCAAAGTGAGTTTTTTAGAATAAACTTGCAACTTTTTGACTTTCACAGGGGTCCGCACCCACACCTTTAGGGACAGAGCGGGCAGGTCCGCAGTTTTTGCAAACAGAAGGTGCGGGACCGCAGACAATAGTGAGAGAAAGTGCGAAACCAGAGTTTTATTGATTTTCAATATCTTTCTCTCAATTTCAAAGCTTGACTTGAAGAGCTGAGGTCTGAGACTTGCTTAGGAGGACAGTACAAGTGATGATAGACCCATACTGACTGCAAATAATCATGGTGACGATATTTTTGTGTAACACCATGTGTCATTACTTAAGAAGTATGTTAAATATGATAATCATGTGATTGACTGGTTTGTATTGTAGGTGGAACCAGATGGATAATTGCAACCAGAGCTCAATGTATATTGCAAAAAAAGGTTCTCATGCACCGTAACCAAATAATTGAGAAAATTAAAGTGAAATGGAAGCAATTTGGGCTCGATGAAGCTACATGGGAGATGGAGGATCAGATGTGGGCTACGTATCCTTCCTTGTTTTCCAGTTGAGGCGAAGCAGTTTTGGTATGGTGTTTTGGTATATGCTTTGGTTCATGTTTTGGTGATGTTTGGTATATGTACATATGTATATGGATGTTAATACTGCCACGAGCTATGTTATAAAGCTCCAATAAGAGGTATGGGTGTCATATCATCATCATGTTATGTTGCTATGTTTTCATGCTGGTTTGCTTCTCAGCAGGTTGATCATTGTAAATACTGCATCGAGCTAAGTTATAAGCTCCATTGATAGTATACTTTACTTATAGTAGTTTTGTGGTTATATGTGTTGTTGATCACTGAGGACCATGTTCCCCCAAGGGCGAGGGTTATGTAACAACCCTGCTGAAAATTCCATGTAATAAAATTTAATAAATACAAAATAATAACCACAATTGATGTGACACTTATTCCAAGCTGAATGTTGGGTAAGACATCCTAGTGTGGGTGTTCATTTGGTTATTAATGGCTAGGAAATTGGAAAAGGCGATGGCTAAGGCTTTGGAAAGGCAAAATCACATTTTGGCACATTTATTTATGAAAATAATGGAATTTAGGAGAAAAGGGAAGTGAAAGGTCACAGGTTGCATGTGAGGAGGAAATTGAAGGAAAATAATGGAAAATGAACAAAATAGAGGCCTCATTCATAAAAAGGCTTCTGAGGGTCAGTTGGTAACCTTTTGTTAGTTCAGTTTTCGATCTCTCTCATTATTCTCTCTCTCTCTCATACTCTTGGATACTTGGAGTTTTCTTAGAGCGCTCTTGGAGGGTGTGGCATACTTATATTCTTGCAGCAAGAAGGAAAAGGAAGAGTAGAAAAGCGCAAGAGGGCATCGGGATCAACAACTACAACAATTTTTCTTACATGTACAAAGTTTCATGCATATTTTCCTCACTATTTTTGGCATGCATGGCATATGCATGTGGATTTTTGGTCATTCAGTTATTAGTTCCTGGAAGCCCTAGTTGGATAAACACTCTGGAAGCCCTGTAACAACTTGGGTTGAGTGACTAGTCTTGGAAGCCTTGGTTGGAAAAACGCTCTAAAATCCCTTGGTGGGTTAAGTTACTAGTCTTAGAAGCCCTGGTTGGACAAACGCTCTGGAAGCCTGGCGACAACTGTGGGTTGAGTTACTAGTCTTGGAAGCCTTGGTTGGAACAAACGCTCTAGAAGCCCTGGAAGGCTTGTATGGGGACCAATCTAATGATAAATTTGTGATGTTTGATCGTGAGGTGGAATCACGGTTTGATGGATTGAGGTTGATGGCCTTTGGAAGTCTTAGATGGTTTTGGATTGATGTTTTCTATGAGATCCCACATTCATGCTTGGAATATGGCACAAGGGTGAATGGATGAAAGAGATTTGGCTCAACCATTCTATGGTTAGGTGGAACGTGGAAGTCCCATCCTGGGTTTGGATTTTGCATCATCAATATGAGGTTATTTATCCTTGTATTTCTATAAGTATTATACGGGTTGGATCATATGGCTGTGATTTCATCGGTATTTATGTTGCTATTATGCTGGTTATATATATGTTTTATGATAGAAGATATGTATGGATCTCATCATGTTTTTACCAGTAAATGAATGAACAATGTATCTATGACCTAATGGATGAGATGGAAATTGACGTATTGAGGAATTAATGCTTCTTAGCGATTCTCAAGTAAGTATGAGACCCCTATTCTCAGATCTATTATTTACACCTGAAGATTACATATTCGTGATATGTTTTACAAAATGATTGTCATGGCTACTTGGGGTCCAATCAAGGTCTCATTTAAGTGATTGCATTTATACTCTCATTTGCTTTTTATTTTATTGTTCTGAAGATGTCATTTAATTCTGGGCAGTGACTTAGGTTTTGGGCTTCAAAACGTGGCTCAAATCCCAGGCATGCTGGCACAACACTGTGAAAAATAGTCCCTAAATTCTAGCTTGCAGGCTTGTGAGAGCATCTAGAGGTCCCTGGATGCTGGCATGCCTGTAGCATGAGAACGTCTAGAGGTAAAATGGTCCAAAAGCTTAGTGGGACCGAGGGGCTAGTTGGCAGAAAGGTTGGATTGGTTCTAGAGTGTCCTAATGCTAATGTTGAATGTATTTATCATGTGTTTCCATGAGTTCCACCTCCTTAACATGACTTAGGAGGTCGAATCATATCATAGTGGCCTCTCATCACATGTTTACCCTAGCTGGCCAGTTGCTTTGGTAGATGTGGGAGGAGGTTGTTACACCTATTTTCTTGCACAATTCCCAACAGGAACACCTCACCTACTACATGAAAACTGTGTACACTCTATAGTATACAATAATAAATACATTAATCCCTTTTCCTCCAATCAACTAGGCAATTCGAATTCCATGCATGACTAGGGCTATTTTTAGTAAATTGACTAGTTAACTGAGAGACAATGAGTTAAAAATAGTTACAACTACTAAACTAAACTCCTACTGACTCTATTCATGAATAGATCTCAGATAACTGAGCTTCACTAACTATTACTCCAATAGATTATTAGATATTAGCAATAAAGTCATGCACAACTCTACTTCTTTCCCAAAAATGCGAATTGACTGACTTGGCCATGTTTCTCCTGCAAAATGCAACTCAAGTCATCCTACTGATGTGGAAATTCAAATTTCTCCATTTGACTAAGGCACAAGTAAAATGAAGTATTTTCCTGCTACAATTTAACATTCCCTCTTAGCAAGAAAAGGGTTATGCACAATCCCAATCTCGCTCCTTTGTAAGAATGTACTATAACACAATTAACAATCCCTCTCACTATTTTTGTTTCTATTGCAACAATTGCAACCGAGGAGCATCCAAAATACTGAATCAACTATGTCTCTGAGTTGAAATTGTCTCCTAAGTCTCTGAATACTACTAGCCTACAATTGTCGCTCAAGATCTGACTGCATCAACTAACACTGATCCTTCTGCTACTAAATGTTATGGGCCCCTGTAGCAAGGGTAATTCTCCATGAGAAGAGTGTACTGCAACTATTTATACTATCCTATGGACCCCACCCAAATATTTTCAACTCTACTACTAAGGCTCTACATCGCCCCACCTCACACTTGGAGGTATAGTTGCATGCATGGCAAAATCTACCTCTTGCTTGTAGATTATTTTAACTCGAACACCAATTTATTTTACTTGTCTGGTAGCAACATGCTTCAAATATACCTTCCCTCTATTGAACATCACATCATATCCTCTGTCTTCAAGTACAATTACATAAAATAGATTTTTCTTCAGACCAGGCACATACATTACATCCTTTAGGTAAATATGGGAGCCTAACTCCCTCTTAAAGGTGATAGTGCCAATCCCTTTGGTACTATACCTTCCATCATCTCGAAGATCTATGTGTAATTGTAGGTCTTTCTCCTCAAGGATATTGAAGAACTTATTTCCTGCCATATGATGCAAAGAACTAGAGTCTAGGTACCACTCACTCCCTCTTCTTGTGCTTTCCATGCAAGCAATGAGGGTGAGATCCAACTCGAATTGTGATGCAAGAGCATCTCCTCCTACTCTTGTTGCAGGGTTCTTACTGGATTTATTGTGTGGACACTTGGTTGCATAGTCTTCATACTCATGGTAGTGAAAGCATTTAATTTTACTGAGGTATTTCTTCTTGCCATGGTTTTGGATATATTTTTCCTCTGCCTCGCCTTGGGCCTTCTTGCCTTTAGCATTATTTCCTTGACCAATTAGAGTACATTCTTCTTCCTCATCAAATTTGGATGAGACCTCATCTATAATGTTTCTTCTAATATCCTACTACACCAAATTAGACCAAAGTCTCTCCCAATTTGAGAGCTTGTCTCTTCCAGTAACTGAATCTTGATAGTTGTGTCAAGAATTTGGAATACCAAGGAGTGTTAAGATCACAAGCTCAGATGGTGTTATTATCTCTCTTACTCCTCCAAGTTCATCTATGACCTGAGTGAATCTGGATAGGTAGTGAACAATGGTTTCATTTTTCTGCAATCAGTTGTTCTTGAGCTTATCTTTCAATGCCAATTTCTTAGAATCATTGCTACTTTTGAATAACTGTGAGGTTTTTCCACATTGCATAAGTAGTCTAATTTCCATGCAAACTTGAAACTATATGGGCTCTGAATCCCTCCAGGGTAAACCTCCTAGATCTTGCAGTATTGTTCTTCCACTCTGCTAGTTTTTGTGCATCTCATTCTGCTGTTTTTGGAATATTAGTTTGTGTGCACTCCAATACTCCATTTTCATCCAACACAACTTCCATCCTGTCTTTTGAATGTAATACCCTCCTCCCACATCTACCCAAGTAACCGACCAACCAAGTAAACATGTGATGAGAGGCTACTATGATTGGATTCAACCTCCTTGGTGATTTTAAGGAAGTGGAATCGATGGAAACACAACATACTTACCTTCCAAATCCGCTTTAGGACTCCCATGAACCATCCCAACCACTCAGGTAGCTAGCCCTTGGGTCCCACTGAGGTTTTCGACCACTTGATCTCTGGATGCTCCCATGCTATGGGCCTGACAGCTTCTAGGATGCTTTGGACGCTCTCATGACAAGGCAGGCCAGCATCTAGGGACTATTTTTCTTAGTGTTGTGCGAGCATCCCCGAGAAGTGAGAATTTTTTTTAGGCCCAGAGCCCAACTCACTTCCCAGAATTGAATGACACCTTCATAACATAAAGATAACATGGAAACAATGATGCAATTGCAAATACTTGAACTTGCCCTAAACCAGACGTCTACTAGCCATGACCGATATTCCTTCAAACATATCACGAATACGTAATCTACATGTGTAAACAACATATTTAAACATAGTTATCTTATACTTATCTTAGTATCTCTAAGAAACATTGTTCCATTATATCATTTTCTGTATTATCATCTATTAGATCATATATACATTGTTCATTCATTTTCAACTAAAACCATGATGAGAGCCATACCATAACCACTGTAATAAAAGATATACATAATCAACATAATAGCACAAAAATACCAAGGAAATCCAACCATATGATCCACATATAAACCAATATAATACTCATATAAATACAAGGAGAAATAACCTCATATTGATGATGCAAAATCCAAACCTGAGATGGGACTACCACGTTCCACCCAACCATAGAATGGTTTACCCAAATATCTCTTTAGCCATCCACCTTCATGTCATATTCCAAGCATGAATGTGGGACTCAAACCAAAAGAACCAACCAGGGCATCCCGAGGCTAAACCACCTCACCCTCATCAATAGAAATTAGGATTTACCATAATCCATCCCAGATCACTAGGCCAACACAATAAACATGTCATAATAGGCTTTACCATGATCTCCACCAGATCACTAGGCCAAACAATCATGGAAGCCACCGGACTTCTCCACCTACACCATGAGGAATTTTCCTGTCTCCTAGTCTCTCAGGTTTTACCGCAATCCACACCGAATCACTAGGCCCTAAACCGAGACCCACTCTCCATGCTTTACCGCATATACCAACCTTGGATTACTAGTTCCAACGGAGAGAAATCCACCTCTTGTCTTTACCGTATATCCTGTCATTCACTGGTAATGCTTCCTAGGCCCACCGATGCAACAAAATCTTGGATTTACCACAACCCACAGTCTGGCTCAGGGGTTACTAGGCTAGTGGATTTATTTACCGTGATCCACAGTTTGGTTCAGGGACCACTAGGCCATGTGTTCTATCATTTGGAGATCCACCTCACTCAACTTCAAATCCATCTAGAAATCCAACTCAACCAAAACATGAGAACCCCATTACACCATGGCTATCCAGAAATGACAAGGCTAGGATGAAAACACTGTCAGACCTAGAAAAACCCATGCCATAACAATAAAAGAACAACATGAAATACCATGCATTGCAAATCTAGCAAGGAAAATACACATGCAGATCGATACCTGCAAAGAATATTATTGTAGCTACTTGATCCTGCTCTTCCTTGCTTGCTCCTTCCTTCCTCTTGCCTTCTTTTCCTTTCTTGATCCAATTCCAAAGTGCTCCAAGAAAACTCTAAGTGTCCAAATGATCTGAAATGGAGCAGATTATTAATGCTATGCTAATTCCTCATTCAGAATAAAACCCAATATTCTTATCATTTGCTTATCAAGTGCTTAAGGATTCAATATTTTTACTTAATTAATTGATTCCCATGAGAGTTTCTTATGTAAATGTTAGAAACAATTTAACATAAAACATATGCTGAACAACTAAAAAATAAAAACAAATAACATCAATATACAACACACAACAAGCACATGATAAAAGAGTTCACCCCTCTTGGGCTACGTCTCTTTGGTCGAGCTTCCAATGGCTTGGGCCTCTCTATTATGCTCAAATTACAACAAAAGTGTGTTTACAATGCTTAGATGCCTCTAAAACCTATCTCAATGAGTTCAAAATACTCAAAAATGGCTATCTAGCCTCTTTTTGCATCCCATTTGGATAAGAAATGAAGAAGTTATGACTTCTCCTAGTTCTCCCACTATTTGTTCCACAAATTGCTCCAAAACCAGTAGAAACCCTCATTTCCGCTCCAAAATCTACTAACCGAGCGAATATTTCACCGCATTGCGGGCCATAACTTGTCGGTCATATCATAAATCACAATCGATGAAGTTCAACAGGCTGAAGGTCTTGTTAACACGTTAGAACATTGTGATTGTCATATCAGTGGACCCGGCAGGAGTTTTCACCAGAATTTATAAACACCTCGCGTTCGGGTACTTTATCGCATTTCGCAGTTTGACAGAGAACCAATGATAGTCTTAAGAGGACTTGTTCTTCCTGCGACATGCGATTTTATATCTGCAAGTTATCGCATGTTATGAAACCAGCTCACAGAAAGATAGAAAAGAAAGATAAACGCCTTAGAATTCAACCTCTTCGAGGGGGCAACCTCTTTTACATTACACAAATGGAAAATTCTTGGATGATACAAATGACAAGACCTCCTTTCTATATATAGGAGTCTAAGGGGTCATAATATAATCAGAGCTGACATAACAATAATAATGTAAGGGCACAATAATAACAATAGTGGGATTTCATGGGGCACAATAATAACAATATGGGGACTACATGGGCACAACAATATAATAAGGGGGTTGTACTAATAACAACAAGGGGTTACACTAGTAGTATAGGGACCTAACATGCCCCTCTCCTTCAAAAGGTGTTGTCCTCAACGATTGAGTAGTTCTTGATGCTTCTGTATAAATTATTGTCCTCCCATGTGGAATCTTCAGCGGGTAAGTTCTTCCACTTGATGAGATACTCTAAAATTGATCTATTTCGTAGCTGTCTATTTCTCGGTTCTGTGACTGCTTCAGGTTCCAATATGATTTTTCCTTCCTTGTTAAGTTCTCGCAATACTATTTGAACTGGGATCTTCTGCAACATTTGAATGAGTTCCCACTCCTTTGGGAATATGGATATCTGTAAGGCCTGATGTTTGGAGGAACACTTCCTAGAATCAAATGAATAGCATAATCATGATCAATAATAGGTGGAGGCCTTTGGGAGTCTCAAATACCTTGTAATGACTGTCCAAAATGTTTTGGAGATCTGGAGAAATACATGATTTCGATGTGGGATCCTCTAGTGAACATAATTGTGCAATTACACCTCGTTGTTCTTTATTTAGAAGTTTTTTCATGCTGTTAGAGTTGATTATCTTTCCAGGTTTCCCTTCGATACCCCTCAATTCAACTTCCTTTCCTTCCCAAAAAAATTTCAAGAAAAGTTCTTGAAAATTAAAAGCTATCATACCCAAAGATTGTAGCCATTGGACTCCTAGTAAAACATCATCACCACCCATTGGAATGGAAAGCATTGGGCTATTCAATACATATTCTCCCATGGATAGCTTGATATTATGGCACTTTCTAGAGAAATTTATGGTTCCTCCACTTGCAACCATCACTTGACACTCTGGTGCTAGATATAGGAAGCATTCAATTCCTTCGCTATCTTACAATGAATAAAATTATGGATACTACCCGAATCAATCAACACTATTACCTTTTTCTTCTTGATATGTCCTTCTACCTTTATAGTTTGAGGACTGGTAATTCCAACCAATGCATTACAAGATATGGTCAGATTCATTTCTTCTTTCTCTGGGGTTGGTTCTTGGTGAGTATCCTTTTCATTTGTTGCTTCTTGATACTTTTCTTCCTGATATTTCACTTCTTGAACATTCTTCTTCTTGATATGTCCTTCTATCTTGAGAGTTTGAGGAGTGATTCCTGCCATTGCAATACAAGATATGGTCGGATTCATTTCTTCTTTCTTTGGGGTTGGTTCCTGGTGTATATCCTCTTCTTTTGATGTTTCTTGATGCTTTTTTTCCTCTTCTTCATAATCTATGTAAAATAATTTCTTCTCAGCACACTTATGATCTTTAGTGTATTTGTTATCACAATTGTAACAAAGCCCTTTTTCTCTTTTTTCTTCCAATTGTTGTGGTGTCAACTTGGTAGGTTGTGGAAGGCTAGGAGACACAACACTTCCATCTTTATAGTTGTGAGGGGTAGACTTCCTTGTTTCCATACTTTTGCTTTCCACTTTTCTTGCCAACCTGAATGCCCTCTCCAATGGATCAGGTTTCCAAAGACGAACCTCATGTTGAATGTTATCCTTTAAAGTCCCAATGGAGACATCAATCCTTTGCTTCTTTGGAATATCATTTTCCCTTATATTCAATTTTTGAACGTCCTTAATGTGCTCTATCATTGAACACTTTTGTTTGAGATTTATCAATTGGCTAAAGAAGGTGTTTCTCTTTGCATCCTCATAATTTGCTATCATTTCCTCCGTGAAAATTGACCATGTAACAAGTGGTTTACAAGAAAAAAGCCCTTTATACCATAAAAATTGATCCAGTTCTAAATTATTAGATGCAATACGTACCTTTTGTAATATTGGTACACCATTTAGATCAAAATATTTCTCCATCTGTAGTATCCAATTTACCGGATCCTTGCCATCAAACTTCCTCATCTCACTTTTTCTTGATTTTAGGAGCTCGATCTTGAGACGACTGTAACTCTATACTTTTGGATCTTTAGGTTCTAAAATTTCGATCTGTAATAGCCCTCTAAGTCCTCTTTCTAACTCCACAGTTTTGATCGTAATTGGATTCTTGTAGAAATATCTATTCCCAATCTCCCTCGATGACCTAATTATAGACTAGTTTAGTAGAGTGAACTTGTACGACATGCCACGTGTCACTGTTTCAACATTAGGTTCTGAAAATTCTACCCAAAAGAAATACAGTCTGTCCTCTTTCTGTAACTTCTTATGAAATTTCAATCTAATTCTCAGAGAGAAAGTTATGATGATTTTCCCAAGGTCACCTATTTAGGATGTAATTCGGGAGTTTGCACAAAGCCTAACTTCCTCAGATCATATGTCCGAATATATAGTGAGACAAGATCTGAAATTTGGACTCGAGGTTCACACTGATTTCTTCTGAATTGGGTTTTTGTTTTAGCTTCTGAAACTTCTTATCGAAAATTTTATAGTGAAAATTCCACGATGACCTGTTTTAGATGAAATTCTGGAGCTTGCAAAAACCCTAACTTCCTCATATCATATCTCCAAAAATATAGCGAGATAAGCTCTGAAATTCTAACCCAAGGTCTAACGCAATTTCATCTCAAATGGGTTTTTGTTTTCACTTCTAAAATGTCACAGAAAAAAAGTTATAGCGAAAATTCCACGATGACCTGTTTGGAGCAGCGAAACCCTAGAATCTAAAGCTTTGATACCAAATGTTATGAAACCAGCTCACAAAAAGATAGAAAGAAAGATAAACACCTTAGAATTCAGCCTCTTCAAGGGGGAAACCTCCTTTACATTACACAAATAAAAAATTCTTGGATGATACAAATGACAAGACCTCCTTTCTATATATAAGAGTCTAAGGGGTCATAATATAATCAAAGCCGACATAATAATAATAATGTAAGGGCACAATAATAACAATAGTGGGCTTTTATGGGGCACAATAATAAAAATATGGGGACTACATGGACACAAAAATATAATAAGGGGGTTGTACTAATAACAATAAGGGGTTACACTAGTAGTATAGGGACCTAAAATCACATCGCAACCTGGTAACTACCGGGGGCCGATTCTGACCTCTTCTCTCGTTGCGGAGTTGTGATTGCGATTTACGATGGCCTTATTGCATCACAACCCTGAACCTGCGAGGCCGATTTGTAACGTATTTCTGCCTGTGACTTGTGATATGTGAGGGGCAATGGCAAGCTTCCACTTGGTGCCTCCTCATTTGTTGAAGGACTTGCCACGTCATCCAATTCTGCCATGTAGACAAGTCAAGCTTGAACTTTGACTTGCTCTAACTTCTGCATACGAAATCGGATTTGAGTGTCGTTCACACCATTGGATTTAGAATGAAGATCTCTTCAATCAGAAGCTAAACTTATTAAGATCCTGACACTTTGAGTTTTGAGCATAATTTTGAGCACCTGATCACCAAGAGTGAGAGAGAGAGAGAGAGAATAATGAGAGAACTTCAAAACTGAACTGACAAAAGGTTACAAATTGATCATCATAAGCCTTTTTTATCAATTAGGCTTTTATTTTCTTCATTTTCCATTATTTTCCTCCTCACACGCATCCTGTGACCTTTAAACTTCCTTTTCTTCTAATTTCCATTATTTTCATCAATAAATGTGCCAAAAATGCCATTTTTCCTTTCCAAAGCCTTAGCCAATGCCTTTTCCAATTTCCTTAGCCATTATAAACCAAATGAACACCCACACTAGGATGTTTTGCCCAACATTCAACTTGGAATAAGTGTCCCATCAATCGTGGTTATTATGTTTGCCTTTATTATTTTTTATTACATGGAATTTTCACCAGGGATGCTATAATACCCCCCCCCTTGGGGGACACCGTCCTCGGTGTCAAACCACACCTATACCTCAACAAAACCACTAAAAAACAAACATATTGCCCATGGATCTTTATAACATAGCTCGATGCAGTATATAATGATCACCCTGCTAAAAAGCAAACCAACATGACAACATAATGACATGACACCCATAACGCTTATTGGAGATTTATAACATAGATCATGGTGGTATTTACATGCATATACATATGTACATATACCAAAACATCATCAAACATGTACCAAAACATATACCAAAGACATATACCAAAACACCATACTGAAACTGCTTTGCCTCAATCGACAAACAATGAAGGATACATAGCCCACATCTGATCTGCCATCTCCCATGTAGCCATACCAAAAATGATTTTCCTCAACCAACAAACAATGAAGGATACATAGCCCAAATTTGATCCGCCATCTCCTGTGTAGCTTCATCGGGCCAAAAGTGCTTCCACTGCATTTTAGCATGCTTGATTGCTCCATTCCAGAGCATGAGCACCTTTCTATGCAATATACAATGAGGTTCCGGTTGGAATTCTTCATCTGGTTCCACCTGCAATACAGACTAGTCAATCATAAAATCAACAATTTAACATACTTCTTAAGCAATGACACATGGAAAACATCATGAACTTTCACTAGTGGAGGCAGTGTAATTCGATAAGCTATTAGCCCAATCCTCTCAATAATACTGAAGGGTCCACAAAATCGTGGTGCCAGCTTGGCACATGATCTAATCCATAAGGAGCTCTTCATCGGTTTGATGTGTAAGTACACCTGTTCCCCAACCAGGAACTCCTTGAACAACTTGTTTTGATCTGCATAGATTTTATACCTATCCTGTGTTGCCTTTAGATTTTTCTTCATTACCTGCATGTCTTGTTCCATGTCTGCCAACAAGTCCGGTCCAATCAACACCCTGTTAACTGGATTGCTCCAACTGATGGGAGTATTGCAACTTCGCCCATACAATGCCTCAAACAGACTCATCTTCAAAGATTCCTAATACCCATTGTTGTAAGCGAACTCTACCAGTGGAAGATACTCTTCCCACTTTCACTGTTTATGGATCACGTACATCCTCAACATGTCCTCCAATATCCTGTTAACTCTCTCAGCCTGTCCATATATCTGTGGATGATAAGCTGTACTGAAGGCCAACTCTGTGCCCAAATCTACAAACAACTCCTTCCAAAACTTGGAAGTGAACTTTGCATCCTTGTCTAACACAATATTCTTTGGAACACCATGCAATCTGACCACATATATGATGAATACCTATGCTACATTGCTAGCTGAGAATGTAGACTTCACTTGAATAAAGTGCACAACCTTTGTCAACTTGTCCACAACAACCATGATGGAATTGTGTTGTCTCTCTCTCCTCAACAAACCTATGATAAAGTCCATGGAAATCACCTCCCATTTCCATTCTGGATTTGCAATAAACTGTAGAAGTCCACCTGGATGCTTACATTCTGCCTTTACACGCTGACAATCAAAAAACCTAGCCACAAACTCTGCTACATCCTTCCTTAGATTCAGCCAATAATAAAATTTCTTCATTGCGGTGAATGTCTTCTGCTAGCCTGGTTGACCGAAATATGGTTTCACATGAAACTTCCTCAAGATCACCTTCTTGAGCTCATTACTATCTGGCACATATATACTATCCCTAAATCTAATCAATCCATCTGTTTTAAGACAATAGTCCACATCCTGTGCACCTACACATGTACTTGTACCTGTACCACTACATGTACATGTACTCTATTGCAATCTATGCACAATCTCCATATACCTGATATCCTGCTGACATGCCTGCAAAATCCTATCCTGTCCCATAGGAACTCATAACTGCTATATGATTTACATGTATCCGCCTGCTAAGAGCATCTGCAACCTTGTTCTCCTTTCCTTCGATGTACCTGGTCTCAAATTCAAACTCACTGATCGTGGCCAACCACCAAGCCTGTTGGGCATTCAGATTTGGTTGGTCAAACAAATAACTCAACCAAATGTGATCACTCATTAGCACAAACCTCCTACCAAGAAGATAATGCCTCCACATATTCAATGCATGTATGTTCGCTACTAACTCCAAATCATGTGTTGGGTAGTTCTTCTCATGCTAGTTTAGTTTTCGTGACTCATAGCATACCACCTATCCTTCCTGCATAAGGACTCCACCGAGTCCCCTTTTTCAAGCATATGTACATACTACAAAGTCTTTGTTCAGATCTGAAATGTAACACTGGTGCATGCGTCAACAATTGCTTGAGGTGCTCAAAACTAGCCTCACACTCCTCTGTCCATTCAAAATTCTTACCTTTCCTCTGTAATGATGTAATAGGATAAGAAATCTATGAGAAGTTCCTGATGAACCTCCTGTAATAACTTGCCAACCCCATGAAAGATCTCACCTCATCTACATTCCTGGGAGCTACCCACTCCATGATGGCCCTTATCTTTTCTGGATCTACTGCAATTCCCTCCTTGGAAACAACATGTCCCAAGTAGTGTACCTCAGTCTGAAAGAAACTGCACTTGTTAAGCTTAGCATACAATTGATGCTCTCTCAACAACCTCAACACTGCTGCTAAATGATCGACATGCTCTTCCTCATTTTTAGAATATACCAATATGTCATCAACGAACATGATAAAAAACTTATCCAAATACAAACGCACCACACTATTCATCAAGCACATAAATGTAGCTGGAGCATTAGTCAAACTTAATGGAACTACAAAAACTCATAATGCCCATACCTGGTCCGAAAAGTTGTCTTGTAAATGTCCTCCTCTTTGATGTGTACCCAGTGGTATTCAGATCTTAGATCAATCTTCAAGAACAATGCCACTCACTTCAAATGATCGAAAAATTCATCAATCCTCAATAGCGGATACCTGTTCTTGATGGTCACTTTGTTCAACTGTCTGTAGTCAATGTATAATCTAATATTACGATCCTTCTTCTTCACAAAAAATACCAGTGAGCCCCAAGGTGATACACTTAGCCTAATGTATCCCTTGTCCAACATTTCCTTCAATTGCGGCTTCAACTCTACCAAATCAGGTGTACTCATTCTGTAAGGTGCCTTTGATGCTGGAGTTGCCCCTAGAACTAACTCAATAGAAAATTATACCTCCATGTGAGTTGGAAACTCTGAAATGTCCTTAGGAAATACATCCTGAAACTGTTTTAGAACTCGGTACCTCTTCAAAAAATCTGCATATTCAACTTCCTTACCTTTGTCACTAGAAATATGCATTGCAAATAACACACACCCTTTTTTTCAACTATGCTTTGCCTGCATAGCTATCACCATCCTAACTGATGTGGCTTTCTTCTTTCCATATAAGACTCTTGGTTCCCCATTTTCATCCACACACTCAATGGATTTGTCATAACAATCCACCTTAGTTCTATGAAGGTACAACCAATCCATGCCCAACAACATATTGTATGATCCCAACGGTAATACATTCCAATGTGTTGTTGTAGGCATACCATTTAACTCAAATGCACAAGATCTTACCCAATGATGAACTTGCTTCTTTGTACCTATAGCCAACTTCACTAACCAAGATTCTGCATGCGATTCCTTACTCAAACCAAACTTATCCACCAAGTCAGGACTAACATAGCTATAATTAGATCCAGGGTCAATCAAAATAGAAATAACTTGATCACAAAGATTACCATCCATCTCAATGATAGATGTCTGATGGTCTGCCTGTTCGTTATCCAATGCTACATAAATATGGGAAACGCTCTGACCAACATCCCTAACAGTATGTGCCTCGTGTGCACTACATATCTGATGCCTACAACCCTTATTTTGTGAAAAATCTATTTTAAGATGCTCCTTACCATATGTCAAACACCCCAACCGACTAATACCCTCACATCTATGTTGCTGTTGTGATCCATGTCCTTGTCTAGTTGCACTGAACCTCTTTTGTGGTGCCACATTTTCTTTCTCATCTGCATTCTGAGGCCTTGCTCTTTTCAGATGCCATTTACCTTTACCTTTGTCTTTTGCTTTCCATCCTTTTTGAGATTCACCCTTACGCTTTGACTATTTATAGCAATGCTTCAATTTCCCAATAAATTCCTCAAGTGACCGAGGCTCATCATACTCAATCTGATCTCTAACTACTAATGACAATCCATTGACAAATCACTAAAATTTAGCCTTCTCATCTTTAATATACAATACATGCCTCAATAGCTCCAGAAACTTAGTCACGTACTCTTCATCTACCATTGATCCCATCTTTAGCTTATAGAATTCTTTGGCCTTATTGTCATAGTACATTTCTGACAAGTATTTCTTCTTAAAAATCCTCTTGAACTTGTGCCAAGTCAAGTCATTTGTCCTGATGTCTCTAACACGCTTCACATCTTCCCACCAGATGTATGCTTTACCTCTCAGGCTGAAGATAGCTATTATAGCCTTCATGTTTTTTGTGTACTCATGCAATTCAAAGAACTTGTTCATCCCAAGTATCCAAGCCTATGCATCTTCCGACTTCTTCATATCTCCATCAAAATTAGGTGGCTTTTCTTTCTTAAAATCATCTGGAAAGTATCCCCTATCACTCCTCCTGTAAGGATGATAACAATGATGATCATGATTCATGTCAGAACTAGAACTAGAATAATACATGTATCCATCACCTCTCCTATCCAGAGTATCCAACAATCTTCCATCTCTAACAATGTCATCTCTATCTAAAATGTGACCACCATGAGACCTATTTCCATATGCCCCATTAGTTTTGTCCTCCTGTCCATGGCTGATTCGAAGTGGGCCTTGTCACTGAAATTCTAACAAACTCTGAAGAAGTATTGCATTAACCTCTACTTGTTTCTCTTGTGATTTCCTGATTTTGTCATTCTCTACCTTATGACTCCTTATTTCTTTCTTTAAGCTTCTCAATGTGTCTGCCAAATCAGAAGAGTACCCAACAACACGTTTCTCATCTGATTCATAGAGAGAGTCTTTGTAGTACCATATTGCTAGTCATTTTGATCTCTTTCTTGCAAGGCATACTATGTTAGCTAAACAAAATCACAAAAAAACCAATGTAACTTAGCAAAATTCGGGGAGGATATCTCATCTACAAGATCAACCATTCAATGCACTACATGTATAACATAATCATGACAACATATATACATGTAATACATAAGAACCTGTTGCGGCCACCAACAACCCCCCTCCTTATTCAGTATTAGCAATAAGACTAGATAAGTGGGGACCCTTAGTAAAAAATTCAAAAAATTCAATTAAAACTCATGTATTCTACTCCTTAAGAAAACATCGCATGGCATGCATTAAGCAACGCTTATATCCGAAAACCTTAAAAAATCGCAGATGGCCGATATGCGATATTGCATATGCAAATATCGCATAAAGAACGCATAACCATTTAACGATTGTAACAAATCTGCGATCTTGCGATAACGCGATAACACGATACTGTGATCTGCGATCACGTGATACAACAATCTACGATTCTGCAATAAACGTGATTAGGCAACCCTGCGATAACACATCTTAATGAAAATGCGATAACGCGATACTGCGATGATGCGATGCTGCGATGCGAATCGCAGAAATTTTCCATCGCAAATTTTCCCCGGCTCAACATTCAAGAAAAGCTGTCCATAAACCAAAAAATTGGATACGCGCTTTAATGAAAATTAATGAATGTACGCCAAGTGTTAATGAAAGACAGTTTTGTGTTTTTCGAAGAGTTAGTTCACGTCAGGTGGCATCTTTTTGTACATTCATAGAGATCAGAGCTTTCTTGTCAATTTTTATTATCATTACTCTCTCCTTATATGTGAACTGCAGGAATGAAAAACAGAAACAACATGAAGCAATGTGCAGGGAGCGATTAAGGAAAAGGGTAAAGCTCCAATGCTCAGAAACAGAGAAGAGATTCCCTCATGAACGGATACCGCATGCAACAGAGCCGCAAATTCCAGAACGCTGCTGAGCTATCCATTACAGATCTGTCAGTCAGAGCTATGGTTGAATGAGTAGTTGAACAATGCTGATATCAACAGGCGATTTAACGCTCAAGGTTAGAAGCTCACAAAAGCAGTATGTTTACAAAATTTTGAAGCTTATACCCGGTGAAGGAAAAGGCGCTAAAGGTGAAAAACGCACCAGAAAGGCCCGGATCAAAGAACGGAGGCAGTTTCCTAGCGCTAATCGCGCATCGCTGAAAAAATTGCTCAAAAAGAAAAGTCTCTAACGGCTCAGTCATTTATAAGCCCGGAAACACAAGAAAACAAAGGCAGAGGAAATTAGAGGGTTAACCAAGTGGAATTTGGATTATTACTGAGCATACACAGTAAATCCACATAGCCAGAAGATGATTCTCAAGTATATCTACTATTTTGCTAAAAAAATGGTGCCAGTGCTTGCTATTTTTGTTTGCTTAGCTCAACCAAAAGCGGAAGACAGTCAGCCGACTCTACTCAGGCAAATATTGAATGCTCGCAACATTAAGGAGCCAATGCAGAAATAGTTAGATATTAGATTTAATTTTTAGAAATGATTTTGCTTAGAAAAAGGGCGGTCATTTAAACCGTATCCTGAACCTGTGTAATTAAGTTATTTAGTTAGTAGTATTTAAACCCTTCTCATGCATTTAGAGAAGGGTCCAGAAATTTATCAAAAACTTGTCCTCAAAACATGCACTTTTGCACCCTCAGAGGAGGTTTTGGTGAATGAATGGATCAAGATTTGTTGATGTTTGCATTTGATATCTGCTACTGATGCTGCACTTCTGTACTCTTAGTAGATGTTAGAGCAAGGAGAGATAAATCATTGTTGCTTGAAGCTTATGAGTAGGACCAGTAATAAATGGTACTTTTATCTCTTGACCATTTCTGCTTATATGTTAAAGTGATATACAGTTTTTAGTTGTTTATATGTTATTACATGAATGCTTGAGTTACCATTTGGCACTTCTGTACGGTGGTAGCTATTTATTTATGTTTAATGTATGAATAGCTTATTATGCGATATGTTGTTCACAACTGTTTTGCCTAACTTTTTATGCGAAATAGTTCATCTTAATTGATTTCCTTTCTTATAATCGCTGAATGATCTTTATTACCAGTTGTTATTTGAAATCTCTTTAGATCGCATTAGAAGAATTACATCCCGGGTTAGCATAGATTAGATGTGCTGTTTTATTAGATTACAATAGCATAGAATCATATTAAAGTTTGAATTAGAATAGCTTAGATAGGAACTATTAGATCAGCAACATCCAATTCTACACACACACACCGATAGATTGGGAAACTGGTCAATTATCCCCAGTCGGACCCGCTATACCAAACGGATAAGGAGCTGCCA
Organism: Pinus tabuliformis; assembly: GCA_031772625.1. Classification (NCBI taxonomy): domain Eukaryota; kingdom Viridiplantae; phylum Streptophyta; class Pinopsida; order Pinales; family Pinaceae; genus Pinus; species Pinus tabuliformis. Next base: position 439,819,458 of record CM062818.1, on the reverse strand, counting down.
ACCAAGGTTCGGACCGGGCGGGTATCCCCCTTGTTGTCGACCCGATTTTCGGGGCCTTCAACATATTTGGCGCTCGAAGGAGGGCCTGAACTATGAATGGCAAGTAAATCCAAATCTCAATACCATTCTGAGAGTAAATCGCCCTCATCATCTCCCCCGACTTCCCCATTACATTTAAATCCAGAGTCAGAAGTTGCTCGAGTATCAACCGCTGCTACACAACCTGATATTTCAGACCAATCTACCATTGAACCTCCTGAAGTTGAATCCGTGATTCACAAACTTCAGCGATTTTCCATTTCTCCTCAGAGGTCTAATAAATCTCAAGGCAGCGTGACTTCGCAGTACAACCCTGCTCATCCCCTGACCAGGCTAAAGAGTGAACAGTACAACCCTGCTCATCCCCAGGTGTTCAGCCAACCGAATTACCTCCTCCCACTTGGAAAAGAGCGAGGACATCACCGCAAGAGTCTGACAGTGAGACTCTTTCGTCTGCATCATCCATCTCAACTACTTCACCGCGAAGTCAACCATCCACACCTCCACTCCAGATCATCATCCATCCGTCCACTGGAACCCCCACAACCCCTCTTCAATCATCTACGATCATAGTATCCTCATCCTCCCAGCCACAGGGATCATCTTCTGCACTTTCCTCTGTTAGCAGTTCAACAATGGCCCAGTCTCCATGGAACAATCCTGGGACAGTCTTAATTCCTGCTCCCTTGAGTCAAATATCGGCCCATCCTGAGAAATGGCTGCCTAAATTCAATCCCGAGGCAGGTGTGCTAGCAGAAGAGCACATAAACAACTTCATGCTTTCCATTAATCTCAATGGAGTTACTAATGAAGATGTTGTTGTTCGGATTTTTCCCTATACACTGCAAGGGACAGCCGGGTCATGGTACTTTTCATTACCCTCCGGATCCATCACAAGTTGGGAAATCTTCCAGGACCAATTCCTAACCAAGTTTGGTGATGACAGATCAACGGCAACGTTAATCAATGACCTATCCAATCTTAAAGCCGAAGCTAAAGAGCCTATCAAGGATTTCAATTTACGGTTCAACAAAATTTTCAACAAAATTCCTACTGCTTCCCAGCCCAGCGAAGAAGTACGATGTGAATGGTATATTACCGCTCTGCCATCAAACATAGCCATCTTCGTGGACAGGGAAAATAAAATAACCTTAGCTGATAACATGAAAGAGGCAATAGCAGTAGAGAAACGAATAATAGCCCTGGAAAAGAGATCCGCGATAGAGGAACGTAAGTCCAAAAAAGTCACCTTCAAGGAAGACTCCAAGAAGAAACAAGCAAAAGATCCTTTTGATTTGGAAGGATTGCAAAAAGTTATAAAGACCATGTCCAATGAGATGGTCGACATAAAAAAGCAAGTAGCAGAAACTTCTTCGAAAAATCCCTACAGAGCTTATAAAAGAGGTCCTTCAATGGATGCAAAGCCACCCAATGCCATTTCAAATGCTGAATCCGAGGAAGAGGAAGAGGAAATTGCCACTGAAGGGCAGACCGATGACGAAGAAGTTGTGGAATTACAAGGAATGTGGGATTTCATCCTCCCACAAGAGGAAGATCAAGAAGTATTTCCAATTAGCACACGAAGCAAAAATCAGCTTGATCCTCCCCAAACTACCCCTAAGCAGAAGAGCGCAAGCTCTGCAATAAAGGATAAAGTCGCAACAAAGAAAACGACAACTAAAGCGACTCAAACTAGCCCAGTCCAAGCAGATGAAATGACTCCATCGAAAACATTGATAGTGTCGGATGAAATGGAGTACAATATTATTGATGACATGAAGAAGACTAGGGCTAATATCACCCTTTATGAACTGAGCAAGTTGAAACATCAACAGAAGATAATGATGAAAGAATTACATGCCGTGCCAGTTGCACCTTTGCCTGCCGTTGTACTTTCTCAAGCTTCCCACAACATGGGAAGGCCTCCAATTAACGCGATCAATAAGATTGATCTAAATGACATCGCCTTGATTGGAGGAAGATCAAGATCTCACACCCCCCCGTTTCTCCTTACTTATGAAATGTTCAATAAAAATGTGCATAATTGTTTGGTAGATTCCGGTGCTTCATCAAATATTTTACCCAAATCTATATGTGCCAAGTTAAATGTTCAACCACAGAAATCCACAGTGCACATAGTTCAGCTCGATCGATCTCAAGTCGAAGTGATCGGCGAACTAAATCAAGTAACCATAAGATTGTCATCCAACCCGAAGGTATGTCAGGTTATTGACATTCTAGTTGCTGATATCCCATAATTCTACGGCTCAATTCTTAGCAGGGATTGGTCCGAGAAACTCCATGGATACTTCGCAACCGATTGGTCGCACATGTGGCTGCCCTACAACGGTAAACCGAATCAAATAAAAGTTGAACGAGAGCTACACCAGAAGTACATAGTAATGGAGTTAGAGGGAGAAAATGAACCGGTAGCGTATAACAGCAGTATCATTGGCAATTACTCGGTAGATTCTTTCCTCGGAAATTTCAATGCTCATGCGTCACCCTATTTAGAACACTCTGTTTTGTCCCAAGTCGAAAATTTTTCTCGAACTGATAGTTCGAAATGTATCAATTTTTTAGATAAACCTGTAAATAAATCTTTGTTTTGGAAATTATTTTTTGATGGCTCTAGATCTAACGAAGGAGCAGGAGCAGGATGCGTTCTGATTAGTCCAGAAGGAGAAAAAATCATGCTCACATGCAGACTCGAATTCGATTGCACAAACAATACAGCAGAATACGAGGCTTTGGTTCAAGGCCTATACAAAGCAATCGGGTTAGATGTCAAGTATCTTCAAGTTTTTGGAGACTCTGAGATTGTGGTTAAGCAGGTACGTAACACTATACATTTCTTATTAAGTCATTTAAAACACTATCAATCTTTAGTACAACATCTGACTGAGCATTTCATAGCGTTTAATATTTCTTCAATCCCCAGACTCCAAAACGCAAGTGCAGACCTTTTGGCTAATGTAGCTTCTAAGCTTATTCCCTCCGAAGATTTTAGTCCAGATAGATTCTCAATAGAATTAATCTTTAGACTGTCCATTCCTGACAACATCACAAATTGGAGAGTATTCAATGACGATCCTGATATCGTAAATTTCCTCACGTCTGAAGGATCCTACTCTAATCAAATAATTGACGAAGACCAGCACGATCGACAACTGCAACAAAATAGCACTAATAATGCTATACCTGAATCGGTGGTCAAGTTAGAAGACTTATATGATTTGAAAGATCGGTTTAAGACGTCTACCAATTCAAAACTCTACAGTTCAACCTTGAACTACGAATTAGTAAACCTAGGGACCGATGCTAAACCACAAAACATTAATCTAGGCCTCGGCCTAGCCCCTGAAGAGAAACTAGCGTATATTCGTCTTTTGAGACAATATACAAATGTTTTTGCCTGGAATTATGATGAACTGAAAACATACGACACTTCTATCATCCAGCATACTATTCCTATGATTGATAACAAAAAACCTATCCAACAAAAGCTGAGAAAGATCCACCCCAATATAGAAAATCAGATAAAAACTGAGCTCAATAAGTTACTGAAAGCCAGGATAATCTTTCTCGTCAGACATTCCAAATGGGTCTCCAATATGGTACCTGTTAGAAAGAAAAACGGAGATATTAGGATTTGCATTGACTTTCGGAACCTTAACAAAGCCTGTCAAAAAGACAATTTTCCTCTTCCACCTATGGAGCAGATACTGCAGGCGGTGGCGGGCTCATAATTAATGTCTTTCTTGGATGGACTTTCAGGGTACAATCAAGTGTTGGTACATCCTGATGATCAGTTAAAAACCACATTCAGAACTAAATGGAGCACATATGCATATCGGAAGATGCCATTTGGTTTGATTAATGCTGGTGCCACATTTCAGAGGGCCATGGACATCGCATTCAAATGTTTAGTCAATAAATCTGTGGTAATTTATTTGGATGATATAACAGTGTACTCCAAGAAGCGAAGCGACCATCTCAAAGACATGAAACAAATCTTTCAACGGTGTTTAAGGTATGGAATTTCACTTAACCCAAAGAAATCTTTTTTCGTGCTAAGTGAAGGGAAACTTCTAGGATTCATAGTGTCAAAATCCGGTATTCACATTGATCCTGACAGAATCAAAGAAATTTATGAAATATCCCTACCTCATAACAAAAAATCCATGCAATCTTTCCTTGGTCAAATCAATTTTGTAAAGAGATTCGTTCCAGATTTTTCGCGAATCGTGTCTCCTTTGCAAACCATGATTAGAAAGAATTCAAATTTTAAATGGGGTCAAGATGAACATGAAGCATTCAACCTGATCAAGCAAGCTATTATTAATGCTCCATCTTTAGCAACCCCGAATTTTTCAGAATCTTTTATTTTATACACATTTGCCTCAGATAAGTCATATGTCGCGATACTAACTCAAGCGAATCGAGAAAAAGCGGAAGCTCCAATTGCGTTTTTTAGCTCAAATTTACAGGGTGCTGAACTCAATTATTCAGACGTGGAGAAACATGCTTATGCTGTTTTCAAAGCGGTCAAATACTTCAGACCTTTCTTACTTAAAACCCATACTAAGATCATAGTACTGTTTCCAATGATAAGGAATCTTCTAGTACAGAAGGATGTGGGTGAGAAAAGGGCCAATTGGGTTACTGCATTATAGGAATATGACCTTGAAATCAAACCAGCAAACATTGTAAGAGGTCAAGGCTTCTGCAAAATGTTGGTCGGAGCATCGCAAATTTCTGAAATTCCATCTGAAGAGGTACAAATGTGTGAGGTAAGCCTAAACGATGTAGAATCATTATATGCTGATATCATTTATTATCTTAAGAACGGGTATGCTCCTTCACACCTTGATCATACTAAGAAAAGAGCTCTAAGACTGAAAGCTAAACAATATCAGCTCATAAATGATATTCTTTTCAGAAAAAATTATGATTATGTTCTTCTTAGGTGTCTTGAGAAAGTTGAAGCTGAAAAAGTTTTGCAGGAACTCCATGATGGGCCAGCAGGCGGACACTACGCTGGAGATGCTACTGCATATAAAATCTTACGCGCAGGATATTACTGGCCCACGCTGTTCAAATACTCACATAGTTACGTGAGAAGATGTCAAGTCTGCCAAACTACTGCTGGAAGACAGAAGAAGCCGTCCCTGCCACTACAACCGGTAAACATCGAGCAACCTTTCAGTCAGTGGGGCTTGGACATAATAGGTGAGATCATTCCTCACTCTTCTAAGCAGCATAGATACATCCTCACGGCAACAGATTATTTTACTAAATGGGTAGAAGCAGTTCCGCTCAAGACAGCTAATTATGAAAATATTATTGAGTTCATAGATCAATTTATAATCACTGGGTTTGGATTGCCATCCGCTTTAATGTTTGATAATGCATCATACTTTTCTGGAAATGAAATGACTGAATTTGCACTTAAAAGAGGATTCAAACTTAAATATTCGGCCAATTACTATCCACAAGGTAATGGGTTAGCTGAGTCAACAAATAAAAACCTAATCAGGATTATTAAAAGAACAATTGACCAGAATCAAAAGAATTGGCACAAGGCTTTGGTATATGCTTTATGGGTAGATAGGATAATGCAAAAAGCTTCAATCGGCACTTCTCCCTTTAATTTAGTTTATGGGAAAGAAGTGGTTCTTCCGACTCACTTAGCCATTCCCTCTTTGTCTTTAGTACAATACATTGATGAAGTACCCACTTCCTCCTTACAACTAAGACAGATGGAAATAATTAAATTAGAAGAACATTGAGAACAAGCTAAGAAAATGCATGCTCATCATCAAGCGCTAGTAAAATCCTCTTTTGATTCAAACATAATGACCAGAAAAGATTTTCAGATGGGAGATTTAGTTTTGAAGTGGGACAAGGCTCATGAAGAAAAGGGCAAACATACAAAATTTCAAAGATTGTGGCTTGGTCCTTTTCAGATTGTTGAAGTCATAGGTCCATCAACATTTGTGTTACAGGATTTAGCAGGTAAAAGGGATCCTTTGCCTAATAATGGAAAAATTCTCAAGAAATATTTTCCATAGAAGATTATTCTTCTATTTTTGTAGAATAGTTTTTCTTTTCATAATAAAACCAGTTGTGAGTGGTTACATTAGGTATTTACAAAAAAGACACCAATTCTCTTTCAGATTTTGAACTTTTCGCTTGTATAAATAGCAAATCTTTTGGAAAATTGATCTTTATTATTGACAGATACAGTTAAAAACTTTAGCCTGGATATGATACTAGTTTCAACTTCAAAAAATTTGATGAAAGCAACCTTTAGTGAAGAAATTGTTTTATCTCAGTACAATGAAAGGTATCAATAACAAAATGAAGATTCTCTGTAGAACAGTTGTTTCCAAAAAACTCTATTATTGTCGTCCAGAGCTATCTTAAGGAAACAATGACTTCCTCCCTGCTAAGGAAAATTGCAGCTTTCAGGGGAATAATCCAAGGATACACTATATCTTGAAGAATAAGAGGTCTCATCACGAGCCGGCTTATCATGATCACAGATATTATAACTTGCTGACTTTGCCAATACTGTCTACCACAACAGGGCAATGACTCAAGATTGTTGCAATCAAAAGACAAGGGGTCTCATCACGAGCCAGCTTGTTCAGCAAAGTTATAAATCAAGTGAATGACTATGTCATAATTTGGCTACCAAACCAAGACATTGTTCTTTAAGAATAAAAAGAAACGAAAGCAATAAGTGTGAATATGGATTTTTCTTTGAAAGTTGTAGGTCACCTTAAGTAGGATACAGGATCATTGCTGGGTAACAGGTAACCCTGTCGAGGCTATAAACGCCTGCTGGCAGCAGAGGCTCTACCTACGACAAATGAGCATATTTAAAACTGGTTTACAGAGGAGACTTTATTTTATCTTTACAAGACCAAGTAATGGCTGATGTAAATACAAGGACTAGCTTGAGGAAGCAAATAATTAGAATAGAAAGAGGTTGAAACAAAATATCATTGACAGTTTAAGGCATAATGTACTCTATCTTTCCATAACAAAGTTTAATTTTCTAAAAAAAAATTTGTTTTAGAAGTTTGAAAAATTCAATAGAAAAACAGAGATAACTGGTTCTTCCAAGTGAATCGCCAATTGTTGTGGCCACCAACAACCCCCCTCCTTATTCAGTATTAGCAATAAGACTAGATAAGTGGGGACCCTTAGTAAAAAATTCAAAAAATTCAATTAAAACTCATGTATTCTACTCCTTAAGAAAACATCGCATCACGCGAAGAAGATAGGACATTTCCTTGTGAGTAAAATGATAAACTGCGAGAATGCGATGCGAATTCCATCGCATCGCATGCATTAAGAAACGCTCATATTCGAAAACCTTAAAAAATCACCGATGGTCGATATGCGATATCGCATATCGCAAATATCGCATAAAGAACGCATAACCATTTAACGATTGTAACAAATCTGCGATCTTGCGATAACACGATACTGTGATCTGCGATCTTGCGATCGCGCGATACAGCAATCTGCGATTCTGCAATAAACGTGATCGGGCAACCCTGCGATAACACATCTTAATGAAAATGCGATAACGCGATACTGCGATGATGCGATGCTACGATGCGAATCGCAGAAATTGTCCATCGCAAATTTTCCCCGGCTCAACATTCAAGAAAAGCTGTCCATAAACCAAAAAATTGGATACGCGCTTTAATGAAAATTAATGAATGTACGCCAAGTGTTAATGAAAGAAAGTTTTGTGTTTTTCGAAGAGTTAGTTCACGTCAGGTGGCATGTTTTTGTACATTCGTAGAGCTCAGGGCTTTCTTGTCAATTTTTATTATCATTACTCTCTCCTTATATGTGAACTGCAGGAATGAAAAACAAAAACAACATGAAGCAATGTGCAGGGAGCGATTAAGGAAAAGGGTAGAGCTCCAATGCTCAGAAATAGAGAAGAGATGCCCTCATGAACGGATACCGCATGGAACAGAGCCGCAAATTCCAGAACGCTGCTGAGCTATCCATTACAGATCTGTCAATCAGAGCTATGGTTGAATGAGTAGTTGAACAATGCTGATATCAACAAGCGATTTAACGCTCAAGGTTAGAAGCTCACAAAAGCAGTATGTTTACAAAATTTTGAAGCTTATACCCGGTGAAGGAAAAGGCGCTGAAGGCGAAAAACGCACTAGAAAGGCCCGGATCAAAGAACGGAGGCAATTTCCTAGCGCTAATCGCGCATCGCTGAAAAAATTGCTCAAAAAGCAAAGTCTCTAACGAATCAGTCATTTATAAGCCCGGAAACACAAGAAAGCAAAGGCAGAGGCAATTAGAGGGTTAACCAAGTGGAATTTGGATTATTACTGAGCATACACAGTAAATCCACATAGCCAGAAGATGATTCTCAAGTATATCTTCTATTTTGCTAAAAAAATGGTGCCAGCACTTTCCATTTCTATTTGCTTAGCTCAACCAAAAGCGGAAGACAGTCAGCTGACTCTACTTAGGCAAATATTGAATGCTCGCAACATTAAGGAGCAAATGCAGAAATAGTTAGATATTAGATTTAATTTTTAGAAATAATTTTTCTTAGAAAAAGGGCGGTCATTTAAACCGTATCCTGAATCTCTGTAATTAAGTTATTTAGTTAGTAGTATTTAAACCCTTCTAATGCATTTAGAGAAGGGTCTAGAAATTTATCAAAAACTTGTCCTCGGAACATGCACTTTTTCACCCTCAGAGGAGGTTTTGGTGAATGAATGGATCAAGATTTGTTGATGTTTGCATTTGATATCTGCTACTTATGTTACACTTCTGTACTCTTAGTAGATGTTAGAGCAAGGAGAGATAAATCATTGTTGCTTGAAGCTTATGAGTAGGACCAGTGATAAATGGTACTTTTATCTCTTGACCATTTCTGCTTATATGTTAAAGTGATATACATTTTTTAGTTGTTTATATGTTATTACATGAATGCTTGAGTTACCATTTGGCACTTCTGTACGGTGGTAGCTATTTATTTATGTTTAATGTATGAATAGCTTATTATGCGATTTGTTGTTCACAACTGTTTTGCCTAACTTTTTATGAGAAATAGTTCATCTTAATTGATTTCCTTATAATCGCTGAATGATCTTTATTACCAGTTGTTATTTGAAATCTCTTTAGATTGCATAATAGAAGAATTACATCCCGGGTTAGCATAGATTAGATGTGTTGTTTTATTAGATTACAATAGCATAGAATCAGATTAAAGTTTGAATTAGAATAGCTTAGATAGGAACTGTTAGATTAGCAACATCCAATTCTACACACACACACCCATAGATTGGAAAACTGGTCCCATTATCCCCAGTCGGACCCGCTATACCAAACAGACAAGGAGCTGCCAACCAAGGTCTGGACTGGGCAGGTATCCCCCTTGTTGTCGACCCGATTTTTGGGGCCTTCAACAAAACCTAACCATGTAACCGTCAATATATATAGAGTCTAGTCATCCATGCATGACCATATCAACTACACATACCATGACCTTATGCATGACAACAACAACCATACTGACATATATTGATGATACACAAGCATAAAAATATGTAACTAATCATAAACTCATGATGACACACTTCACAACAACAACATCCTATTTCACATGACGACATCGCTACAACCATGACTGACACCATGCATATGTAAGAAGCACATAGACCACAAGGATTATTAACACACGTGCAACGACATGAATGCATAACCAAAACACAACCCATACAGTGTGAGGGGTGAACCATGCTCTGATACCACTATGTAAAACCCTCTTCCCACATCTACTGAAGTAACCAACCAACTGGGTAAACATGTGACGAGACGATACTATGATTGGATTCAACCTCCTAAGTGACTTTAAGCAAGTGGAATCGAAGAAACACAACATACATACCTTCCACATCAGCTTCAAGACTCCCAAGAACCATCCCAACCACTCAGGTAGCTAGCCCTTGGATCCCATTGAGGTTTTTAACCACTTGACCTCTAGATGCTCCCATGCTATGGGCTTGACAATGTCGAGGAGGCTCTGGACGCTCTAATGACAAGGCATGCCAATGTCCAGGAACTATTTTTCTCAGTGTTGTGCCAATGACCCCAGGATTTGAGATACTTTTTTAGGCATAGAGTCCAAGCCACTTGCCATAATTGAATTCCACCTTTAGAACATAAATATAACAAGGAAACAAAGATGCAATTACAAATACTTAAACAAGCCCTTAACCTAACCTCTATTAGCCATGATGGGCATTTCATCAAACATATCACGAATTTGTAATCTACAAGTGTAAACAACAAATTTAAGCATAACGATCTCATACTTATCTGATAATTGCTAAGAAACATTGTTCCTTTATATCATTTACTGCATTATCATATATTAGGTCATAGATACATTGTTCATTCATTTTCAAATAAAAACATGATGAGAGCCATACATAGCCACTGTCATAAAACATCTACATAACCAACATAATAGCACAAAAATACCAAGGAAATCTTAGCCATATGATCCACATATAAACCAATATAATACTCATAGAAATACAAGGAAAAATAACCTCATATTGATGATGCAAAAGCCAAACCTGGGATGGGACTACCACGTTCCACCTGACCATAGAATGGCTGAGCCAAATCGCTCTTCAACCATTCACACCCATGCCATATTCCAAACATGAATGTGGGACTCAAACCAAAAGAACCAACCAGGACATCCCGAGGCTAAACTACCTCACCCTCATCAATAAAAAGTAGGCTTTATCGTAATCCATCCCAGATCACTAGGCCAACACAATAAACATGTCATAACAAGCTTTACCATGATATCCACTAGATCACTAGGCCAAACAAGCAGGAAAGCCACTAGATTTCTACACCTACATCGTGAGGAATTTTCCTGTCTCATAGTCTCTCAGTCTTTACTGCAATCCACACCGGATCACTAGGCCCTAAACCGAGACCCACTCTCTAGGGTTTACTACATATCCAAACCCGAGATTGATAGGCTCAATAGAGATAAACCTACCTCTTGGCTTTACCATATATCCTGCCATTCACCAGCAAGGATTCCTAGGTCCACCAAGGCAACACAATCTTGGCTTTACCGCAACCCACAATCTGGCTCAGGGGTTACTAGGCTAGTGGATTTACAGTGATCCACAGTTTGGTTCAGGGACCACTAGGCCATCACACCATGGCTATCCAAAAATGGAAATGCTGGGCTGAAAACACTGTCACACCTGGAAAAGCCCATGCATAACAAAAAAAGAACCACATGCAATACCATGCATGCCAAATCTAGCAAGGAAATTACACATGCAGATTGATACCTACAAAGAATATTATGTAGCTTCTTGATCCTACTCTTCCTTGATTGCTCCTTCCTTCATCTTGCCTTCTTTTCCTTTCTTGATCCAATGCCAAAGTGCTCCAAGAAAACTCTAAGTGTCCAAGAGTGAGAGAGAGAGGGAATAATGAGAGAGTTCCAAAATTGAACTAACAAAAGGTTACAAATTGATCCTCATAATCCTTTTTATCAGTTAAGACTCTATTTTCTTCATTTTCCATTATTTTCCTTCATTTTCCTCCTCACATGCAACCTATGACCTTTCACCTTCCTTTTCTCCTAATTTCCATTATTTTCATAAATAAATGTGCCAAAATACCATTTTTCCTTTCCAATGCCTTAGCCATTGATGAGCCTCATCATTGGGTAACTATATGGACCTTAATACACCTCCTAGCTTATTTAAATCAACTCTTCTCATAATTCCTTACATATTTTGATTATATTTTGCTCAATGAGATGAGTAACAGTGAGATATTATGCCTAGTGGACTAATGTGCATTTATTGTAGGTTTTTGAGAGCAAATCATGGAAATTTTGGCTAATTAAGGGTAGAAACTTGAATGAGACAAGGAGGAGAGATTGTAGGAGATATATCCTCCTCATTTACTCCTCATTCATTTGAATATTCCTCCATCAAATCACACTGGCTCAGAGTTACAAGCAGCCAAGTCATGAAGATCAAAAGGTAGCCAAGCCAGTGACAGTTAAAGAGGCAGTTCATCTTGAGTTTGGGAGCCTAGCCTCCCTAGATTTAAGTTGTTGGAGACTTCAGTTGTATAAATAAGGAGGCCTAGAGCCTCATTAGGATTTAAATTTTTTATGTAAAAGCACTACGCATTTTTCGAGTTCAAGACTTGTGGAAGACATTGTTGTGTAATTTTCTGATTTGATAATGAGAATGAGCATTTCCTTGATCCAGCACTGAGTTGACTCAGAGGACTGAAGATCTTAACAATGTAAACTTTGAAACGGGAACCATAAACTCAAAATGGGAACTCTCGCCAAAAAACTCCGAAAAAACATAAAAAAACAGTGCTAAAAACGAAAAGTGTGTATACTAGAACAATGGTTTTTTTTTTAGGGTTAATTTTGAACATGTTTTAAAAATGGCAATGAAAACGAAATTTTTGTGCAAAAAAAACCTTGAAAACAAAAAAGTGTTGATACTAGAATGACGATTTTTTTAGGGTCAATTTTCAACATTTTTAAAAAATGCAGTAAAACCAAATTTTTATGTGCAAAAAAACAGTGGTTTATGAGGAAAAAAACACATTAATGTTTTTGGTAGAATAACATTTTTCTTTCCTAAGTATAAATTCAACATGTTTTCAACAATAACATGCTAGATACAAAAGAAATTGGAATTTTTTCAACGATAAAATTAAAAAACCATGACATTATGAACAAATTACATGACTAAATGAATTAAAATGTCATTATTTGTATATTGATTATTACGTAACACTTATAGTGATAGGATTATTTAATTTTATGTATGTTCACGCAGTAATCAATAGTTTAATTTGGATGGATGTGAAGCGCAACTCTTGTCCGTTCCTTCGGAGTCATAGTAGTCAAAGATAAGCATTAATCCACATTTAAATTTAAAACAGTGAAGCCTTAAACATCACCAACTCAATATTCATAGCATGAATCTTGGCAAGAACTTATTAGGTATAACATTTGTCTGTCAGGGTTTCAAAAGTTAAAGGAGAATCCAAATAGCGCAGTTTAAAAAGAAATTAAACTGTTTTGAAACAATGGATTTTTTTTGTAAGGTTCCAATAAAATTTTGTAATTTTTTTTTTAAATTCTACATATAGTGGTTAAGTTTCACCATTTTTTTATTATTAGTGGTTAAATTTTATTATTTATTTATGTCGTTGGGGCGATTCTGAGAATCACAGGGTGGCGGGGCGATTCTTAGAATTGCCCCATGTGCCCACGACTTTTTCTGTCAGTCCATCGAAGGCACCTTCGAGATTGACATTGACTCCCTTGCATAGACCGTTGAATAGCTTGGCAACCTCTTCGTTGCTCCCGAGGTGGTTTGTAATGATTTCTTTTTCTAAACAGAATTATTCAGATTTTATTAGAATTTCATATTCATAAAGTTATTGTTTCAACAAATCCATGCCGCACAACTTTTCATCCTGCTAGCTGTAATTGTTATCTATTACAATTAAACAGAGGAAACAAATGTTAAATCTGATAAGCGTGGTTATAGTTAAGGAGATCTACCGCTTTTGTATCAGTGGCCACTGCAGAAACCACAAACACCAACAATGACGTAGTAATAATTTCGAAAGCGAAGGACTGCATTTCTGAGCCTGAAGGAACTGTGGCTCCCATGTATGCCACTTCTCCAAACATGAAACGTAGGAGAAACCCAGCAGATATTGATCCAAATACTTGAGCTACTATGTAGCCTGGAACCTGTAATTTCAACTTTCAAGTGAATAAAATCCCATCCAATGTCAATCCTCAAATTATATCTCATACATTTCCTAATCTCCATTTACATTCCAGGTACATTTTATTTGCTTATGGTATCAATGTCTGACAATATTGCATGCATACCTGAACCCATGGAAATCTCTTCACAGCTGCAAGGGCCAATGTGACTGCAGGATTCAAATGAGCTCCAGAAATATGGCCTATGGAGTAAATTACAATCATGGCCGCCATTCCCCATACAAGCGACACACCAAGATGAGTTATGGAACCGTTGCTTATCTTATCAACAACCACTGATCCGCATCCTACAAATATGAGGAAGAACGTTCCAATGAATTCTGCTACCACCTGCAAGTAATCAATTATGAAAGCTGAACAGTGATATCGGAGTTTGTCATTCTATCCAGACAACAGATGAATAGTATGCAACATCGCGTTTAGATTTTGAAGAACAGAATAAGACTTCACATATTCTAAACGTTTCTATAGTCATTAAGGAATTAGAAATGCAATATCATGGGACCAGTAATACACTAAACTAATTTAGAATAAGAATATGAGACACTAGCAATTTTTGGAGCTTCAGAATCTACAACATTTCTATATAGGAAAAATTTTATGTAACTTAGTCATTCCTTTTGTGAGATGAAAACACCAAGAATAACTGGTTAAAAATTAATTGGGAAAGAATTTGCATAATAAAATCTGAATGATTTCCTTTTTCTGAATAATTCTGAAGAATTTGCATTGCACGCACATATTCGGCGAGGTTGGAGAGACGACTGTGTTCGGGCGGTAAGCCATCGGGAATACAGAGAAAACGAATCTTGGACCTTCGTTGCTCCAACTCACTGGAAATAAGAGAATTGGTGTTTCCTGCAGAGACTTGGACCATGTGTTTATGGAGCCACTCAGTATTGACGAAAGTTATAAAAAATCCACGATTGGTGAGCAACTGTGTCAAATTCATGAGGGCATTAACATGACTTGGAGCAGGAAATGGCACAATGACTGCGTACAAAGCACACTCAACGTTTTCAATTCTCATTATATGCATGCGTGGGCACATGGGGCAATTCTGAGAATCGCCCCGGTGAGCAACTGTGTCAAATTCATGAGGGCGTTAACATGACTTGGAGCAGGAAATGGCACAATGACTGCGTGCAAAGCATAATCGACATTTTCAATACTCATTATATGCATGCGTGGGCACATGGGGCGATTCTGAGAATCGCCCCGATGAGCAATTGTGTCAAATTCACGAGGGCATTAACATGACTTGGAGCAGGAAATGGCACAATGACTGCGTGCAAAGCACAATTGACATTTTCAATACTCATTATATGCATGCTTGGGCACATGGGGCGATTCTGAGAATGGCCCCGGTGAGCAACTGTGTCAAATTCACGAGGGCATTAACATGACTTGGAGTAGGAAATGGCACAATGACTATGTGCAAAGCACAATTAACATTTTCAATACTCATTATATGCATGCATGGGCACATGGGGCAATTCTGAGAATCGCCCCATTGAGAAACTGTGTCAAATTCACGAGGGCATTAACATGACTTGGAGCAGGAAATGGCACAATGACTGCGTGCAAAGCACAATCGACATTTTCAATACTCATTATATGCATGCGTGGGCACATGGGGCGATTCTAAGAATCGCCTTGGTGAGCAACTGTGTCAAATTCATGAGGGCATTAACATGACTTGGACCAGGAAATGGCACAATGACTGCGTGCAAAGCACAATCGACATTTTCAATACTCATTATATGCATGCGTGGGCACATGGGGCGATTCTGAGAATCGCCCCAATGACATAAATAAATAATAAAATTTAACCATTAATAATAAAAAAATGGTGAAACTTAACCACTATACGTAGAATTTAAAAAAAAATTACAAAATTTTACTGGAATCTTACAAAAAAAAATCCATTATTTCAAAACCAGTTTACTTCATTTTTAAACTGCGCTATTTGGATTCTCTTTTAACTTTTGAAACCCTGACAGAAAAATGCTATACCCAATAAGTTCTTGCCAAGATTCATGCTATGAATATTGAGTTGGTGATGTTTAAGGCTTCACTGTTTTAAATTTAAATGTGGATTAATGCTTATCTTTGACTACTATGACTCCGAAGGAACGGACAAGAGTTTCGCTTCACATCCATCCAAATTAAACTGCTGATTACCACGTGAACATACATAAAATTAAATAATCCTGTCACTATAAGTGTTACGTAAACTTCTTAAAGCCTGGCAATGGAGCAAAGATCCCTCATCGTTGCACTTGGTAATGGTGTCTATTTTCCTGGATTGCATGCAGGCGTGGGCACATGGGGCGATTTTGAGAATCGCCCCGCCACCTCACAATTCTCAGAATCGCCCCAACGACATAAATAAATAATAAAATTTTACTATAACTTTTACTCCCAAAAAAATCATTAAAAAGATAACTTTCATTCCCAAAAAAAGAGAGTTCAACCTTATAATTTCCCCAATTAATTTAACATGACAAAATATTGGATTATCAAATAAATTTAGGGAGTTATTCCCACGTTACAATCCCATAACTGGCATGATGGCATTTCACGATATGGTTTTTGACTGTGTGGTTTGCATATTGTATTTCCAAGTCATTAAATGTGAAAATGTAAATAAGACAAATTTGTTGGATTGCATGCAGGCGTGGGAACATGGGGCGATTCTGAGAATCGCCTCGCTACCCTGCGATTCTCAAAATCGCCCCAATGATATATTGATTCTACACATGATGTAACTAAGTTTTTTTTTCCTTCCTAAATAAAATAATGGCAACAAACACATCCTTACTAGCCAACATGTCATCAATATTAAATGTTGAATTCGAGTTAGTGGGGAGACCTTTTTATCCTAACATGACTTAATGGAATTTGTGTAGTATACCACTTTGTGACTCCTATAATGTGTCCCATTCTATGCAAGAGTTGCCAGTCACATAAATGGTTAAAATCCACTCACCAATATATTGAACTATTAATGGAATCTAGGAAAACGTTTAAAGGTTTTAGAAAAGGACATGGTTAACTTTGTCCTCTATGATAGCAATATGCAATAGGAGACGATTCTACACCACAACTTAGAAACAAGAAACGTTGGGTTGGTTGCGTCAGACATTAGAATTAACTAACTTGTTAGATATCAAATAGAGGCAGAATTTAAAAGGCTTACAGACAAAATTAGAGATCAACAAGATCTATTGAACAAAAGGGAATGTGCTTTCAAAGAAGAAGCTACCAAACTAAAAGTTCAACTAGAGGAAGGAAACAAGGTAAGGAATGTATTCAAGGACAAGGTAGTTCAATGTCAAAAGTTGCAGGATGAAGTGACATCATTAAGAAATGAAGTCAATGAAAGGAGCACAAAAATCAAGAAACTCAGAGATAGATCCAGTTATTATGAAAGGTTTGAAGCTACGATCCTCTCGCTAAAGGAAGATCTTGAACAATCAAAGAAGTAGAATAAAGAACTACTCCAAGCTCTTGAAAAACAAGAAAATGAAGTTCTTGAACTAAGACATCAGTTGGAAGAAGGAAGAAAAGCTGAAGAAACAGTATCATGAAAAGGAAGAGCAACATCAGGTTAAGGTAAATATTCTAAAAGATAAATTAGAAGAAAAAGATAAGCTCTTACGATTTCAAGATAGTACTAAGATCTTGGATGATATTCTTAGTAGTCAAAGGTCTCCTGCTATCAAAGTTGGTCTTGGTTTTCATGAATCTATTGAAGAAGAATCTAGTTCACAAAGTAAGACAAGGGAATCTAATGCAAAATCTGAAATGCTCAACAAGGAGATGAGAGGTCAACCCCATCAACAGCCAAGGAAAGAAATTCTTCAAAGAAAATCTTTTACTCCTCCAATGAATAATGTTGAATGTTATGTATGTCATAATCTTGGACATGTTGCAGCCAGATGCAGAAGTAGAATGGTTCAAGACCATCACACAGAAAGAACATCACGTTCCAGGTACTTTAAGGGATATTGTTTTTCTTGCAATATGTTTGGTCACAAAGCTGTTGATTGCTACAGAAGGAATATGAAACATATGAGATGTTATGCATGTAACAAGCTTGGACATATAGCAAAGGAATGCAGGAACAAGGTACGAGCACCACACCAAAAGGAGAAAACATCATCACACTTGAAGATATGGAAGAAGAAGGAAGTACAGTCAGAAAGATGTGGCACAACACAATATACAGACATGACAGACTCAGAGGGAGCTGAAAGTGTAAAACTTTAGTGTCCTAAATCTCATACGCAAGTTGCATAAAGGGAAGTTGCGTATATATGTGAGTTATACACTGCACAGTCACGTATATGTCAGTCTGAGGAAAAGCAGAAGGGACAGGCTCAGAAAAAGGGTCTGATATGATTCAGTCCATTATTTGCTCTGTTTGATAATGGTTACAATCTGCTAATGATGTGTGGAAATGTCTTGATACTCATAAGATGTTTAGAAGTGTTTTTGATCCTAACTTGATGATGATGATGTCATAATACCTCTTGCTGATATATGCATGATTAGATCTGACAGTAAATAGATAGCACAGGTTCAGGGTGAGTTTTGAATAATGCATTGTTGGCATTATGGTTAGTAGTCCTTGGTGATGATGCTTATATGGCTAAATGATATATCTTGCTATGATATGGTTATGAGTTATCCATATGATTCTTGGGGTTACATAGTTGATGTTCAGATCATATTTGTGGTTGATTCTCTGATGATGCATATATGGTGTTTACATGGTGATTTTCATAAGGATAAGGAGAAGTACAAAGCTTGAATACACATCTTCTTTACTTGATGATGAGTTACTCATATGCTGCTGTCATCATATGCATAAAGATCATATAATACAGTTATGATGTAGGATTACTATAGTTCCTGGCACTCACATGGATGAGGATTGTGGCTGTTGATGATATCAAGAAGTCTTGAGCTCTAGATACATAGTGCTGGATACATGGAGTTGCATTGTTGGAGATATGATGATGATGAGTTCTTACCTATATGATGATAGGTTGATACTCACATATGTTGATTGATGATTATCAGATAAGGGATATTCCCGGGTAATGTTACATGGATGGTATATAAGATCATGCAGATCTTGATGATGATGAGATGACTATGGTGTTTTTCACATATGATATAATGTGAATAATTTTATGATGATGTTCAAAAGGATGAGTTGATATCTATATGCAGACATACCTTGTTACAGGACATTTACAGGTTGTTGATCTGGAAGTGGTTGTACGTGAGTTTTATGAAGAACATCCACATATATACGCCTGTTTCTGTGGATACAGTCGCGTATATGTTGGTTTGATTTCAAGTGGAACAGGTGCAGAAGGAGAACATGGTTGTTGATCTGAATGATGATTGACAGATGCTGCTGATGACTCTCATAGAATTGTTTTAAATATTTCGTCTCTATGTCATGTATATATTTTCTTATCAAGGTCATGTAACGGCCTATGTTGGTTTCCCCACTATGCCTAGGATGAATAATGTAATGTACTTATTTGTCATATGTAAACTTCTGGTGTATCCCCACTTGGTTGGGAGATGGATGTATGTATGAGTCTTTGGTGCTAGGAAGGTCACTTATGATGTATAGAGTCATGTTCTTTCTTGTAGAACATCTTTTTGCAGACCTTGCTTACAGTCAGGGGGAGCATGAACAACACACTTCAGCAAGAGCAGAGCTTTCAGCATGTACTCAGAGGGAGCATGGACAGATTGGTACACCTTGGCATATACAAAGGGGGAGCACATTCAGAGATTTCAGCAGGTACTCAGGGGGAGTATGGATAGCAGAATGTTTATCAAGGAAAGAGAATATCTTGGTCCGCCCTTTGCCCTTGATGTCAAAGGGGGAGAGTGATTTGGTGTTGTTGCCATCAAGTCCAAAGGGGGAGATTGTTGGCATTATGATGCATGTGTTGTACTTGATGGCAACCCACCCATAGAAGAACAATATATAACTAGATGGTTCTACAGAAGAGATATCAGATGTGACAGGATGATAGTTCTCAGTATGACAAGTTAGCTTTGCCATCAAGTCCAAAGGGGGAGATTGTTGGCATTATGAGACAAGTGTTGTCCTTGATGGCAACTCACAAAGATGACAGATTATAGTGCAGCAGGTCAGTAGCAAAGAATTGATGATCAGACTACAAAAATGAAAGAAAAAGATATATACGCAGGTTCACCTTGACGAAGCCGCGTATACACGCGGGTTAGACATTCGAAAGATGCGTATGCGTATACACGCACTTTCACGCAAGGA
Source organism: Pinus tabuliformis (assembly GCA_031772625.1). Classification (NCBI taxonomy): domain Eukaryota; kingdom Viridiplantae; phylum Streptophyta; class Pinopsida; order Pinales; family Pinaceae; genus Pinus; species Pinus tabuliformis. The sequence continues at coordinate 439,799,206 of CM062818.1, read as the reverse complement.
AAAGCGTGTACATGTGGGAGAACTTATTTTGGTTCATGGTATTTAGTCCTTGGTATTTGAACCTATGGTTTTGGACCATGGTATCTCATCAGATGTGTTGATCCCAAGTATTGGGTCCATGGTATTGGTTCTAAATGGTTTTGGACCATGGTATTGAGTAAGGCCTAAGACTATAAAAGGAGAAGAAGATCATTAGGCAAATGAATTGAGAAAGTCTTGAATATCTGATGAAGTATGAGATCTAGTATGCAGATTATGGGTTCATGATGTTTTGCTAAGGAAGAATCTCAGCAGTTGATGGAGAACAAGATCTAAGGATAGATCGGGATCTAATGGCTTGGAATGAATCATCTCTATACGGTTTGATCTTGTTTACTTTAGATCTGTATACTGACGCATGTAATGTTCTGTAAATGTTATGGGTATGACTGATGTCTATAACAGCTGCAAAGTTATGAGAAAATATTTGTAGATCTGTACGCGGGTTGGCTTTGGTGAAAGCACGTATGTATGCAGGTTTGGTTTGTCATAGTAGCATATACATTATGAAGTATGATATTTGAAGTTGTAGTTGGGTCTGATTGTTATTGCAGAGTTCTGTTGTCTGCTTTGTGTTCTGGTGACTGTGTTGTTGACAGGGTTTCAGTGTTTCAGTGATTCAGAGATTGATGATGCTAGTATTGATTGATTTTGTGCTTCAATGATATTGATGGGTCCAGTATGAAAATTGGATGAAACGTGGCCTTCATATTATTGTGTTGTGCTTCAGGAGTATCCAGTCTGAAAATGTATGAAACGTGGTACCTGGAGGAAGAAAGAGAAGGTTGTAGCCTTCTGTAGGTCGACACCTACGTACTAGTACATTAGCTAGTACAAGAGCTAAGGGGGTGGTAGCTCCCTTCTAGTAGCAGCTGGAAAACGAGTAAAGATTGGAGCATTTCAGTAGGCCAGCACCTATGTACTAGTAAATGGATCGGCTAGTACAAGAGCTAAGGGGGTTGTAGCTCCCTTCCAGGAGAGTCTGGAGAACAAGAGAAGGTTGTAGCCTTCTGCAGGTAGAAGCTTGCGTACTGGTATAAGACTGCACCAGTACAGAACTATTGTAAAAAGTTTCTTATTAAAAGAAGATAGAGAAGACTTGCAACAGGTGGTTTTCACCCACATTGGGTTTCCACCTTATATCATGGTGTTCATGTGTGCTTCTTGTGTGTGATGATCTGTTCTCTTTTACTGCATCTTCTTACTGTACATATGGTTAATGAAATTCTGATGCACTAACTAATGATCAACATTTAATGGATTAACTGAATCATAAGTATTCTGGATATACGCTAGTTGCATTAGGCATAGTTGCGTATACACGCGGGTTCCATTAACTGAAGTAGCGTATATGTATCTAATTATGGAAATAAAAAGGTTTTATTGATTTGATAACACTGATTCACCCCCCCCCCCCCCTCTCAGTATTATTTCCAACAGTTTTTCCTTAGTTAATTGAAAAGATTTATTGTTTAACATGATTCATGGATAAAATGTCAATGATTGATGCAGTGTAGGAGTTTCAGTAGTACAAAGAGATTTCATGACCAACAACCCCATCCTAACTTCATCCATCCATGTTTATCACTTTCTTTCACTAAATTGCTCACCAAATTCATCATTTCATAAGAATATGTCTTCAAGCTTTTTGAACAAATCCAACCATCTCACAACTCTGTTTTGAGCTTTGAAGGAGTCCTAGGCACTCCCTTGCCTCATTTCACCCACCATTCACCTTCCCTAAGCCTTACATCACCTTCCAAATCCCTCCTCTTTCTCTCGGTTGTATCCTGTAGGAATACAGGGGATCCTGTAGGAGCATTAGGACATCCTGTAGGACGCATTAGGACATCCTGTAGGTTGACCTGTAGTGGCCTGTTTTGAGGCCGAATTGTGGAAAAAGCCCCTAGGAAGATAGGAGAAGACCCCTACTTGCCTCCCAATCCATCTGACCATTCACCATCATCCCTAATCCACCTACCACACCACCAAGAGAAGTTAGCATTCACATTTTCACACAAAAAAGGCAAAAAGGAAAAATAGTTATTTTGTTCATTTACATGCACAATAGTAGAATGTTTGGATGTTTCAAATTGCATGCCTAGGACAATAGGATTGCATATATGTTAACTTAGCATTCTTTTGAAGCAAAGACTCTTAGCAGTTAGTTAGATGATTGGTGTGTTTAGCATTTGATTTAAGTCTTTTCCTTACTACAATAGACAAGATTTCCTTCAGTGCAAATTTCCTTTTTTTTCTCATTGGTAATCAAGATTCTTCTGAATTAATAGAAGTCTGGTTTGTAAAACCATAAGTGGTCTATCACCAGCTTAGCAGTGACAAAGAGCGACCCATCACATCTACTTGTGTATACAACACTGTCACCTCCAAATATGTACGAACCCCAGGTTGATAAAGTAAAGTTGGTAGCCCCAGGAGTTGCAGCATTCTTGCTGCAATACCGGTGCTCATCACTTTTTGGCGCTGTTGTCGGGGAGGTATCTGAGTAATATGTGAATTTTGCTTTCTTTCTTCCATTTCTTATCTCTAACATTCTGCTATTAGCTTCATTTTTTCAAAAGTAATTGTAAGTTAGTTTTCTTTCTTTTCCATTCTGCAAGTGAGATTTCATTCAAGCAGTTAGTTTTCATTCAGTTAGTTAGTTTCCATTCAGTTTGTGATTTCAATTATGCAATTAGTCTCAAAGCTTGAAAAAAACACACAAAACAAAACAAAAACACTTCTTTCATGCCTCGTAGGAATAGGGATAACTTAGGAAAATTTCTACCAAATACCCCCACCACTTCAAACAACCAACCTTCCCTCTTCTTCGGTGGCTGTGAATTGGAGGACCCCTTAGGTGAACAACCAGAGATATTTGAAGAGCCTACAAGGGGAGAAGAAGAAGGAGAACCCATTCCAACTGACCTAAGGGCTGAAATAGAAATGATAGAGGAGATAGAGAAAGAATTGAGGGTGTCTTTCCCATCAGAGAAACTAATGGGGATACCAAGATGAAAAACATAAGCCCCTCTTCTCTTCCTCATTTCCATGGCCTGACCTCAAAAGATCTAGACACTTTCTTGTTTGAGTTTGTTGTCATATGCATAACTTATGATTACACCACTGATGAGAAAAAGTTGAAACTATTCCCATCCACTCTTAAATATGCAGCCCTACGTTGATTCATGGGTTTACCTGGGGATAACATCACAACTTGGGCTCAGATGCAGCAAGCCTTCAACAACAAGTATCAAGACTACTACAGGTCCAAAGACACTAAAGAGGAAATTTTTAGGATGACCTTAGGGCATGATGAATCCCTAGAGGATTATGAAGAAAGATTCCAGCTTAGCTACAAAAGGGCCAGTGCACACTTGATCCTGAGTCACTGAAGTTAGTCCTGCTTAGAGGGGTAAGGGAAGATCTTCTGGATACCCTAAACCTGCTAGTAGGAGGGGACATCTACCAGCTACCCTATGAAGATATCAAGACTATATTTAGGAATCATTCTAGGGAAGCTAGGAAAAAGGGTAGGGGTAGTCAACCAATGGCCAACCCATCCTCTTCCAATACATCCATCAAAGGTGAAATTGGAAATATGCTGGAAGATTTCAAGAGTGAAATATTGCAAACCCTTGCCCTACATAGGGACACTATGCAAATCAAGAGAAAGCATGAGGAAGCAGAGAGAGCCTTAGTCATTTTCTGCCCTAAATGCACAAGGAGGCACCCTAGGAATGAATGTCCATTGAATCTAATTGAAATCTGCTTGGTCTATGAAGAAAACCACTCCATAGACAAGTGCCCTTATTTACCTAGACTAAAAGTTGTGTATCAGGGAATTGAAGGGGTGAATGAACAACTCTGCTACATAAATCAAAGGAGACCTCATGGGCCTCGGTCATACCAGCAGGGCATGCAAGGGTCATCCCATGCATATTACAACCCTAACCAGACCACATCCATTCCCTCTTGGGGGCCCCCTGCTCATCCCTCCTAGTATACACATCCTCCTTGGTCTTTTGCACCTCAGTACCATTCCCAGCCGACCAAAAAGTCACTTTATCCATATGCTCCGCCACAGCCTCAGTGGAATGCACCGCCCCAGGGGTGGAGGCCCCCATACAAAAATGCTCCAACTTTATTGCCTTCACCACCTACTCAACCACAAATTTTACACTCTACTCCACCTAAACAACCTCATATGCCTGCCCAGCCAAATCTGAACCCGAACAACAAACAGGCACAACAAGTGTATAGTGGAGAGACATCCTATCCTGCTTATGCTGTGGAGATTTAGGAAATCAACCTGAGATCTGGGAGAGTACTCCTGGATAACCAACCTCCACCTCCACCTAGGGAGAGTGAGGAGGAAAGAGAGGAAAGCATGCCTAAAGTAAATCCACCACCCTTTCCTGAGAGATTAACTCATCCAGTCTAGCCTACCCCAGAAGAGAATGAACTTCTGGGTGAATTGAAAAATCTATGTGTCAAAATTCCACTTCTCCAAGCCATCAAGGATGTACCTATTTACAACAAGTTGATTAAAGAGAAGTGCTTCAAACATCCAGGGAGGCGAAAAAGAGACACCCCTACCATTAATGTCATTGGACAACTGTCTGAATTAATGTTGGGGCAGGTAATTTGACCAAGTATTTGGACCCTGGAAGCCCTGTAGTATATGTGTACATCAATGGCACCATTGTCCCACACACTTTAATTGATCTTGGGGTTGCCATTACTGTAATGACTAATGACACCATGCTCAAGCTCAATCTCCAGGATTCATTCAAAAAGACCACAACAGTCTTGCAACTTGCAAACCGTTCCACTGTGACCCCTAAGGGGATTGTTGATGATGTGATGGTCTCCATTGACTCTTGGGAATACCCTGCAGACTTCATAGTTCTACAACCTAAGGCCTAGCTTTTTGGTTATCTTCTTATCCTTGGGAGGCCCTAGTTGGCCACTGCCGATGCCTACATCAGCTGCAGGGCTGGAAATATGACTATAAAAAATGGGCATATGTCCAAGCAATTAGTCATTTACCCTCTGCTCAGCCATCTCTAGAACATGAATTACCTTTATGGCTAGAAGAGGAGGAAGAAGATGAAGTCTACTCAGCCCAACTCTATACCTTAGAAACAACCATGGGGGGAGGACAACTAGATGAAGATGATTTGATTGAACGCATACTCCAAAGTCCAACTCCCAACACCTTGCCCTTAGAGGAAGTAGTAAAGGAAACCAAGAGAAACCATTAGAATTATCTATGCTTAGCTAATTCAAATCCTACCCATGTCAAAACCATAGAATTCGACCCTGAAAGAACTCTGAAAATCAACCCATCTCTTTCTGTACACCAAGAAGAAAACTTGTGCAACATGCTAAAGGACCATCTGGATGCATTTGCTTGGAGTTACAAGGAAATGAATGGATTGCACCCCTTGATGTGTATTCACCACATTTATATCAAAGAAGGTTGCAAACCAGTCCGACAACCCCAAAGGAGAATGAATCCAACTCTCAAAGATATAGTCAAAGAAGAATCGCAAAATTTGTTGGATGCATGATTCATTTACCCTATCTTGGATAGTGAGTGGGTTTCTCCTTTGGTGTTCGCCCCAAAGAAAAATGGGAAGTGGATGATTTGTGTCAATTAAAGAGAGTTAAACAAAGAAACAAAGAATGACCATTTCCCTCTACCTTTCATTGACCAAGTGTTAGATGGCCTGGCGGGGAAGAAGTTTTTCTCTTTCCTAGATGGGTTCAATAGGTACAATCAAATCCAGATCAGCCCAGAAGACCAAGATAAAACCACCTTCACTTGTCCTTGGGTTACTTTCCCCTATAGGGTCCTTCCTTTTGGCCTATGTAATGCCCCTGCCACTTTCCAGAGAACAATCCTGAGTATCTTTGCCGAGCTAGTCCATGATGCAATAGAAATTTAAATGGATGATTTTACACCCTATGGGTGTGATTTCCAGGAGGCTCTGTCCAACTTAGGTAAGGTGCTGAACAAATGCATTGAAATGAACCTAACCCTTCATCCCAAAAAATGTGAGTTCTTGACGACTTTAGGGACTGTTATAAGTCATTCAATATCCCAAAAAGGACTGTAGGTGGACCCAAATAAGATAGCCATCATCCAAAGGGTCCCACCTCTGAAAAACAGAGAGATGTTAGAAGTTTTCTAGGTTTAGCTAGATACTATCAGAGATTCATAAAAGACTTCAACAAGTTAGCCTCTCTTTTATTTGGGTTATTGGCCAGAGACTCTAAATTTTTATGGTCAAAAAGTTGTCAAGAGGCCCTGGACACCTTGAAGGACAAGTTGACCACTACACCTATTCTCCGAAGCCCAAATTGGGCCCTTCCTTTCCATATACACGTTGATGCCTCTCACAAAGCCATAGGGGTAGCTCTAGGCTAGATAGATGACAAGTTACCTTATGCCATTTACTTCATTAGTAAGAATATGTCAAAGGCTGAACTTAACTACACAATGTCTGAAAAGGAGCTCCTAGTTGTTGTGCATTCATTGAACAAATTTAGGCATTACATTACAAGTTACCAAACATTTGTACATACTGACCGTGCTGCAATTTAATACTTGATGAATAAACCTGATGTGAATGCCCAATTATTAGGTGGTTAATTTTATTACAACAGTTTGATCAAAGTATTATTGATAAGCCTGGCAAGGAGAATGTTGTTGCAGATTTTTTATCCAGATTAACTTTGCCTATAGAGGAGGAAGGAATGGTTGATGATCAGTAACGAATGAACACTTATTCGCCATTTCAGTTCTCTCTCCATGGTTTGCTGACATAGCAAAATACTTGGTGTATGCACAGTTCCCACCTAATTTGTCCTCCAAAGAGAAAAGCAAGATTGTGAGGAAGAGTGCCCAATTCACTTGGATTGGGGGAAACCTCTTCAAACTAGGCCCGAATCAAATTCTGATAAGATGTGTCAGGGAGGAGGAAGTATTTGACATCCTTCTCACTTGTCATGATGGGCCTTTTGGAGGTCACTTTGCAACCAAGAGGACGAAATTCAAGGTGCTACAAGCTGGTTATTATTGGCCCACTCTTCACTAGGATGTGAGGAGGTATACTAGTCAGTGTGATCGGTGCCAAAGGATGGGAAAACCTACTCCAAGGGATGAAATGCCTTTGCAACCTCAAGTGACTTTCGAGCCATTTGACAAGTGGGGCATGGATTTCATTGGACCCATTGACCCTCCATCCAGGCAAAAGCAATAAATCATTGTGTGCACTAACTATTTAACCAAGTGGGATGAAACCAAGGCTATCAAGGCAACAACAGAGGAGAAAGTGGCTAAGTTCTTAAGGGAAAATTTATTTTATAAGTTTGGGTACCCTAGAGAACTGGTCACTGATCAAGGCAGCCAGTTTACATCTCACATGATTGAAGATTTGTTAAGGCAACACAAGATCAAGCATAGAACATCCACTCCTTATCACCCACACGCTAATGGGCAAGTGGAGGTGACCAACAGAGAGATGGAGGGCGTTCAGACCAAAGTGATTAGAAGCAATAGAAAGGAATGGGCAAATAGATTAGTTGAGGCCACTTGGGCCTACAATACCACCTGCAAGACCACCACTGGATTCACTCCTTATGAGTTGGTCTATGGGAAGAAGGCCCTGTTGTCCATTGAATTTGAGTACAACACATTAAGAATGGAAGCACAACTAGATCTAGATCTCACCAGGGCACAACAAGAGAGATTTCTCCAGCTGAATGGGTTAGATGAGTTTAGAATGTAGGCCCTCCTGCACATAGAGGTGACTCAAGTTCAAAGGAAGATCTGGCATGAAAAGAACATAAAGGACAAACAATTTCAAGAAGGTGATTGGGCTTTGTTGTATGATTCCAGATACAAGGATTTTAAAGGCAAGTTAAGGACTAGATGGTTAGGGCCTTATGTCATAGAGAAATGTCATGATAATGGTTCAATGCAGATAAGAACCATTGATGTAGAGGCTATTCCTTTACTTGTCAATGTGCACAGATTAAAGGTCTACAAGAAGCAGTTGTCAAAGCAAGAATTCATTGATGGCATTAGCAAGATAATTATTTTAGTGGAACAAGTCTCAGCTTCCACCCCATCAAGTCACTGAAAAAAGAAAAAAAATAAAAAATAAAAAGACTAAGGTGAAAACCTCCATGAGGCACCTGAGTTCCACTATTGGGTTGAAAACCTCTTGAGGCGGCCCAATGGTGTAAAAAAAAAAAGAAAAGAGATAAAAATATCTTTGGGTGAAAACCTCTTTTGAGGCACCCAGGGAAAAAAACTAGGATGAAAACCTCTTGGAGGCAGACTGGTTGTTAAAAAAAAAAAAAAGAGAGAAAATAAAACTTTGAAAATGTTGTTTGCAGGTCAGCAGGAGGAGGATCAGAGCAATAAGAGAGGATCAAAAGGACCTATACAGTTCATGTTTTAATTCCCCCATTCCATCTCCTTCATCATTCCCTCCATTTATGGACTTATCTAGCTCAATTTGCAAGGGTTCTGTGTTTTCTACATGATTCCCTGTAAACCTACAGGATTCCCTGAAAACCTATAAGATGATCCTATAGGAATTACAGTGGCTTGGGAATCCCAAGGAAAATGACCCTAGAGTAAGGGGCTGACCCGCTGGTGTCAATTTTTTTTTCTTTTTTTACTTCACCACCTCATCACCATGTCTCTCTCCACCATGATTACCCCTGTATTCATCCGATAAATCAGCTTTTTTGTTTTTTGTTTTGTTTGTTTGTTTGTTTGATTTATTATTTTTTTTTTTTCAAAGAAAAAACAAATAAAAGAGGATAAAGACAGAGAACAAGAGGACAAAACCTGAAGGTTATACCTTTCATTCACCAATCCCTAGACCCCTTCTCTACCCATGACAACCATCCTCATGCTCCAGAAGTGAAGGAATGAATAAAAGTTTGGGGGAGAGGCAACTACAGGACATCCTGTAGCAGCCTATCCCATAAAACAAAAAAAATCACAGGTTGCAGTCAGCTTCAGCATGGAGATCCAAATGTCAAAGAAGCTCCTCTAGAGCTTAGCAGGATCATCAACATCACCACCCAGTACCTACACATCAAAGAAAAACATGAGAGGACAATAAAAAAAAGAAGAAGAGAAAAACACATGCAACAAATACACAACAAGGAATTCACTCTCCAACAAGCAACATGAAGGCATCTTAGCACAGGTATGTTATCTAGCTTGAGCTCTCTTGTTAGCATAATATGATCAAACATGTAGATTTATGAAAGAGTTGGTTTTATAAGCAAAGGTGGCCAGTTAACTTCGCCACCTTCGGTCAGTCAACGAGGAGAATACAATTAGTTCATTACACACGTGGCAACAGTAAAATCATGAGAAAGAATAGAATAGGTCAAAAGTGGTTAAGTTACGGATGCTCGAAGTGGGAGTTGATTATGAGGTAAGGAGAATGATGATGTGGTAGTGGGACCAACGATCCAAAAATGGGAACTCATACCTTGGTTTCCAACACACCATCCCACTCAAATAACCCATATGAGGAAATAAAACACTAATTCCCATGCATATGAGGCATTTGCAATCTCAAGGCTACATCGAAGCAAGCTTGCTCTCGGTCCCTGAAGCAGTCTACAGGAAAGATAGTGAGCAATTTTTTTCAGCGTAGGAGCCCCTACAGGATCCTACAGGAAAACCTACAAGATCCTACAAGAGATCCTACAGGATACATAATAGTCATCTATAGGATTGGTAGAGAGCATTTTAGAAGGGAGAAACTAAAGGTTGGCTTCATCAGCAGTGACAAGGAGGTAGGAGCTATACCTTCCCACATTTTCCAACTAAAAAAATATAAAAAAGCCTTATATTTTGTTAAAGAGGTTGTAGTCTAGGGGAATTGTACACATAATTTTCATTTAATATCTCTCACCCATTAGAATTTGGAGTTAGACCTATACAACCCTCCACATCCATCAGAGAAAAATGACAAGGGGATTTAACAAGAGGGAACCCACCAACACAATGAGAATTCATTTGCACCCTCCTCTAGTAGAGATATTCACAAGGCAAAATTAGATGGGTTTCTTTGAAAAAATGAGGGGATATGATGATGAAGTGGCCAGAGACTTTTCTTTCTCCCTCATACCACTAACTAGGACTCATGCCACTGCTGTGGTGAAATTCCTCTCTGTAGAACTCACCCCTGAAGTCATAGGCAGAATCATTGCACTTCCTTTAAGGTTGCCTTGGAGAAAGGAAGATAACGGTAACAACCAAATTGCAAAGAAGAAATTATTTTTGGAAGGAGAGGAGGCAATGGAAGACAAAAATGGGGTCAGAAGAGCAAGCCTGCCATATCCTTGGAATGAAATTAGCTACCACCTCATTAAGTATATATCATGTGAAGGTAGGTATAGTGTGGTATATGGGTACCATTTCAAGATTCTCCAAGAGCTGAGGTTTGGAGCAGAAACACCTCCTCAAAACATACTAAGCATACCCTACTTTCTTCTTCAATAAGTGATAGATATGAGCTTTAAGGTGCAGGAAGGAAAACATCAACAACTAGCCCATCATGGGTTAATTAAACTTATCATAGAATATGCCCTCCAAAACCTAAGACTCCCAATTACATGGACAACTTTTGGAGACATGCAGACAGAGGGAGACATAAAAGCCCTTGAATATGACAAAATCCCCACTGCTAATGAAAGGGATGACGAACAAACAGAGAGGGATGAAGAGGAAATGGAGGAGGAAGAAGAGGAAGAAACATAGAAGGAAAGTGACGAAGAGACAGAAGAAGATGCAAAGGAAGAAACTGATGAACATAGTGAGGAACTGGAGGGAGGAAAAGAAGAGAAATACAAGGATGAGAAGGAAAATGGAAAAGAGAAAACAAAAGACAAGGAAGAATAAAGGTCTACAATGCAAGGCAAAGAAGAGGAGGAATCACCAAGGGTATCTCCAGAACCCACTGAGAAAGAGGCAGCAACTGCCCTCACTGCCCTAAGTACCCCTATCAAGCAAAAAGGGAAGAGACAGAGACAAACCCCATTGTACTTTAGGACAACAAAAAGTACAAGGATCTGGCAAAGGAAACCTCAAACATCCACCAAAGCTCCTATTGTCATTGAAGAATCACCAAAATAGCAAGAAAAGATAGCTCCTCTTGTGAAAAATCAAGGAGAAGGATCATCAGGACAAGCCTCTCCCAAATCTCCCATCACTTATGTTAGGAGGTCTGTCACTAGATATGCCTCATCCAAAGGAAAAGGTATCCTACAGGAGACATAGAAGGACCTACAGGAAGCAGAGGCCATCCTACAGGAAACTCTACTAAACCTACAGGAAACTCAGAAATTGGACAAAGAAGGGATCATGCAACAGGAAACAAAGAAGAAGGATCCATAACTGAGGGAACCTAGTCCTCAACCCAATCTTGACTCCTACTACATGTTCATTGAAGGGGGTAGAGTCATTCCACATAAATTTTCCATCCCCTTATTCTTTGAGCTTGAGAAAGAAAGGGCAAGAACACATAGGTGGATGCAAGTTGCCAAATCTATAGGAGTGGACGACATAGGCCACATGGAGGAGAAAGTAAAGGAGATGGTCAGATAAATGAGCAACCTGAGGGACAAAGAAGCAATGATGAAATCTAAGTTGGAAGTAGAGAATGCATGGAAAAGGGGACAGTTACAAGAAAGATAAATTCAATTGGCATCCATGACCAATCTATCCTTAGAGGCAATCCAGTGCAGGATGCCAGCAAATTCCTATGCATTGTATCTTAAGGAATAATGGCTACAATTCCAAATCAAGACTTTAGCACAGAGAGGCATTATGCGCTTCCAAGACTATAGACAACTCATTGATCTCTGTGATCAAAGCACCTAGGAGGATAGAGCTAAAATCTCTGAGTTTTACCTACATAACTTGGCCTTGACAAATCTGAATGTGTGGGACCCTAATTCAAAACTAGGGGACTTGCAATTGATGGCTTTGACATCATGGATGAATCATGAGGAGGAAAGAGTTGCAAAGATGAAGAAATTAATCACAAGAGAAGAGACATAACCCCTCACGATAAGAGCTAAGAAATCAAATCCAATGGTTGTCATCAACACCCATAACCTGATTGCAAATGACCCTAAACTTGCACCTAGGTACCTTGCTGCCCAAGATCAAGCAATCACACACTTTGAGGACATGTTCAGGTTGTTAGGGGATGATAGCATGCAAGCTTGCCAAAGGAGATGGAACACTTTTCCCTACAACTTGAAAATCAGAGAGTACCAATCTCCTTAGAGATTGAGAGAGGCACTAAGTAGAACACCCGTGTACAAGAAAGCTCCCCAAAGAATCAAAGTCAATTGGATTGGCTTGAGACTCAGTCCACCACTGCTCTTAGGAATGTTGGAAGGAATGAAGGAAGAGGAAGAAAGAAACCAGTGGGAGGAGATAGAGAGGAAGGCAGGATTCTATGCACAGGAAGAGGAAACTACAATAGAAGCATGGGATGTTAGGGAGGCCACTAGAGCAATGAAAGACATGGATATAGATTGATTTGCTTAGAGGATGAGCAACACTTTCAGTAGGGGGTTGATGATGAGCCTCATCATTCGGTAACTATATGGACCTTAATACACCTCCTAGCTTATTTAAATCAACTCTTCTCATAATTCTTTACATATTTTGATTATATTTTGCTTAATGAGATGAGTAAAAGTGAGATATTATGCCTAGTGGACTAATGTGCATTGGTTGCAGGTTTTTGAGAGCAAATCATGGAAATTTTGGCTAATTAAAGGTAGAAACTTGAATGAGACAAGGATGAGAGATTGTAGGAGATAGATCCTCATCATTTACTCCTCACTCATTCGAATATTCCTCCATCAAATCACACTGGCTCGGAGTTAGAAGTAGCCAAGTCATGAAGATCAAAAGACAGCCGAGCCAGTGACAATTAAAGGGCCAGTTCATCTTGAGTTTGGGAGCCGAGCCTCCCTATATTTAAGGAAGTCGTTGCAGACTTCAGTTGTATAAATAAGGAGGCTTAGAGCCTCATTAGGATTTGATTTTTTGATGTAAAATCACTAAGCATTTTTTGAGTTCAATACTTGTGGAAGACATTGTTATGCAATTTTCTGATTTGATAATGAGAATGTGCATTTCCTTGATCCAACACTAATTTTACTCAGAGGGCTGAAGCTCTTGGGTTAGGGCCCAACCCTAGCAGTAAAGGATCATCTTCTCATATTTGTATGCTTTGTTGACTTCATAGGTTAATGATTGAATTGTCTTTAGCATTATTTCATTGCAAGTAGTTGTGGATATGATTAGTTTGCTTCCATTTGTGCATTATTGTAGCAATAGCTTAGGAAGGTAAAGGAATATCCAAAAGTTGTTAGTGGGTGGATCTAGCCTCACTCCTCCCTTCAAGGACCATGGTTTGAGGAAAGAAACCCTATTCAACCCCAAAAAGATAGAATTCTGATTTCTCATGGAATTTAGGGTTTTCTATTACTTAGGCCATCATTTTACTAGTTTTCAAGAATAGGATTTAATTTCCATTTCTGACATCTTCAGCCTTGCATTAGACATCATAAAGGATTCACATCATTTTGCAAGATTTTCCATGCATAAGCAACTAGATAATAAAATTTTGTTTTTCCTTAGTTAATTGAAAATCTTTCTTGTTTAACATGATTCATGGATAAAATGTTAGTGATTGATGCAGTGCAGGATTTTCAGCAATAGAGAGAGATTTCATGACCATCAACCCCATCCTAACCTCATCCATCCATGGTTATCACTTTCTTTCACTAAATCCCTCGCCAAATTCATCATTCCATAAGAATATTTCTTCAAGCTTGTTAAGAAAATCCAACCATCTCACAGCTATATTTTTAGCTCTGAAGAAGTCCTAAGAACTCCCCTGCCTCATTTCACCCACCATTCACCTTCCCTAAGCCTTACACCACCTTCCAAACCCATTCTCTTGCTCTCGTCTATATCCTGTAGGAACATAGGGGATCCTGTAGGAGCATTAGGACATCTTGTAGGATGCATTAGGACATCTGGTAGATTGACTTGTAGTGGCCTGTTTTGAGGCCAAATTGTGGAAAAAGCCCCTATGAATATAGGATAAGACGCCTACTTTCCTCCCAAGCCATCTGACCATTCACCATCATCCCTAATCCACCTGCCACACCACCAAGAGAAGTTAGCATTCACATTTTCACACAAAAAAGACAAAAAGGAAAAATAGTTATTTTGTTCATTTACATGCACAACAGTAGAATGTTTGGATGTTTCAAATTGCATGCCTAGGACAGTAGGATTGCACATATGTTAACTTAGCATTATTTTGAAGAAAAGCCTCTTAGCAGTTAGTTAGATGAATGGTGTGTTTAGCATTTGATTTCAATCTTTTCCTTACTACAGTAGACAAGATTTCCTTTAGTGCAAATTTCCCTTTTTTTCTCATTGGTAATCAAGCTTCTTCTGAATCAATAGAAGTTTGGTTTGAAAAACCATAAGTGGTCTATCACTGGCTTAGCAATGAAAAAGAGCGAACCCATCACATCTACTTATGTATACAACATTGTTACCTCCAAGTTTATACGAACCCCGAGTTGATAAAGTAAAGTTGGTAGCCCCAGGAGTTGCAACATTCTTGCTGCAATACTGGTGCTCATCAGCCATTGCCTTTGCCAATTTCCTTAGACATAATAAACCAAAGTAACACCCACACTAGGATGTTTTTCCCAACATTCAACTTGGAATAAGTGTCCCATCAACCGTGGTTATTATTTTTGCCTTTATTAACTTTTATTACATGGAATTTTCACCAGGGCTTTTACATCCAAGCTGTGAAATTCGAAGTTCCCTCTAGTGAATACTCAAGCCTCAATCCATAGAAGGACATTATTCCTACACTGAATAAAATTACTACACCACAAATCTATTATTCAAAATTTTCTGAGAGAAGATCTCGAACCTGGTTTCTATGTAGTATTCAGTAGCTTTGATACCATGTAGAAATAGCTAGAAATTTGCAATTGCTAATGTTTTCAAACTGAAAACAATAGACAAAAAATTCTTCTACTCAATCTACCAAAAGTAAAACATACAATAGAAACACATGCAATCATTCAAACACAATGAACACAATATTTTTCCTAGGGAACCCAATTGGGGAAAACCACTCCTCTGTTTGTGTTATATCAGATGAGAAAAAATGATTTATTACAATGACAACTTCAATCCTTGAAGCTCAACCTACACTGCAATACTAATCTCTTCCTCCTGAGTCTACCTTGGAAAATACTTAGCCAAACTAGGCCTCCTGCCCTTTTTTTTTTTTTTTTTTTTTTTTATATATTGTGGTTCACGGGCACTGAGTGGCCGCTACATCCATAGTAGAGAAGCGGGGTAGTTCCACCCGAAGGGATCTGCCCGTCGGCCAACTAGGCCTCCTGCTTGCCCCTATTTTCTTGCGTAATTCCCGAGGAAATTAGCTACTAAAGAATAGGGAAAGTTCTTATTTTATTGCTTAATTCCAAAGAGGAATGCCTCACCCGCTACATGCAAACTATGTACGCTCTCTAGTATACAATAATAAATACATTGGTCAGCCTTTTTCCTCCACTCAACTGGGCAATTTGAATTTCATGCATGACTAGGGCTATTTTTAGTAAATTGACTAGTTAACTAAGAGATCAGTGATTTAACAACAATTACAACTACTCAACTGAACTCCTATTGACTCTATTCATAACTAGAGCTTAGATAATTGATTTTCACTAACTATAACTCCACTAGATTGCTAGATCTTAGGAATCAACTAATGCACAACTCTATTTATTTCCCACAAAGTCGAATTGACTAACTTAACTAAGTGACTTGGCCATGCCACTCCTGCTAACTACAACTCAAATCATCCTTCTAGCGTCGAAGTTTGAATTTCTCCATTTGACTAAGGCACAAGTCAAATGAAGCCTTTTCTTGCTACAATTTAACAACATTGAATTAGGATTTATGACTCGGTCACCTTCAATTAAAAACACAAGGTGATCAAAGCATATAACTTGTGGCTAGGTGGTGATAATTTCATTATTTTATTACATAAAAAACGTACACTTCACCAAGTTTTGATGGGTTTTTTTAAAATGTCAAAAGCACTTATTTTTTTTCAATCATAAAAAAAATACTAACACAAAAATTCGGAGTTAAATAAATATATTATTTATTATTAAAAAAAACTTAAGGTAATAATAATAATAATAATAATAATATATCTTTTACATTCACCAATTCAACAAAATTACATTCACTTAAAATTTAAAATGCACTAAATAAGTTATGGGTTGTGCCCAACCCATGTAGAAAATAAATCTTAACATCTAATTGTTGGAGGTGAATAGTTACATTGATTTATACTTTCAATAAGTCTTTATAGGTTTCCAAACTCGCAGTTTCACTCTGCATATATATATATATATATATATATATATATATATATATATATATATATATATATATATATATATATATATAATCGTTGGAGGTGAATTATTACATTGATTTATGTTTTCAATAGGTCTCTATAGTTTTTTGTTATTGGGTAAAATGTTACTATCATTGGGATGTTGTCAACGAAGGGAGGAAACTCAATCGTAAGCCCCAATTAGACTCACTTTCATTTGGGATGGTAACCTTTGACTGACATGTGGACCCACTTTCCACTTTGAGGGTGATGAATTGTTTTACAGGTTGTGTATTTTATCTATTGTTAGAAATGTTTTATTTATTTATTTGATTTAATTCTAATGACAATGCGTTGAGGGTTGTGAATATTCATTATTATATTGAAAAAGCATTGATTAAATTCTTTGCTTAAATATAAGAGCCAAAAATTATTACAGACTTGTCAAAATATCTATCTAATACACAACCACAAGAAAACAAAAAGGTAACAATACTAATTAATAAATTTTATATGAGCGCCAACATTCTCATAAATTTATGCCAATATACAAGACTCAAGTAATGAAATATAAATAATTTACCATACAAGGGTGGTATACATATCTCGTGGACAAGTGAATTATATTAATCAATATAACAATTCCTTCATTACAAAATACTAAAAAAAGGGGCCTTCAATAGAGGCTTTTAGTCTTACAATTTTCTCCCCTCTCCCTTCTTCACTTTTCCTCAGGAGGGATATTCTATTTATATTTTTACAAAACATTTACAAAAGGGCCTTTGGCCAATAATGCCTTAGGTGTGGTGGAAATGTTGGGACATATTTGACAAAGCCTATTATCAATACATCTTCTAGGCAATGTGAGTGCCTAGGATTTCAGTAATCCTAGGGTCTTCCATATTTTGTTAATGTCACCTTCCCTTCAACATTTCATCTAATAATATCTACATAGATGTCTTCATTCTGGTGTTGTAGCAATGAATTTGTGTAGCCTCTCTGGTGGGAATGACAATGAACATTTCAATTGATTCTTCACTCACCGTTAATTTTGTTTGATCTTAGGAACTATCATGGCTTGGAATTTATATATTTCATGAAGCATAGGTCTTATGGAGATGAGTTGGATAGGAGTCCCAAGGGTTTGAGTTCCCATTCTTCTATCATTTTGATGGTCGCATCCCACATCCTTCTAGCCAATTCCATGGCTTCAGTCGATATTACTTTTCTTTCTTCATGTTATGATTTCCAAACATTAATCAAAGATCGAACCCTCCTTTTCTGCTCCTTGCTTAATTATGGCAATGAATCTAGAGCACCCATGTGCTCTTTTTTCCACTCACCAATTTGTTCAAGGGATTTTTTGTCTTTCCCATGGGCTTTTGATTCAACATCGATCTTGCAGGTTACCTATTCCATCTGTGTGAAGTAGTCTTGAACTTGTTGCAATTTTTAGTTAAAGAAAATTTGATTATTTGAAAGTTAGTATTGATTATAATCACCTTGACTTTCAGTGCATGGAGGTCTGTTTGAGTCCTATGTGTATGTTCAATCCTTGCATTCATTTCCTATGCATGACTATCATTCATCTTATTTAGCTCATTAAAATGAGCCTCCTTGAGTTGCGCTATTTGTTTTCTTGATTGAACCTTAAAGTAATTTGATAATGCTCTATATGTGTTTCCAATCCCGCCTATCTATCAAGATCTAATTGATGCCTCCAATGTTTCAATTGTTGTTGCAACAACTGCTTTTTTTGGTTCAATTGCTCCACGTCTAAGGAAAAATTGTGTGAGGTAGCTCTATTCGTTGTAGCCAGAGCTCGTAGTACCAAGGCTATTTCTACTAAAACCTTTTGGTTTCTCTACCCACATATAATCCAAATTATCCTCTGTTATGGGCTTTGTTAAACAATTGCTTCTTCCCCAATGGTTTTGATCTTTCTCTTGTTTGAGACACTACAAATAATTAATCCCTTGGATTTTTTGTAGTAATAGCCATTTAGCTTAACGAATTCAATGCCAAGGAACCTAGGATGAATTGAAGGAGGTGTTGCAACAATTTTCTCAGTAATTGGCAAGATGGAGGAAATCATACTCTACACGGTAATGGGCCCTTTTACCAGGGTAACCATCTACACATGTAGCTCCATGATTTATTTCTTCCATAAGAATTTCAAGGAATGTCATGGCTCCTCCCCCTTGCCAGTATCTTTCCCTGGTACACTTGTCTCCACCTATGGTTCATCATCATCAATGGTTATCTGTTCAATACCAAGGGCTCTAATCAAGGCCAACTTTTGCTTCTTTAGCCTAATCTTAGCCTCAAGTATTTTATTATTGAGGGCTTCACCTTTAAGCATTTATTCTCTATTTTTAGCCTCTCAAAGTTGCTCTATCTCAGAAGAATGTTGCTCCTTTTGCTTTTCTCTTTGCTCTATATCCAAAAATTGGAGCGTTGGCGAGTCCTCATGTTCCCTCAGTTTCATTCTCAGCTTTGCCTCCTCATAGGTGAGCACATCCTAGAACACTGAGTGATCAAGGAAAGACTCATGTTCACATGGATAGGTAAGCTTTATGTACTTGTAGTGCTCTTTCACCATGCTATGGAGTTCATGCTTTTTGAAGATATCAGTGAGGAGCTTGAGCTCCTTGTTGTTTTCAAACTCTTTTATTACCTAAGGGAATTTCATTAGAGTGTAGTGGTTTAGTGGTTTATCCTTATATGGAAACCTAGCCAAGAGCTCTTATTATTGTTTCCCAATGCTAACACTACCCGAGTTCCTATAGTCATACAAGCAATCTCTCGAATCACAATCTTGTCAAGGACAACTTGCAACATCAGGTGAAAATTAGTCGAATAGTTGAATATCCTAATGTATGTGTAGTGCTCCTCGCAATACCAATTCCTAATTCCCTTATTAACATTCCTCGTCTCTTCGGATATCCTGGGTGACGTAAAGCTGAAGAGGATTTGATGGACTTAAGTGAGAAACTAGTCACAAATTTCATAAAATAACTTGTGGTAGTGATCTGCCCACAATTCTTGACCCTAAATATGTATAGGGGTAACATTATATTCCATTTTTGGTTGGTTCCCGAGAACTCATTTGATAAAGTGTCTATAAGATAAGTTGACATATAAAATGAGGCGCTTTGATTCACTGAGACGTCCTTCCCTTTCAAAATAACTCTCAACATATTGCTCAACAAAATGCTAGACCAATTAAATATACATCTTGTAGAGACTATCTCAACTGCTAATTGTAACCATTCTATCTTGAAGTAGGAGGCATTAAAATCATTATACAGTCGATTGATCATTCAGTGAGGCGTCAGAAAGGTGCCCTCAAGTGCTAAGTCATATATTACTCGTTGGTGTGTTCCTTAAAAGAGTCATTGTCCCACCACCATCCTTTTACAGTTTGGATGAATTTGGGGATGGGTTACAAAGAAACCATATGGAAATTGTTAGTTCAATTTAGCCTTGGCTTGCTTAAGATTTTACATTTCACGTAAAGCATCAACCTTTAGGGACACTACAAATTTTCCTTCCTCTGGACGATGGCCTCTTTCTTCAAGTCAACATGCGCCATGCGCCATGGCATCACGAGCAGCCTAGTGGCAATCTTATGGATTTCAGGCTTTGCGATGTTGCGCATTGCAACACAGTGGCCATCATGTGCATCGAACTAACAATGTACATATCTGCGATATATTTGACCCTAATCGAGATGTGTATTGCTACCATCAAAGTCTTCGGTATGCCCATAGAATATTTCACTTGAAAGCAAATCAAGCACTATGGGCTCTGTAATATTGAGCTTCCGCCTCTTTCCCTTACGTGTTTTCGACATTCTGTCGATTAAATATCTTTGATACCTCCATGTAAAAACTACCATGAACTTTATTATATAAAATTCATAGAAAGAAAGTGAATTTTAACATGGTTACTTAATTGGAGCATAATCGAACTGAGTACAAGAAAGCCTTCGAGCAGCATGTGCAAGCTTTAGTGTTGGGGGAGGATATTGAGCTGAAGAATAATGCAATTACATGGCACAATAAGAGCGAAACGCTAAGTTGGAATGAATACTTAACGAGGAAGCTTAATGGCGTAACAGTTGGATGAAGACTTTATCTCTGTCCCGAGGGGTATTAATGCCAATGGGAATGTGTTGGAGGTGATCGAGGTAAGTTGCTCGTGCATTACAGTTAAATTACCTGTCATTCCTGGTAAAAAAAATGTTGTGGTAACAAATCAGCGTCACTAAAAGTCCCCAAGTCACTAAGAGTCCCCATAGTTATATTCAACTACCCCATAACTCTATTGGGCCACCTATTGATCCTCTAAGCCCCTGAATGATAATTGGTTCAGATAATTGGACGAGATAGCAGCCAAGACAATCACGCGGATTTTCAAGCAAGTCCCCCATACAATCACAATATATGTTCATTCCCTAGTTGTTTTTAGTGTGATTTTTTGGAAGTTTTTTGGTGGATTTTTCCGGTCTAATTTTTCTAAAATCTGATAGGAATTCATTGAAATCACAAGTTTGATGGGTAACATCTGCGCAATAGAAGTGCCTAAGTGTTTTAAGGGCACTAAATCCATATATACAATGAAAAAACTAGTTTAAAGAAAATAAATCAATATTTCACCACAAATTTTTCTGCTGGATTCTGACACCGGAAACTCCAAAAAATCGCACTAAAAACAACTCCATTATTGAATAAATGTTTGTAGAATAACTTTTAAAAAAATATTTGATTTTATGGTGAGTATTATAGTGGAGATTTCCAAGTATGGGTGAATCTATCATTATTTATTATATATATTAGGGTTATCATGAAACTTTGTGCTTCTATGGCCTATTTTTCTCTTATATATTGTATAGTTAATCATAACACTAAATGGAAAAGCTATGTTTATTAAATCTTTGTTGGAGGTTTATGAAAAAATCGCACTAAAAACAACTCCATTATTGAATAAATGTTTGTAGAATAACATTATTGAATAAATGTTTGTAGAATAACTTTTACAAAAATATTTGATTTTATGGTGAGTATTATAGTGGAGATTTCCAAGTATGGGTGAATCTATCATTATTTATTATATATATTAGGGTTATCATGAAACTTTGTGCTTCTATGGCCTATTCTTCTCTTATATATTGTATAGTTAATCATAATACTGAATGGAAAAGCTATGTTTATTAAATCTTTGTTGGAGGTTTATGAAATCTATTTTTTTTTAAATATACAAGTTTTACATTAATATATTTTTTTTGTATTTTTTAAAGAAAATTTTATATATTTTCTTGAAAGAAAATATGTATGTTCATTTTCCAACAGGGATCTTAGTAAATATTGATGGATTTCCTTTTCTAAGGTCATATGTAAAATATAACTAATTCATAGAATTATCTTTTGATCTTCCGTAAAAAAATTCACAGATTTTTCTGACAACTTATTTATTAAAAAAAAATCACTCTGTAGGGGATAGGCTTCTATTGTTGTGTAGGGATCAGTTGTTGTTATAGTATTGGTCCCACACATCCATAAAAAAACCATAATAAAACATCAACAAATTGCACATAAATAATTAATATTAAGTTATATAAGTTATTAACTTATGTAAAAAATGGGCCCATATGTTGATTGGACCAATAGTTGTCAAACACTAAGCCTTTAACATAACAACTTGACAAGACATCTTGTCCCAACCACCTCCATATCTGAATTAGCACTTAAGTCAAAATTCACTACAAAACATTCCATTAAATTCTATCCAACAGCGCACATATCCCATCAAACAAGCACCCATGGATCTCCACTGGAGCAACACTTCCCATGGTTGGGTTATATTTGCATAAGCACAGGTGAAATGTCTGTCAACCATATCTACATGTGTGTTCAACCATTCAATGCAATGAAGGATAAAAATGGCACCATTCAACTACTGAATCCAATAAATGACACCAACCCTTTCAATTCAGGAATTAAACACAATAAAGCCCAAGGATCAACCACAAAAGTTTATTATCCATTGGATCATGTACAAATAAATCCAGAACACACATTTGAATTTGGGAGATGGAAATCCATGCCAATCTTCCCTACCAATCAAATTCAACATCAAAAAACTATAAAACAACCTCAACCCTTAGTTGTATTTGAAACATTCATTCTACTCATAAGCTGTTGGAGACATATAATCAGAGTGTGTACAAAGTGTTATCAGGTTTGAATATTTTATTTTTTGTTTTCCTATTTCTAGTGTAGTAAGGTATGAACATTGTATTCTCTATTTTCCTATCTCTACTCTAATCAGGATAAAATATATGATACCTTGTTATTTAGAGGATAAATTAACTATAAGTTAACATGTTTCTTTTCTAGAAGTAAAAGACCATCCTTTCATTATGTATGAAAAGGAGTACAACTACAAAAAATATTACAAAACAGAGACTTTTGGGTAACCAAAAAAAACACACACATAGAGGAAGCCAAAAAGAAAATACAACAGCCTTAGCACTAAACAACCCAGGTGCTATCACCGAGAGTTTGAGAGTAAATACATAGATTCACAACTTTTCTGAGGAAAAAACAAAAATATGAGAAAGGAGAATTCCTAGAATGTTTACACAATAATATATCGCCTGCAGGAAGAAAAACAAGAACTACAAAGAATAGCCACATCTTAAGAAACTTAAGAGGAAAATTCCAGCTAGGCCAGTTGTAGATCTGAAGTTAACAAGTTACAATTATGACAAGAAATATTCTCTTTAGCCCAAGAAAATTGCACTGTCCACAAAATATTGACAGTCCTGCAACCACTGAAAGGTTTCATCTTCACCAATGAAATAACTGAAGTATCATATACATACAACTTCAAGTTCCTAAAATTAAACTTAGTCTATTATTGTTGTTGCTTTATCCTTTGAATAAAGCTCATTTATTTTAGCTGGAAAAAAGTAACACTTACATTTACAAGAACACTATCATTTTCAGAAAGAATTTCATTTATGTTTGCTGGAAAAAAAGGAACACTTTCAATTACATGCCCAATTACACAAACTATTCACCAATTACTATTGCAGACAATAGACACTAATACAAAAAGAAGTCTCAACCAAAAAAAAAAAAATTCTGAATTTTGTGGTAAATCTGCAGGTTGTTGCAACCATGCTAAGAGTTACTATTGTAGCTTGTACAAGGAACAAGAGGAGGTGAGGGACTAGGGGTGCCTAGCTGCAATGCAGTTCATCAGATGAGGACAGGGGGGATGATGTGAATGCTCCCAATGCTCCCAATAATGTGGTTGAGAATTAAAATGTGGTGGAAGATCTTTTTTCCCCGTGATCAACCACATAGCCACAACCAACAATAGTGCAAGGTGGAAGTTCAACAAAGAATATCAGTGCCATAAGCGGAGGGACAAATGAAGACATGCTAGCTGTAATTGATGCCATGGAGTTTAAGGGATATTCAATTTGTGTCTTTGAAAAAAAACATGTGATTGTTGCCACAAACATACATAATTGGATAAATGGGTTGACTCATACAAAGCGTAGAGACCCTGTTACAGTTATGACTGAAGAGAAGGAGGGCGAGGTGGTTGATTGGTGTAAGGAGATGTCCCAATTGGTACATGGGTTAGATGTTATACAAATTAAACCCAAAGTAGCTCAAATCTATTTAGGGAGGCCAAACGCCTTCAAATATGGGTTTCCTGGTAAATCACGACAGAGTGGGTTTAAAAAAAGGCATCCAAACCTTGTGTTACGTACATTTGAGCGCCTTGACAGAGATAGGGCTTTAAATATATGCCCTACAATTGTGTCCAAGTTATATGACATTCTTTCTACTGCATATGAGTGACACTCATATGCCCTAGACCATATATGTAACTATGAAAAGACAAGCTTACAGGAAGGAAGGAATTGTGGTATGCAGGTAATTACCAAGAGAGGGAGTAGAAACATGCCTAATATTTTTCCTAAGAGAAGGAGTGGATCACTATTTGTTGTTGTGTCAATGCAATTAGTTCTTCAATCCAAAGTTTTTATCTATTCAAAGGTAAAACTCAAGTGCATGCATGGTTGCACATCCCCATGCATGGATGACAAAGGAAATATTCTTGAATTGGATTTTTTACTTTACTACATCTGTACTAGGTGGTGTCTTGCCTAAAAACATACACCTATTGGTTTTATATGGCCATGGGAGCCACATGGTTGTGCAGACAATTGAGGAGGCCAATAATTTGGGCATTGGCCTGTTAACACTACTGGCTCATAACACTCATAGATTGCAACCCCTTGATGTTAGCATGTTTGGGTCTTTCAAGAACTATTTTAGGGTCGAGCGAGCTTCATGGATGTCGAAGAATCCATGAGTGGAGGTAAAAAGCTTTAAGCTAGTTGAGCTTGAAAGTAGAACATTTAAAAGGGCTCTCACACATTCTAATATCAAGGGTAGATTTAGGAGGACTGGTATATGGCCATTGAATGTTGATGCTCTTATGCATGATATTAGTTGCAGCCAAGCATTTGATGTGGAAGGTCAAGAAGCAGAGGACTTACAAGACCATGTTAATGCCCAAGAAGATGTGGATGGGCATGAAGATTTTATTGTTGCTTAAGGTATGATATACCTTTCTGAAGGTAACTTCTATGGTGATTATGATGAACATGCGAGTGAGACAAAAGTTAAGTCATGAACCAATTGGAAATAACATGGAGGTTTTCAAACACACTAAACCACCTACCAATTCTACATGTGATATTCCATATGATCCAGTTGATCATGCAAATGGCAATGCAAACTTAGTTTCAAATGATACAACAACAAGATTAAACAAAGAGAAATTGAGCATGTCAACCCAAGTAACCCAACCATCATGGTTGGAAAAGGCCCTGATGAATATCAACACACATAATGTGTCATCCACCAATGAGGAAAGCATGGACATGCCTTAAAAACCAACAGAGTTGAACATTGAACTTGTTCATTATTTTGTGGACAATGGATCATTGGAAGAAGATCTTATTCATCATGAAGTACTAGATGAAGACAATAATTGGGGATAATCAATTGTCTCGGAGGTTGAAAGGCAAGCGTCGGGCCTTGAGGAGCATGTGGCAATGAAGCAACCTTTTTTGTACATTCCTAAAGCTATCGATGGAGATAGTGAAGGCCTCATCTAGGTGCTCAACAAAAAAATGTCTTCGTTTAGGGAGGAGTTCACAGTTTCTCACCTCTGAAGACTACATGAACCTATTGTTTGAGTCAGAACATAAAAAATTGAAGTTCAGGAATCTAAACAGAGAAAGAAGGGCGTGGCAAAGGAAAAGAGAGTTGCAAGGATTGCAACAACAAAAGCTTGGGAAAAGGAAAGGTTGGAAATATAAAAAGCAAGGGAAGATAAGGAACATCAAAAACAATTGGAAAGGAAAGAGAGGGAGGGAAGAAAGGTTTAACAATTGTTGGAAAAAGGAGTAGAAATACAATGGTCAAATATAGTTTGAGGCAAACGGGGTGATGTACAACACTCTAGACCACATTACAGAGAATACACCACCATAAAAAGACCTTATTAACATCCAAGTCCCCCACTATCATCCAGGGGTTCTGTCCACCTGTTATACTCCTACCAGTGCAGGTTTAAATCCTATGTGTGATTATAAGACACCTCCACGTAGTGTTTGGGTTAGTAGCACAAGTGGACACTTGGGATAATTAGTCCCTCCATGGCTACATGGAGCAAATTGGACTCAAGCATATGGAAGCATTCAAGCACATCCAATCTTGGCTATGCCACCATACTTGGCTCAGACAGACAACTCAACAATTTTGGGCAATGTAGGAAATGGAGGCCATCAAACATAGGGGTGTCATGACTTTTATTTTGTAACCACATCACAATGTGGATTTTGTAAGGATGCAATATGTTGCATGGTTAATATAATAGTTCACATACAACTGAACATACAATTTAATGTAATAGTTCACAACATACTTTGTGCAATTGTGGTATACTTATGATATATTGTGTTTGGCCTTTGGTTGGATTTTCTTATTTTCAGTTGCTCAATAAAATCCTTCATGGATACATATACCAATAAACAAATCCCAAGATAGGTTTTCACTATTTATTACACATATAGAGATTCACATACAGAGCATAGGAATGGTAAACACAAAAGGTGGGGGAACGCAGATTATCATAAAAATCTTGTTGTATGTAGGCAATGTGATAGGATTAATTAGGACACTACACAACCTATAAGGTCATTTAAAACCTGAAAATGATTTTGCATGGAGGTTGGGATGAATATGAACAATAGTAAATCTAAGATAGTAATCTTCTCACTAAAAAGGAATAGAACAATTACAAATCAATGTTAAAGGTGAGACATTAGAGACTACCCAAACTTATAAATATTTGGGACTATATTTCAATGATAACTAATGAGAAGCTAAGGTGAGATGTGTGCATGAGGAATAGACTACAAGGAGGTTAGAAAGCATTCTTCCTATTGTTAAATAGATTTTAGACAATAGAGATTTGGGACTAGAACACATTATGCTTTCAAACTCTCATAACCTTAATACTCTTTTGCAAATGTGAAGTATGGGGATGAAGTATATAAAAAAACACATGGAATCAAAGTACAAAAATACCTAACAACAAGCTTCCTAAGTGGATAAAACAACACCCTTCATGGATACATATACCAACAAACATCCAAAAATAGTTTTTCATTATTTATTAAACATACAAAGATTCACATACAAAGCACATCGTACAATCGTATGCAAATATCATTTCAAAACGAATCATATGTAGGTATAATTTCAAAGTTTCATTTCGAGTATCATATGCAAGTACCATCCTTAAACCCTACTTTTGTTACAAAACAATAATCTACATCTCAAACCCTAGTATTTCAAAACAAATAATATTCAAGTATAATTTCAAAGTTTCGTTTCAAGTATCATCCTTAAACCCTATTTTTGTTACAAAACAATAGTCAGCATCTCAAACCCTAGTATTTTTATCAAACTCTAACATAACCATTAAAAATTCCTATATTGATGCATAAACCCTATATTTGTCACAGAAAAATAACCACCTGTTGTGACCACCAACAACCCCCCTCCTTCTTTAAGTATTAGCAATAACGCTAAAGAAGTGGGGACCCTTAGTAAAAAAAAAAAAAAAAAAAATCCAAAAAGATTTTATAAATTTTTTTGTATTATACTCCTAAAAAAAAATGCATCGCACGGAGAAGAGTCAAGCATTCCTTTATGAGCACATTAAAACAACGCGAAATTCATCACATCGCATACATTGAGAAGCGCCCATAAATGAATAATCTTAAGAAAATCTCCGATGGCCGATATGCGATATCGCATATCGCAACGTCGCATAAACAACACACGAATAACTTGACAAATTGCAGCGATCTGCGATGCCGCGATACTGTGATAAAAGTGATCTATGATAAAAGCGATTTGCGATAACTGCGATCTGCGATCTGCGAGTCGCAGAAATCACCCATCGCAAATTTTCCTCGGCTCAGCACCCAAGAAAAGCTGTCCCTAAACCAAAAATTGAGCGCACGGCTTAAAGAAAATTAATGAATGTACGCCAAGTTATTCATGTAGGACAGTTTTGTGTTTTTCAAAGAGTCAGTTCACTGTGGGTGTCATGATTTTATGCATTCATAGAGCTCAAAGCTTTCGTGTCAAAATTTACTATCATTACTCTTTTCCTTTGCGTGAACTGCAGGAATAAAAAACAGGGAACAACATGAAGCAATGTGCAGGAAACATCTAAAGAAAAAGGGAAAGCGTCAATGCTCGGAGAACAGAAAAGAGATGCCCTCATACACGAATGTCTCATGCAACAGAAACACAGGTTTCAGAGTGTTTCTGAACAGATACTGATATCAATAGGCGATTCGACACTCAAGGTCAAGAAACTCACAAAAGCAGCATGTTTACAAAATTCTGAAGCTCATGTCCGGTAAAGGAAAAAGCGCTAAAGGCGGAAAACGCACCAGAAAGGCCCGGATCAAAGAACGGAGGAAGTTTTTGATGCGCGATTAGCACCTAGCGCTAATCGCGCATCGCTAAGAAAATTGTTCAGAAAGAAAAGTCCCTAACTTGCTTAGTCATCCACAAGTCCCGAAGCCGAGATAGCAAAAGCAGAGGCAGTTGAAGAAGAATCTGGGTTGTTACCAAGCATACATGTTGTGAATTCGCCCAACCAGAAGATGATTCTCAAAAATATCTTCTAGTCTACTAAAAAGAGGTGCCAGCGCTTGCCATTTCTATTTTCGTAGCTCAAACAAAAGCAGAAGACGACCAGCCGACTCTTCCCAGGCAAATGTTGCATGCTCACAGCACTAAGGAGCAAATGCAGAAATAGTTAGAAATTAGATTCAATTTTAGAAATAAGTTTGCTTAGATAAAGGGCGGTCATTTTAAAACTGTATCTAAAATTTATGTAATTAAGTTATTTAGTTAGCAGTATTTAAACCCTTCTCATGCATTTGGAGAAGGGTCCGGAAATTTGTCAAAAACTTGTCCTCAGAACATGCACTTCTGCACCCTCAGAGGAGGTTTTGATGAATGAATGGATCAAGGTTTATTAATTTTTGCATTTGATATCTGCTACTGATGTTGCACTTCTGTACTCTTGGTAGATATCAGAACAAGGAGAGATAAATCATTATTGCTTGAAGCTTATGAGTAGGACTAGTCATAAATGGTACTTTTATCTCTTGGCCATTTCCGCTTATATTCTTAAAGTGATATACAGTTTTTAGTTGTTTATATGTTATTGCATGAATGTGTGAGTTACCATTTGGCACTTTTGGGAATCATTTATTTATGTTTGATATATGAATAACTTATTATGCGATATGCTGTTCACAACTGTTTTGCCTAACTTTTTATGCAAATTGGTTCATCTTAATTGATTTCTATTCTTATGATAGCTGAATGATCTTTATTACCAGTTATTGTCTGAAATCTCTTTAGATCGCATAATAGAAGAAATACATCTCAGGTTAGCATAGATTAGATGTGTTGTTTTCATTAGATTAAAATATCATAGAATTAGACTAAAGTAGCTTAGATTAGAACTTGTAGATCAGCATCATCCAACTCTGCACACACACACCCTTAGATTGGGAAACTGGTCCCATATCCCCAGTCGGACCCGCTATACCAAACGGATAAGGAGCTGCCAACCAAGGTCTGGACCGGGTGGGTATCCCCCTTGTTGTCGACCCGATTTTCGGGGCTTCAACACCACCATTTGCAAAAAAAAAATATACATTTCATTGAAGCTCACATGCAACAAAACCCATTAATAATTCCTAAATCAGTGCATAAACCCTATATTTGTCACAAAATAATAGTGTATATTTACTTAAAAATACCCTAATTTGAGTAAATATACATTTTATTTTCCAGTATAGTCACAATATAGTTAAGTATCACAGATAATAAATTCCATCACTATTAATTATTATGTCATACCTACATCTTATCTAATTAGATTATTTACAGTGAAATTTGTAATGGCATACAGATGGGCTGCCCAGATTCTTGGCGTGCAATTAATTGGATAGTTGGAAAGTGCAAACTGGGTCACATAAAACTAGTCACCATCTATCACAAAAAATACTAAAAAATACATAAAGTATAGCCACCATTTGTCACAAAAAATAGCCACCATCTACAAAAAAGAGAACATACATTTGACTAAACCCCACATGCAGCAAAACTCAAATCCAAAAACATACATAGAAATTCAAAACCCACATGCAACAATAATTCATTTATAATTATTGAATTGGTGCATAAACCCTAATTTGTTGCAGAAAAGTAGCCACCATCTGCCAAAAAAAAACATACATTTGACTGAACCCCACAAGCAACAAAACCCAAATGCAAATACATACATAGAAATTCGAAACCCACATGCAACAAAACCCACATGTAGAAAAAATTTAAAACCATTCCAAGACAAAATCCGGTTGAATTTGAAACCATTCAAACCCAGATTTGCATCAAAGGTAGCCAAAATCCATCTGGTTGAATGTCTTTAAAAACAAAGAGGCAGAAGTAGATGGTAGGATTAATAAAATCCTACCATAGAAAACCGTGTTGTGATTCTTCCATGCCCGCACGCCACAGGAACCCTTGAAACTCGAAAAATCTTAACTCCAACTCACACAAAGTGACCTGCAAGATGGACAAACAAGGCCATAAAGACGTCATGGGGTTAGACCTTGGAAAACCCAGCAAAAGAAGAAGAAATCTTCCAAACAATGTTGAAAAGTGGAAAATTACCTACAGATAAACCCTCTGGAGCATAAAACGACTGTATCTAGCACCGAGCCAAGGAAAATCCCCCACATGTCGAATGCAGGCGAATAGCCTAGTTGCCAGTGTGTGACAGGGAAGAACAACCATCCTAGTAAACCAAACTCCACACAAGAGAATAACTGAACAACATGACAAACCGGAACTAAGACTAAGCATAACCCAATCTCTACAGCGCCAAGATTGGTGATAGCAACGACCAAAATTGCAACAGGGTCATGCAAGTACTAGGGGGGAAAACTCTCAGCTACTGGGCCCATACAGAGCAACACGACGGTTTGAGGACCCTCCAAAACTCACGAAAAATAGAAACCCTAAACTTCCCAACTCCCATCGAGGTTTATTGACCCACTGCCCAACACGTGGTCGCGTGAAATGGATATGAGTCGTACAACCATCATTGAGGTCTACGTGGCGTTTGGAGGGGTCCAGGGGGGGCGCCCAAACACTGGCGTCCCTCCCCTAGCTTGTTTCTTATAGTAAAAAGTTCACTTTGTACTCATTGGTACATTGCTTCATGTCGATACTATTGGTTTTCACTCACTCTATGGCCTTTGGTACACTACTTCTCATCAATACTTTTGGTTTTCACTAAGCCATTGATAATGTGCACTTTCTATAGCTTTGAAATACTTATTTTCCAATTTGTATAAAGAAATAATTGTATTTATTGTTGTACTTTTTTTATTATCTATATTTACGTAAAGAAATAATTGTATACATATGTTGATTTTTATGATGCTTATTACTAGCATTTGCACCTAATGTTGCAAAGGAAACGTCGTAAGGCATAGTGAGTGGAAGAATATTGAAATGTGAATAGGCTTTTGTGGGTTTTTTGAAAGCAAGGGTCGATGATTTCGAGTTTAAATTTGAGGAAGCCATGCCGAAAACCGTTGAAATGGAATGCAAGTAGCCATAAATATGCATTGAACTTGTTTAGAGACATTTGTTTGTTGTTGGTAAAAATTGTGGAGTTAAAGGTGAAGATAAATGAATGAATCCATGCAAACAACAATCGGGTATCCATATTGATTTGGATAGGGTTATTTAAGAAATAATTATTCAAACGGGAAATTAAATTAATATGAAGATATATTGAAGACATGTATTATATTCATTAAAATCAATTGATTTTGTCAACAAAATATGTTAAAACCCATTGACAATGAATTGGTTGTGAGGACATAAACTATCAAAATGGTATTGATCTTGAAACATCCCTTTTTAAGTTTGAAATGGAAAACACAAATAGTTGTGAGGACATAAACCATCAAGATGGTATTTGATGTTGAAACATCCTTTTTTAAGTGTGAAATGGAAAATACAAATAGTGTATTGTAGCATCTTTTTTTAAGTTTGAAATGGAAAACACAAATAGTTGTGAGGACACAAACCATCAAAACGGTATTTGATCTTGAAACATCCTTTTTTAAGTTTGAAATGGAAAATACAAATAGTGAATTGTAACAGAAGAGGTTCGAGAAGGAATATAATATTATAAAGAACATTGTGCTTGTCATTCCATATTTGAAGTTGTATGAAAACATGTTGGATGCATCGGAGACCTAAAGAAGCAGTAATGGACCTGCAAAATGTCTATTTTGTTAGAATTAGTAATATGTAAATTAGCTGCGGAAATTTATTAGCAATACTTTGCAGGTGAGTTGTGTTAAAATGAATCTGGAATGAATGGAAATGAAGTTACCTTTGCTATGGGGATTTATATATTGTTAGTGGAAGATGCATGGTGAATAACGGCATATTGAACACCATTGGAGGTTAATGCGTAGTTGGAGATGCATATCTTTTGCTTGCCATTCTACTTGTAGTTGCTTAGGTATGCTATTTCTGAGTCCATGTGTCCTGTTGCAAAAGAAAGAAAATGTTAGAATGAGATGTATAGATAATATAACGACATTCTAATATTTGCTTAATCATTAATATTGATTAAAGTTGGTTGTTGTTGAAAGATATGAAAAGTATGTTATGAAATAGAATGAGGTAAATAAATGGAGGAAACCTTTTGGTGATGTTAAAGTATGGGCTGGAGCAGATTATCTGCTGGCGGCATTGAACGGAGAATTTCTTCTGCGTGTTTTCTGCGAGCAATGTTTTTGTTGTCCTTCATTTTACTGTAACGATCGAAACTAAATGCGGGGCTAATCCGGAGATCTTGTAGAGAAGGTACTCTTGAAATAGCTGTGAATGTGAGACCTTGACGTTCTGTTTTTCCAATGTCAATTGTTGCTTTTGGAAGTGTCATACCTTGAGATTTATGTATGGTTAAAGCCCAAGCCATCTTCAATGGAATTTGTGCACGTCCATTTCTTTTTACTGCTGGAATAGGCAAGTGAGTGGGGTTTCTCTCATCCCAAGGAGGCCCAATGTATTTGGGAAAATCTACGACAACAAATGTTGGAATTTGTGGTGGTGCAGTTGATTCTTTGTAAAAGATGGTCACAATTTCTCCGAGGGAACCATTAACAAGTCTGGCAGAAACCCAAAGGTTGGAAGTCAACATAACTTTTTCGCCATTGCATAGTAATACAATTCGCTCAAGTTGCTTGTCTTATGAGGAAATGCTAGAATATGTGTTGTCATCTTCAGCAATGGATCTTGTAATAGGAGTGTTTAGAGATTTCATCATTTGCTTATTATGGACCATTGTTTGAGCATTTGTTGGAAATAGATGCATGGAATCATGGAATGAACATATTTCTTCTTCCGATGAAAAGGAATCTATGCGCAACATGAGTATGTTGTAGTTGTCGATTGTTGGATTTGCATCTCTAATGTTCTGGAGAATGTCCCTGAAAGTAACCTATGCCTTGTATACAATTCATTGAGAATAGCCGCTCCATCCACCGCATTCTTCAAACACATCAACATAACCTGGTGACCCTTACTACATTATCTCCAATGCAAAGAAAAGCTCTAAATATTATTTCTAATCATTTTTCTAGGAAGGATTATTTACCCGCTCTTATTTACCCGCTCTCAGAATGATAATACAAGGCCTGAGTTCTTCTTGGAATTTTGCAAGAACATTACCTTGTAAGGGCATATGATCCTTTATAGGAAGGTGCAGAGTAGAATGGATTGTCGATGCTTGTATGTTGAAGGCAACAACCCCTATAGGGGCGAGGAGCATGATCGGTGAAGGTTCTGGGCTTGCAAGGCTTATGAGCATATCTTTGATGCAATTAATAAGGAGGGATTTTCCTGTACTAGCAGTGCCTTGTATTATCATTCTGAGAGCGGGTAAATAATCCTTCCTAGCAAAATGATTAGAAATAATATTTAGAGCTTTTCTTTGCATTGGAGATAATGTAGTAAGGGTCACTAGGTTATGTTGATGTGTTTGAAGAATGTGGTGGATGGAGCGACTATTCTTAATTAATTGTATGGCATTATTTTGTAGATCCAATGGGATAGTGGTATGATTCCAGTTATGGGTGTCATCAAAGCCACGAAGACCAAGCATGTCAAGGTCATTTATGAAAAGCTCATTTGTAGGGTGTCATTGGGAAAGTAATTCCCATTCATTTATTTCCATGGTGTCTGGAGGATTGGTTTCATGAATAGTTGAGGTATCATTTGTGACAGATTCAATATCAAATAGTGTGCGGTGTTGATGGCACACTCTAACCCCGAATTCCTACTTGAAAACCAATTCGTTGGCGAGTAAGAATTCTCTTTATTTTGTTCACTGTTTGATTTATCAGTTGAATCATGACTTGAGGACAAGTCAAAATTTTAGTCGGGGAGAGAGGCATCAGCATTTTGTTCTTTTATCTCTCCATTGTAAATTCTTAAAGATTTCTTATCCTATCTCTTCACTGTAAATTTCCAAAGCAACTTGTTCCAGCATTCCAGACTTCAATAAATAAGATGTTTTGTCATTGTTCTATCTCAGAGGGACCTGGTTATAAACATTATGCAAGGGGACCTGTTCTGTCCAGACAACTATGCTACCAACACCAGCAATAATGGGACCTGTTTAAGACACCCAGAAGGGACCTGTTAAAGAGATTGACACCCAGGGCTACTTCAACAAAGTTTCATCAAGTTTCTACAAGAGTTTCATCAAGTTTCTACAAGGATTTGGGCACCAAGATTCCATCAAATGCCCAAGCTCAATGAACCTATATACATATAAGGAGCTGCATGAACATTTTCAAATCTTTCTCAAAGGACCTGTGCATTCAATCTTTCTTAGGGGACCTGTTACAACAAGCAAAAGAACAGTCAAAAGGGACTAGTCCTACTCAGCATGTCAATACAACAACAACCAACAAAAGAGTAATATGTTTCTTATTCTTAACATTTAATTTCTTAGATTAATTTTTAATGTAAATTTGATGACTGTGACTGTTATGATCGATTTCAAGGACACCTACATTTTCTATCATCCCTTATTCCACCAATTCTTATCATTTCTCATACTTCAACCTATTCATACTTCTAAACCCATTACCAACACATCAACCTTGTCATGCTAAATGCATCCTACAGCCATACCAACATCCTCCATCTGACCGAATGCCAACCGAAACAGGACACGTGGTGGATTGTGTTTTTAAATAAAAGGGAAAGAAACAAATGTAAAGCGGCCTATTCATTGTATTCCACACGGCCAAATTATGACTCCACCACTCGACGTACCCAAATGATTCAAGGGACTCCCCGAAATCATACCTAGCAATATATATATACGCTCCCAGCGCTCTTGTGGTGACATCTATGCAAGCGTACAACACTCCTCTGTTCTAAAAAAAATGAATACGTTGTGAAGTAAGTACAGCTGGTTATCCCACCATCATCTTCAGTTATCTTACGCTGGCATTTGATTCCCGTAACTTTCAAAGTGAGGATTAGAAGCAGTGAGCGCCGAAAGAAGTATTGCCATTTGGGTTCGACTTACACAGTGAGGATTAGAAGCAGTGAGCGCCGAAAGAAGTATTACCATTTGGGTTCGACTTACACAGTGAGGATTGGAAGCAGTGAGCGCCGAAAGAGGAAAATATAACTACTCTGTTTCGACTCCCACCATAGTCATAAGACAATCGACTGACCGAGCATCATACTGAAGATTAAGGGAAGCGATACACCAGGTAACAAATTTGAAATTTCTTTGTTGAAATTGTAAAAACATAAACAGAGAAGGGTTAGAGCACGACCCTCTGCCACTATGACTAATAGGGTCGAGCCAAGTGTGTTCGACAGTTCTCAATATCATGAAGATTGCATTGCAATTCTCAGAGAGATACAGTGGTTACCATTTTTAGAGAAATTTCATGGAAGTAATGAAGAGGTTACCAAGCAATTTGCTTTCACATT
Source organism: Pinus tabuliformis (assembly GCA_031772625.1). Lineage (NCBI taxonomy): Eukaryota > Viridiplantae > Streptophyta > Pinopsida > Pinales > Pinaceae > Pinus > Pinus tabuliformis. The sequence continues at coordinate 439,762,893 of CM062818.1, read as the reverse complement.
CAATGGAGAGAAAGCCCTGATAGGTAACTTCTCATTCAGGGTTTCAGAGGATACTATAGCCCAGTCAATAGGGATTAGCCCAGAAGGGGAGAAGTACTTTAAAACAAAGCAATTTAAAGAGAAATCGTGGACGCAGTTTATGTCTAGATCCAGAGTCTCATCAGTTAACTGGAAGAAAGGTGTTCCAAGAAGTTGGTTGATGCATCCCTGGGATGAGATGGTCTATATCCTTCAAAAATTCATAACCTGCGAAGGCCGTTACAGTATTGTCTATCTATACCATATTAAACTACTGCTCCACTTGAAGAAACAATGTGTTATCAGTCTACCATATTTTCTATTACAAAGCTTAACCAAGATGTCCAAGACCATCCAGAAGCAGAAGGGGAATGAAGACAAGAGCCTATATCACTTTGGCTTAATTAAAATTCTTATTGAGCACGAATTGCAGAGAAGAGGGAAACCGTGGAAAGAATTCCTAGCTGCTAATCAAATTAGAGATGAGGAAGACAAAGAAGAAGTGCAGGAGGACTCAGGGTTCATGAAGGATATTGATGAAGAAATCCCAGTATCCAAAGCCAGCAAGGCACCTCTACCTGTGGGCAGCATAAGGACTAGGAACATGAGAAAGGAAGATGCTAAGAGGGCAGAACAAGATAAAATTTTCACCACTTACTCACGAAGAACAAGGAGGACACCAAAAGCCCAGTTACAAGAAAACCAACTTGAATCCAATGCACCTGCACAAATGGATGTTGAGAGTGGTGACCACTCACTACCAGGGCCAGGAGTTGATATAGAGGTAGAAAGCAATAACAGGCAGGAAAAATGTTCACCACCTCCCATTAAGAGACAGAAGAAATTGGAGAAACAAATTGAAGAATTAAAGGAAGAGCTCATGGAGGCTAATATGCTAGAAAAAGTTATCAAGAGAGAAAATGAAATGCTCCAAGCGCAGAGTAAAGAAACTCAAAAGAAGAATGAAAAGTTAAGGGAGAGAATCAGTGAACTGGAGACTGAGCAAACGGAGATTTCTAACTAGGCCACTAAGTGGTACAATCAGAAGAAGACCCTCAAAGAAATATACAAAAGGTTAAAGCAGGAGCTCAAGGGTCAGAAAGATACCTAGGTGAAAAAGAATGTGGACACATTGCTAAAGGCAGCAGAGATCCAGGCAGGGACAGAGTTCAAGGGAAGCACTTCGGGGTTAGCATGAGGACATGCTAATTCCTTAAGTCGGGGAGAGATGTTGGTATCATCCCATGACCTCCTTTTTCCTCCTAAAACATATCATTTGCCCATTCCTTTTCATCATATATCTCTTAGAATCCTTGAAAATTGATTAGTTAATAGTCATATAGTTATTAAAATGCATTGAAATTGATTTAGGAGTTTTATGTTAAAGAATTAGAAGTTTTTGGTGAAGTGATTACAGGAAGTTCCAATATCCTGTAATTAGCTCATTGTTTGACATGTGGCACAACAGCTAGGCTAGAGCGAAAGTCATGGATGAAAAGTAGAATGTCCAAGCATGGACGAATACCTATCCTACAGCAGAATCGACCCTCCTACATGCGCGGTCAACACAGGTCAAAGCATGGCACACTGGCGACAAAGGCAACAACAGCAGAGCATTCTAATTTGATTTAGTTTTTGTTCTTTTTGAAATCAGTTTAGGATGGAAACATTTTGAAAATCTCGATGTAGTAAAAGCGGCAACAGCCATATCCTGAATGTACATTCATTTTCGAAATGTCATGGTTGTAAAAAGACATATGTAAATACAGTCCGGGTAATCGATGTATGGTTAATCGTTGTATCATTTTGAAACAGAGTTTTTGAAGTTAATATTAAGAATCCAGTTACAGTCACGACCCTTGTCTTGTGCGTTGATTTGATAACCGGTTGAATATAGTCCAGTATACCTCTGGAACACGGACGGGCCCTGCGTTAAACTGGTATACTGTCCTTTTCGTTTGATTTGCACTTAAGGTATTATATGGTTTGCACAGTAGTTACGATTGGTTTCCGATTTCAATAGTTCAGATTGGTTGTTGATTTCAATCAAATGTATATGGTTTGCGTTTGTGATAATGCTTGAACAGTCATCGCTAAGATCTTGAAGCGCATCCTGTAAGGGATTCGATCCCTGTGTTGTCTTTTAAAAGCAATGTCATGAACTTTGTTTTCATTTCAAAATCCGTTTATGATCTCTGTATATTTTTATCTTATATAAATATTAGTGAATGCTGGGTGTTTGCTGAACAAGGGTTTTATGTATAGTGTCTCTGTAAGGAGATTGAAATCTTGGTTTGCAGTGATACACAGCGTTTAGTTTCAGTGTTTAATTTGGTAAATGAATTTAATGATAGTATTGTAATCAGGTATATTAGCAGAGTGACCTGAGTGTTTGGATGATAGGTAACATACCCCAATCTTCCGTAAAGAAGTTCTGTGACCTACATCATAACCACTTAGCCAATAATCCTTTATGTCTATATACTTTAGACGCATGCCTCTAAGCTTACGCATCATGGTCGATAATAAATATGGTCTAGTCTAGTACCCTAGATAGAACACTACAATTAGTATAAACATTGTTGAAAGCATGTGCGAAGGAGGGGTTAAGGCAATGAGGCATGGATGTATTTGTTTGAGAGGTGTGCTGAGAAGATAAAGAATTTGATAATTGCAAGGGAGGATTGTTTTCTGGGTGGGCCATTTCAGACGAGGAATGTTGGTTTTCCTTCTTTTTTTTTGTGTTTTTGACATTCTCCGATGTCTTTTTTTGCGTGATAAAGCTCACGGTGACGTGCATTTTTTCGTTCTTTATTTGTTGCATAGTATCTTCGATCACGTTCATTATTAGAAGAAGAAGCCATTCGCAAAATTTATGGTACCTATAAGCAAGAGAGGGGGAAAGAAGAATGTTATTTGGAGACAACAACCATGTTATTGTATGAAAGCGAAAGAAGGGTAAAAAATTCAAGCAAAAGCAAAAGAAGGGAAAAAAATCTAAGTTTTGAATAGCTTTATGTGAATTTTTTTATTTGGATAATCTGTTTGAAAGAACATAGTAGTATTTTTTCTTTATACATGTAGATAGTTTCATGTGTAACGTGGCAAGTTACGTCATTTTTTAAAAGAAGATGATAAAATAAAAAAAGAATGTGAATTTGTCTACTCACATAATGCTAGATACAATGGAGGACGAATACTTATTTCAATGGTATATAAGAAAATTTCATAAGAAGGAATGCAATAGTATATCTTGCAAAGTTGTATTTATAAAATTGGACAATAGGAATTGTCAAAAAGCAAGGAATACATTTTGCAATATTTATCTACAATGTCGAGATGTTCTGAATTTCTTGAAGGATGTTGTTGCATTCTGTCGTGAAATGCAACTTTTCTTCTTTTATGATAACGCATTTCAATCGTGGCACTTCTTTAAAAGTTTATGTCTTCACTGATAGCGTGAAGATATGATCTGTTCATAGAGCTTTAGAGACAATTTCCTTGATCAGTTCTGGATCTGAAGACATTAAATAGAAGTCTTTGACATTATTTCCAAGAATTGTAGATCCCGCATCTTCGAAAGCAACAATTGAAGCTAATTCACTAGTGTGATCTTGTATGTCGATTTTCAATAAGTATCTGTAATCACAGTAACTTACTTCAGCGTTGCATTTTGGACAGAACCACATCCCTGTATTTTGTGGAATAAGTTTTTTCATGCATTTTTTCCCACCAACGATCGATGGGCAAGAAATGTAGTAAAAACTATCCATCCCAATTTTTGTTATTGTGTCCTTTAATTGAAAAAATGTTGGTTTATCTAAGGAATCCATACTGTAAATGTCAGCAATTGTTATTTTTTTTTGTTGATGGCCAAAAGGAGATCTTGTTGTCAAAGATGTAGAAGCTGCAGTCGAACCTTCTTTTTTAAACCACGACTTTAGCATATGGGCCTCTTCAATGTCAAGATCTACAAGAACAATGGATCTCATTGTAGTGCCGATATTTTTTCCATTAAATTCTCCAACATGCGCAGATTTGATTGCAATGATGGGGTTATTTCCTGTAGCACATAGGGAGGAGATTTCCTGTGACACGGCATTAAAATTATCTCCCCAAAAGATTGCATCTATGTTATACCCTGACATGTCTTGAAGTTGTACTGTTTGTTTATTAACTTCAGAGCCGTCTTTTCTACGTATAGTGCATACAATGGAAATGGTTGTGACAACACCAAGAATATCAACAATGGAGTTGACATTTGTTGTTCTGATATCATTAATTGATTTTATATTGAATCACACTGTTGGATTATGTTTTTTTTCGTTGGCAACATGTTCTATGGTAGATGTTGCATTCAACAAAATTTCCCAGTCATTGTTCAAGTGGCTATATTGCTTATTAGCCATTTTTACATTCCCTTTAGAGACAATGTAGACATTTTCATTTTGGATTTTGTCGAAACAATAATCTGCGACATTATTGAAACATGTAATATTTATTTCTCCACCCTCTGTATAGAACAGGTCAAAACCAAACACTTTACCGAGTCCGTATTGATTTTGAAACTGTCGAAGAGTTGTTTTCCTTTGGACGTATCCTTTTATGCACCAATTTGAGTGGTAAGGGTTTAACGATTTGATGGGAATTTGAACTGGCAGAACGGATGGAGTTGGAGTAGTTGGAAGAGGGCAGTGTCTTTTTGATAAAGGATTTGGGTCCGATGAGGATGGAGTGTTTTCATCAGATGTGATCGGGATACTCATAGTTTTTGGATTGCCAATTAAGGGTGCAAATGAAGTAGATATTTCAAAGTCCATTAGCTTTATAGACCTACACGACAATGAGAGTCATAGGAATAACTGTTAGAAGCGGTTGTGTTATAAATAAAAAATGTTAAATTTGAAATAAGAAATTTATAACAAACTTACGTTGATGGACCGATAGCTGAGGTAGTCCAACTTTTAACATTTATAACAGAACCCTTTTGTAGCAAGCCTGTTGCTACGAGATCATTGAAATCTTTTGGAAGCATGATGTGTTTCTTATGTGTTCCGTCTGAAATTGCAGTACGATATCGTGGAGTTGAATTTTGCATTGATTGTATTGGTTCAAGTTCAACAATTTGTAGGTATGGTTGAATATGAGTTGATCCAGATAACATTGAGGAAATTGCATTCTGAGTAAGGTTTGTTGTCATTTTCTGGTACAAAACAAAACACAAAAATGTTGTTTTCTTCGCGTAAGATGTTTAATATTCATTACATTCCTACAGCATTACTTGAAAATATATGAATTAAAGGGAAAAGGGCAAGAAGCATGTTCAATTTGTTTCTAAATGAGTGGATATCTAAGCTTGGAAACATAATGAAGAAATATATTTATTACAACAACTTTTATACGATCATTTTTTTTTAAACATAGTTTCACCAAGCGAAAAGGAAGAAGGAGAGGGAGAAACAAACGAAGTAGAAGGTTGGAGGGTAACTCTAGTATCATCTGGTTGTTGATTTGATTGCTCAATTGCAAGCCCTGGAAGGGACAATGTAGCCATATGAGGTGCACCAACATCTCCCCTAGAGGAAAAGGGAGTAGGATTCCCCCAAGGGGAAATCCTTGATTGGTGGACCCCATGTTTTCAACCTAAGACCAATGAGTGAACAGTGATGTTATTCCGATTTAAATAAATTTTATGATGCTTTGACACAACTTGCTTTTTCAATTTTTAAGATTCAAGAAAAAGCTAAAGATGACTCTAGTCACCTTCGATTTGGGTAACTCTAGTATCATCTGGTTGTTGATTTGATTGCTCAAGAATCATGGTGTTTTGAACGACAGAGGTCGAGAAAAGCCATACTGGCGGGCCAATTGCAAGCCCTGGAAGGGATAATGTAGCCATATGAGGTGCACCAACATCTCCCCTAGAGGAAAAGGGAGTAGGATTCCCCCAAGGGGGAATCCTTGATTGGTGGACTCCATTTTCTCACCCTAAGACCAACGAGGGAATAGCAATGTTATTCTGATTTAAATAAATTTTATGACGCTTTGACACAATTTGATTTTTCAATTTTTAAGAGTCGAGAAAAAGCTAAAGATGACTCTAGTCGCCTTCGATTTTTAATGAGCTTGAAGTGACAAGTGCTCAGATGGACCTTTTCTTTTAAGGAGTCTGAAAAGGAACGAAAGTGACTACTCTAGATATCTAGACAGGCGGATTACCAAACCAATCGCAAAACTGCAGAATACTTTTTATGGTACGGCAGTCAATCTTCCCGAATGTTGTGTTCAGTGCATTGAGATCGATAGGGCGGCAAACATGGCTTCCTATGGATAAAGGGTATAGACTACTGTGGTCTCCCAATATATACTCTACGGTATGTGGGAGCACAAGTCCATACTGGCACTTGTCATTTCAAAGAGGAGGAATCACCCAACCTACGATGAAAGCAATAGTTACCAGGCTTTACGACGCCGGAATACGTCTCTAGCCTAGACTTCTAAATGTTATGCGTTAGGTTCCAAAGCGTTTTTATGTTTATTGAAATTTATTTTACAGTTGATCTTTCTTAAGAAGTTTGCCTTTAAGGTTGATCGCGTGATGTACATATACAATTCCTAAATATGCAATCTAAGATGATAAACAGTCATTTACTTTCTTTTTGCAGTGAAAATCCTAGCTACTAAGGAAAGAGAAGTGAAAATGTTTCAACATAGAGCAGAGAGCACACACTAAGTCATAAATCAATTTCCGCATGCATTCTAAATGCACATGCATGTATTTGTTTTCCGCTTTCTTAATGTGTGGATGACAAAAAAATGCCAAGTGGAATATAATATCAATACAGGGATATGACTATTCCAGAATTCTGATAGACATGAGCAAAGCTATTAAATTTGGTATCTAAGATTTCTAGAGTCTGTTCACCATAAACAAGACAGTCACGATGGCACCACTTTGCATTAGTTTAACACAAAGGAATAAAGTTTAAATTATCAAGAAATCATATATATAACTGAATCAATTCAATTGGGAAATAATTTTGAATCAAATTTATAAGACTCTGTATCTGCTCTGTGGCTAATGTACAATTGATCGCAAAGGATTTTCTATCATGGTCCATGGATGAAATAGAAATTAAACAAAAATTCAGAAAGGAGATTAAGGCTGTTACCGGAGATGAAGTAATACAGAAACGTCCAGAAATGTCCTTGAAAGCTGAACCTGAAAAAGACGAGGGTTATGATCCTCGATCTCAAACATAGACTTATCACATTGAACCTTACAAGTCTAAGGTTACAATCTTCAATACCAAAAATAGATTATGACAGTGAACCCTAACAAGACTAAGGTTATGATCTTCAATACCAAACATAGACTTATCATTCTAAACATTAACAAGACTAAGGTTATGATCTTCAGTACTTCTAAGAACAATCATACTTCCATTTCATATCTACAGGGGATGAAGTAGAGAATCGAGATCACTACAACATATACCTATGTGGGGTTCCAATTCACTGGCAAGGAAGAGGCCTAAAAAAGATACAAGCCTTGACCTAAGTGATAGAAACTCAAGGGACAGAAAAGTTAAAAGTAAAGGGGCCAAGTCTTGCTCAAGACAAGCATTCCGTGAAAATGGTATATGGATTCCTTGAACCCCTACTAAATGCCAATGAAGATGAACATGGTGATCATAAATTCACAATAGAACAAATATATGCAAAAAAAATACATTCTTTCATAAAGGCTTACAGGTACCTACATTAACAATGGGCAAGAGAAATTTTGATGCAGTAGTAGACACAAGCAGAGATGAGCATCATCTCTAATCTCTGTTGGGAAGAGGTATTCAGAAAACCACCTCTAAAACCAAGAAAGATGATAAGATCCCTATAAGGGTGGCCAATCACATTATTTGCAAGACCATAGGTAAATTGATGGCAGTAAGAACACAGTGTTATGAGATCACTCCTCATAAAACATTTGAATTCCTTAGATTACCTAGAAAAGCTTATTGGGCATTGCTTGGAAGATCTTGAATATATGCAACGAGAAGAACCAGATGTTTCGATAAGAAAGAATTAATTTTAAAAAACAGCCAAAGAAATGTAAAATCCCACCAGATAAAAGTAATGTGGTAGTGGAAAGTGAAACGGATACCACAAATATAGACAGGCCATTAGGACCAAAACCCAAATGGAACACACTTGTATATGATGTGGAACCCAGGCCATCAGGAATTTTTGTTTTCTGAACAGGGTTTTCATGATTTTCATCTTTAGCTGGATTTTTTTACACTTTGTTGGAGGGTGGGCTGACCATGGTGAAGAAATTTCTAATTGGAAAATGTAAACTGCTGTTAAATTACGTTGTTCTGAAGGTGAACATCTACTTGATAATATATCAGTTTGTGGAGTGACTGATAACTTGTAACGTTGATAAGCCACTCATTTTGTACTGGCATCTTTATAGTAACAGGTTCCAAACTATTGAGTTAGTATTTCCTAATCTCCATGGCATTTTTTTTGCATAGCTTTTTTTTACATATATTTAGTATACTGTATATGTCATTACCACTATCAACGAGAAGAACCAGATGTTTCGATAAGGAAGAATTCATTTTCAAAAACAGCCAAAGAAATGTAAAATCCCACTAGATAAAAGTAATGTGGTAGCGGAAAGTGAAACGGATACCACAAATATAGACAGGCCATCAGGACCAAAACCCAAATGGAACACACTTGTATATGATGTGGAACCCAGGCCATCAGGAATTTTTGTTTTCTGAACAGGGTTTTCATAATATCATATTTAGCTTGCAACTGCTTGCTATATAGTAAAAAATGGCTATTGTCAGATAAAGGTAGTGAGAAACAACTGCAAATTCAATAACAGAACAGAGATTAAACTGCATGCAAGATGATCCGAGAACGAGTAGTAAAGAAAAAATTACCTAACACTTTCTCCAAGGTGCATAGATATCGAATTCAGCTGTGCCCTGTTCTCATAAAGGCGCTGAACAGCTTGCCTCCATCTTACAATTTCTTTTGCCAAATTCTGCCCAAGAAAATTTTGACTCATCAAAGATAAAAGCAAAGCCTATTTCTGAGTACTAGCAACCTTGCTGATGTTCTTTAGTCACAAACATGATATCATTAAATTTAGAGATTGTACTAGAGAGAAATATAACAAGAATTGTTACTGGAGGTTTACCTATTAAATTTTGTTGCATGCCCATTTGCATTTAATCATCATTCCGATATGTGAAAATTACAAATCCTTACTTTTCTTTCTATTAAACTTATTTCCCATGGAGGAGGCTTTCTTAATGATGTTCTCCATATTTGCGTAATCTTACAGTATTCCAAATTCTCCTATTCAAGCATGATTCAGCCTATCGAATTGTTCTTTCATAAACATACATGTATTAACACCCATCCTTTCAATGGTGAGATTTTGTTTGATTTTAGAAGACACACAAATTACTAAAATAGAGAGGGAGAGACAGAGATGTGACATGTCTTTTAGGCCTTTAGGTCGTGGTGGTTGTTTAATGCAGCCCATTGCTTTTGTATAGCTTTCCTTGTACATATTTGTATGCTAATAATCAAAGGAAGTATTTTATTTAAAAAAGAAAAGGAGTTTCCATGTCTGAATACATCTAATATAGCACAGATCACTGCATAAATTTCTAACTTTGGTGGCTAGAAATAAGGTGATAGTATTGAAGGCACAATTCCCACATAAAGAACCAAATATCTTTTCAAGGCCTTCAGAGGCAGTTGGACCTTCGATGTTGTATGTAACTTTTTGCAAACATAGACTAATGGCAGTGAACCTGAAAAAGATGAGGGTTATGATCCTCGATATCAAACATAGACTTATCACATTGAACCTTAAGAAGACTAAGGTTACAATATTCAATACAAAAAATAGATTATGACAGTGAACCCTAACAATACTAAGGTTATGATCTTCAGTACTTCTAAGAACAATCATACTTCCATTTCATATCTACAGGTGATCTTCAGTACTTCTAAGAACAAACATACTTCCATTTCATATCTACAGGGGATGAAGTAGAGAATCAAGATCGCTACAGCATATACCTATGTCGGGTTCCAATTCACTGGCAAGGAAGAGGCCTCAAAAAGATACAAGCCTTGACCTAAGTGATAGAAACTCAAGGGACAGAAAATTTAAAAGTAAAGGGGCCAAGTCTTTCTCAAGACAAGCATTCCGTGAAAATGGTATATGGATTCCTTGAACCCCTACTAAATGCCAATGAAGATGAACATGGTGATCATAAATTCACAATAGAACAAATATATGAAAAAACAATACATTCTTTCATAAAGGCTTACAGGTACCTACATTAACAATGGGCAAGAGAAATTTTGATGCAGTAGTAGACACAAGCAGAGATGAGCATCATCTCTAATCTCTGTTGGGAAGAGTTATTCAGAAAACCACCTCTAAAACCAAGAAAGATGATAAGATCCCTATAAGGGTGGCCAATCACATTATTTGCAAGACCATAGGTAAATTGATGGCAGTAAGAACACAGTGTTATGAGATCACTCCTCACAAAACATTTGAAGTCCTTAGATTACCTAGAAAAGCTTATTGGGCATTGCTTGGAAGATCTTGAATATATGCAACAAGAAGAACCAGATGTTTCGATAAGGAAGAATTCATTTTCAAAAACAGCCAAAGAAATGTAAAATCCCACTAGACAAAAGTAATGTGGTAGTGGAAAGTGAAACGGATACCACAAATATAGACAGGCCATCAGGACCAAAACCCAAATGGAACACACTTGTATATGATGTGGAACCCAGGCCATCAAGAATTTTTGTTTTCTGAACAGGGTTTTCATAATATCATATTTAGCTTGCAACTGCTTGCTATATAGTAAAAAATGGCTATTGTTAGATAAAGGTAGTGAGAAACAACTGCAAATTCAATAACAGAACAGAGATTAAACTACATGCAAGATGATTTGAGAACGAGTAATAAAGAAAAAATTACCTAACACTTTCTCCAAGGTGCATAAATATCGAATTCAACTGTGCCTTGTTCTCATAAAGGCATTGAATAGCTTGCCTCCATCTTACAATTTCTTTTGCCAAATTCTGCCCAAGAAAATTTTGACTCATCAAAGATAAAAGCAAAGCCTGTTTCTGAGTACTAGAAACCTTGTTGATGTTCTTTAGTCACTTTGCTGGAGGATGGGCTGACCACGGTGAAGAAATTTCTAATTGGAAAATGTAAACTGTTGTTAAATTACGATGTTCTAAAGGTGAACATCTGTTTGATAATATATTAGTTTGTGGAGTGACTGATAATTTGTAACGCTGATAAGCCACTCATTTTGTACTGGCATCTTTATAGTAACAGAATCCAAACTATTGAGTTAGTATTTTCTAATCTCCATGGCATTTGTTTTGCATAGCTTTTTTTACATATATTTAGTATATTGTATATGTCATTACCACTATCAATGAGAAGAACCAGATGTTTCGATAAGGAAGAATTCATTTTCAAAAACAGCCAAAGAAATGTAAAATCCCACTAGATAAAAGTAATGTGGTAGTGGAAAGTGAAACAGATACCACAAATATAGACAGGCCATCAAGACCAAAACCCAAATGGAACACACTTTTATATGATGTGGAACCCAGGCCATCAGGAATTTTTGTTTTCTAAATAGGGTTTTCATAATATCATATTTAGCTTGCAGCTACTTGCTATATAGTAAAAAATGGCTATTGTCAAATAAAGGTAGTGAGAAACAACTGCAAATTCAATAACAGAACAGAGATTAAACTGCATGCAAGATGATCCGAGAACGAGTAGTAAAGAAAAAATTACCTAACACTTTCTCCAAGGTGCATAGATATCGAATTCAGTTGTGCCCTGTTAAGGCTTCTAAGGTTCCCTTTTAGAACTATATCTAAAAACATAATAGCTACAAGGGTAGTCCTCACATTTTTATTGCCCTGTGATGTGATGTGAATTTTTAGGGACATTTCTAACGATAATATATTTGGACCTATCCCGAGATCTATTGGGAACATGGAACATCTATTAAAATTGTAAGTCTTTTATGTAGAAAAGTTTTTGAATTATTAAGCTACAAGTTTTATGTGTGAAAGTTATATTTATTTTTAACCCCATTGGATTATGAAAAGCTTAATGGGTGAGAGTTATATTAATCCCATGATTTCTATTGGATTATGAATTCAAGGAACTTGAGTGGAAATAAACTGAGTGGGTTTCTCCCTGTATACTTGGGAAACTTGAGAAGTATCGAGGATATGTAAGTCCTTAGTATTTGATTTGTGTAGCTTGTGAACTAGTTCTATTTTCTAGTTCTTTCTACATCTCTTTCTGGTGTGCCCTAGCCACTTCATCAAAACAGTAACATAGTGCGGTATTTTTCAATGCAGGGACCTTTCTGGCAACCAATTATCAGGCCCTATTCCTTCAGAACTTGGACAACTACAGAATTTGGTCTCACTGTAAGTTCCTTGGAGTGATCCCTAAATTATAATTTATTAATACCTTCACAATTATTCTGAAAATAACTCTGTAAATGGATAATATACAGGATACTGAATAACAACAGTTTATCAGAGGAGATGCCATGGCAGTTGACCAACTGCTTTAGCCTTACTAGTCTGTAAGAATTTGCCTGAATTGGTGCTATTTTTTGTTCATTTCATCGTGAAATTACAGAGGAAATAATCCTCGTATATTAACTCGTAGTTATTCATACTGGAAACGATCAATTTGTTTTATAGAAACCTCTCCTACAACAATTTGTCTGGGAATATTCCTGTCACACAGAACTTTACAAGGTTTACCCGAGAAAGGTGTAGATATAATGAACACATTTTATTTCTAGATCAAATTCAGTTTTCTTCTTGATATTGTCAAGTCTGTACATTTTATCTGATGGGAACGATTTTTGCCTCAGTTTTTTGGAAATCCAGGTCTCTGTGGTTATTGGATTGAATCACTTTGTGGGATATCTGCCAGACAACCAAAAGGTGAAAACAAAACTAGATATTACAAATCAGATTCCATAGATTTGTATTAAATATCCTTTAGATTATATTGACAGTGTTACCTATTGATTGTGTAAATGGACAGCTTTTGTGTCAACAACAGCTATTGTTTGCATCTCATTTGGTTCAGTGATATTAGTGTGTGTAATCACCATCACTCTCTACCTTTCAAATCAACATAAACCATTCACTAAAGGGTCATCAAGCAAAACGGGTCAAGGTATTATGCCTCATTTCAAATTTGTTATTTCCCAGAGTAAAGCTATCATCTTACCATCAATATCTATGCCTCTTGTTAAAAGATTCTTGCATGTCCTGACCAGGTTCTCGAAGGCTTGTAATATTGCACATGGATATGGCCCTATACATGTATGATGATATCATGAGAATGACCGAAAACTTGAATGAGAAATTTATAATTGGAAATGGTGCTACAAGCACAGTTTACAGATGTGATCTTAAGAACGGTAAGCCAGTTGCTATTAAAAGACTATACACACACTATCCACAAAGCTTGCGGGAATTCGAAACTGAGTTAGAGACTGTTGGAAGTATCAAACATTAATCTGTCCTCCAACAATATCACAGGAAAAATTCCTGTAGAGCTGGGGCATATTATAAATTTAGACAGATTGTGAGTTTTAGTTATTCTAATGTCTTGGTTAAGGCTTCTAAGGTTCCCTTTTAGAACTATATCTAAAAACATAATAGCTGCAAGGGTAGTCCTTACATTTTTATTGCCCTGTGATGTGATGTGAATTTAGGGACATTTCTAACAATAACATATCTGGACCTATCCCGAGATCTATTGGGAGCGCTCTTATTTAACAAATGAGAACTTTCAAACAAATGGCAATCTTGGTGTTGAGACAACGCCCAGTCAACCCAATGGCAAACTGATTAGGTTCTGATGGATGTGCAGCAATCACAAGCGGATAGACATTGCCACTGCCCATATAAATCAACACGAATTTCTCAACAACAATATAAAATAAACAATAGGACCAGCTGGGATCCCTGCTATTTAGATGAGGATAATTTACCAACAATGATTTACACAATAGATCTTAGAATGACAACAATTTAAAATAAAATTGTTTCTCAACATCATCACAACTTTCTGAGAATAAACCATGATAGCTTGACGTTTTATGGTGCAAACAACATTTACAAAGCATATAGATAGAGATAACAAACATTGCTAGAATGGTTTGAGATTCGAATCCAGAAACCAGAAGTTATTTTTCAGGAGATAAATGCCAGTAATAAATCAGTTCCAAATATAGGCCCCACTATTCTGAATTCAAAAAATCTGACAATTACTACATGACGTTAATTTGGTCAACGTCCGATATAGATATAACACAAAGAAAATGCCTAAGGTTATGCACTGTTCTTTTATGGTGTTATATCTCATTGTTATATTGTTATTATCATACTATCTGATTGAAGATTATCATACTATCTAATTGAGAGGGCAATAGCAGGCAAAAGGCAAACATGATATAGCTAATTATTTTATGTTAGTTATTCTGGATGGATTTGGAAGTCCTATGAATTTACTTTGGTAATTTTTGTACATTAATATAATTTTTCCATGTTAAAAAGGGGATTTCTCTTGTTTTGTATTATTATTATAGCGGTGATGATACACTTACATTATCCATCCAAAATAGGCCAGTTTTGGGAACACTTTAAGCATCTTTTACTGAGAAAAAGCTCACTTCTTTGCACAAAATGCACACGTTTTGAAGCTACCAGGCAACCACTATTTAAGAGTATTAAACTGGAGAAGATAAATAGAAATTAGATGACAACAATTCATGGCATAAGGCAAATATGAACATGGCACATATCAGATGGTATACCTGTTGAGTCTTTGAGCTGCACTCTATGTAAGCAGCAGCACCGACTTGTTTCCTCAACTCCTCACCCTGAAGATAAATAGAGACCTTCATATCTTTTCGTGGAGCATGTAGGGTGTAAATGTAGTTTTAATAAGCATGTCCATCATCTAAATTCAAGAGTTGTGCAAGCTAAAATCCCAAACATGGGAACATCTAAGCAACTTCACCTAAACTGGAATTGCCCTTATTATTAACAACCTAACAATCTAATATCGAGAGTAAGCAAAATGAAACAAACATACTTGTTGTTATAGACATTTTTGTGCCTTACAGCTATAAGCATGAAATGTCCATAAACCAAGGGATCCTAAGTCCCTAAAGGTGTTGTCCCAGCTCCTAAAGAAACAAGGTCAACAATTTACAGCTTCTCCCAGAAGTTCTCCACCAGAAACTGCTCAAAACTAGTCAAAACAGGATCATTTCAAGTGCTCCACTAGCTGGCTGCGTTGCAAAGCACCCAAATACACTGGCTAGGTGTGTTGCAACGCACTTGAATGCACTACCAGGGTGCGTTGAGCGGGAAATGACAAGTGGCAGAGTCATTCAACGAGGTGGAGAGACAATGGAAGCTTCCAGAATCTTCTCCAATGACACTTGCCTCACTGAATTCGACCAGTGATGAGTAAGAGGCTCTCAGTCTCCAAGTGGAAGCAAGAACTGACAGAGAGAAGCCACTAATCAATTCAAGAGCTGACTCATCCTCTTTGCATACATCTATATATGGATCCCTCACCAAGAGATCCAGAGGCTGGAATTTTGTACATTGCAGAGAATTGCTGTTGGTTTTGTGATAGATATCAGAGTATTGGGTGATTTATGCTTTGTTGGAGGTGAAGAAGGGATTCTATGCTGGGAGGCTGATGCTGGATCAGGAATCATCGGTTGTAACTCCTCCTGGATCTTCTTGTTTTATCAATAAAACTACTTGAGTTTCTCCTACATGCTTGTATATCTGATGTGTGTTATATTTGTATGTTTAGCTTAAATCTGATCTTAAGCTTTTTATGAACATAAATCTATGTCTTTGTGTAGTTTCTCTCTTCTGTGAACTTGCAGGAACTTGGTGACGCTGGGCAAGTGAGGGAGCAGATCGGTGGAAGCTGGCAAAGAGAAGAGAGATTGGATCGAACAACTAGCGCAAGACACAGGCCGGTTCATCTTAATCATCTTCGTTTATAGTTCATAAAGAAGAATACAAGAGTAGTTTTCCTTTTTTGTTTCTGAGGTCTCTGTCACAACCCTGTGGGATAGGGTCGTTCTGAATAGACACTTTTCCCGAAAACACCTGTGCAGTTGTTATTGGTGTAGTACCCAGATTGTCGGCCAAATAACACTTATCTTCACGAAGATCTGCATTGTGAATAAAAATCACCACTGAATCAGCCTGACAAGTTAGATATATATCTCATAAAATGCAGAGCAGGCAGCAGAGGTTGGAATGTTTTCAAAAATGCAGAGCAGGCAGCAGAGGTTAGAATGTTTTCAATCTGCTTTTGTAAAATGCTTGAACTGTGAGATGTCATCAAAGAATTCACCAATTTTACAAACATCACATGCTGATGAAATTCTTTCAGTGAGAAGTAATAAGTTAACTGTTCAAGATTATCATACTATCTAATTGAGAGTGCAATAGCAGGCAAAAGGTAAACATGATATAGCTAATTGTTTTATATTAGTTATTCTGGATGGATTTGGAAGTCCTATGAATTTACTTTGGTAATTTATGTACATTAATATAATTTTTCCAGGTTAAAAAGGGGATTTCTATTGTTTTGTATTATTATTATAGCAGTGATGATACACTTACATTATCCATCCAAAAGAGGCCAGTTTTGGGAACACTTTAAGCATCTTTTACTGAGAAAAAGGTCACTTATTTGCACAAAATGCACACGTTTTGAAGCTACCATGCAACCACTATTTAAGAGTATTAAACTGGAGAAGATAAATGGAAATTAGATGACAACACTTCATGGCATAAGGCAAATATGAACATGGCACATATCAGATGGTATACATGTTGAGTCTTTGAGTTGCACTCTATGTATGCAGCAACACCGACCTGTTTCCTCAACTCCTCACCCTGAAGATAAACAGAGACCTTCATATCTTTTCGTGGAGCATGTAGGGTGTAAATGTAGTTTTATTAAGCATGTCCATCATCTAAATTCAAAAATTTTGCAAGCTAAAATCCCAAACATGGGAACATCTAAGCAACTTCACCTAAGCTGGAATTGCCCTTATTATTAACAACCTAAAATCTAATATCGAGAGTAAGCAAAATGAAACAAACATACTTGTGCGGTTGTTATTGGTGTAGTACCCAGATTGTCGGCCAAATAACGCTTATCTTCACGAAGATCTGCATTGTGAATAAAATTCACCACTGAATCAGCCTGACAAGTTAGATATATGTCTCATAAAATGCAGAGCAGGCAGCAGAGGTTAGAATGTTTTCAATCTGCTTTTGTAAAATGCTTGAACAGTGAGATGTCATTAGAGAATTCACCAATTTTACAAACATCACATGCTGATGAAATTCTTTTAGTGAGAAGTAATAAGTTAATTGTTCAACATTATCATACTATCTGATTGAGAGGGCAATAGCAGGCAAAAAGTAAACATGATATAGCTAATTGTTTTATGTTAGTTATTCTAGATGGATTTGGAAGTCCTATGAATTTACTTTGGTAATTTCTGGACATTAATATAATTTTTCCAGGTTAAAAAGGGGATTTCTGTTGTTTTGTATTATTATTATAGCGGTGATGATACACTTACATTATCCATCCAAAAGAGGCCAGTTTTGGGAACACTTTAAGCATCTTTTACTGAGAAAAAGGTCACTTCTTTGCACAAAATGCACACGTTTTGAAGCTACCAGGCAACCACTATTTAAGAGTATTAAACTGGAGAAGATAAACAGAAATTAGATGACAACACTTCATGGCATAAGGCAAATATGAACATGGCACATATCAGATGGTATACCTGTTGAGTCTTTGAGCTGCACTCTATGTATGCAGCAGCACCGACCTGTTTCCTCAACTCCTCACCCTGAAGATAAACAGAGACCTTCATATCTTTTCGTGGAGCATGTAGGGTGTAAATGCAGTTTTATTAAGCATGTCCATCATCTAAATTCAAAAGTTGTGCAAGCTAAAATCCCAAACATGGGAACATCTAAGCAACTTCACCTAAACTGGAATTGCCCTTATTATTAACAACCTAACAATCTAATATCGAGAGTAAGCAAAATGAAACAAACATACCTGTGCAGTTGTTATTGGTGTAGTACCCAGATTGTCAGCCAAATAACACTTATCTTCACGAAGATCTGCATTGTGAATCAAATTCACCACTGAATTAGCCTGACAAGTTAGATATATGTCTCATAAAATGCAGAGCAGGCAGCAGAGGTTGGAATGTTTTCAAAAATGCAGAGCAGGCAGCAGAGGTTAGAATGTTTTCAATCTACTTTTGTAAAATGCTTGAACTGTGAGATGTCATCAGAGAATTCACCAATTTTACAAACATCACATGCTGATGAAATTCTTTCAGTGAGAAGTAATAAGTTAACTGTTCAAGATTATCATACTATCTGATTGAGAGGGAAATAGCAGGCAAAAGGTAAACATGATATAGCTAATTGCTTTATGTTAGTTATTCTGGATGGATTTGGAAGTCCTATGAATTTACTTTGGTAATTTCTGTACATTAATATAATTTTTCCAGGTTAAAAAGGGGATTTCTACTGTTTTGTATTATTATTATAGCGGTGATGATACACTTACATTATCCATCCAAAAGAGGCCAGTTTTGGGAACACTTTAAGCATCTTTTACTGAGAAAAAGGTCACTTCTTTGCACAAAATGCACACGTTTTGAAGCTACCAGGCAACCACTATTTAAGAGTATTAAACTGGAGAAGATAAACAGAAATTAGATGACAACACTTCATGGCATAAGGCAAATATGAACATGGCACATATCAGATGGTATACATGTTGAGTCTTTGAGCTGCACTCTATGTATGCAGCAACACCAGCTTGTTTCCTCAACTCCTCACCCTGAAGATAAACAGAGACCTTCATCCACTTCCAAGAAACAGAACAGCCATGTAAACATAATATCCTAATTTCCCATGTGTTAGCTTCATTCAAAATGTACAAAACAGATCTGTACCCTGTATAAATTTAAACAGATTTGGGATAGAAGCACAAGGCTACGCGGTTTTGTTCCAACTAGAACAACTGGAACTCCAAGAGCATAATGTTTAAGCTCGGGCATCCACTCCCAAGAAATAGAACAACCATGTAAACATAATATCCTAATTTCCCATGTATTAGCTTCATTCAAAATGTACAAAACATATCTGTACCCTGCATAAATTTAAACAGATTTGGGATAGAAGCACAAGGCTACGCGGGCTACACGGTTTTGTTCCAACTAGAGCAACTGGAACTCCAGGAGCATAATGTCTAAGCTCGGGCATTCACTGCTAAGAAACAGAACATCCATGTAAACATAATATCCTAATTTCCCATGTATTAGCTTCATTCAAAATGTACAAAACAGATCTGTACCCTGCATAAATTTAAACAGATTTGGGATAGAAGCACAAGGCTACGCGGTTTTGTTCCAACTAGAACAACTGGAACTCCAGGAGCATAATGTCTAAGCTCGGGCATCCACTGCCAAGAAACAGAACAGCGATGTAAACATAATATCCTAATTTAGTTTTAGTGAGGATATTGCTAGTAGAATGGCAGGAGAGGGCGACAGATCAAATAAGAAATGCAGTAGAGTCATGATGGATACGGTGACTACAAATTTGGATCTAGGATATGACAACTATAAATGTAATCATGTCGTTGCTCTAGTTTGGATCTCAAATTTTGTTATAGTATTCTTGATCTCATATTTTGTTTTGAGTGTGCCTTGATCCATTGCTTGCGACTATTTTTCATCAATCAACTAGCATTAATAAGTTGTCAATCGATCTAAAGTTTTGGTTGTGTGAGTGGTTTTGGATTCCCTAGCTATGGATTGTTTGGAGACAATAATGATCAATTTAATAGATTTAAGGTATAAAATTCTCCAATCTTTTCAGAATGCTTGGAATGTTGAACCTAAGATGTATTTAGTTTAAAATAGTCTCATGAATCCCCAATTCTTGGTGTCGCTGATAATACCAAGTTGAGGAAGCGACTTTAGTTGAAGAGCACAAGGAGAGCTTCCACTTGAAGACTAGGACGAGGCTTCCATCCTCTAGTGCTCTTCTTATTTATGTAATAACATAAAATATATTGTATTTAAACCATAGTTGAATATCATGGACATTGCAACACATAGTTAGAGGCTACTAGAAGTCGCAACAAAATAATGTATGGAAAAAAAAGTTGGCCTAAAAGTGAAACTTAGGATAAAATTTACGATATGATACTTAGAAGTTGGCCTCACAATAAAATTCTCAATAATGATAGCTTGAACAAAAGTTAATAGGGTAATGGAAAGCAAGGTTACAATAAGAGGTCTGTTTGGTTGCTCAATCAAACAACAGGAAAACTTTGGTTAAAATCTAAACATCACTGTTCGCACTGCTCAATCCCATGAAAAATATTGGTTAAAGTAATGAAATAAGAAATAATTCAATGCAATTAATACATGGTCAATGGAATATCCATCGCTATATATCTACCTCAACAGGTATAATAAGTCTTTATAGGTTTCCAAACTCGCAGTTTAACTTTCCCATATCACTTTGTTAGATATTTCTCACATTCTTATCTAAAGGTAACTCTCACATATATGTATCCGCGATGGGGCTGGGAACAATAACCACAAGTTTTTGCATGTTGAGATGTGTGCCATATTTTCCATTTGTCCTTTCATCTTTATAACGTGTTAAGACAAGGCAACCAATAAATCTCATGCTATTGGGCCATTAATGCATAAGATTTATTGGTTGCCAGTACCTTATGGCTACCATGAGCCATGAAAGCTATACCATGAGCCATGAAAGCCATACATATTTCCGGCGACGTTCAGCGTCAACTTCGACGGCACAGGCCTCTCGCTCCAACTCACGAAAGTCCATCATTCGTACTTCATCATTAATACAACTTGTACAAGCATTCAATGCCACCTCCCCCTTTACCATTTCAAACCTCCTCGGTTTTCGATTTCAAACTGGCATTGGTGCGCATACTACCATTTCAAACCTCCTTGCTTTCGATTTCAAACTGGCATGGGCACGCATATTTTATTTTCAAATGAATTGAGATCTTAAACGATTTCAATCTGGGCAATAGCACTCAATTCTTTTTGTTATGCTGCGCTATTGTATCCACTCTCGGAGAACAACAACCGACGAAGCATAAACAACCTCAACAGAACCAGAAACTATCCACAGCTCAAGCCACTGTTTTTCAAGGTTTCTTGTTCTGTATGCAGATATGGAAATAGCGAAGAAACTAGCTTTGAAACGCTTCCTCCAAAAGCGAAAGGAGAGGTAATCAAACTCTACATCTTCTATAATATTTTCTCTGTATAAATTGAGATGATTGAATCGGCAAATGTGTATTAATGCGATGTTTTTTTGGAGTGCAGATTCAACAGCGTTGCTCCTTACACCAGCGTGGAGAGGGCAACATTGCCTTGGAAAGTAGGAAAGGATTCAGATGACCAGATCATACTGTCGTTGGGTTGTGTATGAAAACAATTGTAAAATGTTGGGGAATGCCACTGACTTTTAATTGCATCACGCAGCATGTTTTACCCTTAACCGATCTGTTTTTTAATCAAATTTTTAGATCGAGGGAACCAACGCGTTTTCTGTATTTCTCCACTGTGAGTACACGGTGGCAGGCAAAACTGATGGCCCGGATAAGAAAGTGGCACTCGAAACGGCAATGTAGCATGAAAGTGCAGAGGAATTTCTTAATCCGGAAGTATTCAATCTTGAAACATTCAGATTAACATTAATGTTGTAACATTTTTTTAAAAGTATATTATAGATTTTTGTAATATATCTTATTTGTGTGGATGTTTGTTTATTTCCTCAAAAAAAATGAATTTAATTATTAAATAATTTTTAGAATAATTATTAATTAAATTAAATTATAGATATTTAATTTTTTAATAATATTTTAAAATATTCTTAATAATATTTATAAATAAATTAAATGTTTAAATTTACCATTTCATTTTTTAAAATAAATTGTTTAACTAAAAATGATATTATATAAAAAAGTTTTATATAAATCATGATATTAGTTTATGGTTTTGTAATAAAATAAGTTTATAAATTAACAATCTCAATATGAGTTTCTATAATTAAATAATTTTATTTATATATTAATATTTTATAATAATAAAATTATAATTTAATTTGATTTTATATTTATTTTGCTATTTAATATATCATATATATTATGGAGTAATTATTTTAATATTTGTATTAGACTAATGAAATATTCTCATTTAGAATTTTCAAGATTGTTAAAAGAAATATTTAATGAGTTGTTAGTGGAACCATTTTTTATTTATGGATATTTCTTTTAAGTCATTTATCTTTTTAGTTTTGTGTTTGGGAAATATTATTAAATTATAAAATATTTTAAAATCTATTTTTTTTTATAGTTAGGCTAACAATTTTTGTGGAAGTAAATTTAGTAATAAAATGATTTAGTCACTAAAGCTTTCTTTCACGATTTATTGTTTCAAAATTTATTTGATCATAACATTTTAATGAGATTATATTTATTAAATTTATTAAGGGTTATATTTAATTAATTAATACAATCTTTTCTACAATTTATTTAACTTAATTTACAATATATCAAAACACAAATACATTTAGAGACTAACAATATTTAGGTGCCTAATAATTTTTAGCATTTTCCATTTATAACTTTTATTCATGGAAAAACCACGAACATTTGTTCCTCACAAACTCATAGTCCACCTCTCTCATATTTCAAACTTTGAATAGAGACTTAACTTAAATTAGTTTGGACTTTGAATAGGGACCCAAACCTTATATTAGGATAGATAGATGGACATTAAATGGTAATTAATCCAAAATCTTTAGTTTAGATCTTGCTTAAAAATTCAACCGATGTCATTAAATATTTTTTCGGAAAGTAAAATTTAAATTAATTTAAAAAAAAAACATCATAGCAAGTTTTGGTTTGCCATAGTTTACCTTGGTTTAGCAATAAGAAAACCAAAAAAATAGAAAAACCATAATTATTTTAGCATCCAAACATAGTGTCTTTGACAATTCACACAATTCATATATACAAATAAACAGTGATACCACCACACCACATAACTCATTTTGTAATAAACTAAATTCACACAATTCATATATACAAATAAACAGTGATACCACCACACCACATAACTCTTGACTTGTTCTATTAGATGGCTTTCAATATCTATATAGGTTGAGATCTTGCACGGATTCCATTTTTCTCAAAATAAAGCTTAAATGAATTTTGAAACTCAAATGAATTTTGGATTACACACTTGATAGCATGTTGAAGTTGAACTTTTCAAAGCAACTTCCAAGATTTGGAATTTTTTTGACATGAGAAATGTTTAATAAATAATTTTTTTTTAGAATAAGTTAGATTCATATAGTATTTCTTGTTATTATATTTGTGTAGATTGAACGATATTAGATTTAATTTGAAGTTTGATTTAAATTTTAAATAACTTTTTATATAATTCCTTTAGAAAGGAAAGCCATCTAATAGAACAAGTCAAGAAAAAATAAATAGAATGAGCGACAAAATTCAAAAACAAGAATGTCAAGAACAAGACCATTAGTAAAACAACTAAACCAAAGGAAAAACCCTAGGAGGATGGAACAGACAAGGCTCAAAAGAGAAGGATTCGGGAAATCTTCAAAAGCAAGAAAAGGTTAAAGTGGGGGCGAGGGGTGGAAGGGGGGAAAGGAAGGCAAGACTAAGAAGAAAGGGCAGGGATCCAGCAACTACTGATCTTCCAGCCGTCATCTCTATTGAGATTGTTAGGCCTTCTTTCAATTTCAATAGCTTCCCTGAACTATCATGGAGAAATTCATCCATTGTCATCGTCTCGTTGTTGTATGAGATGGCAAAACCATTGAAAGGAAGTTAAACAATGATACCACCCCACTACAAGAAGAACACTGACAAAATGCCTAACTATATAATGATTGTTACATGTTATAGAAAAAGAGACAAAACACCTTATCAGATAAAGGTTGTCGCTACTTGATGAGTAGAGAGTCATAGATTTCCCTCAGTTTGAGATGATCGTTGGAGAGAGGGGAGATGTAGTAGAAGGTGGAGAGGTATTAGTTGGTTGCGCATTAATAACAACAGGCGACTCAATGAGCTCCTAAGAATCATAATTAGACACCACATATTTCTCAACCTTTCAAAAACAAGACATTATATCATCAATGCAAAAACATATATTCTTGAGAAGTCACTTGATATCCTCTTGAACTGCAAAGATTTTGTAATTGTCTACATACTTATTTTTTAGAGCTAGACAAAAGAGGGTATCCATCAGTTGATACATACCAAGAGAGTGAAGAAAATGCAGTCTCCTCTTTCTAAATTTCCCAAGATCTGGAATCCATTTAAAATCTTTAACACCCACTTCTGAATTAGAGAAGCAATTCATGTTGCCAAACTCTCTTGATTTAAGGTGTAGAATTTCCATTCAAACCTCCAGTGGGATCCAATCAATAAAACTTGCAACCGAATTCCAACCAAATAATCGTCTACATTGAGGAGTAGAGTTGCTTGCACCCCTGCGTCGAGTTTCCATTCTTTGTCGAGAGGGCATAATCACCTAAAGGAACATATAAACCACATTAACCTCACCAAAACAAAAACCAATTGGACAATACCCCATGTTTTGGACCGTTGACTAGAGCAACAATATTTTGTCACTAATGTGCAATAAATGGAACTCATGGACCAAATATTACAAGCTATAAACTAATACAACTATTGACAGAGTAAAACCAAAAGTTTTGAAAACACAACCAGAGCGAGAGCTATACCCAAAATTTTGGACCCTAAGCCAGAGTAAAAACTCGTCCTCTCTATGGGGATGACCAACTATGGTGGGCACTCTTGTTCAACCCTTGAGGAATATATATATATATATATATATATATATATATATATATATATATATATATATATATATATATATATATATATATATAAGTGTAGGAGACCACAAATTAGAGACTAGGGTCGACCACAAAACATTGACCTAGGTCGAAAGGGACACAAACTAGAAGCATTAAACAATGAAACTCCCAATTACCCAACTAGACTGTAGGAGAGGGAAATATTACTAAAACCACAAGAAAAATTATAGTATACCATACACCACAAACCAAGACAGGAGAATTGAATGAGATTCCTGTAGAATTAGTTCCTTGGAGCACTGAGGTAGGGAGAAACACGACCAATTTGAAGACTAATCTTGTCGCAGTGTTGTGCAAGAATAAGATAAAAAACATTGAACCCCTTCAAAACTCCAATATATTGTGAACAAAATCCAAATTTCCCCTAAAAAAAAGTAACGACTCCTCAATTTACACAAAGATGGATTCAAATGACCCCAACACACAATGTATACCATGACAGAGGAATAAAACCGACCATGTGAGTAGTTCTTCTACCCACCACCCTTGATCACATTGTACCCTTGCCACCATGTAGTTGATCCCATGCATTTATAGTGATAGGACATAAGAGAATGACACAAGGTGCAACAACCATTTACATTCCACAACAAGACGAGGAGAGGACAAGTGTTGGTACTAGCACACTTGTTAAGAAAAACATTCCTCGCCTATTGTAGCATTTCATTTAATGATATTAGAGCATACGTCACCTAATTCCATGGATGAATGATTCAACCCAGGGGTTAAATTTGACGGGTCCCCTTACCCATCAAAGATTTTTTTTTGTGACGGTTTTACTTTTAAACCACTCTTCATGTGACTTTTAATATTTACTTTGACCTTGCATAATATTTTTCCAAACCATTTTTCCAAAACAGCAATGGGAGATGAAAAGTAATCTGGAAACAAGATGCAAGTTGGTTTCACAAGCTTAGCGGGTATGTTGGCTAGCATCCATCATGAACTACATTTATCCTTGTAGCTTTCAAACAAATAACCCAGATTTCACACTATTTTAGCTACCCACTTCCCTTAATATTTAAGATTGATAATTAAAAAAGAACTATGAATCATTGTGTCTTCTCCATGTTATGCCATTCTATACCAGATTGGACGTATTAGGCACTTGGATTAAGAACTCCCCAAAACAATCATGATTTGGATAAACCCCTGGTTTCTTGCACTAGTCGGAACAACCTAGATTTCTTGCGAGTTAAATTTATTTGGCGAAACTCATACAATGGACACTAAATAAGGATTTTTCTCGAGATAGAACCAAGATTTGGAGATTTTATTTTTATTTACTCAAAGCGATTTCTCGCTAAATTTCCCTTTTAATCTACACCAATTATGTTAATTTTTACTTCTACATCCAAGAAATAAACATTGAGGAATATTTGTTGTAAATTCATCTAGCAGGGACATATCAATATTAATGCGTGAGAAAAAAACTATTTTGAATTCTTACAGAAATGATAAAGTAGAGCTAAACATGATGTGGATTAGTTCTATTTTCCTAAAAACAATTTCCAATCCAATTCTAAATCAATAAAATCGTCACTTCATGTTCCAATAAAAAACTAACTTATAACAAAATAATAGGAAACCCCAATTTTAAAAATATTCATCACCGTGTTCCATAAATCTAGGGAAAAAGGCAAATGCCAGTGAAAATGTGGTAAATATAGGTAATTTTAACTTACATCTTTTGAATTCAGAATCGATTGTGCAAAACAACACCTCCCTCGGACTGAATTGAATATAAAATAATACCGAAAATGCATAAGAATTTGTGCGTTGGCCTTGATCTAGTTTGTTTGGGGTGATGGAGAAAATCCATTGGGAGAGGGACATGCAATAAACTTTGGTATCTTGTCTCTGGTCATCTAAACTAGCAGAGTTCGCCATTGTGATTAAAAAAAAGGCATTTAAATTTTCTTTTATTTTCATACATTGTCGAAAACAATTTGGATAGACATGTTATATAGAGTTCTAATTGGTAGCCAACAAAAGGAAATAGAAGCATTACCTGCTTAATAGTGTCCTTCGATGACGAAGAAGTTTACATGCAAACTGGGGTAACAGATGGATCAGGAAAACTATTGTCCGTGTATTGGTTGTGCAGAGTCCTCAAGTTCTCCCAATGGTAACAACATGAAAACAATGCACTGATGCCAAAAACTATTAACAGAAACCGAGTTGTTCATGAAAGAAACCCCAAGAATCACCGTAGGGTTTCCACCCGAATAAACCAATGCACGCAACAGTTGTAGTAGGATATGAAAGGAGAAAGAAACAAGAACAATGACGGGAACGATCAACACAACACTCCAAAGAAATTTCGGACAATAAATTTCATTCAAAATTCCAACATGTATTAAAAAAGCCACCCACCCATAGCCATTTTGAAAAATGACATTAAATGTAATTCCCAATGCTACACTGACTTAAATAAATATATAAAATATATACATAAAATTTGAAACTTCCGATTTTTTTCCTGCCAGTTATTTTGACGTTTTCCCAAATAATTAACCAGTCAACAATGACGTGTTTATTTGAAAATCAACTGTATTTTACGGCAAAAATCGGCAAAAACGGGCAAACAGACGTCAATTTTAAACCCTGATTCAACCACCCATGATTACAAAGAAACACATGAATTCGATGAAGAGAATAAGACACACACTTCCACTAGCCTCCACTAACCTCGCACATTTAATGATGATACGACATTGGTTAACAACCATTGTCTTAAGGCAACCAATAAATCCCATGCTATTGCGCCATTAATGCATAAGATTTATTGGTTGCCAGTACCTTATGGCTACCATGAGCCATGAAAGCCATACCATGAGCCATGAAAGCCATACATATTTCCGGCGACGTTCAGCGTCAACTTCGACGGCACAGGCCTCTCGCTCCAACTCACGAAAGTCCATCATTCGTACTTCATCATTAATACAACTTGTACAAGCATTCAATGCCACCTCCCCCTTTACCATTTCAAACCTCCTCGGTTTTCGATTTCAAACTGGCATTGGCGCGCATACTACCATTTCAAACCTCCTTGCTTTCGATTTCAAACTGGCATGGGCACGCATATTTTATTTTCAAATGAATTGAGATCTTAAACGATTTCAATCTGGGCAATAGCACTCAATTCTTTTTGTTATGCTGCGCTATTGTATCCACTCTCGGAGAACAACAACCGACGAAGCATAAACAACCTCAACAGAACCAGAAACTATCCACAGCTCAAGCCACTGTTTTTCAAGGTTTCTTGTTCTGTATGCAGATATGGAAATAGCGAAGAAACTAGCTTTGAAACGCTTCCTCCAAAAGCGAAAGGAGAGGTAATCAAACTCTACATCTTCTATAATATTTTCTCTGTATAAATTGAGATGATTGAATCGGCAAATGTGTATTAATGCGATGTTTTTTTGGAGTGCAGATTCAACAGCGTTGCTCCTTACACCAGCGTGGAGAGGGCAACATTGCCTTGGAAAGTAGGAAAGGATTCAGATGACCAGATCATACTGTCGTTGGGTTGTGTATGAAAACAATTGTAAAATGTTGGGGAATGCCACTGACTTTTAATTGCATCACGCAGCATGTTTTACCCTTAACCGATCTGTTTTTTAATCAAATTTTTAGATCGAGGGAACCAACGCGTTTTCTGTATTTCTCCACTGTGAGTACACGGTGGCAGGCAAAACTGATGGCCCGGATAAGAAAGTGGCACTCGAAACGGCAATGTAGCATGAAAGTGCAGAGGAATTTCTTAATCCGGAAGTATTCAATCTTGAAACATTCAGATTAACATTAATGTTGTAACATTTTTTTTAAAGTATATTATAGATTTTTGTAATATATCTTATTTGTGTGGATGTTTGTTTATTTCCTCAAAAAAAATGAATTTAATTATTAAATAATTTTTAGAATAATTATTAATTAAATTAAATTATAGATATTTAATTTTTTAATAATATTTTAAAATATTCTTAATAATATTTATAAATAAATTAAATGTTTAAATTTACCATTTCATTTTTTAAAATAAATTGTTTAACTAAAAATGATATTATATAAAAAAGTTTTATATAAATCATGATATTAGTTTATGGTTTTGTAATAAAATAAGTTTATAAATTAACAATCTCAATATGAGTTTCTATAATTAAATAATTTTATTTATATATTAATATTTTATAATAATAAAATTATAATTTAATTTGATTTTATATTTATTTTGCTATTTAATATATCATATATATTATGGAGTAATTATTTTAATATTTGTATTAGACTAATGAAATATTCTCATTTAGAATTTTCAAGATTGTTAAAAGAAATATTTAATGAGTTGTTAGTGGAACCATTTTTTATTTATGGATATTTCTTTTAAGTCATTTATCTTTTTAGCTTTGTGTTTGGGAAATATTATTAAATTATAAAATATTTTAAAATCTATTTTTTTTTATAGTTAGGCTAACAATTTTTGTGGAAGTAAATTTAGTAATAAAATGATTTAGTCACTAAAGCTTTCTTTCACGATTTATTGTTTCAAAATTTATTTGATCATAACATTTTAATGAGATTATATTTATTAAATTTATTAAGGGTTATATTTAATTAATTAATACAATCTTTTCTACAATTTATTTAACTTAATTTACAATATATCAAAACACAAATACATTTAGAGACTAACAATATTTAGGTGCCTAATAATTTTTAGCATTTTCCATTTATAACTTTTATTCATGGAAAAACCACGAACATTTGTTCCTCACAAACTCATAGTCCACCTCTCTCATATTTCAAACTTTGAATAGAGACTTAACTTAAATTAGTTTGGACTTTGAATAGGGACCCAAACCTTATATTAGGATAGATAGATGGACATTAAATGGTAATTAATCCAAAATCTTTAGTTTAGATCTTGCTTAAAAATTCAACCGATGTCATTAAATATTTTTTCGGAAAGTAAAATTTAAATTAATTTAAAAAAAAAACATCATAGCAAGTTTTGGTTTGCCATAGTTTACCTTGGTTTAGCAATAAGAAAACCAAAAAAATAGAAAAACCATAATTATTTTAGCATCCAAACATAGTGTCTTTGACAATTCACACAATTCATATATACAAATAAACAGTGATACCACCACACCACATAACTCATTTTGTAATAAACTAAATTCAAACTTTCTACACCCCCATCAAAACACAAGCGTAGATGAATTCTTCCATGATACTTAACATCTGGTTCTCCATTTACTTTTTCTCAATTGAACCACCTTGAGCTTACCATACTGTAATCTAGTCTCCTTTCAATTGTATTTAGTGCAATTCTGGTTTGGCCTAAGTCCTCCACATCCTTGTTACCACTGCTACTAGGTCGATCCTCAACCAATAACACAAGTTGTTCCTCAAATGGTTCAACTGCTACAAAGATCAAATCTTCATTCCAAAATGGGCTTGACAAGGTTCTAGAATTAGAAGTTCTAGTCCTCAAAACCTATATACCCAGTTGCACCCTCACTTTGAGCTCAGAAAAATTATCTTTTCAGGAATCTACAAGTCTTGGGCTTCAATTACATTGACCCTTAGATACCATAATTTTGGGGACAAATATACTTTTGATCTTGTATTCATCATACCTCCTGTATCATATTACCAAGCCTCTGGGAATGTTTCGTCTACTTGTGTTCCCATCCAAACTGCAAGCATAATATCACCTTTGACTCTACCATCACTATCACACCTACGAGTTGGCGATGTGCAATGAGTCAGGTGACATAACTCTCGGTTAAAGGCGATGAGTTGTGGTGTGATGAGTCGGGCGATCGGTTAAACGCGCCCAAGTCACATGTGAAGAAATGCAACGAAGGTACAAGTCATGTGCGACGAATTATGACAAGAGGGCAAGTTGCGACGAGCTAGCATGGGGTTCGAAAAATGACTAAGTGTGGGACGAGTTGCGACGAGTTTATATGATAGGAGAAAAATTGAACGGTTGGGTGGAGTCGACCCATAGTTGGGCAAGCCGACTTGAGGATGGACGAACTGACATGTTTGGTGGCCGAGTAATATGGTTGTCCTGGGAAAGCCGACCCATCGACATCCACGGAGGAACCATATAAAAGGATGGAGGACACATGGAGGAGAATACAAGCAAGAACACAAGTCATTCCAAGCAAATCAAGAAAACTTGGCGAGCAAAGGAAGTGTGAGCATACGGTGCAAGCGAATAGGTTGGCCCGAAGCACTAGGCCGAAATTGCATAAAAACCAAACTTCAGTGTGGCGGGTGAACCGAAGGGCGAGGCTGCCTGGACGAGTCAGGTGACAGTCACAGGGTGAGTTGCTGCGGGCACGCCTGCCCGAAGTTTGAACGTATGGGTGAACAGTCAAGCGAGTGAAGAGTTAGGCGCGGCAAGGTTGGGCTAGCCAAACCCGAGGTGCAGGTAGGTTGCACGAAGGTGCGGGCGCCCTTGCCCACGAGCTGGGCAGTGTAACATAAAGGCGTTGGGCGAGGAGAAATGACGAGTCAGAGCGAGTGTGCACGACAAGTCGGGTCGGGTCAAACGACCAGCTGGGCAAGTTGACACAGAGAGTTAGGCACAATGAGCTGGGTGAGGTGACACGACGATCTGGGAAGGGTTGAATGACAAACTTGGGTGAGGCTGAACGATAGCCTGGGCGAGGCTGAACGAGAAATTGGGCAGGGCTGAACGAAGCTTGGGTGAGGCTGAACGAAGGCTGAATTGGAAGTGAAGTTTGGCAATTTTTCCCAAGGTAAATTTGGGGTTTCCTTGTAAAGGTTGATGTTGTATAAACACTTGTAAAAATTATATATTTATATATTGTTGGGCAAGATCTAATGAGGGAGTTTCCCCTCCCTTTGAAGAAATATTGTATTGTTGTACTTTTATGATGATGATGAATGTTTCCGCTGTGTAAGAGAATGATGAATGCTTAGTGAAGTTGAAAAATATTCTAAGTATTGAATGTTAGGCGTAGTCCGTACTCGAGAGTATTGTTAAAAAGAAACTGGGTAGCAGTGCCGCACCTGCCTATGTGCAGTTGAAAGACTACCGCTAGGATAGGGGCATGACAGGTGATATCAGAGGTTGATTCAGTTGAACCAGATTTACAAGAAGAATATGGTCGCTAATAGATCACAGAGAAAGATGATGGCAAGTCAAGCGGAGGAACCTCAAGTTATGACAGGGGAATCTAGCAAGGATGCTGAGACAGTTTTCATGGATAAGGTATTGGATCGAATGGAGGAATTAGCTTCTGAAGTAGCTTCGATGAAGGCCGAGAATGCTGAATTTCGAGATAGCTACACGAAGTTGAAGGAAGATTTTGAAGACCTCAAAATCCGATACGAGTATACATAATGGTTGTATACACAAACAAAGAAAGAAGTCAAAGAGATTGGAGTTGCAAGGGACCAAGGTTTGGCAGAAATCTTGAAGTTGCAGAAAAATCTTGGAGATGCTCAAAATGAGATAACGGTTCTGAAGAAGGAAATTGGGCAAAGTTCTGGTGGAGGAGTTTCTCATGTGAAGGTCAAAGAACCTGATTCTTATGATGAGACAAGAAGTGCAAAAACTCTTGGTAACTTTCTATGGGATATGGAGCAATACTTGGAGCGTTTGGGTATGTCTGATGATGAGGCCAAAGTGAAGGTAGTTGCTCAATTCTTGACGAAGGATGCTAAGATGTGGTGGCAAAGAAAGATGGACCAGATTGCTAATGGTAATGTTGTGGAAATCACTTCGTGGGATGACATGAAGAAAGCTTTGCAAGCTCATTTTAGTCCACAAGACGAGACATGGGATGCAAGGATGAAGATAAAATACATAAAGCAAACAGGGAGTCTACAAGCATATCAACGAGAGTTCTCAAGTGCAGTTTTGGAGTTACCTGATATGGCAGAAAGGGACAAGGTGTTCAATTTCATTATAGGATTGAAACCTTGGGCATGCAATGAGGTGAAGAGGCAAAATATTAAGACACTTGAAGAATATTTTGCAGCAGTTGATCACTTGGTAGAACATTATGATGAAGGAACCGAAGAGAGAAAGAAGAAGATTGATAAGCCGAAAGAGAAGTCTACGAAAGAAGAGCCTTCGAGATCGTATGATAAGACGAAGACGAAGAAGCCCTTGAAGTGTTGGATATGTGAAGAACCACATACGGTGAAGAATTTTCCTTCTATCAAAAGTGGCAGTGATGGCACAATTCGATGCGAAGAAGAAGAAAAAAGAAACTTTCGTTGGAGTTATGCATATTTTGGGAGTTGCAGTGGCTACGAAAGTGATCTCACGAAGAGATCCCGAAAGGAACCAGTTGGAATATGTGGAGATGAAGATTGGGAAAGGCACTATTCTCACTATGGTGGATAGTGGTGCAACTCATAACTTCATGAGTGAAGATACTACGAGGAAGATTGGGCTGAAATTTATACCAATTCAAGCACAATTGAAAGCGGTGAATTCTCCACCTGATTCTGTGATTGGTGTGGTTGAGAAGGTTGATGTGACACTAGGTGAATGGACAGGGAAGCTCAATTTCACAGTTGTGCAGATAGATGACTATGAAGTTGTATTGGGCATGGAATTTATGAAGCAATTTGAAGCTATGATAGTTCCACACATGAAGAAGTTGTATATTTATGACGAGCGTAAGGAAGTACCCATTGGTATACCAACCAAAGGGGCTACAACAGTCGAATGCAAGCTAACAATGATGAATGTGGAGGAAGTCAAGCGAGATGAGGAAGTCTATAAGAGGTTGTCTTCTACAGAGGAAAAACTTATGGAGCAGTCATAGGTGATTAGATCGTTGTATTATAGTATCTTGGATCTATCAAGCAGACTAGAGGAAATGGAGAAGGATGAGGATGCTAGACTGGATGATCAGACGGAGAGCCAGGAAGCATACTTGCAGAGATTAGAGGTGGAAGATCCTTATATATGGATTGAGCTAATATGAGCCCTCATGGCAACCAATAAATCCCATGCTATTGGGCCATTAATGCATAAGATTTATTGGTTGCCAGTACCTTATGGCTACCATGAGCCATGAAAGCCATACCATGAGCCATGAAAGCCATACATATTTCCGGCGACGTTCAGCGTCAACTTCGACGGCGCAGGCCTCTCGCTCCAACTCACGAAAGTCCATCATTCGTACTTCATCATTAATACAACTTGTACAAGCATTCAATGCCACCTCCCCCTTTACCATTTCAAACCTCCTCGGTTTTCGATTTCAAACTGGCATTGGCACGCATACTACCATTTCAAACCTCCTTGCTTTCGATTTCAAACTGGCATGGGCACGCATATTTTATTTTCAAATGAATTGAGATCTTAAACGATTTCAATCTGGGCAATAACACTCAATTCTTTTTGTTATGCTGCGCTATTGTATCCACTCTCGGAGAACAGCAACCGACGAAGCATAAACAACCTCAACAGAACCAGCCCCCTGAGGGAATAACAAAGGGGACATGTTCATCACGGGGAGGAGATGTCAAGAGTTGCCAAGCCTGTGCGCTCTGTGGATTGCAAGACCATGATCAAGCAATACACCGTCTCTCTTTTATCATAGAGCACAACTCCTACAAGGTGCTCATGCTTGGAAAGCTTCCAACGCTGAGACTGAAATATAGTTTCAGCAACAATAATGTTAATTCCATATTAGCAGATAATGATTTGGCCATTGATGCACTACTTACAGTGGGCACTAGTTTGTTCCGCTCGAACGACTTTGCGTCTGGTTTGGCGATTTGCGACATCATTATGTAGAAAAACCATGATCATGCAAAAACCGCTGAAATAAGAGTGGGGTTGGAAAATTGAGTGAAACTAGAGGTTATTGAAGTTATTACTAAAGGTGTGGGAGGAAGAGGGCATTGGTATCAATGTCTGAATGGCCATTACTACGTGGTAGGGGGATGCAGAGGACCAAAGTAGACATCTCAATGCCCAGATTGCAGGGTCACAGTGGGAGGACTCTCTCGCCGTCCAGCAGATGGAAATCACCATGCAGACATTGATGGCAGTTCTCATCCTGCCTGGAGCAACAACACAGGTCTTGGAGCTCTTGCCTGACAGATGATGTTGAAATTATGAGTATGTTTGGGAGTTTTACAGTTGCAACAAGAAGGAAAGGTGTATAAGTACAATGCAGTAACCATCAAAGTGGAATACTTGTCTAGTTTGAAGAGTCTGATCATTTTTGAAAATTTGGCCAAAATGCATTACATGTTATAAAATATGTGAAAAAATACTCTGGTATCAAATCCGTGTCTTTTATCAATTGGTTCTATGATTTATCGTTTCTCAGTTGATATTATCAAGGAATGTGTGTTTGTATTAGTATTTCAGTTGATATTATCAAGGAATGTGTGTTTGTATTAGTATTTTTAAATTTAGATATAGTAAAAAAATAACAGAATATATATTTTCATTGGCCATTGAATATTTCGAATAAATTTTTATGTCTCGTTACAATGTTAAAATTACTATTTTGAAAGGTTAAAATTAAAATTACTATTTTTAAAGGTCAAAATTATTTGTAGAATTGAGGCTTTTCATAACAATTATGAGAAGAGTTTCCCCATAAATTACATGTAGAAAACTTTTGTCCATGCGTATCGAACCAACTAGTGTGGTTCATTGTCACGACAATTTGAGGAGTCATCATGGCCGCACATTAAATAAGGAGAGCAGACCTTCCCAACAGCAAGGTTGACTAGGTTGACCATCAACGACTATATAGAAAAACGGCTAGATAATATTTTAATGTCAAAATAATATTATAAATATAATAAATAATTATATATTAGAATGTAATTCCATTTTATTTTATTTATATATATTATAAATATATTTAATTCTTTTTTAATTTATTTATTTAAATCATTAGAGATAAGTAAAGGGGTTTTAGAAATTTATTTAATTCCTTTTTAATTTAGTTAATCATTTAAAATTACTATGGATTGTTATTTTATTTTATTTTATTTATATATTATTCTTAGATTATTAAATTAATTTATTATCATTAGGGATAGGTAAAAGGGGTTATTTTTAATAATATTGATTTAGTGGAATTAAAATTATTAATATCAATTTAATAATATTGATATTGATTTGGAACATAGATTTTATGGTGAAGGGGGGTTTTTAGAAAAATTTTCTTTGTTATTAAATTAATTTATTCAATTCCTTTTTAATTAATTTAATCACTTAAATTACTAGGGACAAGAATGTTATTAAATTTCATTTTATTTATATATTAATCTTAGGTTGTTAAATCAACTTATTATCACCAGGGAAAGTGAAAGGGGTTTTTTTCAAAAATATTGATTTAGTGGAATTAATTCAATACTATTGATATTGATTTAATAATATTTGTTGGAATATATTTAATTTATATTGATCTTAAGGTAAAGGTAAAAGCTTAAAAAGAGAAAAAAAAAAGGAAAGCCATCTAATAGAACAAGTCAGGAAAAAATAAATAGAATGAGCGACAGAATTTAAAAACAAGAATGTCAAGAACAAGATCATTAGTAAAACAACTAAACCAAAGGAAAAACCTTTGGAGGATGGAACAGACAAGGCTCAAAAGAGGGGGGGCAGGGGGGAGGGAGAAGGGGGGAAAGGAAG
The DNA here is from genome assembly GCA_031772625.1 of Pinus tabuliformis. NCBI lineage: Eukaryota > Viridiplantae > Streptophyta > Pinopsida > Pinales > Pinaceae > Pinus > Pinus tabuliformis. The sequence goes on along the minus strand of CM062818.1, from coordinate 439,725,998 downwards.
GCAAGACTAAGAAGAAAGGGCAGGGATCCAACAACACTGATCTTCCAGCCGTCATCTCTATTGAGATTGTTAGGCCTTCTTTCAATTTCAATAGCTTCCCTGAATTTTCGGTGATGGAACTGCACAGTTCCATCACCGAAAATTCAGGGAAGCTATTGAAATTGAAAGAAGGCCTAACAATCTCAATAGAGATGACGGCTGGAAGATCAGTAGTTGCTGGATCCCTGCCCTTTCTTCTTAGTCTTGCCTTCCTTTCCCCCCTTCCACCCCTCGCCCCCACTTTAACCTTTTCTTGCTTTTGAAGATTTCCCGAATCCTTCTCTTTTGAGCCTTGTCTGTTCCATCCTCCTAGGGTTTTTCCTTTGGTTTAGTTGTTTTACTAATGGTCTTGTTCTTGACATTCTTGTTTTTGAATTTTGTCGCTCATTCTATTTATTTTTTCTTGACTTGTTCTATTAGATGGCTTTCCTTTCTAAAGGAATTATATAAAAAGTTATTTAAAATTTAAATCAAACTTCAAATTAAATCTAATATCGTTCAATCTACACAAATATAATAACAAGAAATACTATATGAATCTAACTTATTCTAAAAAAAAATTATTTATTAAACATTTCTCATGTCAAAAAAATTCCAAATCTTGGAAGTTGCTTTGAAAAGTTCAACTTCAACATGCTATCAAGTGTGTAATCCAAAATTCATTTGAGTTTCAAAATTCATTTAAGCTTTATTTTGAGAAAAATGGAATCCGTGCAAGATCTCAACCTATATAGATATTGAAAGCCATCTAATAGAACAAGTCAAGAGTTATGTGGTGTGGTGGTATCACTGTTTATTTGTATATATGAATTGTGTGAATTTAGTTTATTACAAAATGAGTTATGTGGTGTGGTGGTATCACTGTTTATTTGTATATATGAATTGTGTGAATTGTCAAAGACACTATGTTTGGATGCTAAAATAATTATGGTTTTTCTATTTTTTTGGTTTTCTTATTGCTAAACCAAGGTAAACTATGGCAAACCAAAACTTGCTATGATGTTTTTTTTTTAAATTAATTTAAATTTTACTTTCCGAAAAAATATTTAATGACATCGGTTGAATTTTTAAGCAAGATCTAAACTAAAGATTTTGGATTAATTACCATTTAATGTCCATCTATCTATCCTAATATAAGGTTTGGGTCCCTATTCAAAGTCCAAACTAATTTAAGTTAAGTCTCTATTCAAAGTTTGAAATATGAGAGAGGTGGACTATGAGTTTGTGAGGAACAAATGTTCGTGGTTTTTCCATGAATAAAAGTTATAAATGGAAAATGCTAAAAATTATTAGGCACCTAAATATTGTTAGTCTCTAAATGTATTTGTGTTTTGATATATTGTAAATTAAGTTAAATAAATTGTAGAAAAGATTGTATTAATTAATTAAATATAACCCTTAATAAATTTAATAAATATAATCTCATTAAAATGTTATGATCAAATAAATTTTGAAACAATAAATCGTGAAAGAAAGCTTTAGTGACTAAATCATTTTATTACTAAATTTACTTCCACAAAAATTGTTAGCCTAACTATAAAAAAAAATAGATTTTAAAATATTTTATAATTTAATAATATTTCCCAAACACAAAACTAAAAAGATAAATGACTTAAAAGAAATATCCATAAATAAAAAATGGTTCCACTAACAACTCATTAAATATTTCTTTTAACAATCTTGAAAATTCTAAATGAGAATATTTCATTAGTCTAATACAAATATTAAAATAATTACTCCATAATATATATGATATATTAAATAGCAAAATAAATATAAAATCAAATTAAATTATAATTTTATTATTATAAAATATTAATATATAAATAAAATTATTTAATTATAGAAACTCATATTGAGATTGTTAATTTATAAACTTATTTTATTACAAAACCATAAACTAATATCATGATTTATATAAAACTTTTTTATATAATATCATTTTTAGTTAAACAATTTATTTTAAAAAATGAAATGGTAAATTTAAACATTTAATTTATTTATAAATATTATTAAGAATATTTTAAAATATTATTAAAAAATTAAATATCTATAATTTAATTTAATTAATAATTATTCTAAAAATTATTTAATAATTAAATTCATTTTTTTTGAGGAAATAAACAAACATCCACACAAATAAGATATATTACAAAAATCTATAATATACTTAAAAAAAAATGTTACAACATTAATGTTAATCTGAATGTTTCAAGATTGAATACTTCCGGATTAAGAAATTCCTCTGCACTTTCATGCTACATTGCCGTTTCGAGTGCCACTTTCTTATCCGGGCCATCAGTTTTGCCTGCCACCGTGTACTCACAGTGGAGAAATACAGAAAACGCGTTGGTTCCCTCGATCTAAAAATTTGATTAAAAAACAGATCGGTTAAGGGTAAAACATGCTGCGTGATGCAATTAAAAGTCAGTGGCATTCCCCAACATTTTACAATTGTTTTCATACACAACCCAACGACAGTATGATCTGGTCATCTGAATCCTTTCCTACTTTCCAAGGCAATGTTGCCCTCTCCACGCTGGTGTAAGGAGCAACGCTGTTGAATCTGCACTCCAAAAAAACATCGCATTAATACACATTTGCCGATTCAATCATCTCAATTTATACAGAGAAAATATTATAGAAGATGTAGAGTTTGATTACCTCTCCTTTCGCTTTTGGAGGAAGCGTTTCAAAGCTAGTTTCTTCGCTATTTCCATATCTGCATACAGAACAAGAAACCTTGAAAAACAGTGGCTTGAGCTGTGGATAGTTTCTGGTTCTGTTGAGGTTGTTTATGCTTCGTCGGTTGTTGTTCTCCGAGAGTGGATACAATAGCGCAGCATAACAAAAAGAATTGAGTGCTATTGCCCAGATTGAAATCGTTTAAGATCTCAATTCATTTGAAAATAAAATATGCGTGCCCATGCCAGTTTGAAATCGAAAGCAAGGAGGTTTGAAATGGTAGTATGCGCGCCAATGCCAGTTTGAAATCGAAAACCGAGGAGGTTTGAAATGGTAAAGGGGGAGGTGGCATTGAATGCTTGTACAAGTTGTATTAATGATGAAGTACGAATGATGGACTTTCGTGAGTTGGAGCGAGAGGCCTGTGCCGTCGAAGTTGACGCTGAACGTCGCCGGAAATATGTATGGCTTTCATGGCTCATGGTATGGCTTTCATGGCTCATGGTAGCCATAAGGTACTGGCAACCAATAAATCTTATGCATTAATGGCGCAATAGCATGGGATTTATTGGTTGCCTTAAGACAATGGTTGTTAACCAATGTCGTATCATCATTAAATGTGCGAGGTTAGTGGAGGCTAGTGGAAGTGTGTGTCTTATTCTCTTCATCGAATTCATGTGTTTCTTTGTAATCATGGGTGGTTGAATCAGGGTTTAAAATTGACGTCTGTTTGCCCGTTTTTGCCGATTTTTGCCGTAAAATACAGTTGATTTTCAAATAAACACGTCATTGTTGACTGGTTAATTATTTGGGAAAACGTCAAAATAACTGGCAGGAAAAAAATCGGAAGTTTCAAATTTTATGTATATATTTTATATATTTATTTAAGTCAGTGTAGCATTGGGAATTACATTTAATGTCATTTTTCAAAATGGCTATGGGTGGGTGGCTTTTTTAATACATGTTGGAATTTTGAATGAAATTTATTGTCCGAAATTTCTTTGGAGTGTTGTGTTGATCGTTCCCGTCATTGTTCTTGTTTCTTTCTCCTTTCATATCCTACTACAACTGTTGCGTGCATTGGTTTATTCGGGTGGAAACCCTACGATGATTCTTGGGGTTTCTTTCATGAACAACTCGGTTTCTGGTAATAGTTTTTGGCATCAGTGCATTGTTTACATGTTGTTACTATTGGGAGAACTTGAGGACTCTGCACAACCAATACACGGACAATAATTTTCCTGATCCCTCTGTTACCCCAGTTTGCATGTAAACTTCTTCGTCATCGAAAGACACTATTAAGCAGGGAATGCTTCTATTTCCTTTTGTTGGCTACCAATTAGAACTCTATATAACATGTCTATCCAAATTGTTTTCGACAATGTATGAAAATAAAAGAAAATTTAAATACCTTTTTTTTAATCATAATGGTGAACTCTGCTAGTTTAGATGCCCAGAGACAAGACACCAAAGTTTATTGCATGTCCCTCTCCTAATGGATTTTCTCCATCACCCCAAACAAACTAGATCAAGGCCAACGCACAAATTTTTATGCATTTTTGGTATTATTTTATATTCAATTCAGTAAGAGGGAGTTGTTGTTTTGCACAATCGACTCTGAATTCAAAAGATGTAAGTTAAAATTACCTATATTTACCACATTTTCACTGGCATTTGCCTTTTTCCCTAGATTTATGGAACACGGTGATGAATATTTTTAAAATTGGGGTTTCCTATTATTTTGTTATAAGTTAGTTTTTTATCTGAACTTGAAGTGAAGATTTTATTGATTTAGAATTGGATTGGATAGAACTAATCCACATCATGTTTAGTTCTACTTTATCATTTCTGTAAGACTTCAAAATAGTTTTTTTCTCACGCATTAATATTGATATGTGGCTGTTAGATGAATTTACAACAAATATTCCTCAATGTTTATTTCTTGGATGTAGAAGTAAAAATTAGCATAATTGGTGTAGATTAAAAGGGAAATTTAGCGAGAAATCACTTTGAGTAAATAAAAATAAAATCTCCAAATCTTGGTTCTATCTCGAGAAAAATCCTTATTTAGTGTCCATTATATGAGTTTCGCCAAATAAATTTAACTCGCAAGAAATCTAGGTTGTTCCGACTAGTGCAAGAAACCAGGTGTTCTTATCCAAATCATGATTGTTTTGGGGAGTTCTTAATCCAAGTGCCTAATACGTCCAATCTGGTATAGAATGGCATAACATGGAGAAGACACAATGATTCATAGTTCTTTTTTAATTATCAATCTTAAATATTAAGGGAAGTGGGTAGCTAAAATAGTGTGAAATCTGGGCTATTTGTTCGAAAGCTACAAGGATAAATGTAGTTCATGATGGATGCTAGCCAACATACCCGCTAAGCTTGTGAAACCAACTTGCATCTTGTTTCCAGATTACTTTTCATCTCCCATTGCTGTTTTGGAAAAATGGTTTGGAAAAATATTATGCAAGGTAAAAGTAAATATTAAAAGTCACATGAAGAGTGGTTTAAAAGTAAAACCGTCACAAAAAAAATTCTTTGATGGGTAAGGGGACCCGTCAAATTTAACCCCTGGGTTGAATCATTCATCCATGGAATTAGGTGACGTATGCTCTAATATCATTAAATGAAATGCTACAATAGGCGAGGAATGTTTTTCTTAACAAGTGTGCTAGTACCAACACTTGTCCTCTCCTCGTCTTGTTGTGGAATGTAAATGGTTGTTGCACCTTGCGTCATTCTCTTATGTCCTATCACTATAAATGCATGGGATCAACTACATGGTGGCAAGGGTACAATGTGATCAAGGGTGGTGGGTAGAAGAACTACTCACATGGTCGGTTTTATTCCTCTGTCATGGTATACATTGTGTGTTGGGGTCATTTGAATCCATCTTTGTGTAAATTGAGGAGTCGTTACTTTTTTTTAGGGGAAATTTGGATTTTGTTCACAATATATTGGAGTTTTGAAGGGGTTCAATGTTTTTTATCTTATTCTTGCACAACACTGCGACAAGATTAGTCTTCAAATTGGTCGTGTTTCTCCCTACCTCAGTGCTCCAAGGAACTAATTCTACAGGAATCTCATTCAATTCTCCTGTCTTGGTTTGTGGTGTATGGTATACTATAATTTTTCTTGTGGTTTTAGTAATATTTCCCTTTCCTGCAATTTAGTTGGGAAATTGGGAGTTTCATTGTTTAATGCTTCTAGTTTGTGTCCCTTTCGACCTAGGTCAATGTTTTGTGGTCGACCCTAGTCTCTAATTTGTGGTCTCCTACACTTATATATATATATATATATATATATATATATATATTCCTCAAGGGTTGAACAAGAGTGCCCACCATAGTTGGTCATCCCCATAGAGAGGACGAGTTTTTACTTTGGCTTAGGGTCCAAAATTTTGGATATAGCTCTCGCACTGGTTGTGTGTTCAAAACTTTTGGTTTTACTCTGTCAATAGTTGTATTAGTTTATAGCTTGTAATATTTGGTCCATGAGTTCCATTTATTGCACATTAGTGACAAAATATTGTTGCTCTAGTCAACGGTCCAAAACATGGGGTATTGTCCAATTGGTTTTTGTTTTGGTGAGGTTAATGTGGTTTATATGTTCCTTTAGGTGATTATGCCCTCTCGACAAAGAATGGAAACTCGACGCAGGGGTGCAAGCAACTCTACTCCTCAATGTAGACGATTATTTGGTTGGAATTCGGTTGCAAGTTTTATTGATTTGATCCCACTGGAGGTTTGAATGGAAATTCTACACCTTAAATCAAGAGAGTTTGGCAACATGAATTGCTTCTCTAATTCAGAAGTGGGTGTTAAAGATTTTAAATGGATTCCAGATCTTGGGAAATTTAGAAAGAGGAGACTGCATTTTCTTCACTCTCTTGGTATGTATCAACTGATGGATACCCTCTTTTGTCTAGCTCTCAAAAATAAGTATGTAGACAATTACAAAATCTTTGCAGTTCAAGAGGATATCAAGTGACTTCTCAAGAATATATGTTTTTGCATTGATGATATAATGTCTTGTTTTTGAAAGGTTGAGAAATATGTGGTGTCTAATTATGATTCTTAGGAGCTCATTGAGCCGCCTGTTGTTATTAATGCGCAACCAACTAATACCTCTCCACCTTCTACTACATCTCCCCTCTCTCCAACGATCATCTCAAACTGAGGGAAATCTATGACTCTCTACTCATCAAGTAGCGACAACCTTTATCTGATAAGGTGTTTTGTCTCTTTTTCTATAACATGTAACAATCATTATATAGTTAGGCATTTTGTCAGTGTTCTTCTTGTAGTGGGGTGGTATCATTGTTTAACTTCCTTTCAATGGTTTTGCCATCTCATACAACAACGAGACGATGACAATGGATGAATTTCTCCATGATAGTTCAGCTTGTGGTCTTCTTTCTTATGTGGCTATTGGGAGCGTACCTTATTATGGTTTAATTTCCTCTATATTGGTTATAGGAAACAACATTCCTACTAGAAAGTGGATATAAATGATGATAATTATGAGATCTTGTTTTTGACTTATGGGATCTTGTTTTTGAGAGTCGATCAATCTATTTGGAGACTTATACTCCCAGATCAACGTTCTTGGTGACCATATGCTATCAATGTAAAACTTTTATATTAATGGAAATCCTTTTATACTCGCTTAAAAAAAGATCTAGGGAATTCTAATATATGTGTATCTTGGAGTTGTCAAATTCTTTATGTTGTTTGAGTGTCTTTATGTTAATTTTTCCACACAATTTTTTTTTTTTTTTAATGTTCTGGGTTTTTATGCTTCTGCTTCTTGTCAAAGAACGTTATATTTACAAAATTTGTCATTCAAGAGTAATGTTCTTATAATAAATTAATCCTTCACCAATAAAAATTTGATTAAAAAATTACTCTTCAATAATATAGTTTTTTTTTACATAACTCTGGGCTATAAAATATTCCTCTTAACACAATAAACTTACATATAAAAACAAAATATATATTTTTAAATATTAATTAATTAAAATATAATTTATTATCTATATAATTTTAAAATTATAAAATGTTCAAAATATTATTTCATATTAAACATTTTCTTATCTATTTATATTAAGCATGGTAATATAATAATCGCAAATTTGATTTGAAAAAGAAATATTTTAAATATATTAATTTATTTTAAAATTTAAATAATATTCATATGCTAAATATTAACAAAAACATAAAGCTTAACTATATTGAAAAAATAATAGATGTTTCAAGGCAACAAACGTTCTTTGCTAAAACCTAGATCTAATAACTTGAAAATGCAGAAGTTCGATTGCAAATTTTTCCACTAAATAATTCCCTTAAAAAGTTAGGCATATTCATCTCGACTTTTTGTTAAAACCTTCCTAATGTCTTTGCCAAATATAGCCGAGAAGTCTTACTTTCAAAGCATTCTCAGAGCATACTTAAACGCAAAGGATGATGTGCAAATAATTTTGATACATTACCCAAATAAGAGTTAAAAATTTAACAAACTAGTGAATGCTAATTTTTTCCAGTAAGAAAAAAGCTTTATATTATATGAACGGGAAAATAGGTACAGAATAGAACCCATTACATATCATTCTGAAGATGATTGAAAAAACATGTTTTCTATCTCTCATAAAAGGAGTAAGTGAGAGCTATCATGTTAGAAATTATATACCGATCATCAAAAACAAGCTCGTATAAACCTTGGAGCATAAATCTTTAGTATTTCTGGGGCAGTAGGTATCCCTTTTTTACAACAAAATTATATGTATAATTTAGAGCAGTAATCAAAATTGACATACCTAAGAAACAACAAAGAGAAAGCAAATCCAAAATTTTGCAGGGAAAAAAAAAAAACAACAACAACAACAACTTAGATTTAACCTAGAATTAGGAAATCCCCGTCGTATCATACCCTGTGTGAAGATAAATGGCAAGAATTTCTTTAAGCGATGCCAACTTTCGGTCATTTTCAAAATTAGTGAGAGCATGGGTGTCACCTTTTCTCGAGTAGAAGAAAAAGCTAAATTCAACCCACCCTAGAAAAGCATATATTTAAGACTCAAAAAATTCAGAAATCTTTTTAGGTCGACTAAAAAAACTCAGAAACCTTTAGTTCATTGAATCATGTGATGAAATTGATAAGCACGAATTCATCACCTCCAAAGATATATAGGCTTTAGCATTTGAAATGCTGGAACAATGCCATTTGCAAAAACTAAACTTTTTCAAGGAATAAAATTTATGAGTGATCGTTGAGAAGGCATAAAATAGATATTGATGGGTGTATTGTTAAGTCACTCTCTGATGTGAAGGTTACTGGTTCAAAACTTTATAGACAAAAATTCAGTCATATTAAGAGCTTGTGTGACCTAGATCTAATGAATTCAAACCACTTTACAAACTAAAAAAAATCTATCAATGATAATAAGAAGTTCCTAAAAATAAATCCCCTGTACCCTACCAAGTTGATGTGTGCATATATATTACTTTGGAATATATAAACCTCATGTTTGTTTGGGAACCAAGTAATAAATGTGGTTTTAATACCAGATGCAAAAATATTATATTTTAAGAAAGGAAAAAAATCATCTTTCAAAATAGGGAAAGGCGTGACTAATCCACATAGGTCCCTTAATAATCATAGTCATCGGTTGCATATGAGCATAGTTGATTAACATGCACTAGTTCACGATTAATAGGTGTATTGTATACCTCTTCTTTGTCGCTAAAATTAAATGCACTCATGATATAGTTTCTAGCATTTCCATTAAGTTTTTCATTAAAAATATTAAATTTTTCATTCATGTGAAGTGTGACCATGCCGATAGCCACATTCTCAAAAATTAGCTTACTTTGCAACCATGTGAAGTAATTTCCAACATCGTTCATTTCCATGCCCATGCATTTTGCAATGTGTACAAAAATACTTTCTCTTGCTTTCTGACAAGGAAGTACTCAAATGTGAAGGAACTTCATCATGGTTGATGCCAAGAATCCGATTCATTCTTTTGAACATCACCATGTGTTTCTCACAAACAACCACACAATGGTCAACTGCATCACAAAAAGTGCAAGGATACATGTTCCACAAATAGTCAAAATTACCAACATTTAGAAAACACCCATGAGATTTATACCTATCCCTTGGGCTGCAGCTTTGACAATGTGGAGTGGATGATGACATGCAAGGTCCTTTAAAGCATTCATCTCTCTTAGGAGACAAATGAACATTGTCACCACCATCTTGGTGTGACATATCATCCTCTGATGACTGATTTGCCTCAAACCATTTAGAGCATTCTCCAAACTCTCTTTGACCATATCCCAATCCTTGATATTTTGGTCTCTCTTGTACCATGATTAGATTAGTGATCCCTTGGCCATTGATGTCAATGCTTCCTCCTTCATAACCCATTTTAGATAGTAGCTTCATACCAATGCCTCTAGTATGTTGTTCAAATGCTGCAAAAGAGTGTTATTAACATAAACATAAGGATTTGAACTTGAAATGATTATTACCTCCTTGAACTTTCCATCCACATTTTCTACTTCAGATGATGATGGTGACTTTGTAGATGACTCTAGCCATCCACTCTTACCAACCGACATATGATGAGAATCCATGAGATGCTTACAAAATGCACATGCATCATTTTCCTCATAAGGTCCATAACCTATGTTTGAACAATGCCTACATATTGGGTTCAGTATGGAGGTTTCCTTTGCTGCCATTAGAGTTGAACTTTCATCAACTTGTTCTTCAAACACATGCTACCACTGAAGGCGCGTATGCCTCTTCTCCTCTTCAACAATTTCTAGCATTCTTCTCAATTCAATGTTCTCCATTCGAAGAGACAAATTCATCTCCTCAAGCTCTTGGAGACTCTTCTTGCCCATTCTTGCAACTTGGTCAAACCTTGCTCTAATACCAATTTGATCTGAAATTGGAGGAGAATTTCTCCTTCCTAAAAAGTGATCATTCTCTTGATGCTTTGCAAGGAAAAATGGGTCTTACGACAAAAACAGGTTTTCGAAAGTCTCTTCAACGACCATGAGTTAGTTTTTCATGTAAACTTAAAACATAAGAAACATCTCATCATTTAACTCATACATGCATTCATGAAGAGAAACAACAAAGAATTTGGTGATGGAGTTCACCCCTCCTGGGCTACATCTCTGGGCCTGCCAACATAGCTAGACTACTCCATATATTTAGTGAAAAAGAGTACATAAAGTTTGTTGATAAAACAAGTGGCTAGTTTCCCCTTCAAGGAAACGTTCTCCTGCAAAGAACTCTCACTATAAACAACATGACAACCTACAAAGAGTCATGAAACCATCAGCAATAAAATGTGTTTCCTACAAAGACCCAGTACTCCATCTGAAAATGAGCATACAAGTACTTCAATTCCACATTGAGGTACAAAAAGAAGGCTTTCCTCAACAAGACATAGTGAGGAAAGACAAAATGCGCTGCACCCTATAAGTCAAAATTGTTGCAGTAAACTTCTAAACATAAGAAAACCACCACAAGGCCTTCTCCATGCTTAAACACCTTCAAGAACTACTCCAAAACACTGATGGATCCAAACTACCCATGAACTTGAAACTATAAAAATTCTCTTCAAATGTTTTCCAATTAGCAAACAGAGGTCACCATTGGATCTAGAATGTCCAAAATCCCCTATCTGGACTCTTCTTGAGCTCCAAAAGGCCAAAAACTCACGAAGTTATGGTTCTCACAAGCTTTGTCAACTCCTATGTTATCCAGCCTACAAATTGGATAAACAGTCTAACAACGCTACAATTTCACCTTGTTTTCCGCTACAGAGGCAACAAATTCCCCTGCCGAAGGTGCAATTTGTTGGACACTTTAAATGCCAAATAACCCTTAAGTGCGAAAACTATGGCCACATGAGCCATGCAGTAGGGCTAACCGCCCGCCCCCACCAGCCTAACCCCTTAATTTTTAGGCTGGTGGTCATGCTGGCGCCCATGGCGCTGGTCATGGCCTGCCCTTACCACCGAATCCACGTTGCGGTTTGCCGTGGTCACTTTGACGAAATAGAACTAGGGGTTGGTCCCCATATTCCGCTCCCCACCGGTTGAGCACTCCACTCTGGTTGCGTCGTGGTCTTATTAAGGTTCCATACGACGAGGGCTAAGGCCAATCCTAAGCCTTGCTCTGTTGGCATTATACCTCACTCGGCCTATGGTTATGTGGAGCCTCTGTGACCAGGGGTCGGGCCAATCCTTAGTCCCCTCTTCATCTGCGCTCTGGTGGCTTCGTCTATGGTCACGTGAGGGTCTTGTGATCGAGGGCCAAGCTAGGTCCCGAGCCCCTCTCCTTTGCACTCAAGGTCGTGTGTTGATTTGGGTGATGGGGGGTTGGGGCTAAACACCCGACCCCTTTTCCAAAACTTGCGTCGTTGTAAACTTTAATTAGCATCCACACCATATACGAGTAAGAACCACCTCATAGGAGAACTGGTAAGGCGTTAGATTTTTGAATTGCAGGTTGGGGGTTCGAGACCTACCCAGGACATCCGAACACTTATAAATTTTGGCCAACTATGGGGTGACATGTGGCGGCCTCTGGTTAGGCCACGTGTCACACCCTAATTGGTCCACCACAACAAACATGACCCAATAAAAAATGAGCAACTCAACTAATACAAGGCTTCCACTTAGAAGATCCTCATTGGTTTGTACCTTCCCTGTCAAACTGATAATGTCAGCAATATGGTTTTCCAACAAGCCTGCTAATTTTTTTAGCTTTTGGGCCAAACGATCAAAACACGATAACTTGAGCATATGGTATCAGATTGGATTCAGAATGATGAACACTTCGACGTGATGTCACTTTCAAAACTTTCTCGACACTTTCATTTTTCAGCTAAAATTTGATCACCAGATCATTGGATCTCTCCTCCCTGCCAGCGTGGATATAACATATGAGCCAATAGTGGGAGTTGTCTTCTTGTCTCTTGTAGGTTGAGATACTCTAGAGTTGTCTTCTTCAAAATCCAAGTCCAGGCTTATAGCCTCATTTTTCTGATTTTGCTTAGATAGTTTACCTGCAACTGATCCAACATTAGAAAAAGGGATTACAAGGATATCATATTTACCTTTACCCCTAGTTTTCGATTTGGGACATTTTCCCCTAGTCATACATATTTAATAATAAAAAATAAAAATAAAAAATTCATAAAAACGAAGGTAAAGAATCAAAGTAGACCATTGGCCCCTCACAATTATAAATCAGTTAGGTTCAACAAAATTGCATTTACTAATAACAATCACATCAGGCTAGAAAAAGAAAACCCATTTGGAGGAAGAGTAAAAGAAGCAAACCAGACTATCGACTCTTGACGATTATAACTCAATTAGCTTCAACAGAACTTTGTTTTCTTATATTAAACCACACCATGTGAACCAACATGACAAGCGCGACACATCGAAGGTGGTTGTGCAAGGTCTTGCTTTCTATTCTCCTTTGAGTCTTAAATGTTGTGGAATCAAGTCGAAAAAAAATTGATCACGAAGGTTTTATCCCTCAATTTCCTCCCTGACAATGACGCAAAAATGCTAGATGGAATAATTGATAAAATAATTACTCAACAGTTACTTGTCAATCTAGGGTTGTAGACTTAGAGTCACTAAATAATTTATGTGGGGATTGAAACCACAAAGACTTGTTAGGCTAAATATCTATCTAATTGCCTAATAAAGTTTCATATTGAAAAAGATCAAAACATGCATCACCTTGGTTTCCATCAAAGAGTCATTTCCAGGACAACAATGATCGAAATACCTTCAATGCCAGTTTTCACTCAAATCAATCATGAAATCCTAACTAAGGGGCCACTAAGTTCCTAGTATTAAATCCTTCTGGATCGATTGACCTTTTGTACCCTCTTGTCTTTAAGTGGAAAAGGGACTCAAGAACCTAGAGTGGGTTCTAAAATAACACTATGGGAAAGGAAACCTAGGTTTTAATAAGCAACTCCTAATTAACTAAGCAGTGCCATTGTCGCACTAGTTTAAAAGGCAAGGGTGACTAATCCCAAGTTTTCCCCAGGGTCATACCACTACTAAACACTCAGAGGTGATTGAGATACAAAATGAATGATGTTAAATGTGTATAATCTGTAACACACCCTACTCCAAATTATTAAAACACAAGTTAGATCCAGAGGATTATCATTCATATACTAGTAAACATAGATTTCTTTTCTTACAAGAAAGAAACATAAAATAAATGATGTTTGAAGTTAAAATCCAAAGCTTCACTCAACATTGATAAGTATGACACAAAATATTGCTATTAAATATGAATTTACAACAAATATAAAAAATGATCTTATGTGAAGTCTATGCACAACCCTTTAACCATTCCCCTTATCAACACATATAAAGCTTTGATTCACATAAACTTCTTAGAGTTATATGCAGTATCTGCATACACAATTCATGCATCCATCGAGATCTATAAAAAAACAGAGGAGTTCAAACTATGTTACATAATAATTATAAATAGTTTAGAGTGAACATATCTCCTTGAAACAAAACCTTATATTGTCAATGAATCTTTGAAAACCATGAATGGTGATCATGAACGAGATGTCTTACGCCACCTGCATTATTATTGCAAGCCAAAGGCAACATAGTCTTGCATTAACCAGAGACACCTCACAACACTAAATCCTGACCCTATATTTACAATAAATCATACAAAGCATGCATTCTGAGACAACAAAGTTATTCATTTGAGAAACAAGATTAACATGTAAACACTCCAGATTTGATCTAAACTAGAAGTCAAATACGCTTGGATCTCAATCTGCACACACTCAGTTATAACATTCAATGATTTGAATAAAGGAGGAAATCTAAATAAGAATAACACACAAATATCAACCATTAAACCTTCGATCTGTGAAATACATGTAAACTCCACTCAAAACAAAGTCAAATATTTCATATCGGAGAAAGCCTAAGCATAAGAAAAATAATAATATAGGAGTGCAATGTGTTGGGTTGCTGGGCCAAGCCAACCAGTGACGTTGCCTCTCTAAAAGATTATTTCAAAATGAGCTTAACACAACAAATGCAAGAACCCGAACATCAACATTGATATTATAAAACTCGACAGTCTTTACATAAATCTGTATAGAGAGGTTTGGCCCACTGATAGAGATGGTGAGCAGTATTTCAAACTTAAAAAAATAAAGAAACCCAGTGACTCCATCACTAACCTGGCCCAAGCCTAGCGTTGGAATTTTATAATAGTTATAATACGCGACAGTGCTAAAACGAGCCATGCTCGATCTTGGTTTGAAACATAATTGAAAGAAATTTGAACGGTCTCCAATATTAGAGAAAAATGATAACAAGGATGTCTAAAATAGGGGTGAATTGGTGCAACCTAATTGAAGACTCGAATAAAGGTCCCTGGTGTCTTGACTTGCCGTTGAACACATTTCCAGATGAGGAAACCAATTAGGTGCGAAAGGGTTTGAGAAATGGTCCAATTAGAGAAGTGATAAGGGTGTAATGTTGTGCTCCAAGGGACCCACATGCTTCTTTCTTATTGGAATATGTATATATATAAGGCCATTTAAACATTGGTTGCAGGACCCTTCAAGGGTTACAAGACCTACAAAATCTTCGTTAGAAACCCATGAATAATGATTAATCTTTAACAATGCATTCAAACTATAGATTTCCGACATAAATTAAGCATTTACCCCACACACTTTAAAGTGTCTGGTTTTAACATGGTAATGCATTGTTGTATTCAAAAAGGGACTATAAGGATGTAAATTTAGGGTTTATAGAGGGTCAAAAGAGGCGTTTTGGCAGCAAAATTCTGACCCCAACACTAGTCATAGCCACATTCTCAATGGGAGAAAGATTAACTTTTATTTGGAGGATAAGAAAAGGTACATTATTTTTTATAAATTATACTCTTCAAGATTTGGTTGATCTTTCTTCGTGTTTTTACAGATTTTATAGCACCAACCATCACATCCATATAAGGTATGAGGAGTGACAAGGGCCTCAAAGAAGATCTTTTTACCACACCAAAAATCCTCTAATTTACAATTATTTTCAAGACCAGATTTAACTTTCCACCATTTATTAATCATTTTCTCAATGTTAAAGTTTGAATTAAGCTTTTAATGAATTTTGACTCCTAGATATTTGCATGAAGTAACTTCATTTATGTTTTTAAATAATGAACCCATACATGTGAGAAGAATTTTTGATAATGGAGGAATGACTTGTTATAGAGTTTTATGAACCCAATGATTCGGACTACTAAGTGAGTCGATAATCGAGAAATGACCTGTCATAAAGTTTTATAAACCCAACATTTCGGACTACTAAGTGAGACCATCATCAAGAGACACAACAATAGATTTAAAAGAAATTAATGATGTATCTATATATAAAATTAATCATTAAAAATAAAAGCAATAAAATAATAAAATACACTTTAAATCTAGAATTTATATATACAAATAGATTATAGTGAATTAATTAATTAAAACCCTAATATTTTAAAAATTCTAAATTTTCAATATATTTCAGATTACTCTTGTATTCATAATCCTTATCCTTGTATATACTCTCAAGATTAGCACCTGGATATATCATTAATTTCTTCTTAAATCTATTGTCGTATCCCTTATCCTTATATATACTCTCAAGATTAGCACCTGGATACATCATTAATTTCTTCTGAAATCTATTGTCGTATCCCCTGATGATGGACTCACTTAGTAGTCAAAAACGCTGGGTTCATTTATGTTGTTATTGTCATAAAAACGCTGGGTTCATTTATGTTGTTATTGTGATATATACAAAATTGGAATAGATAATGTTTTTGTATATACTCTCAAGATTAGCACCTGGATATATCATTAATTTCTTCTTAAATCTATTGTCGTATCCCTTATCCTTATATATACTCTCAAGATTAGCACCTGGATACATCATTAATTTCTTCTGAAATCTATTGTCGTATCCCCTGATGATGGACTCACTTAGTAGTCAAAAACGCTGGGTTCATTTATGTTGTTATTGTCATAAAAACGCTGGGTTCATTTATGTTGTTATTGTCATATATACAAAATTGGAATAGATAATGTTTTTGTTTTGATGATCATAATTTCCATGAGGTAAAACAAATCCATCAATATTCATAGTTGCCTTTGAAATTAAAGAGACACCTTTTCATAAGAAAAATATCATTAGTACAAAAGAAAGATGATAAATATCATTAGTACAAAGAAAGATGATAATTATTTCAGTTAAAGTAGTTTCTTTTGATTATCATAACTTCTATTTTGCCAATGTTCATTATCACTTCTGAGGTAAAACAAATCCATGAATATTCATAATTGCCTTCAAAATTAAAGAAACACCTTGTCATAAGAAGAACAATATCATTAGTACAAAAGAAAGATGATAATTATTTCAATTAAAGTAATGCAAGTAAGACCTACTTCTTCAAAACATGCCTCTAACTTGTCAATATAAATGCGCCAGAGAATAAGGCATACAAGAAAATTAAAGAAACACCTTGTCATAAGAACAATATCATTAATACAAAAGAAAGATGATAATTATTTCAGTTAAAGTAATGCAAGTAAGACCTACTTCTTCAAAACATGCCTCTAACTTGTCAATATAAATGCGCCAGAGAATAAGGCATACAAGACAAGCATTTGTCATTGTCATTGTCATGTAAGGATTCCAACTTATTCAACTCTTCAATCTTTCTAAATCGCTTCCACGGAGTTTCTTCTTCAAGTAGAACGTGATGGGGCAAGTACTGCAATCTAGTCAGTTCCCTGCGAAGCAAAATTTTCAAGTTCTTGAGGTAAGTCAGCTAAAAAGGAGGCAGCACTTCCAACGAATAGCCAACTATTGCCAAAGCTTCTAAATTGCATAGGTTCCCAATCCAGCTGGGCAATTCTTTTAAGTTCGCTCCAGCCATGTGTAATTCTTTCAAGGACTGTTGATGTTCGACCTGGGGGGCAATTCTGTCACATTTATACAGCTTGAGATATCTAAGTATTCCAATGTCGTAATATTTCCAAGCGTGGTGCTGGAGAAGGTCAAATTGCGGCATCCTTTCAAAAAGAGGTACAAGAGGAGCCTGCATTAATATTTGGCATCTATCAGAAAGAGGTACAAGATGATTTTTGCATACAAAATGAAATGAAGTTAGAAAAGAAAAATGAGCATACCCGAGATTCCCCTGTCACACTGTTTCCAACTTGTCCCCGGCCACTTCTAAAACTCTTAGGTTCTCCATTCGTATCATGAAAGCAGCCATTGGCATTGCTGAACTCTTCAGTTGCCTCCATTCATGATAATTACAACCACGCATTGTAATCCCGCGAACTTCGGTCATAATCTGATTGCATATGAAAAGTATACATATAACACAGATTAGATCTTTCTTTCGAATAAACAAGTATATGAAAATGGCTGGATGACATACAGGTTTTTTTTGTCAAGAAGGAAAAAACTGAACATTTTCATTAAAGAAATGTTTTGTATTTGTTTACATCTTGCTGAACATTTTCATTAAAGAAATGTTTTGTATTAAGCTTATATCTTGCTGAACATTTTCATTAAAGAAATGTTTTGTATTAAGCTTATATCTTGCTGAACATTTTCATTAAAGAAATGTTTTGTATTAGCTTACATCTGGTTATTTTTTGCTGGGAAAATATTACCTATCTTGTTGTCATCAGGCTGACTAACCCCATACACTGTATATCAACAAAAAAAAATAAAGTGCAGATAAAGAAAAACAACCAACAGACATAACCAGTGATATATCAAACCAACTACCCAAAAAGGGGAAACACCCACAGTTATCCAATCTTACTCATCAAAGGGTAAATGGTCCAGGAAAACAATTCAGCCATCCGAGGAAAAATAGAAAAATTGAAAGAAAGAATGGCCCCAAAAAAAAATGAAACAAAGCACCCTAGTGCACCTTATAGATTTATGGTGATGTAAAGGGAATCACAAACTGAGTGAAAAGATATAATAAGTTTAATCATCCCATATTAATCAATTAGATAAGATATAATAAGTTCAATCATCCCATATTAACCAATTAAATGAAACACATCAAGATTTTGGTAAGCACATATCATCATATCAATTTTGATCACATTTACAGGAAACAGAACTCTACAGGAGACTTACTATCTTACTATCAAAGAGAAGTATTGATAAAAAAACCCGGTAAGTTTTTCTTTTCTGCTTGTGAACAAGGAGCCATGACAAATGTTGGCAAATGTTGACGACATAAATTTTTCATAGAGCATGGAGGCATGATGGTCTGTAGTTTTTTTGGATAATGTAAGGAATTACATGGTCTGTAGTTTTTTTGGATATTGTAAGGAATTAAAGAACAATTGAGATCACTCCTGTCATATTATGAGTAGAAAGAAAGTTTTTTGTATTTTTGGACAGTAGATAAAAGTAGGTAAGGTCCATATGAAAAATAGAAGCAAAAATATTGTTTTTCTGGAAAAAGGTTTGAATACAGAGAGATTGAAAAACTATGTACTATCTATTTTTATTAATATAAATCGGAAACCTTTTTTTCCTCTGATAAAAAAATATATATATTTATTGTGAACTTTAAATATTCAAATTAACCTGAATACAAAGATTTCAATAATTGAAGCACTTACCAGTGAGAATTGCTCCAGCAAATCATCAATGTCTTTGGTAGAATGCTGCCAAAGAAGCATTTTTTTCCTCTGATTAAAAAAAAGTATATTTATTGTGAACTTTAAATATTCAAATTAACCTGAATACAAAGATTTCAATAATTGAAGCACTTACCAGTGAGGATTGCTCCAGCAAATCATCAATGTCTTTGGTGGATTGCTGCCAAAGACAACGGATCCCTAATCCCTGTGCAATATTTCTTCCCAGGTCACGAATGTGATCATGCATTCGTATTGTCTGTGATGCGTCCACTTCCAACAAACACTTGTCCTGTAGATTTTGCAACCCCTGCAAACCCCATATTTTTATAGCAACATCTCTATCTTCTCCTATGAAAAATGAAGTAATGTCTAAAAAGATTTGCTGATCATCTAAACAGAGTGACTCGTAACTTATTTGTAGGCTTTTATGTATCTCAGTGTTAGGCAGTATCTTGTCAAGTTCATCCAGTGTCGCTTCCCAGTAACATTCACTTCTTCCGCAAACAAGCGCCCCGAATACATCGCAAGCTTTGTGTATTCAAGCTTTCACAAATCGATCTGTCAGATCTGCAAATTCTTGTGATGGAAATCGCTGATTCAAGGCATAGCAACAGAAGAGCTCTTTGGAATGTGATGATTCAGCCCCTTCAGATTATAAATTGAGGATTCTAACACCCCTGAGCTTATGAGGACATGTTTGTCCCTGGAGGTAACCAAAATCACCAAAATCAAGCTATCGGGGTCAAGGATATCCCTAATTGGCAAAATCGCTTCCATTTGAGAGACATTATCTACATCATCTAGAACTATAAGAGCGTGACAGGATGAGAGATATTTTCGAAGTATCCCTGCTCCTTCATCAACACTCTGAATTTCTTCTTTAATACCTGTTAAGTCTTCTAAAAGCTTACTCTGCAAATAATTTACAGCTTTTCTATTTGTGGTTTCTCTTACATCAAATAGAAAAGAGGATTTATTGTAATATGATCTCTAGGGTTGGAGAATTATTTGGCCAGATCGGTTTTTCCCAACTCCACCCAGACCCACAATGCCCACAACCTTGGCCCCCAACTCTTCTTTGTCCAAAAAGACTCTCAATCCCCTGGAAGCAAGGCATCGATACAGATAGCTGGTGAAGGTCTTTTTAACATCGGGGCCCCTACAATTAATAAATACATCCCAAGGAGGAGAGTAAGAATTCGAGGCAGAAGATGATGAGGCCATGGAGGAGGAAGCAGCAGAAGCCTGAGGGCATATAGTTAGGCTCGCCATTGATGGAAAGGTGTGGACTGATAAACTGAATAACAAGAAGATGAAACTTCAAGGGAAAGACAACTTTTATGTATGAATCCCTGGTAAACTGAATAACAAGATGAAGCTTCAAGGGAAAGACAACTTTTATGTATGAATACCTGGTAAACCAAGGGAAAGACAACTTTTATCTATGAATCCCCTGATAAACTGAATAGCAAGATGAAGCTTCGAGAGAGAGACAACTTTTATGGATGAATCCCCTGATAAGCTGAACAACAAGATGAACCTTCAAGAGAAAGACAACTTACAACTTTTATGTATGAATCCTGATAAACTAAATAACAAGATGAAGGTTCAAGGGAAAGACAACGCATATGCCGGTTACCAGGCTTTGAGCAATGATGTGATGTGGGTGCTTTGGATTCCAAATACGCATGACCGACAAGCGCCTGCCTCCGAGTCCTTTCCACATTGCACGAAGTCCTTGTTCGTCGGCTTTCATTTTTTTATGGCCGACCAACACGTGAAGAGTACTATTTTCTCGAAAATCATCCACGGCTCAATGGCTTTCTTTTTGTTTTTATGGCCGACCAACACGTGAAGAGGTTCCACTTTCTCAAATATCATCCACTGCTTTTACTTTTTGGTCGACCAACAGGTGAAGGGAGGAGACTTTAGGCAGACCTATAATTTTTTCAGAACAGATCCAACCTCGATTTCCGCACCCTCTTTGTTTTCACAGTTTCAATAAGAATTTTAACAGTTTTATAAAATTAAAACAGATCCAACCTGGGTTTTCAAACCTCCCTTGCTTGTTTCACAGTTTCAATAAGAATTTTAACAGTTTTATAGCAGTTTTATAAAATTTTAAACCATATTTAATTGGCAAAGACAATCTTTTCTTGTACCAACCGTTTGTATTTGAAAAATATATTAAAAAATTACAAGTCATAAATTATGTAATATCCCCAACTAGTTGTTGGAAGATGACCTTCTCTTTCCCTTAGGCTTGCAAGAAGGGAATTATCTAATATCCCCCACTGTTTGTTGGAAGATGACATTCTCTTTCCCTTAGGCTGGCAAGAAGGGGAGTTTTGAGGACTCTCAATTTATAATAAAAAGGGTAAAGAACATAATTTTCAAGTGAGGGTTTTCAGGGGAGATCCTCAACCTCTCTTCGGTGGGATTTGATCTCACTCTAGTCGACAACCCAGTTTCGGTGGTATTGATCATCACTCTAGCTGATCAATTTTTATTTCTTTCTAGCAAAGAGTTTTCTGATCAACAGTTTCCAGGGTTCATTCAGGGCGCAATTGTTCTTATTGAAGGAGACTACGTTACTGAAGGTTGACATCCGAAGTGGATCGGTGGCAGTGAGGGCCGACACCAGGAGTGTTGGAGGCACAATAATTGGAAGGGTTGTTCACAACTCCGCCAAATAAAGTTTGTGGGCTGTGTGAGTGAGAAGCGCAGCTGTTGGGGCCAAAGGCACACCGACGAATGAGAGGGGAAACCCCAGGGGTCGCGATCTGAACTGGAGAAGAGTGCAGTGGTCTGTGGGCACATCAAACAAGATTGCCACCTCGTTCATTGGCCACATCATCAACAAAAGAAGTGTCATGGGACTAGACACAGTCTCTGTGCAATAAAGGAGGGCGCCATTACACAAGGAAGTGATATCCCTAGCGAAGGATGCATGACTTCCCAAGCCTGCAATGCAATTCTCCCATGCATATTCATCACAATATACGTTATTGTTATAATTCGAAGTTCCTCATGTAATTGACCCATCAACGCAGACAAGTCGTTGGTCAAACTATTGTAATATTTGGGCCAAACACATTATAAAATTTATATTTGGTGAATTCCATACGGATTTGTTTGGGTATGATTATTGGTATTTAATTAGTGAAGTTTAGGGATATGTCATGTGCTTATATTCCACTGGGAGGGATTTAATATTAAGTTCGTTATAGTAGCATTGTCTCTTTATTAAGAATATCACAACAATGATGTTGTTTCTTCAATAAGCTTATTACAATGATTTGTCATTTATTAAGAATATTATAGCAGTGGTGTTGTTTCTTCATTAAGCTTATTACAGTGGTATCAGAGCCACATTCTTGGCCAAATGTGGGATGTGAAGCCAAGGCACAAGAAGGAGACGCAACACTAAATCAAATTTGGAGGACATCCCAGAAAGGCGAAGGGAAATAATGAAAGACCGAGAGGATTCCAGTCTTGAAAATGCTCTTGATAGGTGTTGAAATAGCAACAAGAAATGTTAAATATAGAAGTGCTAAAAATAGCACTGCTATAAATAGCATTTCAGGATACATTCCAATTTTAGTTAGTCCCTGAACTAAAATTGAGAATTAAAATTTGAATTTGATTTTAGCAGCTGTTTGCAAAATAATTAATTAATTCATCTTGAGTTAATTAGTTGGAGAAAATCAAACATGAAGTCTATGTGAAGACATGCAACAGTTTCCACTTCAATTGAGGAAGTTATCCCTTGATTAAGGAGATCAGGATGAGTTGTACTTTGAGTTGTAATTAGTTAACTCAATTCACTGAGTTAAGTCGAGTTAGATTAGTTCCAAGAGTTTGTGGAACTGATTGTGAGTTCAGTTAGTTAATGTATGCATGCATGTAACTACTGCACTTCAGATAACTGAATATTCTCTCATAAATAACTCATGCATGTCAATTCAATCAGAGACCCAGTTGAGATCAGATGATGGGACAGTGTACTATCAGTTGCAGGAATATTCCATTGAGGATATCTCTTGCATGTAGAAGGAATTCATTCCTTGGAGATTGCGCAGTTACTTTTGAGTTTGGTGAGTTGTTGTGAGAGGTGAATTCACACAAGTGGCAGCCATAGGACCTGTTGGGTCCCTATAATACTAGTGATTACCCCATTACTATTGTAGTTATACCCCCTATTTATATTGTTGTGCCCCTATTACCCCCATATTGTTATTTATGTGCCCCATAGAATCCCTCTATTGTTATTTTTGTGGCTTTATATTATTATTGTTAGGTCGGCTGGATTATATTGTGACTCCTTAGACTCCTATATATAGAAAGGAGGTTTTGTCATTTGTATCATCCAAGAATTGTTCATTTATGTAATGTAAAGGAGGTTGCCCCCTCGAAGAGGCTGAATTCTAAGGCGTGGATCTATCTTTTCTATCTTTTCTTGAGCTGGTTTCATAACATTTGGTATCAGAGCTTTGGATTCTAGGGTTTCGCTGCTCCAAACAGGTCATCGTGGCATTTTCGCTATAACTTTTTTTCTGTGACGTTTCAGAAGTCGCAAAAAAAACCCATTTGAGAAGAATTGGCGCTGAACCTTGGGTCCGAATTTCAGAGCTTTTCGCGCGATATTTTCGGAGATATGATCTGAGGAAGTTGGTCTTTTTGCAGACTCCTGAATTACATTCAAAACAGGTGACCTGGGGAAAATCGTCATAACTTTCTCTCTGAGGATCGGATTGAAATTTCGTAAAAAGGTACAGAAAGAGGATGGACTTAGTTTCTTGTATGTTTGTTTCAGATTCAAAGGTTGAAACAGTGACTCGTGGCACGTCGTACAAGTTCGCTCTACTGAACCAGTCTAAAAGCAAGTCACTGTGGGAGATTTCACATAACTCTTCCTTGGAGAATCCAATTTGGCTCAGACTTGTGGCATTGGAAAGAGGACGCAGAAGGCTACTACAGGTAGCAATTTCAGAATTGGATGATCCGAAATTACAGAGATACATCAGATTCAATATCAGGCTTCTATAAAGTGAAAAAAGGTGTGTAGTTTTTTTTTTAATTTTTGTGTAAGCTTGGTTTAACGGAATTCAAAGGGCATAGTAAAGCATTATTATCGGTAACTGATGCCCCGAGGAAAGAAAATGCAAACACCTAGTAAGGAACCTGAAAGCTCTAGCATGACTCATGAAGAAGAGGAAGAAATGCTACATGATATATCAAAATTACAAGAACAAGTGCAACAAATGTCACGCTCACAAAAGCTAACAGAAGCTAAGATAAGTGGCGTGGAATCTAAGGTAAATGGCGTGGAATCTAAAATAAAGGGCATGGACGCTAAAATTGATGGCATGGATGATAAGATGGATGAATTGAAGAAGTTGCTACAAGAAAGGGTCACTAATGGTGAAAAGGTAGTAAAGGAAACTCATGATGAGAACAAAAGAAATGTTAATCATGATTCCATAGACTCTAATGTTGGATCGAAGACTCACCATGTTCCAAAAATCGATATGAGGAAGTTTGATGGCAAGGATCCCGCCACATGGATATTACAGATGGAGCAATTCTTCGATCTCAATAATGTGCAAAACACACAAAAGGTACGTATGGCAACTTTATATTTGGAACCAAATCAGTTTGTATGGTATCAATGGCTTTGTTCTCGTAAACAATTTATCACTTGGGCAATTTTTACGGAAGAATTGATAGCACATTATGAGGATACAAAAAGCAACACTTTTTTTAGCCAATTGATAAGTCTCAAACAAAAGGGTTCAATAATGGAGCACATTGAGGAGTTCCAAAAATTGAACATAAGGGTAAAAGATATTCCAGAGGAGCATAGGATTGATGTGTTCATAGGGTCTTTAAAGGATAATATCCAACATGATGTGCGCCTTTGGGAACCTGATTCATTAGAGAAGGCATTCAGGTTAGCAAGAAAAATGGAAAGCAAAATTATGGCAACTAGGAAGCATACCATTCACAACTATAAAGACGGAAGTGTTGTTGCCCATAGTCTTCCACAACCTACAAGGTTGACACCACAACAATTGGAAGAAAAAAGAGCAAAAGGGCTTTGTTACAATTGTGATAGCAAATACACAAAAGGTCATAAGTGTGCTGAGAAGAAATTATTCTACATAGATTGTGAAGAGGAAGAAGAAAAGGAGCAAGAAAGGTCAAAAGAAGAGGATATATTCCAGGAACAAAGCCTAGATGAAGAACAAATAAATCCGACCATATCTTGTAATGCATTGGCGGGAATTACCACTCCTCAAACCATCAAGATAGAAGGACAAATCAAGAAGAAAAAGGTAATAGTGTTGATTGATTCAGGAAGCACCCACAATTTTATTCATTGTAGGGTAGCAAAAGAATTGAATTGCTTCCTATATCCAGCACCAGAGTGTCAAGTGATGATTGCAAATGGAGGAACAATAAATTGTTCTGGAAAGTGCCATAATATCAAGCTATCCATGGGAGAATATGTATTGACTAGCCCAATGCTTTCCATTCCAATGGGAGGTGCTGATGTTGTACTAGGAGTCCAATGGCTACAATCCTTGGGTACAATAGCTTTTAATTTTCAAGAACTTTTCATGAAATTTTCTGTGGAAGGAAAGGAAGTTGAATTAAGGGGTATTGCAGGGAAACCAGGAAAGATAATCAGCTCTAATGGCATGACAAAGCTTCTAAAAAAGGAGCAAAGAGGTGTAATTGCACAATTATGTTCGCTAGATGTTTCCACATTGGAATCATCTATTTCTCCAGATCTCCAAAAAGTCCTGGACAATCATTCCAAGGTATTTGAGACTCCCAAAGGTCTCCCACCTATGCGTGATCATGATCATGCTATTCATCTGATTCCAGGAAGTGTTCCTCCAAACATCAGGCCGTACAGATATCCCTATGTCCAAAAAAGTGAAATTGAACGTATGGTTGCAGAAATGCTAGAGGCTGGTATAATTCAACCGAGTCAAAGTTCTTTCTCAGCTCCAGTAGTATTGGTGCACAAGAAGGATGGATCATGGCGCATGTGTCCAGATTATAGGGAGCTCAACAAGCTCACTATTAAAGATAAGTTCCCCATTCCTGTCATTGATGAATTACTGGATGAATTGCATGGATCAATTTACTTCACCAAGTTGGATCTTCGTTCGGGATATCATCAAATCAGAATGAAGATTGAAGACATTCCGAAAACAACATTTAGAACTCATGAGGGTCATTATGAATTTTTGGTCATGCCTTTTGGCCTTACCAATGCACCTTCAACATTTCAAGGTTTGATGAATTCAATTTTCAAACCATTCCTTAGAAAATTTGTGTTAGTATTTTTTGATGATATACTAATCTACAGCAAGTCTTGGAAGGATCATGTTGAACATGTTGACAGGGTGCTACAACTATTGGAGGAGAAACAATTATATGCAAAAAGATCCAAATGTTTCTTTGGAGTCCAGGAGGTGGAATATTTGGGTCATATTGTATCTCATGAAGGAGTTAAGGTAGACCCTAGCAAAATTAAAGCCATTAAGGAATGGAAAATCCCCACATCCATAAAGCATCTGCGAGGATTTCTTGGGTTGACAGGGTATTATCGCAAGTTTGTTAAGAATTATGGGAGAATAGCAGCACCTCTAACAACATTATTGAAGAAAGATTCATTTTCATGGACTCCGGAAGCAACAAAGGCCTTTGAACATCTTAAAGAGGCAATGTGCCAAGCACCGGTCTTAGCTACACCGGACTTCACAAAAACCTTTATTGTGGAATGTGATGCTTCAGGAAATGGAATTGGTGTTGTTCTAATGCAAGATGAAAGACCCATTGCTTTTGAAAGTCGTCCAATCAAGGGAAAGTTTTTAAGCAAAGCTATTTATGAGAAGGAAATGTTGGCAATACTCCATGCACTTAAGAAATGGCGACCCTACCTAATGGGAAGACACTTCAAGGTAAAAACGGATCATGATAGCCTTAAATACTTTTTAGAACAAAGATTATCCTCTGAAGAGCAACAAAAGTGGGTCACAAAGATGTTGGGTTATGACTTTGAAATCATCTACAAAAAAGGGAAGCAAAATGTGGTGGCAGATGCACTCTCAAGAAAGGATGAGGATGTGGAAGCATTGTTGTGTGCCATTTCTATTATCCAACCAGATTGGATAAACGAAGCAAGGGAGGAATGGAAGAATGACGAAGAAGTGTGGGCACTTATTCGAAAGCTACAACAAGATTCCAGTACTTCTGATACATTTAGCTGGCAAAATGATTCGTTATGGTACAAAGATCGCTTATACCTCTGTAAGAATTCCCAGCTAAAACAAAAGATTCTTATGGAATTGCACACTTCTCCCTTAGGAGGGCACTCAGGATTTTTAAAAACTTACCACAGGGTTAAGAAGGAATTTTTTTGGGATGGCCTTAAATCAGATATTCAAAAGTTTGTGGCGGAATGTTTGGTTTGCCAACAAAATAAAGTTGAAACAATTAAGACACCAGGTCTATTACAACCTTTATCCATTCCAAGCCAACGTTGGGAGGAGGTTTCAATGGATTTTATCACAGGTTTACCCAAGTCTGAGGGAAAGAGTGTCATCATGGTGGTAGTTGACAGACTTACCAAGCACACTTTTGTGCATTATCACATCCATTTAAAGCCAGTACAGTTTCTACTGCATTTATGGAAACAGTTCAAAAGCTACATGGAAACCCAAAGATTATTGTAAGTGACAGAGATCCCATTTTCACTGGAAATTTTTGGACAGAATTATTTTCTTGTCTTGGTACTCAGTTAGCTCATAGCTCATCTTATCATCCTCAATCTGATGGGCAAACTGAGATAGTAAACAAATGTTTGGAAGGATATCTTCGTTGCTTTGTATCTGATAAACAGACACAATGGGTCAAATGGTTGCCTCTGGCTGAATGGTGGTATAACACTTCCTTCCATACAGCAACAAAAATGACCCCATTTATGGCACTTTATGGGTATCAACCACCATCCATCACATCATATTTAAGAGAAAATTCTAAGGTTCAGGCAGTGGAACATCACATCGAACATCAACAACAAGTCCTCCAACTCTTAAAGGATAACCTCGTGTTGGCACAAAATAGAATGAAACAACAGGCAGATCAACATCGCAGTGAAAGAAGTTTTGATGTAGGTGATTGGGTATTCCTACGGCTACAACCATATAAGCAAATGTCCCTAAAGCAAGCTAAGAAGGATAATAAATTATCACCAAAGTATTATGGTCCGTACAAGGTGTTGGAAAAGATTGGTACTATGGCATACAAATTGGAGCTTCCTGCAGCTTCTCGATTGCACCCAGTTTTCCATGTTTCATGTTTAAAGAAGGTTATAGGTGACAAGCTCCCAGTTCAAACAATATTGCCAGAACTTGACGAGGAAGGAAAAATTATATTGGAACCGGAAGCAGTCACAGAAACAAGAACTCGACAGCTACGAAATCGATCAATTTCAGAGTATCTTATCAAGTGGAAGAACTTATCCGCTGAAGATTCCACATGGGAGGATGAGAATTTTATGCAGAAGTATCCAGAACTACTCAAGCGTTGAGGACAACACTTTTTTGAAGGAGAGGGGCATGTTGGGTCCCTATAATACTAGTGATTACCCCATTACTATTGTAGTTATACCCCCTATTTATATTGTTGTGCCCCTATTACCCCCATATTGTTATTTTTGTGCCCCATAGAATCCCTCTATTGTTATTTTTGTGGCTTTATATTATTATTGTTAGGTCGGCTGGATTATATTGTGACTCCTTAGACTCCTATATATAGAAAGGAGGTTTTGTCATTTGTATCATCCAAGAATTGTTCATTTATGTAATGTAAAGGAGGTTGCCCCCTCGAAGAGGCTGAATTTTAAGGCGTGGATTTATCTTTTCTATCTTTTCTTGAGCTGGTTTCATAACAGGACCCAAGAGAAACTGCACAATGAAATAGGAGGCTTGGAGGATTGAAGGAAGGCATATGTGTTGTCTATTTTGTTTATGAGCAGCATTGAGGGATTGTACTAAGAGATGGATAGCTTGTGAGCTAAAACTTTGTGTAATCCAAACATATTTCGACTTGTATGATAATACAAATAGTGGGGTTTTTAGCTGAGGCTTTCCCCAGAGCATTTTACTTGCTGACATTCTAGATAGCGAGTCAAATATTCTGCTACATTCTTTTTCATACCTGGCCAGTAGTACTCTTTTCAAAGTGCAGTAATTAATTTTTGGTATCCTGGGTGTCCTGCATAGGGACTCTTATGATATTCATCCAAAATTAAATCTTTAATGTTGTTTTGGTTAGGCACATACATTCTTTTCTTATAAATCAACATACCTGCAAGATTTATTTCATATCCTAGCTGATGTTCATGGTTGTTTTCAATTTGAGCTTGTTGTCCTAAAAACTGGTACTCTGGATCTCGCTCAGCTGCTTTTCTAATCATCTCATTGAAGGTTGTCTGCACCTCACTGTAAGAAATTTCATAAAGATAATGTACCTTTCGATTTAAGGCATCTGTGACTCGGTTCTCCTTTCCTTTCAAGTGCTTGATTTCAAAATCAAATCCACTTAAAAATTCTACCCATCTGGCTTTCCTGGCATTCAAAGTGGGCTGCTTAAAATAATTAGTCAAGTTGTGATGGTCAGTCATTAAAAGAAATTTCTTACCCATCAAATAGTGCCGCCACATTTTTAATGCATGAATAACGGTTGTTAATTCTAAGTCATAGGCTGAGTATTTATGTTCGTGTTCCTTTAGCTTTCTAGGTTCATGGGATATTACTCTACCTTCTTGCATTAAAACACCACCAACCCTTTCTTTGCTAACGTCCATACACACCACATAGTCCTTATTTGGATATGCATTTCTTAAGATTGGTGCAGTGGTAAGTAAATGCTTAAGCTCCTCAAAGCTCTTTTGGCATTCAACTCTCCATTTAAAGGTTTTTCCCTTCTTCTGTAGGGAGGTAATGGGATAGACCACTCTGGAGAATCCTTCAACAAATCGTCTGTGGTACCCTGCCACCACTCTAGAGAATCCTTCAACAAATCGTTTGTGGTACCCTGCCACCACTCTGAAGAATCCTTCAACAAATCGTCTGTGGTAACCTGCCATTCCCATAAAAGATCTTATATATGCCACGTCCTTTGTTACTGACCATTCCATTATGGTCTTTATCTTTTCTGGGTCCACAATAATTTCGTCTTTGGTAATGATGTGGCCTAAATACTGAATATGCTCTTTAAAGAAATCACACTTGCTAAATTTTGCATACAATTGATGTTCCTTGAGAGTCTGCAACACTATTTTGAGATGCTCTTTATGTCCTTCTATACTTTGGTAATAAATCAGTATATCATCAATAAAAAATAATACAAATTTATCTAAATACTGATGAAATATACTGTTCATTAGACATGTAAAGGTTGCAGGGGCATTGATCAGCCCGAAGGGTATGTTGTGCCCTACAACAACCCCCCATTTCATAATATTTTTATCACAAACAATTAACATATGAAATGGGTCCCTTTTAAAAATTTTAATTGGCATTAATGAATTTGTTCGAAAAAGGTATGATAATCAAATGAATTTGTTAACAAAAGCCTTTTTGAACAAATATATAAGCAATTTTTGGTTAAGTCTGAAAAGGCAATCGCAAGACCGTTTGCTACCTTGGTTCTTTCCGATGCGATATCGCTATCGGCCATCGGCGATAGCCAATGCGCACACAGAAAAAGCACACATCTTTTCCCCGATGCGATATCGCTATCGGTAGTCGGCAGAATCCCATACATCTTCATAAGACGTTCAGATCTTTTTCCCAATGCGATATGATATCGCTATCGGTAGTCGGTAAATCAAGTGATATGCATTTAGGGATTATGTTCGCGCGCTAATATGATACAATGTCGCAATCGGCATTCGCCAAGATCTCTCCCAAGTGATAATGTCACTCACACTCCCGATGCGATGCGATGACGCTTAACGATGACCACAACTCCTAATAAAAGGATGATTATTTCAAAGCATTAAAGTTATATTTAAATCCGATTTGACAAAAGTACAAATTTCAAAATGCCGTTAAGTAAAGGGATAAGGTAATGCATGCGTATTTAAAGCTTTGCCCCTTCGAATTAACGAGCAATTACGATTAGACCTTTGAAGAAATCCATTGCACACTTTAAGGGGTCATTCGGTTTAATAACTTAAGTAATGGTCATTTATGAAGCAGCAGGCCGTAAAATCACCATCATTGCATCTGCGGTGCCCTCTCAAATCATTAGATCCGCAGCCACTCTTAGAATTAATCTCACCACGCTTCAAGTTATATATCTATCCCGTTATGGATCGTCATTGTTATTTCTTTGTTACGATTTCTCGTGCATTTGTGTAGAATTCAACCGAGAGGAGTCTGAATATGATGGGAAAGAAGTTCAAGAAGGTGGCAGGTTCTACTCCAACACCTGTCTCAGGCCAAGCTGCTATGATTTCAAAGAAAGGCTTAATCTCAGATACTACATGCACTGGTCTTCCTGGTACTACATGGCAAGGTACATACAATTTGCTAGAAGCAGAACAACCAGAACAGACAGTAACGGAGGCTAGTGTGGATGAACTAAGAAAGTCTGAGGCAACTCTTAAAGATTTGGCTGACTCCTTTCTGCACAGAATAGCAGCCAGAGAACAAGTCTTGCCTTATACTGATGTGGTACGTTGGGCAATTGAAGAAATTACTCTCACTGATAGAACCTTCCATACTAAGGATGGAAGGATTTTCGGTTCCTTCAAGCCTGATGACTTGAGACGGATGTATCATTTGCCTCAACCCGAGCTAGTCTATAATAGAGCTTTTTTGGAGAAATTCGCGAAGGAGAATGAATCGCCATCCGAACCTCTCCGAGAGTGGAGACAGAATCCAGCTAAACACAAGCATGATATGTCGGGTAAGTACTCCAATGCTTCTTTGGCTTCACCTTATTGCTACGCCGGGATTATGATGTGTAGATTGTGGGGATTTCATGACTCTGCAAATATTCATATTGATATGGTTCCTTTAATGGAAGCGGCCGTCAATAGTATAATCATGGATTGGGCCACTATTTTGTCTGATAAATTGGTCATGGCTATTCGTGAGTTTAGGGCTAAAACCAGAATCACTGAGAGAAAAATCCCACCATTCTATTACTCTGCTTACGTTATGGATACCCTTTGTTTTAATTCTGAGTTTCCTGTCCTTGGTTGGAGATGGACAACCCATGACCCAACACCCATTCACTTGTACCATCGAAAATTGTGGAAACCCTCTCACAAAGACCATTTATATCAAATCTGCAATGGTTTTATGGTTCCCGTTCACTATTCTATTTTTGACAGACCTATCCCTAGAATTTCCTATGAAGCTTCTTTTGATCTCCCAGCCGTAGCCCATTGGTTCGGCGAAGAACATTTTACCTATATTAGAGTTTTTGGAAGCAAAGCTAAGCCACATGTCCTCCCCCTGTACGTCCCAGATAAATTGTTAGCCCGGGAAATCTCCTACCAGATTATGTCTGAGGGTGTCACACAAACTCTCAAAGAGGAGAAAAAGAGAGGATGGCCCTCTTTTCCTTTAAGAATTGGAGTTTATACGCTGCTGAATTACAAGCATGCAGAGAAGGAAGCAGCAAAACTCCAATTGATATCCCTGGCTTCTATTCCAAATAGACTCTATGATCCAAAAAAGACTGCTTTCATTGCCCTGGAACAGGCCAAACTGTCAAAGGTTGTTCATCAAGAAGACCAGTTTGACGACCTGTTCATGGGTGCCGATTCAATAAGCCAAGCCAGACAACTTGCTAAATTGAGTTATGAAGATGAGGAGTTAACTGAATTTAATAAACTTAGAAAGCAAAGGTTGCAAACTTTGCCTCTAGATTTATTATCTACAGCCCAAACATCCTCCTCAAGCGAGCCTGGTCAGCAGCAAAAAGCACAAATTGAACAAGAGCAAAGAAAGCAAAAGGAGTTAGAAGAACAGAGGAAAAGAGAAGAAGAAGAGAAAGCAAAGAAAGAACTAGAAGATAGGCAGAAAAGGGAATTGGAGGAACAGCAGCAAAGAGCACAGGAGGAGCAACGGCAGAAGGTATTGGAGGAACAGCAGAGGATTGAACGGGAGAAAGAACAAAGTAAAGCTCAAACAGAACAAAGTAAGCAAGTCTCTACTGATCCTGAATTAATTAAAGAATGGAACCAATTCGATTCCATCATAAGTGGTAAGGAAGCCTCCAAAGACTCAGACGCCTCTAAGACTCCCAATACTACTTCTTCTCCGGTTCCAGAGGGAACCAGCGGCTCACCCATGGTACAGAATGTAGAGGTAATCACTCAAGACCCATCCGATCAAATTGATCTTCAGGTGGAGGAAATTCCTCCTCTAGACATTTTCTACAGCCCAAAGCATAGAGCCGTTGTAAGGCGCTCGAGCAAAAGGCGAAGGCTTGATCAACCTTCTATTTTGCCTGAGCAAACAATCACTGGCAATGTGGTCTGGAAGGGAGAATTGGATCCCTCTGAAGATCTCACAAAGCTATCGCAATTTGCGGGAGCTTATTCAGCGGCAACTATTGACAAAGCATCCGAAGTAAGTCTTCTTTTGAAGACTAAAAAGCATGAGATATACGCATTGCAAGCAGAAGTGATAGAGGCAAGGAATAAGGCAGCACAGGCAGAGGAACAATTGCTGGCCCAACAACAAGAGAATCATTTGTTAACCCAGCAAATTGAACAACTGAGGATAGACCAAAGTGACATTCAGAAAGCAAAAGAATTGTCAGAGGCATTATCCCAGTTGAAGGCATCGAATGAGCTGATGATACAAGCTAAAGACGAGCAAATAATTCAGCTATCAGCTCAGCTTGAAGGTATTAAGAGCGCTAAGAGTATCGATGATTTCAGAGCAGAGGCAACTCGAATAAATAGCGCAC
The DNA here is from genome assembly GCA_031772625.1 of Pinus tabuliformis. NCBI lineage: Eukaryota > Viridiplantae > Streptophyta > Pinopsida > Pinales > Pinaceae > Pinus > Pinus tabuliformis. The sequence continues at coordinate 439,691,476 of CM062818.1, read as the reverse complement.
TGATATCTCAAATCAGGATCTTATGCCAACAACTTGTTGAAGCTGAGTCACTGTGTGAAACATCTACAGCAGTGTGTCAACAAATCGAGAAAGCCAGAAGTAAGTTGGATCAGGCTGAAGACGATATAACAGAATATATTGAATGGCAAGACTCTCCAGAAGGGCAAGCCGCAAATTTCTCCCGAATCTGTGTAACATACAAGGACATACTCTTCATGGAATGGAACACACAGATGATGAAAGCAGAAAGAGCAGCCTCCAGATGCAAAATGATTGCCAGTAACATGATCAATCTAGTCAATGATACATTGTATCTGGCAAACATGATTTCACAATGCACACCTGGAAACATAACAACGGCAAATATGCTAGAGCTCAGGAATTACCCTGATCTGGAGAAACAAGGGCGGTTAATTACTGGAGTAAATACCTTGACCGCCGATTCATACTGGCTTTTCCTGATTAAACCACATTCTCAAAGGTCGGCTCTTAATTGTCTAACAGATGCTCTCCGATACCTGATTGCCGATATTCGAGATGCCACATATGATGCACAGCTGACTTCACGCCTCAATACTCCACCAGAAGTAGAGCCAATGCTGGCGATATGTCAGCAAAGGAGTAAAGGCAAAGAGACCTCTGACTGAAACATCGCTGCCGACTGCTGAATCACCAAAATATCAAATGATATTTGTTAATGCCGATTTAGTTGTTTTTCAGTTTTAGATATTTAGATATTTTAGATTAGCATAGTATTTATAGACCCTTTCATTGTTTTGGAAAGGGTCGTAAAATTTTGTAAAAGACTTAAAGGCTGAAGTTTGCACTATTGTGCTTCAGTCTATATTCTTTTTGAAACTCGACCACTGGTTCTTAATTTTACTTGGAAGGCCGTTTTAAGTAAATTGTGCACTATTGTCGTTTGCTTGGAATGCTTTCTGGTCTGAAGGAGGAACCGCGACATAGCGATTAATATATTGGATTGATCAAACAGCTTGCATGGTACTATTATCTGTATCTGTTCTCTTTTCTAGTATATGAATTGCTGTGTTATTACTTTTGCTATTGTTGATTACATGTATGCAATATAACAGCAAGTCTGCATTTCATATCGCTATTGAATGTTTTGTGATTTGTTATCTCTTTTAATCATGTGTGTAACAATGATATAAATGACTGAGTACAGTAATTCGCTATTATCGCTCTGCATAACTACTTATGCAGAGCAATCTTAAATGATTTAAACATTTATGCTTATTGTTAGTGTCATCTATATGCTTGCCAGTAAGCCTAAATTATCAAACGCTGTATTCAAATGAATCGATAAGTCCCGGGATTAGCTTATAGTTATCATATTTCTTTTGTAGTTTAGTTATTTATTTACTATCACCTTACGTTGTAAATCATTCATCCATCCCGTTTACTTATAATTTTTGGGAAACTGGTCCCATTATCCTCAGTCGGAGCCACTATTCCAAACGGAAAAGGAGCTGCACTAAGTTCCGGACCGGGTGGTTTCCCCGATGTTGTTGCAATGAATTTCGGGGCATCAACATTTTTGGCGCTAGAAGGAGGGCCATCGACTTTGAATGGCAAGTAGGTCCAAATCTGCAAACCATTCTAAGAGTAATTCTCCCTCCAAATCCTCTTCACCTTCTCAATCACATGCTGGTTCTCCGGCACACAATCGAGAAAAAGAGGAATCAACCACCACCGCTCATACCCATCATATTTCAGAACATTTAAGTCTTGAATCCCCTGAAGTTCAGTCTCTTATCCATAAACTTCAGAGTTTCTCGATTTCACCTCAGAAATCTGAAGTATCACAAAGCAGTGTGACCTCGCAGTTAAACTTATCCCATCCACTTACCAGACTTCAGAGCGAAAAACTCGGTATCGAACCTACTGAGTTCCCTTTACCGAAAAGGAAAAAGGCTAAGAAGATTACTGAAGTATCTGATAGTGAAGATCTTTCTTCCATATCTTCCATCTCAAGTCCTTCTCTGCGAAGTCAACCATCCACTCCTCCGTTACACATTGTTGTTCATCAGGGAATAAGTACTACAGCATCTCAAGCTACTCTCGCTCCAGCAACTTCTTCTCCTCAGTCATCTGGAATACCAATAGTAGTAACAACTATTATCTCCAGCATAATGGCAGATCCATGGACTACGCCAGGTGCAGTCAATATGCCCGGACCATTACATGATCTACCTGATGCTCCCGAAAAATGGTTGCCTAAATTTAATCCAGATAACGGAACACAAGCTGAAGAACATATTAACAATTTCATGTTAGCAGTTAACTTAAAAGGAGTGACAGAACAAGATGTCGTTGTCAGACTTTTCCCTTATACCCTGCAAGGATCGGCAGGATCCTGGTACTTCTCATTACCTTCTGGTTCTATTACCAGCTGGACCACATGCCAAGAGCAGTTCCTTACCAAATATGGAGATGACAGGTCTCTAGCTACTTTAATAAACGACCTCTCCAATTTGAGAATAGAGCATAGGGAACCAATAAAGGAGTTTAATGCTCGATTCAACAAACTCCTAAATAAAATCCCCACCGCTTCGAAACCAAGTGAACAAATTAGGAGCGAATGGTACATTACTGCCCTCCCTTCCAATATAGCTATTTTTGTTGACAGGGCTGGCAAACCTACCTTAGCTGAAAACATGAAGGAGGCACTTGCAGTTGAAAAGCGTATTAATGCTCTAGAGAAGAAAGCTGCCTTGGAGGAGAGAAAATCCCAAAAAGTTTCATTTAAAGAAGATTCTAAGAAAAAGACCCCAAAGGACCCATACGACATGGAAGGTTTACAAAAGGTCCTTAAAACATTGTCTAATGAAATGGTTGAAATTAAAAAACAGGTGGCCGAAACTTCGAACAAAAAACCATTTAGAACTTTCAAGAAAACTGAAACAAAGCCACCCAATGTTATATCTAATGCAGACTCTGAACAGGAAGAAGAAGAAGAGGAATTAACCTCTCAAACGGATGAGGAAGAAGAAGTAGTTGAGTGTCACGGCATGTGGGATTTCATACTCCCAAATTCTGACACCGAGAATCAAGAAGAAGCTTTTCCTGTTACTACAAGAAGTAAAATCGCTTCTGAACCTACTCAAACAACTACAAAAAAGAGGAGTGCAGGTGCTGCCACACCAAAAGAAAAAGCTCTTCCAAAGAAGTCTCCGATAGCAACCCCTCAAAACCAGCCTCCGATTTCTAACTCTCCTTCAACATCCAAGACACTAGTGGTATCTGACTCCATGGAGTATAATATTGTTGATGATATGAAAAAGACTAAGGCAAACATAACCATGTTTGAACTAAGTAAGTTAAAACATCAGCAGAAATTGCTCCTAAGAGAATTTAACGCTGTCCCCTCTTCTCCTCTTCCCAGTTCAAAAGCTGCTAATGATTCAGGACAAACCCCTCCAGATATGGTCGAAGCTACCGATTCGGTTCTGATTGGAGATAGATCCAATTCTCATACCCCACCTTTCTTGCTCACCTATGAAATCTACAATCGAAATCTGCATAACTGTTTAATTGATTCAGGGGCTTCATCTAATATTATGCCAGCTTCAGTTTGTTCTAAACTGAACATAGAACCCCAGAAGTCCGCAATTCATATTGTACAGTTAGACAGAACCAAAGTACAGGTTATTGGAGAAATTAATTCCGTGACTATCAGGTTGTCTGCTGATCCCAGAATAGTACAGAGAATAGATATTTTGATTGCTGACATACCTGAATTCTATGGTTTAATTTTGAGCAGAGATTGGTCTGAGAAACTGCATGGATACATTTCCACGGATTGGTCACATATGTGGCTCCCCTATAAGGATAAGCCAAATCAAATAAGGATCGACCGTGAGAAACACATGACTCACACAGTAACCGACTTCGAACAAGAAAACCAGCCTGTAGCCTTCAACAACAACATTTTGGGAAATTATTCCTCAGAGTCATTCTTTGGCAACTTTGTTGCCCAACCTTCCCCTTTTTTAGTTAACCATTGTACATCTCAAGTAGAAAATTTTTCACAAACCAATTTATCCAAATGCTTCAACGAAAATAAAAAAGATGTAAATACTTTTGTTGATTCTCCTTTATTTTGGTCTTTGTATTTTGATGGCTCTAAGTCCAGTGAGGGATCAGGAGCAGGTTCCATCTTGGTTAGTCCGCAAGGCGAAAAAACAATGCTATCCTGTCGATTTGAATTTGAATGCACCAATAACACGGCCGAATACGAAGCTCTAGTGCAGGGACTATATAAGGCAATTGACCTTAAAGTCCAATATATAAAAGTATTCGGTGATAGTGAGATCATTGTTAAACAGGTAAGAAATACAATTCATTGCCTTTCAAGCCACCTTAAGCATTATCAATCGCTAGTGCAAGATCTTACTTCGCATTTCTCAGCATTCAACATTTCTTCAATTCCAAGATCACAAAACTCGGCTGCTGATTTACTAGCCAACGTAGCTTCCAAACTCCTCCCTTCCGAAGACTATAGCCTTGATAGATTTTCTATAGAATTAATTTTCAGACCTTCAGTTCCCGATAACATCACTAACTGGAGGGTTTTCAACCATGACGAGGACATCCTGCAATTCTTAACCTCTGAAAAGTCTTATGACAATCAAATCATTGATGAACATGACCATGATTCTCAAATGAAAGAAACATCTCAAGATAACGCGATTCCTAAGCCTGTAGTAAAGCTCGAAGACCTTTATGACATTAAAGATAGGTTCAAACCTGTAATTAATGCAAAACTCCAAAGCTCTACTCTCAGGTTTGAATCAATCAATTTGGGAACAGATCAAGCTCCTCAAAATATCAACTTAGGACTAGGACTTTCCATAGAAGAAAAGGAAGCATTCATCAAACTCGTAAGGAAAAACAAGCAAGTTTTTGCTTGGAAGTATGACGACCTCAAGACATATGATACATCTATCATACAACATACTATTCCTATGCTTCCCGATCAAAAACCTATCCAGCAGAAGTTAAGAAAAATACACCCGAATTTGGAGAGCCAAATAAAGTCGGAACTTAATAAGCTCCTAAAAGCTAAGATTATCTTCCCTGTCCGACACTCAAACTGGGTCTCCAATATGGTCCCAGTTAGGAAGAAAAACGGCGACATTCGAATCTGTATTGATTTCAGAAACTTGAATAAGGCAAGCTTGAAAGATAATTTCCCACTGCCTACCATGGAACAAATCCTCCAATCGGTAGCAGGATCTGAATTATTGTCCTTTCTCGACGGTTTCTCAGGATATAATCAAGTGTTGGTCCATCCTGATGACCAACTAAAGACTACATTCAGGACAAAATGGGGAACTTATGAATATCAAAAGATGCCTTCTGGACTCATAAATGCAGGAGCGACATTCCAAAGAGTCATGGATACAGCCTTTAGAGGGTTAATTAATCGCACAGTAGTCGTCTACCTCGATGATATTACTGTGTATTCTAAAAAGAGATATAACCACTTGCATGATTTAAAACAGATTTTTCAACGATGCAAAATATATGGTATCTCTCTCAACCCGAAAAAGTCTTTCTTTGCTCTCAACCAGGGTAAGCTTCTAGGGTTTATTGTATCTAAAGATGGCATTTATGTAGATCCTGATCGAATTAAGGAAATTTCTGAAATTCCTTTTCCACACAACAAAAAATCAATGCAGTCGTTTCTAGGGCAGATTAATTTCGTTAAACGATTCGTTCCAGATTTTTCACAGATTGTACTACCACTACAAACGATGATTAAAAAGAATTCAACCTTCAGATGGGGAATAGAGGAAAAGCAAGCTTTTAATGATATCAAGCAATCAATAATCAATGTCCCAGCTCTGAATACTCCAAATCTTTCTAATCATTTTATATTATACACCATTGCATCCGACTTATCTTACGCAGCAGTGCTCACCCAGTTGAATGATGACAATTTGGAAGCGCCCATCTCGTTCTTCAGTTCAAACTTTCAAGGCGCCGAATTAAACTATTCCGATATTGAGAAACAAGATTTCACTGTCTTTAAAGCAGTCAAACATTATCGACCCTTTCTTTTAAAAACCCATACTAAAGTAATAGTTCCTTTCTCAGCAGTAAGGCAACTATTAATCCAAAAGGAATTGGGAGAAAAGAGGGCAAATTGGGTCGCAGCTCTCCAAGAATATGATCTAGAAATAAAGCCAGCAAAGTTTGTTAAAGGTCAAGGTTTTTGCAGGATTTTAGCAGGAGCATCAAACATTCCGGAATCAAGTGATACATAGCAAACCCAAGAAGTTAATCAGCTAAGTATTCCTGATTCCGAATCTCAATATGCAGATCTGATCTTTTATTTAAAGAATGGTTATGCACCTACCAATTTGTCCTACAAAAACAAAAGAGCCATTAGATTGAAAGCTAAGAATTTTTCCATTATTGGCGATGTACTCTTCAGAAGAAACTATGATTCTGTCCTATTAAGATGCCTTGAGAAACCTGAAGCCCAAAAAGTTTTGCAGGAGCTACACGACGGACCAGCAGGAGGACATTTTGGAGCTGATACAACAGCTCATAAAATCATTCATGCTGGATATTATTGGCCTACTTTATTTAAGGACGCTCACGAATATGTAAGGAAATGCATCAAATGCCAAACTGCCAGTGGAAGACAACAAAAACCAGCTTTCCCTTTGCAACCAATCAACATTGAGCAGCCTTTTGAACAATGGGGATTGGACATCATTGGAGAAATTCATCCTTCTTCTTCCAAGCAGCACAAATATATTCTTACAGCAACGGATTACTTTACAAAGTGGGTAGAAGCAGTTCCGTTAAAAACAACAAACTCTGAGGCGATCATTGAATTTATAGATCAGTTCATCATTACCAGGTTTGGTGTTCCAAACGCTCTCGTCTTTGATAATGCTTCTTACTTCTTAGGTAATGCAATGATTGATTTCGCTATCAAAAGGGGATTTAAATTAAAGTATTCTGCTAATTACTATCCTCAGGGTAATGGCCTAGCGGAATCAACAAATAAAAGCCTAATCAAAATCATTAAGTGAACAATCGAAGAGAATCATAAGAATTGGCATAAATCCTTGATATTTGCATTATGGGCTGATAGGATAACACATAAAGCTTCCATAGGGACCTCTCCGTTTAATCTTGTCTATGGAAAAGAAGCAATCGTACCAACCAATCTTCTTTTTCCATCTCTAGCCCTAGTACAATTTATTGACGAAACTCCTTCTTCCTCTATCCAGTTTAGATATGATCAAATTCTTAAACTTGAAGAAGAAAGGGAAAAAGCCAAGGTCACACACGCTAAACATCAGCAAATCATTAAAGCAGCTTTTGATCTGGCCTCATCTAGTCCTAAACAATTCCAAGTCGGAGATCTAGTCCTGAAATGGGACAAAGCCCATGAAGACAAAGGTAAACATTCCAAATTTCAAAAGATGTGGCTCGGACCATTTCAGATCTGTGAAAATGTAGGCCATTCCACTTTTATACTGCAAAATCTATCAGGGATGAGGGATTCTCTCCCTGTCAATGGTCTGATCTTGAAGAAATTCTTTAATTGAGGAGGTAACCCCTTCTCTATGTAGTTTCATAGTTTTTATATAGTTTGTAGGATTTGTAGAAATAAGCACGTGGGACATCCTCCATTGACCTTTTGCTGTAATAAAAGATGTCTCGCCACTACACTATTAATATTTACTTTTAGATAATAGCGTCCTAAACTAAGAAAGATCATTTCTAGGAAATTAGACATCTTTTTATTCTGAACATCACAGTCTAACTTTTGTAAACTTCACTCTGAACGAAGTTCTATGAGTCATCTTGAGTTTTCAAAAATAAGTCTCCAAAGGTTATCTATACTAAAAGAGGAGCTAATCCATCTTCAGCATCTTTAACTCTTAAACCTGTCATCCGTTTACTCTTAAGAAGATAGTTGTTCATCCCATTCACTAAAAGTTTATGATTTCTCAGAGTGTAATTCTAAAATATAAAAGATCAAAGATAAGAGGTCTTATTACAAGCCTGCTTACCATGTTCATAGGAAAATAATTTAACTGACATTACCAAAACTGCATACCAAACAGGGTAATGGCTTGAAATTTCAAGACAAGGGGTCTCATCACGAGCCAGCTTGTTCAGTTTGATTACTACCCGTGAATGGCATTGTCGTTATTTGGCCACCAAACCAGGACAATGGCTTTTATCTTAAGCAAAAAAGAAAGTGAAATTCAAAAAAATACAAAAATATCTTTTGAATTCATTCTGTTTAATCACACTCTTAAGTGAATGGAACAATGGACAATGATATGGTTAAAAGGTAACCCTGCCGAGACTATGAACGTTTGCTGGCAGCAGAGGCTCTACCTGTGACAGAGGAGTTTATTTTAAAAAGCTGATATGGAGAAGTTTTCTATTTTACTTTTATGAACCAATAAGGACTTGTTTCAAAACTCAAAGTGTGTTTATAAAAAAGAGGAAGTCAAATGAAGAAACCTGTTTTATTCAGAATCAAAAGACATCTAGTTATATTAGAAGTTTCCTTTCTTTATAAAGATTCTATTTGAAAAGGTGTAAGTATATTTAGTCCAGAGATAACTGGTTCTACCAGCGAATCGCCAATTGTTGTGCCCTACAACAACCCCCCATTTCATAATATTTTTATCACAAACAATTAACATATGAAATGGGTCCCTTTTAAAAATTTTAATTGGCATTAATGAATTTGTTCGAAAAAGGTATGATAATCAAATGAATTTGTTAACAAAAGCCTTTTTGAACAAATATATAAGCAATTTTTGGTTAAGTCCGAAAAGGCAATCGCAAGACCGTTTGCTACCTTGGTTCTTTCCGATGCGATATCGCTATCGGCCATCGGCGATAGCCAATGCGCACACAGAAAAAGCACACATCTTTTCCCCGATGCGATATCGCTATCGGTAGTCGGCAGAATCCCATACATCTTCATAAGACGTTCAGATCTTTTTCCCGATGCGATATGATATCGCTATCGGTAGTCGGTAAATCAAGTGATATGTATTTAGGGATTATGTTCGCGCGCTAATATGATACAATGTCGCAATCGGCATTCGCCAAGATCTCTCCCAAGTGATAATGTCACTCACACTCCCGATGCGATGCGATGACGCTTAACGATGACCACAACTCCTAATAAAAGGATGATTATTTCAAAGCATTAAAGTTATATTTAAATCCGATTTGACAAAAGTACAAATTTCAAAATGCCGTTAAGTAAAGGGATAAGGTAATGCATGCGTATTTAAAGCTTTGCCCCTTCGAATTAACGAGCAATTACGATTAGACCTTTGAAGAAATCTATTGCACGCTTTAAGGGGTCATTCGGTTTAATAACTTAAGTAATGGTCATTTATGAAGCAGCAGGCCGTAAAATCACCATCATTGCATCTGCGGTGCCCTCTCAAATCATTAGATCCGCAGCCACTCTTAGAATTAATCTCACCACGCTTCAAGTTATATATCTATCCCGTTATGGATCGTCATTGTTATTTCTTTGTTACGATTTCTCTTGCATTTGTGTAGAATTCAACCGAGAGGAGTCTGAATATGATGGGAAAGAAGTTCAAGAAGGTGGCAGGTTCTACTCCAACACCTGTCTCAGGCCAAGCTGCTATGATTTCAAAGAAAGGCTTAATCTCAGATACTACATGCACTGGTCTTCCTGGTACTACATGGCAAGGTACATACAATTTGCTAGAAGCAGAACAACCAGAACAGACAGTAACGGAGGCTAGTGTGGATGAACTAAGAAAGTCTGAGGCAACTCTTAAAGATTTGGCTGACTCCTTTCTGCACAGAATAGCAGCCAGAGAACAAGTCTTGCCTTATACTGATGTGGTACGTTGGGCAATTGAAGAAATTACTCTCACTGATAGAACCTTCCATACTAAGGATGGAAGGATTTTCGGTTCCTTCAAGCCTGATGACTTGAGACGGATGTATCATTTGCCTCAACCCGAGCTAGTCTATAATAGAGCTTTTTTGGAGAAATTCGCGAAGGAGAATGAATCGCCATCCGAACCTCTCCGAGAGTGGAGACAGAATCCAGCTAAACACAAGCATGATATGTCGGGTAAGTACTCCAATGCTTCTTTGGCTTCACCTTATTGCTATGCCGGGATTATGATGTGTAGATTGTGGGGATTTCATGACTCTGCAAATATTCATATTGATATGGTTCCTTTAATGGAAGCGGCCGTCAATAGTATAATCATGGATTGGGCCACTATTTTGTCTGATAAATTGGTCATGGCTATTCGTGAGTTTAGGGCCAAAACCAGAATCACTGAGAGAAAAATCCCACCATTCTATTACTCTGCTTACGTTATGGATACCCTTTGTTTTAATTCTGAGTTTCCTGTCCTTGGTTGGAGATGGACAACCCATGACCCAACACCCATTCACTTGTACCATCGAAAATTGTGGAAACCCTCTCACAAAGACCATTTATATCAAATCTGCAATGGTTTTATGGTTCCCGTTCACTATTCTATTTTTGACAGACCTATCCCTAGAATTTCCTATGAAGCTTCTTTTGATCTCCCAGCCGTAGCCCATTGGTTCGGCGAAGAACATTTTACCTATATTAGAGTTTTTGGAAGCAAAGCTAAGCCACATGTCCTCCCCCTGTACGTCCCAGATAAATTGTTAGCCCGGGAAATCTCCTACCAGATTATGTCTGAGGGTGTCACACAAACTCTCAAAGAGGAGAAAAAGAGAGGATGGCCCTCTTTTCCTTTAAGAATTGGAGTTTATACGCTGCTGAATTACAAGCATGCAGAGAAGGAAGCAGCAAAACTCCAATTGATATCCCTGGCTTCTATTCCAAATAGACTCTATGATCCAAAAAAGACTGCTTTCATTGCCCTGGAACAGGCCAAACTGTCAAAGGTTGTTCATCAAGAAGACCAGTTTGACGACCTGTTCATGGGTGCCGATTCAATAAGCCAAGCCAGACAACTTGCTAAATTGAGTTATGAAGATGAGGAGTTAACTGAATTTAATAAACTTAGAAAGCAAAGGTTGCAAACTTTGCCTCTAGATTTATTATCTACAGCCCAAACATCCTCCTCAAGCGAGCCTGGTCAGCAGCAAAAAGCACAAATTGAACAAGAGCAAAGAAAGCAAAAGGAGTTAGAAGAACAGAGGAAAAGAGAAGAAGAAGAGAAAGCAAAGAAAGAACTAGAAGATAGGCAGAAAAGGGAATTGGAGGAACAGCAGCAAAGAGCACAGGAGGAGCAACGGCAGAAGGTATTGGAGGAACAGCAGAGGATTGAACGGGAGAAAGAACAAAGTAAAGCTCAAACAGAACAAAGTAAGCAAGTCTCTACTGATCCTGAATTAATTAAAGAATGGAACCAATTCGATTCCATCATAAGTGGTAAGGAAGCCTCCAAAGACTCAGACGCCTCTAAGACTCCCAATACTACTTCTTCTTCGGTTCCAGAGGGAACCAGCGGCTCACCCATGGTACAGAATGTAGAGGTAATCACTCAAGACCCATCCGATCAAATTGATCTTCAGGTGGAGGAAATTCCTCCTCTAGACATTTTCTACAGCCCAAAGCATAGAGCCGTTGTAAGGCGCTCAAGCAAAAGGCGAAGGCTTGATCAACCTTCTATTTTGCCTGAGCAAACAATCACTGGCAATGTGGTCTGGAAGGGAGAATTGGATCCCTCTGAAGATCTCACAAAGCTATCGCAATTTGCGGGAGCTTATTCAGCGGCAACTATTGACAAAGCATCCGAAGTAAGTCTTCTTTTGAAGACTAAAAAGCATGAGATATACGCATTGCAAGCAGAAGTGATAGAGGCAAGGAATAAGGCAGCACAGGCAGAGGAACAATTGCTGGCCCAACAACAAGAGAATCATTTGTTAACCCAACAAATTGAACAACTGAGGATAGACCAAAGTGACATTCAGAAAGCAAAAGAATTGTCAGAGGCATTATCCCAGTTGAAGGCATCGAATGAGCTGATGATACAAGCTAAAGACGAGCAAATAATTCAGCTATCAGCTCAGCTTGAAGGTATTAAGAGCGCTAAGAGTATCGATGATTTCAGAGCAGAGGCAACTCGAATAAATAGCGCACTGATATCTCAAATCAGGATCTTATGCCAACAACTTGTTGAAGCTGAGTCACTGTGTGAAACATCTACAGCAGTGTGTCAACAAATCGAGAAAGCCAGAAGTAAGTTGGATCAGGCTGAAGACGATATAACAGAATATATTGAATGGCAAGACTCTCCAGAAGGGCAAGCCGCAAATTTCTCCCGAATCTGTGTAACATACAAGGACATACTCTTCATGGAATGGAACACACAGATGATGAAAGCAGAAAGAGCAGCCTCCAGATGCAAAATGATTGCCAGTAACATGATCAATCTAGTCAATGATACATTGTATCTGGCAAACATGATTTCACAATGCACACCTGGAAACATAACAACGGCAAATATGCTAGAGCTCAGGAATTACCCTGATCTGGAGAAACAAGGGCGATTAATTACTGGAGTAAATACCTTGACCGCCGATTCATACTGGCTTTTCCTGATTAAACCACATTCTCAAAGGTCGGCTCTTAATTGTCTAACAGATGCTCTCCGATACCTGATTGCCGATATTCGAGATGCCACATATGATGCACAGCTGACTTCACGCCTCAATACTCCACCAGAAGTAGAGCCAATGCTGGCGATATGTCAGCAAAGGAGTAAAGGCAAAGAGACCTCTGACTGAAACATCGCTGCCGACTGCTGAATCACCAAAATATCAAATGATATTTGTTAATGCCGATTTAGTTGTTTTTCAGTTTTAGATATTTAGATATTTTAGATTAGCATAGTATTTATAGACCCTTTCATTGTTTTGGAAAGGGTCGTAAAATTTTGTAAAAGACTTAAAGGCTGAAGTTTGCACTATTGTGCTTCAGTCTATATTCTTTTTGAAACTCGACCACTGGTTCTTAATTTTACTTGGAAGGCTGTTTTAAGTAAATTGTGCACTATTGTCGCTTGCTTGGAATGCTTTCTGGTCTGAAGGAGGAACCGCGACATAGCGATTAATATATTGGATTGATCAAACAGCTTGCATGGTACTATTATCTGTATCTGTTCTCTTTTCTAGTATATGAATTGCTGTGTTATTACTTTTGCTATTGTTGATTACATGTATGCAATATAACAGCAAGTCTGCATTTCATATCACTATTGAATGTTTTGTGATTTGTTATCTCTTTTAATCATGTGTGTAACAATGATATAAATGACTGAGTACAGTAATTCGCTATTATCGCTCTGCATAACTACTTATGCAGAGCAATCTTAAATGATTTAAACATTTATGCTTATTGTTAGTGTCATCTATATGCCTGCCAGTAAGCCTAAATTATCAAACGCTGTATTCAAATGAATCGATAAGTCCCGGGATTAGCTTATAGTTATCATATTTCTTTTGTAGTTTAGTTATTTATTTACTATCACCTTACGTTGTAAATCATTCATCCATCCCGTTTACTTATAATTTTTGGGAAACTGGTCCCATTATCCTCAGTCGGAGCCACTATTCCAAACGGAAAAGGAGCTGCACTAAGTTCCGGACCGGGTGGTTTCCCCGATGTTGTTGCAACGAATTTCGGGGCATCAACAGGGTAACACCACGAACTTGTAATGTCCATAGCGAGTCTTAAAGGTTGTTTTAGCTATGTCCTCTTCCTTGATTCTGATTTGATGGTATCCTGACCGTAGATCAATCTTTGAAAACATTGTTGCACCCTTCACTTAATCAAATACATTATCTATGCGAGGTAAAGGGTACTTGTTCTTAATGGTCAGCTTGTTTAGCTGACGATAATCCATACACATACGCAGGGTCCCATCCTTATTTTTGACAAACAATATGAGGGCTCCCCAAGGTGATACACTTGGGCAGATATAATTTTTATCCAACAACTCCTGTAATTTCATTTTTAATTCCGTTAGCTCTGGTATACTCATACAATAAGGAGCTCGGGACACCGAGGCTGTTCCTGGTACCAGTTCAATGGTGAAGTCTATGTCTCTTTTTGGAGGTAGTCACGGAATTTCTTTAGGAAATACGTCTGGAAAATTATGTATCACAGGTATACTTTCCAAGGAAACAGACTTGTCTTTTGAGTTGGCATAACCCACCTGAATCGCGTAAATCTGGCATCCTTTTCTGATGCACTTTGCTAATTGAGAGGCGGTTATTGGTCGTAATTTTAGTGGTCTCAAAATGCCTTGAATTTCCTGTTTGTTTCCCTACTCATCCATGTAGAAAATAAATTTTGTTTTACAGTTTATAAGGGACCAGTGCTTTTCCAGCTAGTCCATGCTTATTAGAATGTCATACGAACCTAGGGGTAATACGTTTAGATCTGCCACCAAAGGTTGAACTGTTATTTCTAATGGACAGTTGTTGACTTTGGCAAACACACATCTTTTTGTCCCTGTTGCTAGCTGTACTAACTAGGGATTTTTGAACTTGACAGCTTGTAAACCACATTGATCAACTTTTTTAGGAGTAACATAACTTAACGTAGCTCCTAGGTAAATTAAAATAGATATAGTGTGATCAAATATTTTACCTTTGAATTCCACCATAGTTGGTTGGTATCTTGCCTGATGGTATTCTAGGGCAGCATTGATTTCTGGAATACTCCTGGCTACTTCTCCTACTATGGATGCCTCCTGAATCTGCAAAATTTGTTCAAGGCCCTTACATTTGGGATATTTCTTAATGTAATGTGGCCCTCCACATCCCCAAAATTATATTGGGAGTCTTATTGTTCCTTCAACTTCAATTTTGCTTGATTTCTCATTAGATTTGGGTTCATTGGGAAGTCTAAATCTGGACTAATTCCTATTAAGATTTTTGTTTATATGTCCTCTAGGGTTTCCTCTATTGATGTTGCTATTGTTCCCTTTGTTGCCAACATAAAACTTATTGCCCTTTTTGTCAATCCATTTTTTTCCCATCACTTCTCCTTTCTACTTACTTTGCTGATAACATATTCTAGCCTTCCGTATGACCTCATCCATTGTTTTCAGGTTATCGAACTCAATACGCTCTTTCATGAACAATGGTAAACTACTAATAAATCGCTGCACTTTTTCCTTCTCTTCTCGTATGTAGGGAACATATCGAAGTAAGGAGGTAAATTTTGTAATGAACTCATCCATTGTTAGTTGTCCTAGTCGTAGGTCGTGAAACTCTTTTGCTTTTTCGTCGTAGAACCATTCAGTTAAATATCTTTCTTTAAAATATCTTTGAAACTTTTCCCATGTTATGTTCTGTTCATTCACCCCTCATACGGTCTTTACCTCTTCCCACCACAGGGTGGCTTTCCCTTGCAGCTGGAAAATGGCCAAGCGAGCCTTTAAATTATGGTCATATTCATACAACTGAAAGTATTTATTCATATTAATAAGCCAGGCTTCAGCTGCCTCTTCTTGTTCACTGTCAAAGAGGGGCAATTTTATTTTCCGGAATTCTCCTTGCAGTTCTGTCCTCTGCCTCTTTTGTGTTTTATGCTCTGAGGCATTATCAGACTTTTCCTCTTGATTTTCTTCCCCTCCTTCTGTTTCCACATACTCTGTCTGATATTCTTGCTCTCTCGACATGTGCCTGTGTTCTGGGCTAGGAATCGGCTGACGCTGATTTTTCTTATCTGATAGACTTTTCATAATCTTCTCCTGTTCCAACATTAACCTTTCATTGTCAGCCCGCAATCGGGCCATCTCACTCTTTAATTCTTGCACAATTTCCAATATTGTAGGATTGGTGCTACATGGTTCTTCTCCCAATTGTACCCATACTTCAGGGTTGGTCTCAGGAAAAGTTGCAGGTCCTAAGCTTGTCATGGTTCTATGGGGTGCGTTATCCATCCTTCTCATGTTAGCTGCTCCTGCTTCTTTTGCTGAGTAATCACAACACTATCAGTCATTAGTTTCCAGAGGCCTCAGTTTGGTAACCTTGGCTTTGATACCACTTGTCACATCTCCATATAATTCAAATATATATATATATATATATATATATATATATATATATATATTTAAAACTTACCATAGATTTTTACCATATACATCATTCCACTTACCTATTAAACATATTAAGTCTATCATTTAATATTCACATGCTCGAGAACTATTACACAGTACTTTTCACATATGTTTCAATACGTTTTCATTCAAGTCTGGTACTTTTATTGATTAATATAATACATAGTTAAATACATAGATTATATGGAGGTATTAATGTCAACTGATTTGCTTCCGAGTTATGGCAAGAGCAGGCCTCAACTCCCTCGCCGGCTGCCCTCTAGTTGTCCCTCCTGCCTCATTCTCCTCACTACATCAACGGTGTACTCTCCTCCGTGCTAATCCAACAGTCAATGAGTCTTCTAATAACTTCATTTGGGAATTTCGAAGTCTTTTTTTACGTTCATCGACTCAGTTCTCGGCTCTCTGGCTTTTGGTTATGATACCAAGGTTTCATTCTCAGATGGTTTGTGCAGTAATGGGTATGGTATGGCAAGCCGTGAGGGTTTCGAGTAGGTGGTTCCATCACCCATATGCGGCCCTTATCAGGTAATCACATAAACGATCTTGCATTTCCCTTGAGTTTCCATAGTTGCAGTTTAAAGATATCCAGTGGCTTGTTTTCTTCTCTGAAATGGATTTGCAGGTTCTCCTGGTGAGGTCTTGGCGCTCCAAGGATCCTCCGAGGTAGATTCCACCATTTTCTAACACCTACATGCTCAGGTATTCAATGAATTTACGGGTATGTTTATAGTTTGGTCGTGGTCTTTTGATGACCGGGTAGAGAGACTGACAGTCTCTAGTTCTTCGTGTTATCCCTCAGAAGGTTTTCAATTTCAGTTGTGATAATTATTTAATGCACAAGATGTATATGTATTTATATTTTTGTCTGGACGAAAGGGGCTATGCCCTTGAGACTCGTTGTTGTGGTTGTTTTTAAGTTATATCTTTGGTTAGAGGGATTGCCCATAAATCCACTCACGTGGTAGTTTCGGATCTTGGGTTTATCCAGCAAACCCTTAGGGTTAGACTGGAAGGTCCCAAGTCCTACTCGACAACGTTTTGATTATCCTATTTGTCTTGGAACTTTATCCAACTGTAATGAATGCATTATGTAATTTCTCATGACTGGTCCAATTTGTTATATAATGCTATCAGAATATTAGTTCAATAATTTGTTTAGTATAGTTCTTATGCGATATTCATTGGTCTCTAGCATCTCTTTGGTTGTTTGAGTAATGATTCTTTCCGTTTAACTGATGTTTTTCTGTACAGAGATGAATTTGTCTTTGTTTCTCATATATGATCTTTCAGTGCCTCATCACGTTCTGGGTTTTGTTATTTCCATTTTTATTCAGTGAATGTCTGGAATTATTGAATTTTATTCGCAATTTATGTGTTTTATCGTTATATATATATGTGTGTGTGTGTGTGTGTGTTTTTCATTTGCGGAAATGTGGACTAGGACTTGGATTCTTGCCCTGGCCCCATGGGCGTATCTTGTCCTAAGGGTCCGATTTTTTATTTCTTATTCATTTGTTGGCACTCTCTATATTGACGGCGCATCTAGATCTTTTTTAGAGTACAACACTGTCGTATGGATTGAGAGTTTCTTTGCCAATGATATAAATTGTTTCATTTTAGGTTCACAGATTATAATTGAACAGGCTTCAGCTCAAGTTTTTCGTCTATATTTATTGTATGGATTTAATTCTGATAAAGAAATACTACGTATCTCCTACTTGTTACCAAAAAGTAAGCATTGTTCCTTTCTGGTAATACTGGTTTTTGTTCAGTTTATTCTTTCCTTCCTAAGTATGTTTCTAAGTCTGTACTTACATTTCTTGGATCTATATCTTAACTAGAAACTTCTCATTTGATGGTTTACTGGATTATTTATTCTCCTATTTTTCCAGATATTACTATACAATATTAAAATTCCAAGTTTCAATAACAACATTTTCGAGAACTGTGCATTCTACTATACAAACTAAAAGAATTCCTCCAAGTTGATTTACTTACCTGAAAATTGTATTAAAAGAAAATCAACTGTTGAAGTCACCTCTGTAACTTAACAGATTTCAATCCTCCCAACCATGAGACTTGCCTTCAAGTCCAAGTCTCCCCTTGAGCTTTCTCACAAGACCGATGTCTTCTTGCAAGGCTTCACATACAGTGCCTCAGCTATCTGGTCACCACCAAACTTAGCCTCTTTTCCTGTCTGACCTCTCAGCACGGTCCAAAATATTCTCTCCCTTTCTCCTCTATTTCTCTCAAGTTCTCCATGTCTACCCTCTCGAGTCCTTTCTTTGGAGAATTCATAATAAGGGAGGTGGTTAGGGTTAGGCAACTGCCTATCCTAATTTTCTTGATATGAAAAGTTACAAGATTTGTTAACACTCCAAAATAGTTTTCTTTATAATTATCAAATTTAAATACTTAATTCAAACAATAACCATAATATCCAATTTTGTTTTTACTGCGGTAAAATAAAATAATTACATTTTTCTAGGGACATCACGTAAATTGGGAAATAGCTCTAAATATAATTAAATTAAACTTCTCCTTTAAAAAAACATAAAAATCTTCCAATAACATCAAGGATTTCACAACTACACTTCATAAATTAAAATTAAACTTAAATAACCTTGGATAGATAGGTGGGAAATATTTAAGAAAGAGAAACTTGGGTATAGATGTGAATATGGCAAAGTAGAACTACACAGACTTATTGATGAAGGAAATTCTTCTAGAACCTGATAATGAATTATTGATAAAGGTATACTCATGGAGGATTTTTTTGGGAGAAAAGTATTAAAAAGTTTAAATCACGTAAGAAATAGCTTCAACCACATTTTAGTGTTTTCTCTGAATGGATGTGGTGTGATGCATAATTAATTTATTTATTTTTAAAATAAAAAAAATTGTGTTGGTATATTTATTGATGGGAATATGATAATATTGAGATAGGATGAATCAGTATTGTGTTTAATGGGTCATCTATTATATCTTTTTGTGTCTTTTTACAGACTATTAATTGGATCAATAGTTAATTAGAAACACATATATGAATAGTAGATATCACATGTACATGCCATAAGAAACATATAAAACATCAGGGCACATAAACACAAGACCAATGCATTAACACATGGACATTGGATATTAGGAGGAAACCTTTTTGGGAGAAAAACCTTTATATGTTTTGTCTTCGTCTTCTTCTTATTAAAAATATTCTTTTACATCATTCACTAGCCACCACTAGTGTGCGAGCCTCGACTTGTAATGTACATGAGAAACTACTTACTCCAAGACACTACCTGATAGAATCCACCACTTCCACAACTATACAAGGCCCAACCTACTGGAGGCCCCAACCTCCAATAGATTCTTGAGCCATCACCTGAAGGAAACCACTACTCCCTATACTAGCAAGCCACCACTTGTCATTGAAGGCCCCAACCTTCAACTCTTATGGACCACCTTTAATATATTTTTAATTTAGGCTCACGATTCTTTGTACAAAGCAATGTGGACCTCATTTCATCAATTTGTGCACTATACCCATGTAGTATTCTCTGCTCATTAACAATACATCAAGTCACTCAAAATTTTCTCATGAAATACATCAAGCCACACACATTCTACTTATGCAATATTCACATGAATAAACCCTAGCACCATCTCAATAATACTCTAACCCATGAACCAAGCACATTCACTATCACTCTTTTCTCATCAAACCCTAACAAAAACATCAACTCACTTGTTTTGGAGACTAGATCAAAACCATATTTATCATGTTCCATGATGACTTGGTGACCAAATCATGACTATTATCTTAGAACAAATCAACTAATCTATTGTGACCAAATCAAAAATTTGAATACCAACCAAATTTTTGCCAAAACCATCGATGATTCACTAGGGAAAGCTTGAGGTTTTTTCTTTTCCATGCAAGCACTTTGATCACAGCCAAACCTTGGGAAAATTCTATTGTAAAAGCTCATGGTTTTGGATTTTGCAACCTACAAGACATGGACATGGTTCCTACATGCTTAAACTGAACCATGTCCATGGATATGTCACTGAAAATATGGTCTTGCAAATTTTCATTCGTTGATTTCTCTATTTTAACCAGCAACCACAACTTAAATTAGGGAGAACTTAAAGTTTACTTCCTAGTTCTACAACCACCTTCTCCATCACATTTCTACGTATCATGTGAACCTATACAATACCATAATACATCGTTCTACTTGCAATCAACAACTCGTTGAGACCATTCATAAGCATATCATGAATACTAGGTTGACACCAATGGAACCATGCCAAAACTACCAACAACCTCCCCCTTTAGCATTGATGGTAACCTCCTGCAAATGCCAAACCATTTGACCTGTTTCTCTCCCCTTTTGACATAAATGAGAAAGGGTGACCAATCCCCGCTAAAACACTATTTTGACACCAACTATATTATGCTAATACGAAATGTTCTTTGATGAAGCATAATCAACTACCCAGATTTGCAAATAAACATTAGAACCAACTATGTTGTGCATACTTGTATCTCTTGAACCAATGTGACATCATGACAATAAGGCCAACAATGACCTTCTTCTTTTTGACATGCTCCTCCTAAACATATTTTAGGTTTGTAATCAACTATCAAGGTTTTTGTACAAAGCCTTTCTTGTTTCTCTTCCTTGTCTTATTGAACCCATGTCTCCTTGCAACATGCAAGAGACAAAACAACTAACCACTTCTAGACTTGTCATTGATCTTGGAGGTCTGATCTTGAATTTGGGCTCTTACTCACACCACGTTGTTGCAACAAATTGAATTCATTCCCTCTTCATGATTCCCTGTTGCAGCCATACAGTCCCCCTGAGATAACATAGGCCTCACATTATTGTTGTATAGTCATTTCTGAATATAATTGAGAGTAATAAACTGTAGCGGGGACTAGATTCTCCTATTCAATCTTTGAATATGAATATTTCTTTTTTTACCTACTCTTCCCTTCAATGTTATGCACTTGACCTGCGAGAAAACTAGAATACTAGAAATACAAAACAATATATCCCAAAACACAGGAATATCACATGAAATGAGACAAACTATAAAGGTATTTTATTATTCAGAAGCATAATACAGAGTTCACTTGCCTCTTTGAGGGGGCAAACTCCAACAGAGAAGAGCTCAATTACAATAAGAGTCGATGATTCTTCACTTAATATCTAAGACTATTTATAGCTTAATGACATCCAAAACCCTAACTATCAGTGGTCCCTTTCATAACACAGGTTAACCGTTGTGGTATTTTTTCTATAACGCGAGTCAACCACTTATAATTATTATTAATGTGGATAACCACTTACAGGATTTATTGACTCCACTAACTAACTATGACTCTGACTAGGCCCCTTGGGTCTATTACATAAATAAAGGGGTTACAGTTGGACCCTAACATGCCCTCCCCCATCAAAAGCAGCCTTGTCCTCAAGGCTGAAGCTGCAAAAACTACTGAAGAATAGTGGTTGATTCCCATTTCACATCTTCTGGAGAGGTGTCTTTCCACTTGATGAGGACTGCCTTGATTGTGTGGTCGTGGAGATGTCTTTCATGAGTATTGGGGACCTATTCTGGTTGGAGCCATAGTGGACCTTCCTCATCCAATTCTAGCAGACTTGTTTGAACCCTGCAATTGTTCCCCACAACTTTCTTGAGGCATAATACATGGAAGACCGGGTGGATTTTTGAAGTAGATGGCAAGGCCAGTTTGTAAGTGACTGCTACTATACGTTGAAGTACTTGATAAGGTCCATAGAATTTTGGTGATAGTTTCCGGCAACCCTTTTCTTTGCTAGAGGTATGCTTATACGATTGGAGTCATAGGAACACCTTGTCACCTACTTTAAATGACTGATAGGAACGTTTTTTATTGGCCTCTTGCTTCATTTTATTATGAGCTTGATGTAGATTATCTTTGATATGAGCGATCATGGTGCCATGGTTTTGTAGGATCTTATCAACTACCTGTACTTTGGAACATCCAAGGATATAAGAAGTTGGTGAAGGTAGGATTTTTCCATACACTGCCTCATATGGTGTCATCTTGGTGGCTTTATGATAGTTAGTATTATACCACCATTCAACTAAAAACAACCACTGTACCCATTGATGTTTCTTGTCTGAAGTGAAGCACCATAGATAGGTCTCCAAACATTTTTTGACTTCTTTTTCTTTTACTATATATTTGGGGATGATAAATTGTACTCAGTTGGAGTTGCATGCCATGGAGCTTGAAAAATTCCTACCAAAATTGCTGGTGAAAATGGGGTCTTGATCATGCACAATGGACGTTGACATGCCATGCAGTTTGAAGATTTTTCCCATGAAAACTTCAGCGACCAATGTTGGGGAAAATGGGTGTGGTAGAGCGAAAAAATGAGCATATTTGGAAAGCCTGTCAACAACCACCATGATGATTTATTTATTTCCTGACTTTGGGAGACCTATAATGAAATCCATGGAAACATTCGTCTAGACAGAAGTAGGGAGTGGCAATGGTTGTAAGGTTCCTGATAGCTTGATCGTTTCCCCTTTGTTGCGTTGGCATACATCGCATTTAGCTACAAAAGTAAGAATGTTGTTCTTCACGCTCATCCAAAAGAAAGAGCGACATGCTTGTGCATAAGTATTCTATAAGCTTGAATTTACTACAATCGGAGAGGAGTACAACTCTTCCAATAGGTGGGTTTTGAGGGTGGAGGTCGGGGATAACACTATGCCTTCCTTGTAGAAAAGAAACTCATCCTTCCAAGAGTATTCTTATGAAGAATTAGGATTACTCTTAAGTTATTAAAGAGATAGGACAGAGAGGGTTGGGAGAACCATTCATGGTGGGCCTCTTCAATCCAATCTAGTATGTGTAGAGAGCATGATAAAAGGGTGCCCTCATCCTCAAATTGGTGTGATAAGGCATTAACCACTACATTGTCATGCCCTTCTTGTATATCCAAACATTTTTGCAATCCATTTATTTTGTTGTGGCGACGATAAACGTTGCTCTAGAAAATATTTTAGGCTATGATGATCATTATGGGTTTGGAAACGTCGCCCCAATAAGTATGTTCGGTAAGTGTCTACTGCATGTAACATGGCCATCATTTCTTTCTCATATGTAGATTAACCCAGATTTTTTCCACTGAGTTGTTGACTAGTGAAAGTCAATGGTCTACCTTCCTGCATTAAGAATGTGCCAATGCCCATACTTGAAGCATCACATTCAATCACAAAATATTTGGTGAAGTTTGGTAAGGCCAATACTGGACTGGAGCACATGGTCTGCTTGAGAGGTAAGAAGGCCTGCTGAGTTGTGTCAGTATAGAGAAATGAATTTTTCTTGAGAAGATTAGTGAAGGATTAGGAAATGTGTCCATAATTACAGAGAAATTTGTGATAGTAGCCCATGAGACCCAAGAATCCCCACAAACTCTTCAAGATTTTTGGTTGGGGCCAATCTTGCATTGCCTAAATATTTTTTGGATCAACCCTCACTCCATCACAGCCCATAATGTGTCCCAAATACTCTACATCTTCCATACCAAAGGTGTAGAAAATCATGTAGATTCACAAGCTCATGCAATGTACTAAAACACTAGATAAGAATCTACTTCTACTTTCAACCAAGGGAAGCCAATAGATCAATGAAAACAATATGAACAAGAAGAAGATAAATCAATGGAACATAGCAGAATATGTATTTGGGGAAAGCCACTACTCAAAACCCCACTATCTGTATTTCATATATTAGAAATATAAGTCAAGATACAAAGCTTATTCTCACTAGAAAAATTCTGCACAAGTATGCTCAACTCTCTCAACTCACAACCTAGCTCAAGCAAAATTCTTAGCCTATTCCACAGCTCTCTAAGCCCCTAATCTCTTGTGTAATTCTTAGGATGAATAGCTTATATTTAAAGGGAATTCATGCTTCCAAAACTGCGCAATCCAAACATAGGTCCTTCTCTAATTGCATGCATGATATTTACAACTCAGTAAATCACACAACTGATAGTACATTTTCCCTGTACTCTAGCCTCATCCGGGTCTTTCTCAAAATCAACATGCATGCGTTTCTGATGAGGGAATCTTCAATTAACTAAAGTGACACTTATGGATGCACTAGTGCACAAACTAACTATTAACTCTCTATTAGTTCCACAAACGGTTTGGAACTAATTTAACTGAACATAACTCAATAAACTGAGTTATCTAAATACAACTCACAATTAAACTCATCCTGGACCCCTAAAACTTAGGGAGAACATATACATGACTTCCATAAGACTTCCAACTCGAAATTTCTAAGTTAACTAAGTCAACTTAACTTAGTTAACTATTACAAGTTTTTATGAGAAAAGAATTACAAGTTTAATTCACAATTTAATTCGAGGACAAACTAAATTGGAATTTTTGGATTCTATTTTTAATATTTCTTGTTGTTATTTTCAACACTCCCTCTCAACAAGAAAGGGATTATCAGCAACCTCTATCCTATCTCTGTGAAAATAAAATTTACATCTCGACAATACCTTTATCAAAATGTCAGCATCTTTCTCCTTTGTAGGAATGTACTCTAACAACATAATCTGCCTCAATACACAATCTCCGAGATGATGATATTGGAAATCAATATGCTTGGACTGATCATGAAAAACCGGATTTTCATAGAGTTTGATACAACTCTGATTATCATAGTAAATCACAGTTTTATCCATCTAATGACCAAACAAACCAACCAATATCTTCCTCATCCAGATGGCCTCACATGCTTCCTGACTCGCATCCATGTACAATGCCTCTACCGAACTGAGTGCAATCGATCTCTATTTCCTGCTATACCAAGAAACTACCGTTGATCCAATACTGAAGATCCCTCCTAATATGCTCTTCCGGTCAGATGGACTCCCTGCCCAATCTACATCAGTGAAGCCTTGAAGCTTCACTCCCTCTGTCTATCTATACCATAATCCATACTGAGAAGTGTCCCTGAGGTATCTCAACACATGATTTTCTACAATCCAATACAACATGGTAGGCCTAACCATCACTTGACAAAGTTGGTTAACTGCATAGCACATATCTGGTCATGTGTTCACCAAGCACATGAGTGAACCCACAAGCTACCTATAAATAATAGCTTCCACTACATCCCCTGAAGTAGCATCCTCCTTCCTCTAATTACCTGCTAGAGGAGTCCCCATGGGTTTGCTACTCTCCATGAGGAATCTCCTGAGTATCTCGTTGGCATACTTTCCCTGAGATACAAACAACTCCCCATCTCCATGCCATACCTCCATGCCAAGAAAGTAATGCATGAGCCCTATGTACTTAATCTCAAACTCTCTTGCGATGTCCTCCTTGCAAGATTTGATCCACTGGTCATCACCTGTCAGTATGAGATCATCAACATAAAGTCCAATAATCAACAATTTACCTTCCACCACTATGTGGTACAGGTTTGAATCCACTTCACTCTTCGTGAATCCCGATCCGGTGAAGTAGTTATCTATCCTAGTGTACCAAGCATGGGGTTCTTGCTTCAACCCATACAATGCTCTCTTGAGCCAGCACACATGCGACTCATGGTCAAAGGTCTCAAAAACTTCAGGCTACTCTATGTACACCTCTTCCTCAATCATGCCATTAAGGAAGGTTGTCTTCACATCCATCCAATGTATCTTCCAACCCATATGTGCTGATAGTGCCAATATAGATCTAATCGACGAGTACCTTGCAATAGGACCAAAGGTCTCATCATAGTCAATCCCCTCTACCTGTGAAAATCCATGCGCCACAAATCTAGCCATATGCTTCTCCACACTACCATCTGTAGCTTTATTTACCTTGTAAAGCCAACAAGAGTTCACCACTGACTTGTCCTCTAGTCATGGGACCACATCCCAAACATTGTTACGAACTATGGAGTCATACTCCTCCACCATGGCATCAACCCAAACTGGTTGTTGCACTTCCTCCTTAAAGGAATATGGCTTTGTCTCAACACATTCGCCCATAAGAGCCATGTATCTAATGTACCTCTCAGGTGACCTCCTCTACTTGCGCTGAGAAGTCGGTTCTCCCACATTCTCCCATGCATCATCCAACAATCTTTCATCCTCTCTGGTGTGCTTTCTTCCCACTATGGAAGACTATGTCTGAGTGGATGTATCCACTCCCAGATCCTCTGCATGTGGTTGCTTCACATCAATCTGAGGCTCCTCAACCTTAGGAGCTAAAATATCCTCATCCCATGTAGCTCAAGCTCCCTCTCAAGGGAAACTTGCATGGCCTTCTCCTCATCGAATTTGACATCCCTACTAACCATTTTCATCTTGATGGTCGACAAGTACACCCAATAGTTGTGAGGTGTATTAGTGTACCCCACAAATATCCCTAACTCTGCTGTCATTTCAAGCTTCTTCCGTGCATCTTTGGTCATATGGAAATATACCGATGACCCAAAAAGCCTGAAGTGACCAACATCTGGCCTCTTACCAGAATAAGCCTCCTATGGTGTCTTCATCTCAAGTATCTGATGTGGGCTATGATTCTGAAAATAAACAACTGTGTTGCATGCCTTAGCCCACAAGTGTAGTGGTAGGACTTGATCATGCAACATCGCCCTCGCTGCCCCTACTATGATTTTGTTCTTCCTCTCGTCCACCTCATTCTGCTGAGGGTTATGGGGTGCTGTCAACTCTCGTTTAATCCCTTCTGTTGCACAAAAGTTATTAAAAGTGTTTGATACATACTCACCACCGTTATCACTCCATAGATCTTTAACCTTCTTGCATGACACTTTCTCCACCAATGCTTTAAACTCACAAAACTTTGTGAAAGTTTTATCCTTTTTCTGCATGAAAAATATCTAACATTTTCAAGAAAAGTCATCAACAAATATAACATAATACCTGTGTTTGGCCATGGATGCTATCAAGAATGGTACACACACATCTGAATGGACTCGCTCTAGAATAGCCTCTGCTTGATTGTCTCTGTCATAAAAGGAAGACTTGGTGTATTTTCCCAAATTATACCCCTTGCATGTATCAATTTGCTGAAGTGTACATTTGGGAAGACCGATAGAGACCTACTGCAATATCTTCAAAGCCCCATGATGTAAGTGGCCCAATCAGCTATGCCACAACTCGCCGATGTCTCAGCTCTGCACCCTTTCTGATTTTGTGCTCAAAGTAGCACACTCCTCTACCTCCAGCTTATAGATATTCTTCACCTAAATCCCTATCTTCTTTAATTGACCTGTGGCTATGTGTCGAAGGAACACCTTTCCTTTTGAGAAGATCACATCATAGCCTCTATCCTCAAGCATGGCAATGGATACCAAGTTCTTCTTCAGTCCTAGCACATGCATAACATTATTCAAGGTGAGTGGATCCCCATGCTCCCTCTTAAAAGTAGTCGTGCCCAATCCAGTAACACTATACTTCTCGTGGTTACCCATCTCGACATGCATCTGGAGATATTTATCCTCTTGGTCACTAAATAACTCTTTGTCGCTAGTCATGTGGAATGAAGCTCCACTATCTAAGTACCATACACTTCCCATCATTGATGACACCATGCATGCAATGAGGGAAAAGTCAAATTCGAATTGAGAGGCCAAAGCCTCACCCGTCGCTCCTCATGCAGACTTATTCTTGGACTTCTTGAGTGGAAAATTTATAGAAAAACGGCCTAGCGTATGACAATGAAAACACTTGACTTTAGTCATGTCTTTCTTCTTACCTCCATTATAAGAATCCTATTTGGAATGGGAAGCTTTCCCTTCCCCTTCTTCACCTTAATCACTAAGGCACAATTCTCTTCATCATTAGTATTCGCTGAAGAGCCATCCCTAGTGTTCCTCCTGCATCAAATTTGACCACAGTCGTTCCCAATCTGACAGCTTCTCCTGACCATTGACAAAGTCTTGATAACTATGCCAACTCTTTGGGGTCCTAGAAGATCAAGACTCACCATATCATCCTCGGCAACCGTGATTCCAAGAATTCCAAGTTCATCACGACACTGAGTGAACTTGGTCAAGTATTTTGGAATTGTCTCGCCTTTCTCAATTTTGATTTTTCGAAGTTTGTCCTTCAGTTCCAATTTTCTTTGGTCACTGTTATTTTGATACAAGTACGTCAATGTTTTCCACATAGCATACGAAGTTTCCTTGCCATGGAGACTCGAGACAATGTGGTCTCAAACTTACTCAAGGATTATCTGCCTCACCTTTGCCACGCACTTCTTCCATTTGATCGAATTCTATGCCCTGATGTTGCTAGATTAGGAATTTCTTGATCAATGAATTCCTTCAAACCATTATCCTCTAGCACAACCTCCATTTTTTCCCCCGAGGCTATAAAATTCGAGTTGCCTTCCAAGGCATACTCAAGCAACAAATCGTAGAACGCCATCTGCCCATCCTGAAGTATGTATTGCAAATTTGAATTTCACGAGTAACCCAAAACTCAAAACTTCTAAATCTCCTTTAGTATAGTTTTTAGCTCTGATACCATGTAGAAAATCCTATAGATTCACAAGCTCATGCAATGTACTAAAGCACTGAACAAGAATCTACTTCTGCTTTCAGCCAGCGGAAGCTAATAGGTCGATGAAAACAATATGAGCAAGAAGAAGATAAATCAATGGCACATAACACAAGATGTATCTAGGGAAAGCCACTGCTCAAAACCCCACTATCTATATTGGATATATCAGAAATATGAGTAAAGATACAAAGCTTGTTCTCGCTAGAACAATTCCGCACAAGTATTCTCAACTCTCTCAGCTCACAAGCTAGTACAAGCCAAATTCTTAACCTATTTCACAACTCTCCAAGCACCTAATCTCTTGTGTAATTCCTAGGATGAATAACCTATATTTAAAGGGAATTCATGCTTCCAAAATTGTGCAATCCAAACATAGGTCCTTCTCTGATTGCATGCATGATATTTACAACTCAGTAAATCACACAACTGATAGTACATTGTCCCTGCACTCTAGTCTCAACTGAGTCTTTCTCATAATTGACATGCATGAGTTTCTGATGAGGGAATCTTCAGTTAACTAGAGTGACACTTGTGGATGCACTAGTGCACCAACTGACTGTTAACTCTCTATTAGTTCCACAAACAGTTTGGAACTAATTTAACTGAATATAACTCAATAAATTGAGATATCTCATTACAACTCATAATTGAACTCATCCTGGACCCCTAAACTTAGGGAGAACATATACATGACTTCCAAAAGACTTCCAAATCGGAATTCCTAAGTTAACTAAGTCAAATTAACTTATTTAACTATTACAAGTTGCTATGAGAAATGAATTACAATTTTAATTCATAATTTAATTCAAGGACAAATTAAATTGGAATTTCTGGATTCTATTTTTAACATTTCTTGTTGTTATTTTCAACAAAAGGAGCACTTGGATAAATTGAAAAATAATTTGTGATCTTCGAGCAAATGCAATATCTAGTCAACATGTCGAAGGTGTTTGTACCATGTTATGTTGTAGAAGAGAGTGTCACATAAAAATACCAAGACAATTTTTCAAAGATATGATTTCTGAAGGTGGTTCATGAGGCTCTAAAGAGTGGATGGAGCATTACAAACACCAAACGGAATGACCAGGAATTCATAATGGCCTTCATAAGTTCAGAATTTTATCTTGGGGATGTCAACTTCCTTCATGCATATTTGGTGATAGCCTGAGCGGAGGTTTAGCTTGGTAAAATTTTTCATCAAGCAGATCATCAAATACTAGAATATGATATTTGTCCTTCATAGTGAGCTTGTTAAGGGCCCTAAAGTTGGGACACATGCACCAATATCCATCTTTCTATAGAAACATGACCACTAGAGATGAATAAGGGTTGGTGTTGGGACGAATAAACTCAGCTTCAAGGAGTTCCTTGATGATTTTTTCAATTTCATTCTTTTTTGTAAAATGATATTGATATGGGTAGATATTTAGCGATTGGGAACCCGGGACCAAAGAAATGTTATGATCATGTTCACCCCTAGAGGGTGGGAGCTCCTTATGTTTTTCAAAGACCTTTTGGTGGTGATATAATACTTGTTTCATATCCGGATGAATATGAGGAGGAGTAGATTCAATGGCTTAGATGGCATTAAAGTAGGCTACTACCCCATGATGGCCCTTTATTAAAATCTTCTCCATTCAATGCGAGATAATGATAATAGAAGCACCTACTTGGAGTCCCCTCAATGTATGAGTGTGGTCATTTTGCTTAAATCTCATATATAACTCCTAGAAATCCATTGTGATAGGACCTAATGTGCATAGCCATTTGGCACCAAGGACAATGTCGCAACCACCCATTTGAATGGAAAACATGTGGGTTTTGAGGTGATAATCCACCATATGAAGTTTAATATTTTCACAGTGTCCTTCACATTTCACGGTCTCCCCAACAACGATAACGACTTGGAAATTAGATACTGCCTGTATAAAACAATGAACGACCTTTTCTACTCTCTTATGGAAAAAGTTATGAGTGTTTCCATTATCAATCAACTCCACTACTGGTTGATGTTTAATAAAACCATGGATTTTGAGATTTTGTTGCAAATAAATTCCATCCAAGGCATGTAGTGATATAATCAACTCATTTGGCATAGCTATGAGATCATTGTCTGGGTCGGTTTGTGGTTCACCCACATCTTCCTCAGGCACTTCAATGGATGGAGCTTCATCGATTGAGTTTTTTTTAGTAGCATCAATTTGAAATACTTTTGGTTCATTGCATTTATGTCTTCGAGAGTACTTTTCATTACAGTAGTAGCAGAGTCCTTGTTTCCTTCTTTCGGCCATTTATGTAAGCGACACATTTTGAACCTTAAGTTTTTGGGTGGGGTCCGTAGCCTGGGTGGGACGTGCCTTTGCGATGTAATTTGGATGATTTGATTGGGCATTTAAGGTGACTTCTACCTCTAAGGCCTTGTAGCATGCGTCCAACCAATTAGTTGGGTGTTGCATTTAGAAATGGGCTTGGATGGCTTCCTTTAGGCCACTTATGAAACATTCCAAGTAAAAGTCATCTCCTAGTGCTTCAGTTTTGATGGAAAATTGTTCAAAAGCTGCAATGTAGTCCCTTACTATACTTGTTTTCCTAAGCTTATTGAGATGACCCAAAAAGTGATGTTCTCGATCGAAGCGGTCACAAATGGCTTTTGAGAACATGTTCCTAGTTGGCCTCCATGGATAACATTTCTAATGCCACTACTACCACTGCCATCTCTCTTGGTTCAAGTAAAGGTCTCCCACATGTAGTTTAGTTCCATCCTCATAGATATTATTAAGGAGGAAATATTATTCTATTTGTGCCACCCATAATGTGGGGTTAGAACCATCAAATTTGTAACGTCCATCTTGGGTGTCGAGTGGCTCAAAGATTGGTGATATCCATGGAAATGAATGTGATGGTTGGATTCTCCATCTATGTGTGCATCAACACTATGTTCTTCGCTCATGGCTTCATGAAGTGTCTTAATAGCATCCAATACTTGTGTGAACTAGGAGGTAAGGGACTAATGGAGGTCATTGAATTTTTTCTCAAGGTTGTCAACCTTCTTGGCAACCATTTCCGTAGCCATAACTTGAGACCTAGTATCGATCATACACTAGTCCTGGTCAAAATTTGAGCTTACTTAAGAGTAGAATGCCTGGAAAGAGGGCAATCTCAGGAAT
This sequence comes from Pinus tabuliformis, assembly GCA_031772625.1. Classification (NCBI taxonomy): domain Eukaryota; kingdom Viridiplantae; phylum Streptophyta; class Pinopsida; order Pinales; family Pinaceae; genus Pinus; species Pinus tabuliformis. The sequence continues at coordinate 439,659,553 of CM062818.1, read as the reverse complement.
CTAGTGATGTGGGTCACTTGAAGCCGCGTCAGGAAAAATTTGGGAACGCCTGAAAATTGGGGGCTTACAAGTGAATTGTACCACTATGACCATCTCGTCATATTGAATCTTATGGGATAGGTCTCTTGAAAGCATCCAGAGATGGTCTCAAACTTTTTTTTTTTTTTTAACTTCGAAATGAGTTTTACTCCAAACTGGTCAATATTGCAGTGGTTGAATTATAGAAAGCTTGATACTGCCAAATATCCTGCAAAAATTAGGTCGAGACTATAATAACAGAAACCTTAAGGTCTTGGTACTATAGAATGTGCTACGACAATCTGATATGGATTATGGTAGCCAAAACACTCACTACACAGAGTCTAATCTGTGTTGTGAAAACCCCAACTATTGAATCAGATTTGTATGGTGGCAGTAGAATGCCAACTATTAGATCTAATCTGGACAACGGTAGTCAAACCCTAACAAATGGATATGATCTAGATGAAAAGGTAGGGGCAATATTCATATAGCTTAGGGAACTATGGTTTCAAAGGAGTGTCAGGGGCTACAGATCACAATATATGCAAGGGTCCAACAATAGTACTCAACTCAATCCTTTAGGGAGCTACTAAGGAGGATTAACCGTACCGTTAGCCATACTACCCGACTACCCTATTTTACACATTAGTAATCTCTACAAGTGCTATTCTTAATGTATTGTAGCAGCAAGAATATTGACGACTTATCTAAGGATAGGTTTTCGTTTACCCTTGGGGGCTGTTGGGTCCCTATAATACTAGTGATTACCCCATTACTATTGTAGTTATACCCCTTATTTATATTTTTGTGCCCCCATTGCCCCCATATTGTTATTAATGTGCCCATAGAATCCCTCTATTGTTATTTTTGTGGCTTTATATTATTATTGTTAGGTCGGCTGGATTATATTGTGACTCCTTAGACTCCTATATATAGAAAGGAGGTTTTGTCATTTGAATCATTGAAGAATTGTTCATTTATGTAATGTAAAGGAGGTTTCCCCCTCAAAGAGGCTGAATTCTAAGGCGTTGATATATATTTTCTATCTTTTCTTGAGCTGGTTTCATAACATTTGGTATCAGAGCTTTGGATTCTAGGGTTTCGCTGCTCCAAACAGGTCATCGTGGAATTTTCGCTATAACGTTTTTTCTGTGACGTTTCAGAAGTCGCAAAAAAAACCCATTTGAGAAGAAATTGCGCTGAACCTTGGGTTCGAATTTAAGAGCTTTTCGCGTGATATTTTCGGAGATATGATCTGAGGAAGTTGGTATTTTTGCAGACTCCTGAATTACATTCAAAACAGGTGACCTGGGGAAAATCGTCATAACTTTCTCTCTGAGGATCGGATTGAAATTTCGTAAGAAGGTACAGAAAGAGGACGGACTTTAGTTTCTTGTATGCATTTTTCAGATCCATAGGTCGAAACAATGACTCGTGGCACGTCGTACAAGTTTGCTCTACTAAACTAGTCTATAAGCAAGTCACTGTGGGAGATTTCGCATAACTCTTCCTTGGAGAAACCAATTTGGGTCAGACTTGTGGCATTGGAAAGAGGACTCAGAAGGCTACTACAGGTCAAAATTTCAGAACTGGATGATCTGAAATTACAGAGATACATCAGATTCAATATCAGGCTTCTACAAAGTGAAAAAAGGTGTGTAGTTTTTTTATAAACTTGGTTTGAAGGAATTCAAAGGGCATAGTAAAGCATTATTAAAAGTAACTGATGCCCCGAGGAAAGAAAATGCAAACACCTAGTAAGGAACCTGAAAGCTCTAGCATGACTCATGAAGAAGAGGAAGAAATGCTACATGATATATCAAAATTACAAGAACAAGTGCAACAAATGTCACGCTCACAAAAGCTAACAGAAGCTAAGATAAATGGCGTGGAATCTAAGATAAATGGTGTGGAATCTAAGATAAAGGGCATGGAAGCTAAGATGGATGATTTGAAGACATATTTGAGGACAGATTTGAAGACAGACATGGCAGATTTGAAGACAGATTTGACAAATTTTCTACAAGAAATACTTACTAATGGTGAAAAGGTTGTAAAGGAAACTCATGATGTGAACAAAAGAAATGTTAATCATGATTCCATAGACTGTAATGTTGGATCGAAGACCCACCATATTCCAAAAATCGATATGAGGAAGTTTGATGGCAAGGATCCCGCCACATGGATATTACAGATGGAGCAGTTCTTCGATCTCAATAATGTGCAAAACACACAAAAGGTACGTATGGCAACTTTATATTTGGAACCAAATCAGTTTCTATGGTATCAATGGCTTTGCTCTCGTAAAAAAATTTATCACTTGGGCAATTTTTACGGAATAATTGATAGCACATTATGAGGATACAAAAAGCAACACTTTTTTTAGCCAATTGATAAGTCTCAAACAAAAGGGTTCAATAATGGAGCACATTGAGGAGTTCCAAAAATTGAACATAAGGGTAAAAGATATTCCAGAGGAGCATAGGATTGATGTGTTCATAGGGTCTTTAAAGGATAATATCCAACATGATGTTCGCCTTTGGGAACCTGATTCATTAGAGAAGGCATTCAGGTTAGCAAGAAAAATGGAAAGCAAAATTATGGCAACCAGGAAGCATACCACTCACAACTATAAAGACGGAAGTGCAGTTTCCCCTAGTCTTCCACAACCTATAAGGTTGACACCACAACAATTGGAAGAAAAAAGAGCAAAAGGGCTTTGTTACAGTTGTGATAGCAAATACACTAAAGGTCATAAGTGTGCTGAGAAGAAATTATTCTACATAGATTGTGAAGAGGAAGAAGAAAAGGAGCAAGAAAGGTCAAAAGAAGAGGATATGCTCCAGGAACAAAGCCTAGATGAAGAACAAATAAATCCAACCATATCTTGTAATGCATTGGCGGGAATTACCACTCCTCAAACCATCAAGATAGAAGGACAAATCAAGAAGAAAAAGGTAATAGTGTTGATTGATTCAGGAAGCACCCACAATTTTATTCACTGTAGGGTAGCAAAAGAATTGAATTGCTTCCTATATCCAGCACCAGAGTGTCAAGTGATGATTGCAAATGGAGGAACAATAAATTGCTCTGGAAAGTGCCATAATATCAAGCTATCCATGGGAGAATATGTATTGACTAGCCCAATGCTTTCCATTCCAATGGGAGGTGCTGATGTTGTACTAGGAGTCCAATGGCTACAATCCTTGGGTACAATAGCTTTTAATTTTCAAGAACGTTTCATCAAATTTTCTATGGAAGGAAAGGAAGTTGAATTAAGGGGTATTGCAGGGAAACCAGGAAAGATAATCAGCTCTAATGGTATGACAAAGCTTCTAAAAAAGGAGCAAAGGGGTGTAATTGCACAATTATGTTCGCTAGATGTTTCCACATTAGAATCATCTATTTCTCCAGATCTCCAAAAAGTCTTGGACAATCATTCCAAGGTATTTGAGACTCCCAAAGGTCTCCCACCTATGCGTGATCATGATCATGCTATTCATCTGATTCCAGGAAGTGTTCCTCCAAACATCAGGCCGTACAGATATCCCTATGTCCAAAAAAGTGAAATTGAACGTATGGTTGCAGAAATGCTAGAGGCTGGTATAATTCAACCGAGTCAAAGTTCTTTCTCTGCTCCAGTAGTATTGGTGCACAAGAAGGATGGATCATGGCGCATGTGTCTGGATTATAGGGAGCTCAACAAGCTCACTATTAAAGATAAGTTCCCCATTCCTGTCATTGATGAATTACTGGATGAATTGCATGGATCAATTTACTTCACCAAGTTGGATCTTCGTTCAGGATATCATCAAATCAGAATTAAGATTGAAGACATTCGAAAACGACATTTAGAACTCATGAGGGTCATTATGAATTTTTGGTCATGCCTTTTGGCCTTACCAATGCACCTTCAACATTTCAAGGTTTGATGAATTCAATTTTCAAACCATTCCTTAGAAAATTTGTGTTAGTATTTTTTGATGATATACTTATCTACAACAAGTCTTGGAAGGATCATGTTGAACATGTTGACAGGGTGCTACAACTATTGGAGGAGAAACAATTATATGCAAAAAGATCCAAATGTTTCTTTGGAGTCCAGGAGGTGGAATATTTGGGTCATATTGTATCTCATGAAGGAGTTAAGGTAGACCCTAGCAAAATTAAAGCCATTAAGGAATGGAAAATCCCCACATCCATAAAGCATCTGCGCGGATTTCTTGGGTTGACAGGGTATTATCGCAAGTTTGTTAAGAATTACGGGAGAATAGCAGCACCTATAACGACATTATTGAAGAAAGATGCATTTTCATGGACTCAGGAAGCAACAAAGGCCTTTGAACATCTTAAAGAGGCAATGTGCCAAGCACCGGTCTTAGCTACACCAGACTTCACAAAAACCTTTATTGTGGAATGTGATGCTTCAGGAAATGGAATTTGTGCTGTTCTAATGCAAGATGAAAGACCCATTGCTTTTGAAAGTCGTCCAATCAAGGGAAAGTTTTTAAGCAAAGCTATTTATGAGAAGGAAATGTTGGCAATACTCCATGCACTTAAGAAATGGCGACCCTACCTAATGGGAAGACACTTCAAGGTAAAAACGGATCATGATAGCCTTAAATACTTTTTAGAACAAAGATTATCCTCTGAAGAGCAACAAAAGTGGGTCACAAAGATGTTGGGTTATGACTTTGAAATCATCTACAAAAAAGGGAAGCAAAATGTGGTGGCAGATGCACTCTCAAGAAAGGATGAGGATGTGGAAGCATTGTTGTGCGCTATTTCTATTATCCAACCAGATTGGATCAATGAAGCAAGGGAGGAATGGAAGAATGACGAAGAAGTGTGGGCACTTATTCGAAAGCTACAACAAGATTCCAGTACGTCTGATACATTTAGCTGGCAAAATGATTCGTTATGGTACAAAGATCGCTTATACCTCTGTAAGAATTCCCAGCTAAAACAAAAGATTCTTATGGAATTGCACACTTCTCCCTTAGGAGGGCACTCAGGATTTTTAAAAACTTACCACAGGGTTAAGAAGGAATTTTTTGGGATGGCCTTAAATCAGATATTCAAAAGTTTGTGGCGAATGTTTGGTTTGCCAACAAAATAAAGTTGAAACAATTAAGACACCGGGTCTATTACAACCTTTATCCATTCCAAGCCAACGTTGGGAGGAGGTATCAATGGATTTTATCACAGGTTTACCCAAGTCTGAGGGAAAGAGTGTCATCATGGTGGTAGTTGACAGACTTACCAAGTATGCACACTTTTGTGCATTATCACATCCATTTAAAGCCAGTACAATTTCTACTGCATTTATGGAAACAATTCAAAAGCTACATGGAAACCCAAAGATTATTGTAAGTGACAGAGATCCCATTTTCACTGGAAATTTTTGGACAGAATTATTTTCTTGTCTTGGTACTCAGTTAGCTCATAGCTCATCTTATCATCCTCAATCTGATGGGAAAACTGAGATAGTAAACAAATGTTTGGAAGGATATCTTCGTTGCTTTGTATCTGATAAACAGACACAATGGGTCAAATGGTTGCCTCTGGCTGAATGGTGGTATAACACTTCCTTTCATACAGCAATAAGACCCCATTTATGGCACTTTATGGGTATCAACCACCATCCATCACATCATATTTAAGAGAAAATTCTAAGGTTCAGGCAGTGGAACATCACATCGAACATCAACAACAAGTCCTCCAACTCTTAAAGGATAACCTCATGTTGGCACAGAATAGAATGAAACAACAGGCAGATCAACATCGCAGTGAAAGAAGTTTTGATGTAGGTGATTGGGTATTCCTACGGCTACAACCATATAAGCAAATGTCCTTCAAGCAAGCTAAGAAGGATAATAAATTATCACCAAAGTATTATGGTCCGTACAAGGTGTTGCAAAAGATTGGTACTATGGCATACAAATTGGAGCTTCCTGCAGCTTCTCGATTGCACCCAGTTTTCCATGTTTCATGTTTAAAGAAGGTTATAGGTGACAAGCTCCCAGTTCAAACAATATTGCCAGAACTTGACGAGGAAGGAAAAATTATATTGGAACCGGAAGCAGTTATAGAAACAAGAACTCGACAGCTACGAAATCGATCAATTTCAGAGTACCTTATCAAGTGGAAGAACTTATCCGCTGAAGATTCCACATGGGAGGATGATAATTTTATGCAGAAGTATCCAGAACTACTCAAGCGTTGAGGACAACACTTTTTTGAAGGCGAGGGGCATGTTGGGTCCCTATAATACTAGTGATTACCCCATTACTATTGTAGTTATACCCCTTATTTATATTGTTGTGCCCCCATTGCCCCCATATTGTTATTAATGTGCCCATAGAATCCCTCTATTGTTATTTTTGTGGCTTTATATTATTATTGTTAGGTCGGCTGGATTATATTGTGACTCCTTAGACTCCTATATATAGAAAGGAGGTTTTGTCATTTGAATCATCGAAGAATTGTTCATTTATGTAATGTAAAGGAGGTTGCCCCCTCGAAGAGGCTGAATTCTAAGGCATTGATCTATCTTTTCTTGAGTTGGTTTCATAATAGGGGCTTCTGATACACCCAAGGGTACGTGGAAGTGTAGTTTGTGTTTGGTTTTTTCTAATGCACTACTACTCAAAGAAGTACCCACAGGAGTTACAAGCGAGTCCCATAAGCATGACCAACTCTTGTAGTTCCTGATGCATGCCTCCCCAAATCTGTAGGTTTATGCACTACAAAATAGATCCCATGGTTTAAAGATGTCGAAACACATCTCTAGCCTAAAAAAAATCTGTGAAAAATAGAGGTACAACTGGCCTTGGAAAGTGCTTTGATACCACTTATTATGCACTTGACCTATGAGAAAACTAGAATAGCAAAAATATGAAACAATATAGCCTGAAACACAAAAATATCACATGAAATGAGACAAGCTGCAAATATATTTATTATTTTACTATTAGTGAGGGCAAGCAATTTAGATATGTAACATACCCTAGTAAGTTTTTTTTTTTCTTTGGTAAATACACCATGTTATTATAACGTAGCTGAATTATATATTTTATATATATTCAATTTATTGTTACCATGAGATTTATGTTTCTTCTAGTCTATACATTTAAACATAATAAGGATTGCAATCACTATGCTCTCTAAATTAATAACTTAAGTATCTGACCAGAGGTTTGGTTATGCATCAAGTTCTTATGCGACACTTGGCATTTGTTGACAATTGATTGTATGGTTCGGGTGATTAGTTATTGGCTTAGCTCAAAGTGGTGTCCTTTCCTTTATTCCAGTTAATTATTAAGTGTAATAATAAATCACCTTCTAATTATTTGAAACCCCAATTTTATTACCTGCCGTCAGGCGTCCCTGGCTCTCAGGATTCAGAACAGATTGATGGTTCACTGCGTTTGATTTCAAATAACAAGTGTATAATGGTTAGGGGGGAGTTAAGGGTAACTACCCTCCTCCCCAAACATTGTGCAAGGCTCATTTTCCTTTATCCATCTTTCTAGGACTTCGCTTTGCAATTTAGCTAGGGTTTCGTTGATGATGTTGAACCTACCAACATTCAGGGGATCTCCCAGATATGAAATCTCAACTAGACCTCACACCGTTTGGAGTAGGAGTCCCAACAATGGGTTGTAATGTTATGCCTTGACTGCGAAAATGCACAAAGTGAAGTATGTTAACTTTGGTGAGAGTGAGTGTGTGACCTTGTGGAAAGTCAAGTGTGATGCATGAAGGTTCCAACACAAGAAGGGAAAATAGAGTGAGCCCCTTAGAAGCCTATAATAGTATGAAACTTAAAAGGAGCACATGAGCATAATGACATCACGAGCTAAGATGTCGAATAGTCCACAAGTTAAGGTGACGAATTAATATAACAACACGCATTCAACAAGATTCTTACAAATGCAAATGAAATAGTTCATAAGAATAAGTGTAAGTTAAATAAAATATATTGCAAATATAACAAGAATAGTCCTACTATATTCACAACATATGCATGAAAGTGTATCAACTCTAAGTTTTATTATAAGTGAAAGTTTCATTCATACATACACCATTTATGGACCACTAGCCCCAATAGTGGAACATTAAATTCAAGAACACTTTCTCCTCCAAAGAAGTATACTCGCTCTATGCTATGGAGAAGCCAAGGCTCTCACAAAACTGCCAATCCTTTTCTAAGCCTAACCCTAGCTAAAACCTTGGCTTCCAAAATCCCTTTACATGAGTTATGAGGTCTTATTTATAACAAGGGGGTGGATGACCTTTAAAATCCCCTTTGTGACCTTTGTAACACCATCATGACTCTTCACTTCTTTCAAATGACTCATTACATTACACCATGGCTCTTCACATTCCAATATTGAGACTTGGAATTTCAATTTACAAATAATATTACATTTTACACTCATACCCATATAAAACAAAATAGGGTAGAGACAACTTGAAATCCTAACAAGACAAAACACTATGATACTTGAGTTCGGGGGAAACTCTAGCTCAACAACTTCCACTTGATGCTTCTTGATCACATATTGGTGCCAAGCTTGGTACTATGCGATGACATCCCCAAACTGTGTGATGTTGTTAGGCCCCTATAATACTAGTGTATTCACTTTTTATTATTGTTATTGTAGGCCCTTATTGTCATTGTTGTGCCCATGTTGCCCCCATATTGTTATTATTGAGCCTCATATAATCCCACTATTACTATTGTTGTGGCCTAACATTATTATTGTTATGTCGACTCTAATTATGTTGTGACCCCTTAGACTCCTATATATAGAAAGAAGGTCTTTTCATTTGTATCATCCAATAATTATTCATTTGTTTAATGTAAAGGAGGTTTACCCCTCGAATATTATAATTTTGAAGTCATTGATCTATCCGTTTCTTCTCTATTGTGAGTTGGTTGCATAACAATTGGTATTAGAACTTTGGATTCTAGGGTTTCGCTGCTTCAAACAGGTCATCATGGAATTTTTTCTATAAAATTTTTCTACAAAGCTTCAGAAGCTGAAATTAAAAAACATTTTATTTGAAATTGTGATGAACCTCGTGACCTAATTTTAGATCTTGGCTCGCTATATTTTCAGAGATATGAACTGAAGAAGTTAGGGTTTTTGCAGGCTACCGATTTCGATCTCAAACATGTCACCTTGGGAAAATAGTCATAACTTTATCTCTGAGAACCAAATTCAAATTTCGTAAAAATCTCTAGAAAGATGACAGACTGGAGTTTGTTGGGTATTGTTTTCAGAGCCTAAGAGCAAATAAGTGACACATGGAACGTCATACAAATGTGCTCTACTGAACTAGTCTAGAATTAGGTCATCGCGGGAGATTGGGCATAACGCTTTCTTGGAGAACCTAATCACAATCAGAATTTTGGGGTTGGAAAGAGGATGAAGAGGTCTATCACAGGACTACATTTTAGAACTTTCATATCCAAAATTCTAGAATTATAGTTGTTTCAAGATCGAGCTCATATAAAGTAGAAAAAAAAAAGGTATGTAGATTTTTTTTTAGATTTGCATAAGTTTTGTCTGAGAAAGTAGTTTGAAGTGATTCAAAGGGAATTTTGAAGCATAATTATCATTCATTGATGAACCAAAGAAAGAAAATGGAAACACCTAGTAAGCAACTTGAAATATCTACTATGACACATGAAGAAGAGGAAGAAATGCAACATGATATATCAAAATTATGAGACCAAGTGCAACAAATTTTGCTCTCACAAAAAGTAACTGAAACTAAGTTGGATGGTTTAAAGAATGGAATGGAAGCTAAGATGGATGGTATAGAAGAAAAACTTAAAGGCAACATGGAAGATTTGAAGATAGACTTGACAAAGTTGCTACAAGAAATGCATACTAATGGAAAAAGGGTAGTAAAGGAAACTCATGATGAGAACAAAAGAAATGTTAGTCATGACTTCATAGACTCTAACGTTGGATTGAAGACCCACCACGTTCCAAATATCGATATGAGGAAGTTTGATGGCAAGGATCCTATAACTTGGATACTACATATGGAGCAATATTTCGATCTCTATAATGTGCGAAACACACAAAAGGTATGCATTGCAACTTTATATTTAGAACCCAGTCAATTTGTATGGTATTGATGGCTTTGCTCTCGTAAAAAATTGTCACTTGGGAAATTTTTATGGAAGAAATGATAGCACATTATGAGGATACAAAAAGCAACACTTTTTTATCCAATTGTTAAATCTCAAACAAAAGGGTTCAATGGTGGAGCACATTGAGGACTTCCAAAAATTTAATATAAGGGTAAAATATATTCCAGAGGAGCATAGGATTGATGTGTTCATATGGACTTTAAAGGATAACATCCAATATGAGGTTCATCTTTGGGAACCTGATTCATTGGAAAAGTAATTCAGGTTGGTAAGAAAAATTGAAAGCAAAACTATGGCAACAAGGAAACCTATCACTCACAACTATAAAGATGGAAGTGTTGTTGCTCCTAGCCTTCCATAACCTACATGGTTGACACCAAATAAAATTGGAAGAAAATATAGCAAAAGGTATTTGTTACAGTTGTGATAGAAAATACACTAAAGGTCATAAGTGCGCTGAGAAGAAATTATGTTACACAGATTGTGAAGAGGAGGAAGAAAAGGAACAAGAAAAATCAAAAGAAGAGGATACACACCAAGAACAAACCCTAGAGAAAGAAGAAATGAATCTTACCATATCTTGTAATGTATTGCCCATAATTTCCACTTCTCAAACTATCAAGATAGAAGGACATATCAAGAAGAAAAAAGTAATAGTGTTGATTGATTCGGGCAGTACCCATAATTTTATTCATTGTAAGATAGCCAAGGAATTGAATTGCTTCCTATATCCAGCATTAGAGTGTCATGTGATGGTTGCAAATGGAGGAACCATAAATTTCTCTGGAAAGTGCCATTATATCAAGCTATCCATGGTAGAATATGTGTTGAATAATAGAATTCTTTCCATTCCAATGGGTGGTGTTAATGTTGTACTAGGAGTCCAATGGATACAATCTTTGGGTATGATAGCTTTTAATTTTCAAGAACTTTTCTTGATTTTTATTTATTTATTTATTTATTTATTTATTTTCAGAAGGAAAGGAAGTTGAATTAAGGGGTATCACAGGGAAACCAGGAAAGATAATAAGCTCTAACAACATGAAAAAGCTTCTAAATAAAGAACAACGAGGCGTAATTGCACAATTATGTTCGCTAGAGGTTACCACATCAAAATAATATATTTATCCAGATCTCCAAAAAGTCTTGGACAATCATTCCAATGTGTTTGAGACTCCCAAAGGCCTCCCACCTATTTGTGATCATGATCATGCTATTCATTTGATTCCAGGAAGTGTTCCTCCAAACATCAGGCCTTACATATATCCCTATGCCAAAAAGAGTGAAATTGAATGTATGGTTGCAGAAATGCTAGAGGCTGGTATAATTCAACCTAGTCAAAGTTCTTTCTCTGCTCCAGTAGTATTGGTGCATAAGAAGGATGGATCATGTTTCATGTGACTGGATTATAGGGAGCTCAACAAGCTCACTATTAAAGATAAATTTCCCATTCCTGTCATTGACGAATTATTGGATGAATTGCATGAAGCAATTTACTTCACCAAGTTGGACCTTCGTTCACGATATCATCAAATCAGAAAGAAGATTGAAGGCATTCCTAAAACAACATTTAGAACTCATGAGGGTCATTATTAATTTTTGGTCATGCCTTTTGGCCTTACTAATGCACCTTATAAATTTCAAGGTTTGATGAATTCAATTCAAACCCTTCCTTAGAAAATTTGTGTTAGTATTTATTGATGATATACTAATCTACAACAAGTATTGGAAGGATCATGTTCAACATGTTGACAGAGTGCTCAAACTATTGGAGGAGAAATTATTATATGCAAAAACCTCCGATTTTTTCTTTGGAGTACAAGAGGTGAAATATTTGGGTCATACTATATCTCATGAAGGTGTTAAGGTAGACCCTAGCAAAATTAAAGCCATTAAGGAATTGAAAATCCCCACATCCATAAAGCATCTGCGAGGATTTATCAGGTTGATAGGATATTATCGCATGTTTGTTAAGAATTATGGGAGAATAGCAGCACCTCTAACAACATTACTAAAGCATTTTCTTGAACTCTAGAAGAAACAAAGGCCATTGAACATCTTAAAGAGGCAATGTGCCAAGCACCGGTTTTAGCTATGCCAGAATTCACAAAAACCTTTATTGTGGAATGTGATGCCTTAGGAAATGGAATTGGTGTTGTTTTAATGCAGGAAGAAAGACCCATTTCTTTTGAAAGTTGTCCAATCAAAGGAAAGTATTTACACAAAGCTATTTATGAGAAGGAAATGTTGGCAATACTACATGCACTTAAGAAATGGCGACCTTACCTAATGGGAAGACATTTCAAGGTAAAAATAGATCATGATAGTCTTAAATAATTTTTAGAACAAAGATTATCCTCAGAAGAGAAGCAAAAATGGGTCACAAAGATGGGTTATGACTTTGAAATCATCTACAAAAAAGGGAAGCAAAATGTTGTTGCAAATGCACTCTTAAGAAAGGATGAGGATGTGGAAGCATTGCTTTGTGCCATTTCTATTATCCAACCAGATTGGATAAACGAAGCAAGGGATGAATGGAAGAATGATGAAGAAGTGTGGGCACTCATTCAAAAGTTACAGCAAGATCCCAGTACATCTGATACATTTAGCTAGAAAAATGATTCATTATGGTACAAAGGTCGTTTATACCTCTGTAAGAATTCCAAACTCAAACAAAATATTCTTCTGGAATTGCACACGTCTCCCTTAGGAGAGCATTCAATATTTTTAAAAACTTACCACATGGTTAAGAACGATTTTTTTTGGGATGACCTTAAATCTGATATTCAAAAGTTTGTGGCGGGATATTTGGTTTGCCAACAAAATAAATTTGAAACAATAAAATCCCAGGTCTATTACAATTTTTATCCATTTTGAGTCAATGTTGGGAGGAGTTTTCAATGGATTTTATCACAGGTTTACCCAAGTCCGAAGGAAAGAGTGTCATCATGGTGGTAGTTGATAGAATTACCAAGTATGCACACTTTTGTGCATTATCTCATCCATTTAAAGCTAGTACATTTTCTACTGCATTTATGGAAACAATTCAAAAGCTACATGGAAACCCAAAAATTATTGTAAGCGACAGAGATCGTATTTTCACTGGAAATTTTTGGACAAAATTATTTTCTTGTTTGGGTACTCAATTAGCTCATAGCTCATCTTAACATCATCAATCTGATGGGAAAACTGATATAGTGAACAAATGTTTGGAAAGGTATTTGCGTTTCTTTGTATCTGATAAACAAACACAATGGGTCAAATGGTTGCCTTTGTCTGAATGGTGGTATAAGACTTCCTTCCATACTATAGCAAAAATGACCCAATTTATGATACTTTATGGATATCATTCACATTTCATCGCATCATATTTAAGAGAAAATTATAAGTTTCAAGCAGTGGAAGATCACGTCGAGCATCAAAAACAGGTTCTTGAACTCTTAAATGATAACCTAACTTTGGTATAGAATAGAATGAAACAAAAGGCAGATCAACATTGCAACGAAAGAAGTTTTGATGTAGGTCACTGTATATTTCTACAGCTACAACCATACAAACAAATTCCCTCAAGCAAGCTAAGAAGGAGAATAATTTATCACTAAAGTATTATGGTCGTACAAGGTGTTGCAAAAGATTGGTACTATGACATACAAATTGGAAGTTCCCGCATATTCCCGAGTGCACCCAATTTTCCATGTTTAATGCTTAAAGAAGGTTATAGGTGAAGATTCCAGTTCAAACAATATTGCTAGAACTTGACGAGGAATGAAAAATCATATTGGAACCTGAAGCAGTCACAGAAACAAGAACTCAATAGCTATGAAATCAATCAATTTCACAGTATCTCATCAAGTGAAAGAACTTACCCACTGAAGATTCCACATGCGAGGATTAGAATTTTATACAGAAGCATTCAGAACTACTCAAGCGTTGAGGAAAACAATTTTTTGAAGGATAGGGGCATGTTAGGTCGCTATAATACTAGTGTATTCCCTTATTATTGCCCTTGTAGCCCCTTATTGTTATTTTTGTGCCCATGTTTCCCCCATATTGTTACTATTGTACCCCATAAGATCCCACTATTATTATTGTTGTGCCCTTACATTATTATTGTTATGTCAGATCTATTTATGTTGTGACCCCTTAGACTCCCATATATAGAAAGGAGGCCTTGTCATTTGTATCATCCATGAATTATTCATTTGTGTAATGTAAATGAGGCTGCCCCCTCGAAGAGACTACTTTTGAAGTCGTTGATCTATCTGTTTCTTCTCTTTCGTGAGTTAGTTGCATAACAGATGTTGTCTGGCTGGAAGCACACTCTAGCTTCCATGGCATCCCGGTACAATGACTTGGAACCAGTTTAACTTCCTTCTGAAGCACGAGAAACATTGTTCTAATTTGGACAAGAACACTGATGTAGTTCAGCATGTTATGTTTGTTCACCTACAAATATTCCTTGGTGGCAATATGTCTCAGCTGCTCCAAGTACTCTCTGATCTCCTGTCAGACCTAGTTCCTAGGTTTGGATTTAGTAAGCGAGCCAACTGATGGGATTGTGTGCGTTTTCACCAAGACATCCAAACTACTAAAGAATTGTACATATGAGGCCTAATTGTTTCCAATAAATGAGGCGATATTCTTATTGTTCTGAATCAATATTTGAACTCTCTCTCTCTCCAGCTTTGCTTGTGGCTTCATTTTCTTCCCCAAGTCAAGCAGTGGCCCTTTGTATCACATTGTTCGTTCTTGCACATAGGTAATTCTTGTACATTCCTAAGAGTTTTAACAAAATATTTTTTATGCTACTGTAGGCCATTCAAACGGGAAATTGCTTTATGTCTGGTTACAAACTCCTCATAGAGGTTCTGCTTGGTTTCTCCCAGTGTTGATACTTCAACAAGTATCGCTTCTCTCATCTCCTCTAGGTAGACCTATGCGGAAATTGGATTTGTGTTGTTGCGCAGAGTTGTTATTCTTTTTGCCTAACAACCTCCAATTTCTGTGCAAATTTCTCATTCTCAGCCATCAAATATTGAATTTTTGATCTTGTTTCACCTGCAAAGGCCAAGTTGGCTTCAACAATGGCATTTAGATTCTTCCTAGTGTCTTCCACTAACACCCTTTCTCTAATGAATGCAGATGATGCGTGATCATACAGAAAATTCTTTCTTCGTGCTTTTAAAATCTTCTTTTGTAACTCATCAAATGAAAGATTGTACACATTCATTACCAACTCATCATCAAGAGGAACACATCCCCTTCCTCGCTCAGAGTTGGCTCTGCTGCTAGAGGTGGTGGAGACTGAATGATGACCTATGGTGTGCTCGACATCAGGTCAACATCCTCACTCTGTGGCATTTTCTCCATATCCATGTTTGTAACTTCAATCCAGTTCTCAATCTATTGAGAAAGCTCCCTATCCTACATCTGTTCACCCTCCTCCTCGACTGCTGGTTGGTTTTGTTCCCACTCTTCAACCTGTATCAAAATTGTTTCTCCTATTATTGCATCTTTCCTTTCTTCTTCTTCATGTGTTTGCTTCTCTTATTTTTATTTCCTCCTCAACTCCCATTATTCCTTCAGTTCTTGTTCTGCTTGCTCCAATATCAGTTCTACTTCCTGCAAGCTCTATTTCTCTCTCTTTATCCACTCTTCTCTCTATATCCTCTGCTTCCTCTTCACTTTTGTTGCTAAAGATTATTTCATAAGAATCAGATCCGATTTCATCTTACAACTTTTTTCTCCCCATGGACTATTGGAAATCATTCTCTTTCCCTTATCCTACACGAGATTGCGCCCTCTGTTTCCATGTTAGTGTTGACTCCTTTTCTATAAAGAGTTGAGTGTCCGCATACACTGGCAAGTATACTAGCATTTTATCAACTTCTTCCTCAATACTTCTTTCAGTGGTCTCTTTTAAAGCATCTCTCTTGGGTGCCATGGTAACAATGCTTGTTGGACAGAAGTGCTTCACAAGTGTGGTACCTATGCGACAAAAAGACACTCATGGTAAGCAAACATTAGCCTTTTGCGAATCTAACTTCAAAGCATGATCGAGCAGCAAACCAGGAAAATGATGAGAAGGATTATGCATTTTTCATCAGCAAGAAAGGGAGACTGGATGTGGGAACTATGCAATTCAATCAGCCAAGGGTGTAGCCTGAGGCTTGAGACTGCGCAATGCATAATTCAGCCTAGGAAGAGACTTGAAAAAGACTGCACAATGTGTAGTCTCACTGACCAAGGTGACAAGATGAGCCATAGAACTGCACAATGCATAGTTGGGCCAACCTGTACTGCACACTGTATAGTTACATATTCCAAGTTCTCAGCTTGAGCCTTAGGATTGTGTAGTGCCCAGTTGGGCAAGGAAAAATATGGCCAAGGAAAGTGTAGATTTGCCCACTGGAAGTGTGGAAAATGAGAAGAACTAAGTGTTTATGTGAGCTTGGGTGCATATCTAAATAAGTATGAATGAATCAATGTATATCAAGTGTAGAAATGTAACAAACAAAAGTAAAATCAAGTATGTGAGGAAAGTCGCCGCAACAACGACCATCGATGCAAAAAAAAAGAAGAGAAAATTGATGCAACACTTGTAAAAGGAAAATGAAAACTTAGAACAACACTTATGAAAACTAAAATAAGTTTAAATTCCAAAAAATATAAAGAGAAATAAGAAAAACAATAGTCACACAAGTGAAATGACAAAAAACGACAAAAAAATGACAAAAGAAGATAAAAGAAAAACTCTCCCGGAAAAGTGATGACAACCGCATTGAAGGTTACTTGATCTCCTTGGGAATACTAGAGCTCCAAGATCAAACGTGAAAATGATCTCTAAAGGTGTCGATTAAATATATTTGAGTGAATTAGGGTTTATGGCACACATGCTTAAAATTAAGGAAAAAGAAACACTTGGTGGAAGTTTCTAAAAATAGCGAGTGTGCCTCCTTCAGGATACTGATAATGGATCCCTATTTTTTAGGGATGATTTTTCTTTTTTTTCTTTTTTGGGGAAACTTTCCATGCATGCTGTCAAGAAAGATTGCACAATTCTGGGGAACTGGGAAACATTTCAGCATAGTGCAATGCACAGTTTATGAGCTCAGTGAGGGATTTTGCATTTTCTCGGCTTAGTGCTCAGTTGCCTTCCAAGACTATGAATTTCTTTAGCTCAAGTCTAACTGCCAATATGAATTGCACAATTCCAATCATCAAGGCTGCTTTCCCTCACAGATTGTGTAGTTTCTGGAGATAAGCCCAAAACTACTGTAAGATTAAGTCGGGAGATTATCTTGTGACTTAGAAAGATCAGTTAAATGTGGAAACAAGAAAAAGCAAGCACATATGAAAATATAAGTCTCAATTGAAGAATGAATACCTGAATCAATGCAAGATAAGCTCTTGTGGATAGGAATGAAGGCTCCAAAATCGAAGCAAAGGCAAAATTTTAGAGGGTAGTTGTAGTCGCTACAACATTGGTGACACATTGGTAGAAATCCAACTCTTTGTATGTATCTTGTCTCATGCAAAATAGGTCTAACTCTTCCAAAAGTATCGTTCATTTCATTTTTTGTCAAAACTTCTTCACTTAGCTTGAGTTAAATATATATTCCGTACCATCCTCTTCATTGGTAATACACATGCTAAGCCAAGTCAAACTTAGTTGTTTTGATTGGGGATGAGGAGTATATAAATGCACATGTAAAATAAAACGTCAATCTTATTTTTTATCTCTGGTTTTTCTCCACTTCCAGCAGGCCTGGACAGTACCCCGATGGAGTCACTTCATGAACACAAACATTGCTCTGCTACCAGCTAGCCTAGACAATGCCCCGACAGAGTTGCTCACTTCACCTCTCTGTGCAAGAAGTCTTTCTCTTCTTTCACCCTTCATTTCATTTTTCATGTTTTTCATTTTTATTTGTTCAAAGAAATGTGCATAGGAACTTATTTATTTCAATGGGTGGAAGAGGGATCCCGACTTAATGAGAGAAGAAGAGGTTGACCCTTTAGAGAATGATATTTATATATACCTCTGACATACTTGTTAAGGTATTCCTCCCCTCCTTACTCTACTCGAATTAGCTAAAAAGGATTAACTGAAAATAGAAGACTGATTAGAGTAGGCGGTACTAGTTAAAAGTGTAAGCATCATGATTTCACTATGACTTTCTCCAAAAGGAATGTATTTTCCATCAGAGTATCATTGACTAAAATAACTGAAAGATTCACATAAAGAGAGGGAATAGAAAGATAACCAAGTGTTGATAGCAGTACAACTTCCTCTTGGAATTCACCTTTCTTGAATAAGAAGTCGAACACAGCCTCATGTGGAAGCCACCCTATAAATAAAAATAAAGAAAACAAAAGGAAAGAAGTGGAGCGGAAAGAAGATGAAAGAAAATCCAAGAACAAACAAGAAAATAAAAAAACTACTCCTACTCCTAACCTAAGAGTAAATAGCTAAGACTCATGTGAAATTATACTTCCAATATAGCCATCGACGCATTGGCTAGCCTATGTATGTGAGGGAATGCATGTCAAAAAATATATACAAGCATACCAACAAACAAAAAATATATACAAGCATACCAACAAACAAAAAATATAGGACAATGCAAACCAAAACATTCAAAGTTTGGAAGTAC
Source organism: Pinus tabuliformis (assembly GCA_031772625.1). NCBI lineage: Eukaryota > Viridiplantae > Streptophyta > Pinopsida > Pinales > Pinaceae > Pinus > Pinus tabuliformis. The sequence continues at coordinate 439,640,701 of CM062818.1, read as the reverse complement.
ATTTAGAAAAGTGAGAATGAAACATGCATGTAACACATTCTGCAGGTGCATTGTGGTGTTTAGACACACAACAACTTTAAGATATACAAGAACAAACTTTCAAATTGCGGAAATGAGCAAACATAAAGAAAGAAGAAAATTTTCACTTTGCAAATATTCTCACCATGTATGACTCATCCAATGACTGAGTGATAGGATCATGTGATACAGATGGAGGATGAAAAAATTGTAAGATGTATTGATCTTTAATGGGTGTGACAGAGTGATGAGGAGCGTGGAAAGATTCAACACATTTCTGATCAGAAGTGGAATTGTCCTCAAGGCTATGAAAACTTGACATAACCATGAGCTCAGGCTGAAGTGCCTCGACAAATTAGGTATGTTCCAATTCACTAGAAGATGGATCATCGAAGACTGGTGGCTTAGAAAGATCGACAGTGGAAAAGCCAGAATCACAGTCAAATGAATCAATAAAATGATCACGACATCCATGATCAGAAATTTGAATATTACAAATAGAGGCATCCTCATGATCTGACTAATTGTAAAGAGGAGTTGATGGAGATCAAGAAATTTCACCCTCTATATTTCTAGAAAGATAAGACAAGAAATTGGAAAGATCAGGGAACACAGATTTGTGTTGTTCGCATTCAAATGAAAAACCGATCTTCTATGTGTTCTGAGAATGATCAAAAATTGATTCTTCACAATTTTTAATAGGGATGAAAGGATCGTGGAATATGTTAGGATAATGAGGGAGAGGCGTGAAAGGAGAAGAACTATCCTTCATCGTAGATTCTTGTTTACCTATGGGTTCCCACACATAATCATCGTAAATGATATCGCAAGTTGGATACTCAACACTAAGTCCATCCAAAACTTGATCGTCATGAACATCAAAAAAAGGATTCAAAATAGCTGAAGAAAAAAACTCACAATTCAGAGGATCAAAGGACCCAAAGGATGGACGATGAGGAGATAACAATTCATCGTAACCATGAGATTCACAGTCCGAACCTGTGCTGAAATTCTGAGCATGTGGGGTGGGAGAAGATGGTGGTAGCTAAGTGGATGAATTCTCAAATTCTCCCACATCAACCTGTGGAACCAGAGTTTTTTGATGAGAAGAGGATGTAGGGTCACTTGGAACAACAACCTCATCTATTGCATATTTAGAATCTCTAATACCGAGGTATGTTGGGAGAGGTTCGAAATATTCAAACTCGTGCGGATTATCTAAAATGTGAAAAAGATATATCAATATGTCAACCAAAAAAACCCAATCAACATCATATTCTAGAAATTCAAAGCAAAAATGAATAAAACGATCGTGAAAATCCTAGATGGATTCATCAGGTGATTTTCGTAAATTCATAATTTTCTTGCACAAAGTTTTACAATCATACATATCAAAGGCACGAAACATCTCTGTGATAAGGTGTTCGAAAGAGTGTATGGAGTCATTAGGAAATGTGTTACACCATTATCGTACGTGCCCTTCGAATGTGAGAATGAACAACCTACAACCAACATCCTCATAGTGGATGTTGTGCTTCATGTAGAAATTAAGAAAACGGGCGGTGTGCTCAAATAAGGTTGTTTCACCCTTGCCATTGAATTTCAAATTTGACAAGTCATCAATAATTATTTCCAACACTTTCATATTTTTGTGTATAGAAAAACATGTCAAGGTTATGATTTGGGGAGATGTCACTGAATGAGTGTAGAAATTCAAAATAGACTTCAAGGGCTCAACTTGTCATCTAGCCCTCCTTCTAGCGCAATAATTGTTGATAGTGTTGGACCAGCAAAAATTCAAGGGATCTCCTTGATATGAAGTCCCAACTAGACCTCACAACGTTTGGAGTGGGAGTCCTAGCAGTGGGTGGTAATGTTACGCCTTGACTATGAAGACTACGAAAATGCATAGAGTGAAGTACGGTAACTTTGGTGAGAGCGAGTGTGTGACCTATCGGACCTGGTTCTTGGGTTTGGATTTGGTGAGCGAGCCAACTGATGGGATCTTGTGTGTTTTCACCAAGACATCCAAACTACTAAGTAATCATACATATGAGGCTTGAATGTTTCGAATAAATGAGACGACTTGCTAGTTCTTCTGAATCAATATTCGAACTCTCACTCTCTCCAACTCTGCCTGTGGCTTCATTTTCTTCCCCAAGTCAAGCGGTGCCCCTTTGTATCACATTGTCCATTCTTGTACATAGGTAATGGCAGCTTGTACATTCCTGAGATTTTAAAAAAAAATATTTTCTCTACTGTAGTAGGCCATGCAAACATACAACTGCTTTATGTACGGTCACAAACTCCTCATAGAGGTTCTACATGGTTTCTCCAAGTGTTGATACTTCAGCAAGTATCACTGCTCTCATCTCCTCCAAGTAGACCTATGCGGAAACTACATTCCCTATTATTGCGTGGAGTTGTTCTGCCTCTTGTCTAGCAACCTACAAGTTCTATGCCAATTACTCATTCTCGGTCGTCAAATCCTGAATTATTGATCTTGTTGCAGCAGAAAAGGCCAATTTGGATTCAGAAATGGCATTTGGATTCTTCCTGGAGTCTGCTTCTATCACCATTTTTCTAATGAATGTAGGTGATGTGTGATCATCTGGAAAAAAATTTATCTGTGCTTGTACAATCTTCTTTTGGAACTCATCAAATGAGAGATTGTACATGTCCATTATTAGATCATCATCAAGCAAAACAACATCCCCTTCCTCACTCGGAGATGGCTCTACTGTTGGAGGTGGTGGAGATTGAACAATGACCTTTGGTGCACTCGGTACCAGGTCAACATCTTCATTTTGTGGCTCTTGTTCCATCTCCATGTCTGTAACTTCAATCAAGTGCTCAATCTGCTGAGCAAGCTCTCGATCCCATTAGGGGAATTTTGAGGTCTAAAATGGGCCTCATAAGAAAAATTTACAACAAAAATAAACTTTATAAGGACCAATAGGATTCAAGATGATGATGTCAACCATGGGGGATGATTCACCATTTTTGGAGTAAAAAAGTAAAAAGTTTAAAAAATAATAAAATAATAAAACTACTTTTTCAACTTATTTCCCTAAGGTTTTAATCAAATTTTGAGCGGGAGTACTCGTTGGATGCAAAATTTGATTTCCCATCTAAGGAGTACCCATGTTGCATACTTTTTATGGACCCTACTACACAAAAAATGATAAATACACGAAAAAAGCATGACTGCAATCCCGTTTTTCCTATATTTCTCATTTTTCATGTAGCAGTGTTCATCAATAGTATGCAACATGGTTACTCCTTGGATGAGGAATCAAATTTTTCATCCAATGAGTGTTGTTGCTCGAAATTTGAGTAAACTCATAGGGAGATAAGTTGAAAAAATAGTTTTTTTCTTTTTTTCCCTCTAAAATTTCATGATGTAATCTAATCTTATTTGATATTTCCACTATTATTTTATAATTTCCTTAGGAGGCCCATTTCAGACCTCAAAATTACCCTAATGTGCATCTATTCACCCTCCTCCTCAGTTGTTGGTCGGTTTTGTTCTTGTTCTTCAACCTGTATTGGTGTTGTTTCTCCTGGTATTGCAACTTGCCTTTCTTCTTCTTCATGCTTTTGCTTCTCTTCCTGTTCTTTCTTCCTCAACTCTCGACCTTCCTTCATTTCTTATTCTACTTGTTACAATCTTAGTTCTGCTTCCTTGAAGCTATGTTATTCTCTCTTTATTTGCTTTGCTCTCTGTATCCTCTACTTCGTCTTCACTTTTATTACTAAAGGTGCTTTCATAAGAATCAGATCCGCTTTCACATTATAGCTTTGTTGTCCCCTTGGACTGTTGGCAATATTTCTCTTTCCTTTATCCTGCATGGGATTACCACCCTCTATTTCCATGTTAGTGTTGACTCCTTTTCTATAAACAATTGAGTGTTTACATACACTAGCAAGTCTACTACCATTTTCTCAATTACTTCCCCAATACTGCTTTCAGTGGTCCTTTTGCAAGAAACTCTCTTGGCTGCCATGGTAACAATGACTGCTGGAGAGAAGTGCTTCACAAGTGTGGTACTTGTGGGACAAAAATGCACTCATGGCAAGCAAACATTAGGATTTTGCAAATCTAACTTCAAAGCATGATCAAGCAACAAACTAGGAAACTAGTGAGAGGTATTGTGCATTTTTCATCAACAAGAAAGGGATGTTGGTTGTGGGAACTGCACACTGTGTAATCCCAACAACCAAGGGTGCAGCCTGAGGCTTTATATTGCACAATGTGTAGTTCATCTTGGTCTTAGTGGCCAAGGTGACAGGTTGAGCCCTGGAACTACACAATGCACAAGTTGGCCAATGTGTACTATGCACTGCAAAGTTCCAGAGGCCAAGTTCTCATATTGAGCCTTAGGATTGCGTAGTGCCCAATTAGGCAAGGAAAAATCTGGCCAAGGAAAGTGCAGATATGCCCAGTGGAAGTGTGGAAAACAAGTAGAACTAAGTGATTATGTGATATTGGTTGCATATATGATTAAGTGTGACTGAATCAATGTATATCAAGTGCATAAATTAAACAAACAGAAGAAAAATCAAGTATGTGAGGAGAGCCGCCGAAATGGTGACCATCAGTGCAAAAATAAGAAAATTGATGCGACACTTGGGAAAGGAAAATGACAACTTAGAAAAACACTCCTACAAGCTAAAATGAGTTGAAACTCCAAAAACTATGAAGAGAAATAAGCAAAACAACACTCACACAAGCAAAATGACAAAAGCGGCATAAAAAGTGGCAAAAGACGATAAAAGTGAAACTCACCCAGAAAAGTCACGACGACCGCACCGAAGGTTCCTTGATCTATTCGGGAATGTTATAGCCCCAATATCGAATGTGAAAATGAGTTCTAGAGGCGTTGATTAAATATATTTGAGTGGATTAGGGTTTATGATGCACATGCCTAAAATCAAGGAAAAATCGATACTTGGCGGAAGTTTTCTAAAAATAGTGTGTGCCTCCTTCGGGATACTAATAATGGATCTCTATTTTTCAAGGATGGTTTTTTTTTTTTCTCTGAGGAAACTTGCCATGCATGCTGTCGGGAAAGATTGGGAAATTTTGGGGAACTAGGCAACTTTCCGGCTCTGTGCACTGCATAGTTTCTGAGCTCAGTGAGGGATTGTGTAGTTTTTGGGCTCAATGTTGGACTGCCTTCCAATACTGTGCAATTTCTTATATAAAGTCTAACCTCCAGTATGAACTGAACAATTCCAATCATCAAGGTTGCTTGCCCTCAAGGATTGCGCAGTTTCTCGAGGCAAGCCCATAACTATTGTAAGACCAAGTCAGGAGATTAGCTTGTGACTTAGAAAGATCAGTTAAGTCTATAAATAAGCAAACACAAGAAAAAATGAAAAGATAAGTCTCAATCGAAGCAGGAATACTTGAATCAGTGTAAGATAGGATCCTTTAGATAGGAAAGAAGGCTCCAAAATTGAAGCATACACAAAATTTTGGAGGGTGGTTATATCTTCTACAATAGGTTTCAATGTTTTGAGCACAACTTATTCCTTCATTTTTTAATTTTCTCAATTACAAGGAAATGTGCCTCCTCTTGATATTGAGGGTTTACAGATTATATGGTTACTTATTTTTTCTATGGGTTTTTGGGGTCAAATCTGCCAAAGTCTTAGCTCTTCCACTAAGGTAAATTTTGGTGGCTTCTTTATTTCATTATATACACTAACAATTTCCATGCTATACAATTTATAAATTCATTCCAGTCCCTAGTTCCTTGCAGGGTACTATTGGGGTTATTCTACAACATTGGATATGGAACAAAATAAAACCATTTTACAAGTGAGTCATTCTTCCACTAGTCTCTTGTTTTATTCAGTTTTCACACCGTGACTGGGTTTAATAATAATAACATTTCTTATCAGGGTTTTTTTCTGAAGTTTCTTCAACATAGTACTTATTTAGATATCTCCCTTAAAGTTCTTCCTTATGACAATTTCCTCTTACTTTTTCTCGAGATATGTGTGTTTTATACTAAATTTCTCATGTACTGGGTTGTCCTTGCATGTAAAGTGTTCTAGGGATCATGATATTTTGTCTACTTCTCATGGATCTCTTCTCAGAATTCGTCAATAACAATATGTTCATTCATTATTGATCCTAGGTGTGGTTGCGTACCCTTTAACATCTCTTTATGTCTATAATTACTAAAGAAAAGTCTGCAAAGGACTCTCTGATGGGATAGAATTTATTAGGAATTTCATTACTATACAAGTATTTATTTAGATAGAGATTAGGGCCATGAAAGTGCTCTTGTATTCATCCAAAAGAATCTGTCGAATGTTATTTATAATTACACTATATTTCTAGTTCTGAGCATAACCTTTGAAGTGAGTGTCAAAATTTTCCCCTTGAAGAAAAAAATCTCGTTCACTTATGTAAAATTGTGCATTCTTTCTTAGTTGATTTTGTATCTAGCAATGGACCTTAGTGTCCCATTTGACCAAGATATGTACTTACAATGTTATTATATTGATTTAGTTTAAAGTGGTATATATAAACATATGTTCATGTCCCTTCGTGCAAACAATGGAGACTTATTTGGCTATATTTATATATTTGGATTAAGAGGATGTTGGGTCCTTGACTAGATTGATTTCTAGACTAATATTGCATAAGATTATGTTATATCTTTTCTTATATATAATTTCCTAAATTAATGATTACTATTCTTTTGGGAATTATATACCCTTGCAGGCTACTTTCGATTTTTTGGTTTAGCAGAATATGGCTCTTTGTTTGAATTCTTGCGTGGAATATTTAGTGGTAGAGTTTCTTATTATATAACTTATCTGAGTTATCCCTTCTTGTTTTGTTGATATATATTTGATCTCAATGTCTTGTAGTTCATATTTATTTCTCTTGTTTATTATTTTTTGCATTTTTAGGGAGTCTACAGGACTATCCCTGGGTTTTTGGCAACCTAACTCAGACCAGGGACCAACCCAAGTCTCCTTAGCTACATTTATTCCATCTTGTATATTAATTAATACTATTTCTTTGAGGGTCTTTATCCTATATTACTACTCCATTCTAGAAAATTCTACACTATATATATGTGTGTGTGTGTGTGTGTGTGTATCTGTGTGTGTGTGTGTGTATATATATATATATATATCTGTGTGTGTGTGTGTGTGTATTCTTTACGCTACTTTTAATTCACAATTCCTTCTTGAAACAACATACTAATAATTTCAGACATACTTCACATTATGTAGCCTTTGTTATAAACACAACTTTACTTCTGAAGACAATTCAATACCTGATAAATAAAAAAAGTTTCCTTAATACTTATTTGTTTCCTCTTACAGTCAACCACAAACTCTAGGGAAATGAATGTTTCTCCCAACCTAAGAGAACCAATAACACCATTGGTACTCCCCCCTAGGCAATTTTTTATTTTATTTATTTATTTATTTTTATTTTTTATGACAGGGGAATCAGCAACTGGGACAGCCTCGCAACTCGCATAACACGGGGTCGATTTTGGCCGCCGCCACTATAACCCCTGGGAATTGTGCCTGCCCGCTATAACACAACTCCAGGTAAGTCCGGGGATTTGAACTCATGACCTCAAATACGAAGTCCGCTTTACAGACGAACTACACCACAGCGCGATTACCAACTCGCCTACCCCGTGGGGCTTTAAAGGTGAGCGGGCTTGGCCCAGGTAAGCATCCCCGTGACTAGTCCACGCCCTCGCTCGGGTTCAAGCACAATACCTGACCATCATGATGAGTCCGACTTTACTAACCAGTCGCCTCCGCCGACCTTCTCCCCCTAGGCAATTTCATATTCCAAACAATCTCAAATTTAAAACCTTGATAGGTTTACCCCAAGACCACTTGGTCCCAACCAACTTCAGCTTAGGGTTTCTCAGATAGAGTTCCACTGGCCAACCAACTTAAGAACTATGTGTCTAGAAATGTCTTGCCTCCCTCTACAGTGTCCCGTCAGAGGTTCAATTGTATTGTAGACTCTCTCTCTGTGTCAGGTTGCCTTAGGTCCCTCATACCCTATTGACTTCTTTTTACCCTTCTGAGATTTTCTTTTTCTCAAGGGAGAGAGGTTGGGTAGGCAACTTCCTCTGCCCATAACTGTCTTCAACTATTTCTAAATATGAAATTCACTTTTTCATTACTTTCCCCGTTAATTTATAGCTAACCCTATTTCCTTTCTTTTTTTTAAAATTCATTTGTGATTAAATTTAAGCATTCACATTCATAATCCATTCAATTATACATTTTTATCATAATCCATAGTTTGTTAGGTAAATAATAAAGCAGAATAATTCAAGGTTACCATATTTACCGAGGGGTATTACATATCCCCCCCTTGAGTGAAATAACGTCCTCAGTGTTTTGTAGCCTCTGGAGTAGGTTGGGATATGTTTCAGGCATGAATTGTTCATCCTCTTCGGTAGCCGCTTCCAGGCTAAAGCGATTCCATTTCACTTTAATATGGATGATAACTCACTTCCCTATCACTATTTCTCTTGATAGGGGTTCAACTAGGAATTCTCCATCTAGTTCAACCTACAATCACACACCAAATCATTATTAGATTTCAATAACATCAATGAAAAAAAATAATTCATAGAATCCTTTATACTTAATCATGTTACTTGCACATCTTTCCAATGTATAATATGCCTAAGGTCATGTATATATCTCTTTAGCAAGGATACATGGAACACGTTGTGCACACGTATATGACTAGGTAAGGCCAACTAATAGGCTACTGGACCAATCCGAGCAAGGATCTGAAATGGGTCGCAAAACCGAGGGCCTAACTTGGTGCAACCACCCCACCTTAGGGTAATTCTTTTGGGTTTGACCCTTACATAAACATGTTCTCCTATTTGGAATTCTTGACGAGACTCTTTTTTATCAACATAACTCTTGTGCTAATCTTGGGTAGCTTTTAAGTTTGATTGAACTTTCTTTATTGTAGTCTCCATTTCCTTCATCATATTAGGTCTTAATATAAACTTATCTTCTGGATTGTTCCAATTGATAGGCATTTTACACCTTCGCCCATATAACACCTCAAATGGGCTCATTTTCAAAGATGGATGATAAATATTATTGTACACAAACTCTACCAAGTGGAGATACTCTTCCTGCTTTGTAGGTTGTTGCATCACATACATTTTAAGCATATATTCCAACACCTAGTTTACTTTTTTGATTTACCCATCTATATATGGATGATAAGTGTTATTGAACTACACTTGGGTGCCCAAACTAGTGAAGGGAACTTTCCAAAAAGCAGAAGCGAAATTTATGTCCCTATCTAAAATTACCATTCTGGGTATTCCTTGTAATCTAAATGTTTCTCTTATAAATATATCAACAATTTGCAAAACCTTATAAATTGATTACATAGGGATAAAATGAGCAGACTTGCTTAATTTTTCCACCACCACCATTATAAAATTGTTTTTCTCTTTTGACTTTGGTAAACCTCTAATAAAATCTAATGTTATTATATCCCATTTCCATTCAAGAATGTGTAGTGGATGGAGTAAACCTATTGAGTGTTGATGTTCAACCTTTACTTGCTAACACTCTAGGCACTGCGCCAAATAATGGGCCACTTCTTTTTTCATTCTGGGCCAAAAGTGGTCTTTTTTATCGCTGTAATTAATTTAAGGTAATTGGGATGTGCAACATATGGATTTCTATGATATTCATCAAGAATAAATTGTTTAAAAACTTATTGGTTAGGAACATAGAATTGATTTTAATAAGATAGAAAATCCTCATTGTTAATATTATACCCCAACCTCTTCTCAGGGTTGTTTTCTTGCTTAGGTTGTTGCCATAGGAAATGATATTTAGGGTCCTTTAAGGCAACATCTCTAATCTGATTAGAGAAATTAAATTCAGTTGACTATGAGTGATCTCATAAATGAAATTCTATCTCTTGCTTAGAGTGTCTGCACCTGATTCTCCTTCCCTTTCAAATGCTTAATATCAAAGTTGAACTCACTCAACAAAGCAGTCCATGGCGCATGTTGAGCATTAAATTTGGTTGTTTAAAGAAGTTATCCAAGCTTCTATGATATGTCATTAAGATAAATTCCTTGCCTAATAAATAATGTCGTCATACCTTCAAGGCATGGACTACTACACTTAACTCTATACCATAAGCATAGTAATGTTATTCATGTTCTTTTAGTTTATGTGATTCATAGGCCACTACCTGAACTTATTGCATTAATACACTTCCTACCCCTTATTAGCACACATAAATACAGACAATAAACTCCTTTTCTAGATCTATTATCCTTAGAATAGGTGTCGTGGTTATGTTGTACTGTCCAACAACCCCCATTTTAATGTATTATAAATTTCCTATGAAATTTATTATATTAAAATAGGGACCCTTCATCTTAAAAAATCTTATAATTAAAGTTTAATACTTAGGATTTTTAATTAAAACCCAATTATTAAACTTTGATTATCCCAAAAAACCAAATTAAATAGCCCCCTAGATACAAACTATACTTAGGCTTAAGTATTAAACATTATGGGTTATTTGGTTAAAAAACAAAATAAAATGGATATCTTTAAGACTCTTAAAGGTTGAAGCTTTACAAACTTCAACAATCCACCATACCTTGCATCACATCCATACTCCGCATCGCAAAGTTTCATAAGGAAAAGGCCCCTTCGCCAACTCCATTACAATTGCAATATAAATCAGATCCGACGAGAAAATTAACTCCACTTCATTAAGATCCTGCATCCACGCAATCACAAGAACCATTGCCCAAGTCCCGCTGCCTATCTCTTTTGCGATATGTGATTACTCCAGACCCGGCTAGATTATCCATAAAATCTCACCTCTAAGGCTATCGCAAAAGTTTAAAATCTTAAGTCCAACCCCGCTCCAAACGCTGATTGCGATATGTGATAAATCCCAGGACCCTGCAATCGTAAAGTTTCATAAGGCTCAAAATCCCTCTGCCAACTCCATTGCGATTGCGAAATAAACTAGACATGTGGCGATTATTCAATACAAATCATAAAACACCGCGTTTGTGACTATCACAAAGATTCAAAAAAAAAAATCTCAAGTTCATACTCCACCTTTCCCCGATTGTGGTATGCGATTAAGCCCAGACCCAATGAGATTATAAAATCCAATTCATTAATATCCCGCATTCAGAGCTATCACAGTTTCCAAGAGTCTAAAGGTTCTGCCCCGCTACACAACATCGATTGCGATATGCGATATAACTAGACCCGTTGGGATTATACACTATGATTTATATTAATATCGCATCTGGGGCCTATACCGCAATCGCAAAGTTCTAAAAAAGTCACGCCTCATCCCAATGCTGATTACGATATACATCCCAATGCCGTTTGTGATATGATGTCAGACCCACGTCTCCCGCCATGTCATTTTCCACGTCACCGCCACGTCACATCATGACAGAATTCACGACATCACTGCCACATCACCCCGGGATCCCACAATCGCAAGTTTCAAAGGGACATGGCTTATAACAAATCCTTCACCCTAGACAATTTGCAAGATGCGGTTAAGCCCGAACCTGATAATAATTACATGTCAATTCATAAAATCTTGCGTCCGCAGCTATCGCAAAAGTCACAAAACTTAAGCCATTCCTATATTTTCTGCCCATTATGATTGCGAATGCGACATAAAAAGCCTGACTTGCCTTGATTTAATAAATGACTTAGATTTATTCGCTCAAATCAATACTAGATAATGGTTCCGGACCCCCCTGCGTTCAATTTTAAGTTTCTCACAGGGAGGGTCCGAAAAGTGGTTTTCTTGTCTAAGCCCTATCTCTACATGTCACTCCTCCTCTCTTTCAGAGTTCCCCCTTCACAAACCACTTACCACTTCGAACTCCCTCTGAAAAAACCACTAAGCCTCCCACCTATTTTGCGATCTGTGATAACACATCAATCCTCCATGTCACCATGACGTCATCCCTTCCTAGATATCGCAAATCACAAATCACAAATCTTTCAAGACTATTGGTATTGTATCGCTCCGTTATTGCGATATGTGATATAGCCAGACCCAACGGGATTATACAATGCAATCCATAAATTCTTGTACGCGGCTATCACAAAAGTCATGGAACTTAAGCCATTCCTCATCCCCCCATTTCGATTGCGATTTGGTATTATTCGAATTTTCGTCTATTTCAAATAGGGATTCTCCTTGCTTGAAATATGACGATAATTCAACCCCTGGTCTAAAAGAGATTGTGATTTTGGGATAAAACTGTAAAATTATGACTTGTCTTACCACAAACCTCACTCCACATGGCTCTCAATGATGGTTGTGTTAGAGATTTATTGCGATCTACGTTTTTCCTGATTTCATGCAAAACGTGATTTGTTTCAAATAAAACTTGCTTATGAGTTTCATTTATTTCCAGCATATCAATTCCTCTTTTTCTTGTTCAAGTTCATGACAGAGGAGGATATTTGTGCTGATAAGTGGCACATCAATTCAAACATGCATACAAACATCCAGAGAATTTGATGGAACAAACAAAGCTGATGAATATAGAAAATAACTTACCGAAACTTCTACCAAAATAAAGTTTCTGTTTAAATGCCCTGAACGCTCTGCACAATAGATTCAGTTGTTTTCTGCTATTTAAGCTTGCTTGTTGTATCAAATAAAGGTCCTGAATTTTATGAAGAAAGGCTTACGAAAGCTCGCACTACTGTACTTTCATCCTTTTCTCAATAGAACGACTAGAATTTTTTTTAGGATTTTTCATAAAGAATTTTGAGAAGTTGCATTACTGTACTCCGGGAATCATCTTTGTGGGAAGGAATAAACTGCTGCTATTTCTTTTATGAGCTGAGTGAAGTGTATCTTGTATTTCTATCATTGTACCTCTATTTTGTTCATAAGTAAATAGTAAATTTATCTTTTCAGATTGCTTATTACTTGATATTTAAACAACAATGTTACATGTATTCACTATTGATCATGTTGCCATTGATATTTTTATACATGTTAAGAAATTTGCTTTGATATTCTAAATGTGATATGAGTTGACAAATTATTTTGATTAACTATGTAATAAAACTAATCATCTTGAAATAGTTTCATTTCCATTGGTGTTTGAGCAATATATATTGTCATTTACTAAGGAAAATCATTATAGGTTGCATCTATATAAAAGTTAAATAATCCCAGGTTATAGAGTATATTAATGCATATATTTTTCCATTTAATTCATTACTGCAAATCCATCCATTTCACTTCACTATAAGCATTGAACACTCATTCAATCACTTTTCGTTGGGAAACTGGTCCCATAAAATTCAGTTGGAGCCACTATCTAGATGGAAAAGGAGTTGTCTTAAGGTTCGGACTGGTTGGTTTTCCCCCTGTGTTGAAGCAACGATTTTCGAGGCCTCAACAGGTTATCAAGTGTTTGAATTGATTAAAGCTTTGTTGACATTCAATTTTCCATTTAAAAGATTTTCCTTTGATCTATAATGACGTTAAGGGGTATGCTACTCTAGAAAATCCCTTTATGAAGTAGTGATAATAATTGACTAAAACCAGAATCGAATGTCTGCAACATTTTTTGTGATAGACCAGTCCATAATGGTTTTAATTTTCTCAGGTTCTATTGTTATTCTTTCTTGAATGATAATATATCCAAATTATTGTAGCTTATCCTTGTACAATTTGCATTTATTTTATTTGGCATATAATTTATGCTCCCGCAATACTATATGTAATGCTTCTTGTGTTCCTCCATATTCTTAGAATAAATCAGAATATCATCAATAAAAATCAACACAAATTTGTCAAGATAGGAATGAAATATATTATTCATAAGGCACATGAATGTGGTTGGGGTGTTAGTAAGTCCAAAAGGTAAAACCAAAAATTCATAATGTCCATAGCGGGTTCTGAATTTTGTCTTGCAGATATCCTCATCCTTTATCCTTAGTTGATGATACCCAGACCACAAATCAATTTTTGAAAACACAATAGCGCCTTTGACTTGATAAAACAGGTCATCAATCCTTGGTAATGGATATTTATTTTTGACATTCAATTTATTTAACTATCAGTAATCGATGCAAAGTCTGAGAGTGTCATCCTTATTCTTAACAAAGAGCACAACAGCTCCCTGTAACAGCCCTAGTGAAAATTCCATGTAAATAAAAGTTAATAAAGGAAGAATAATAACCACAGTTATGGGACACTTATTCCAAGTTGAATGATGGGAAAAAACATTCTAGTGTGGGTGTTCATTTGGTTTATTATGGCTAAGGAAATTGGTAAATACAATGGCAAAGGCTTTGGAAAGGCATGATGCATTAATTGACATTTTATTTATAAAAATAAAGGAAATTAGAAGAAAAGGAAGGTGAAAGGTAACAGGTTGCATGTGAGGAGGAAAATGAGGGAAAATAATAGAAAATGAAGAAAATAGAGGCCTCATTAATACATTTTCTTTTCTGAGGCTCAGTTGGTACCTTTTTTGTCAATTTAACCTTTTGCCAGTTCAGTTTTGGAGCTCTCTCTCTATTCCCTCTATCTCATACTCTTGGACCCTTAGAGTTTTCTTAGAGCACTTCAATTTTGAATCAAGGAAAGTAAAGAAGGCAAGAGGAAGAAAATATCAAGCAAGGAAGAGCAGTATCTAGCAGCTACAATTGGATTATTTGCAGGTATCAATTTGCATGTATGATTTCCTTGCTAGTTTTGGTACGCATGGTTATGCATGTGTGTTCTTCATTCTCTTGTTGTCATTGGCATGGGTTTTTCTAGGTGTGACAATGTTTTTCAGCCTAGCCTTTCCATTTCTGGATAACCATGGTGTGATGGGGTTCTCATGTTTTGGTTGAGTTGGATTTCCTAATGGATTCGAAACTGAGTGAGATGGTCTCTGAAAGAAATAACACATGGACTAGTGATATTTGAATCAGACTGTAGATTGCATTAAATCCTTGGCCTAGTAATCCTCAACCAGTGAATGTCAAGATATATAGTAAATCCTAGAGGTGGGTTCTCATAATTAGGCCTAGGAATCCTTGGCCGGTGAATGGCAGGATATACGGTAAAGCCCGGAGGGTGGAGTCTCGATTAGGGCCTAGTGATCCGGTGGGGATTGCGATAAACCCTACAGACTAGGAGATAGGAAAATTTCTCACGGTGTAGGTGGAGAATTTCAGTGGCATCATGCTTGTTTAGGCCTAGCGATCTGGTGGGGATTGTGGTAAAGTCTGGTTCTATTGATGAGGGTGAGGTGGTTTAGCCTCAAGAAACCTTGGTTGATTTTGGTTATGAGCCCCGCATTCATGCTTGGAATATGGCACGGGGGTGATTGGCTAAAGGAAATATCTGGTTCAGCTAATTTATGGTCAGGTGGTTCGTGGAAGTCCCAAACCTGGTTGGATTTTTCACTCATTAATAAGAGTTCATTTCCTTGGTATTTTATGAGAAAATTTAATGGTTCATATGTGGCATTTATGGCTATTGTGTCATTGTTATTTCTGTTGTTTATATGATGGTTATGCGTATATTTTATGATAGTGATGATGTATGGCTCTCATCATGTTTTGATTAGTAACTAAAAGTACACTGAATATATGGCTTAATAAATGATAATGCAACTATTGTGATAATGCATCAACGATTCTTAAAGATTCTCAGATAAGTATGAAACCCTTATGCTCAGATCTATTGTTATGACCTGTAGAATGCATATTTGTGACATGTTTGACGAAATCCTTATGATGGCTAGTAGGGTTCGTATCAAGTCTTTATTCAAGTATTTGAATTTGTATCATTGTTTCTATGTTATTTATCATTTCTGGAGGTTTCATGTAATTTTTGGCAGTGGCTTGAGCCCTGACCATGAAAAAGTGGCATAGAATCTAGGGTTGTTGGCTCATAATTAGTTCAAAAAGTCCCCAGTTGTTGGCATGCCCTTGTTGTGGGAGAGACTAGAGGGTCCCAATCGTATCCATGCCCATGTTATGGGAGCGACTGAGGCTATAGGTGAGTAAAATGTCAAGTTACCCAAGGGGTTGGTCACCTAGAAGGGTTGGTTGGCTCTTGAAGGTTCTGTAACATGTGTAGAAGGTCAGATTGGTTGTGTTTTATCAGTTCCTCTTCCTTAACTGTACATGGGGAGTTGAATTAGATCATAGTAGCCTTTTGTCACATGTTTACCCCAGCGAACTTGTTAACTCGGGTAAATGTGGGAGGAGGATGTTACACTCCCCAAGGTGACAATTTGGGACGTATGTATTTCTTGTCCAGTAATTCTTGTAGCTGAATTTTTAATTCTATCAAATATGGTATATTCGTCTTGTAGAGTGCCTTAGACACCAAGGCAGCTCATGGAATTAGTTCAATGGTAAAATCTATATCTTGTTTAGGTTGTAGTCTAGGCATCTCCTTGGGGAACACATCTAAAAAATATTGAATTATATTAGGTTCTCTAATGTTGTTATTTTCTCCTTATTTTTGGCATACCATACCTAGACTACATAAATTTGGCAGCCCTTTCTAATACACTTCCCTAATTGGGAGGTTATTATCGGTATTAACTGCATAGGCCTCTTAATTCCTTGAACTTCACATCTAACACCTACCTCATTTAAGAAACTACAGTCTTTTCATTACAGTTTACAAGAGACCAATGAGCTTCCAACCAATCCATACCAATTAAGACATTGTAAGATCCTAAAGGTAAAACATTCAAATTTACTTTTATAGGTTGATCTTCCAATTCAACTCAACAATTTTCTAATTGAACCAGCCCTGGGTTTTTAAATTTATTAACTTTTAATTGACACAGTTCCACCACTTTAGGACTTATGTAACTTAAATTGGTTCCAGTGTCTATTAAAATATAAATAGTATTCTTGACGAGCTTACCTTGAAATATGATCATGCTAGGTTTATATTCTGCTTGATGATTTCTAGTGCAGCATTGATTTCATGTATACTTTTCGTCACTTCACCCACTGTTGATGCCTCTTGGATGTTTGTTACCTATTCAAATCTTATAGGGACAATTATTTATATAATGTGGTCCTCCACAACCCTAGAATTGCAGCGGTGGATTTTTTGATTGGTTTCCTTCGGGTCTGGTTAATTGTTCCACAGGTTTTGATTCATTTTGTGGTCAAGGTTTTTGCTGGCCCTTCTCCATGGATTTCCCTTGCTATTTTTCGTGGGAATACCTAAAATTCATAATTCTATTATTTTTAACATATTATATAGTTTTTTTTGAGTTCTTAGTTTCCCATACCTTCTTAATTATTTAGCGTTGTCATCATAAAGCCATTTAGCTAGATATTTTCCCTTAAAATATTTTTCAAAGGTTTCCTAGGTGACTAACTATTCATCAAATCCATGTACTACCTCCACTTCTTCCCACCATAAGGCTGCCTTTCCCTACAACTGATAAATTTCTAAACGAGCTTTCAAATTATCATCGTATTTGTAAATCTGGAAGTACTTATTCATATTAAATAACTACAATCTTGCTGCCTCTTCAACCTCACCATCATAGCTTGGGAGTTTTATCTTTTTGGATTCTCCTTGTAATTCCATCTTCCGTATCTTAGCTCCTTTATACATATTGCCCCCAGAACCATTTCCAGACTCTCTCTCGTGTGTTTTTCGATCATCCTTCAATTATTGTGTCAAACTTCCTTCAGGTATATTAGTCTCGCTCCTCCGGTAGGACTCAACCCCGTTTCCATTGTCAGGACTCGGAATGGAGTTTCTATGATTTTATTTATCCGTCAAACTTTTCATGATCCTCTCCTATTCACACATCAAACATTCAATATCTTCCCTTAAATTTTCCATTTCAGCCTTTAGTTGTTGTACATTTTCCAAAAACACAACCTTGGTATTTCAATGCTCGTTCTCCAGCGGAATCCACATTTCTGGGTTAAGCCCCACAAAAGTTGTTGAATCAGATCCTAGAGGGGGTCTTGTTGGTGGTGTAAACGTTGCACCACTCCGTCTCCTCATATTACTTCCACGCTTCCTCTCTCTTTATGAACCATATAATGCAATTTGTTATTCATTATCTTTCCCATTTAGGCCATAGTATAGGAACTTGGCTCTGATACCACCTGTATAATACCCTAGTAAGATTTTTCTTTTTTTTTTTGGTAAATCAACCATGTTGTTAGAACATATTTGAATTATATATTTTATATCAATTTATTGTTACCATAAGAATGGCGTTTCTTCTAGTATATACATTTAAACATAATAAGGATTCCAATCACTATGCTCTCAACATGAATAACTTAAGTGTCTAACCGTAGGTTTCGTTATGCATCATGTTCTTTTGCAATAATCTACATTTGTTGACAATTGATTGTATGATTTCGGTGATTATGTCTTGTCTTAGATCAAAGTGGTGTCCTTTAAATAATTCCTATTTATCAAGTTTAATAATATATCACCTTCAAATTATCTAGAACCCTAATGTTATTACTTTCCATCTCGCGTCTTTGGTTCTCAAGATTTGGAACAAATCAACGGTTCATTGTGTTTTATTTCAAATAAACATTATAGAATGGTTAGGGAAAGTTAGAGGGTAGTTACCCTCCTACCTAGTGCCATGCAAGGCCCATTTGCCTTTGTCCCTCTTTCTAGGACTTTGCTCTGTAATTTGGCAAGGGTTTCAATGTTTTGAGCAAAAATTCTTCCTTCATCCATTAATTCTCTTGATTACAAGGAAATATGTCTCCTCTGGAAATCGAGGGTTTATAGATTCTATGGTTACTTATTTGTTCTACAGGTTTTTGGGGTCAAATCTACCAAAGTCTAGACTCTTCCCCTAGGGAAAATTTTGGTGGCTCCTTTCTTTCATTACGTTCACTAACAATTTTCATGTTATAAAATTTATAAATTGGTTTCAGTCCCTAGTTCCTCATAGGGTACTATTGGGGTTATTCTATTGCATTGGATATGGCATAGAATAGAGCCATTTTACAAGTGAGTAATTCTTCCATGAGTCTCTTCTTTTATTCAGTTTTCACACCCTGACAAGGTTTAATAATAGTAACATTTGTTGTCGGGGTTTTGCTCAAATTTCTGCGACACAATACTTATTCAGGTAGCTCTGTTACAGTTCTTTCCTACGACAATTTCCTCTTACTTTTTCTCGAGATATGTGTGTTTTCTACTAAATTTCTCATATGTTAGGTTATCCTTGCAGGTAAAGAGCTTTGGGGCTCGTGTTATTCTGCCTACCTCTCATGGCTCTCTTCTCAGAATTCGTTAGTAACAATATGTTCTTTCGTTATTGAACCCAGGTGTGGTTGCGTACCCTTTGGGGTCTCTCTATGGCTATAATTACTAGAAAAGTCTGCAAAGGAATCTATGATGGGACATAAGTTCTTAGGAATTTCATTATTATATAACCCTTTATTTAGATATAGATTAGGGCCGTGTTGAGGGCAAAAAATGTCTACCTCAACATTGGGGAATAACCACCCGGTCCGAACCTTAAAGCAGTTCCTTTTCCATTTGGAGTAGTGGCTCTGACTAGTTTGAATACGTCCAGTTACCTTTTCCCTATCGCTATTGGTTTACGTTGTATCTTTAACTACCAATAGACATGGATATCAGATCACTTCTTCTTCTTGATCAGGCAAGAGAATGACCCTTAAGCTAATTTGGGTTCAGCCAAGCCACAACTAAAATTTTGCCTCTTTAAGAAGAGGACCTAAAAGAATGTAGGATTTAATTTAAATGCAAACTTATTCTAAGATGTAAGAAAAATGAACTATCTTAATCCTATCTCAATTAGACAAATATAGATCTAACCCAACCAAGAACAAGATATTTAAAGTATTGGGATTTAAAAATGTCTTGTTTATAATGAATATCAAGTTAATGAAGTAGTTCAATTAACTGACATTATGAATACCAAAACACCTCTTATTGAGACCTCTTAACTGAAATAATCAATCAACAACACTCACGAAGAAATTCACAAAAATGATGTTGAATGTCAAATCAATAAATCCAATAATTAAACAATAATATACGGAAATAGTTCGCAACACATCACTATTTAATTAATCAATCTTATAAGATAGATTTCTGAGTAAATAGTTACTCAAAAATCAGAATTTAATCCATAAGAGCAGAAATACATAATAACAATATTGAGACAAATTACCCATATCGACATAAGTGTACAAACATGAATAAAATGACATTCTTATTATCATAAAAATGAAACTGATATCTAAAACAGTTGTATTAGAAATACCAATTTATTGTAACCATTTTTTTAACCCTGGTCTCCAATAGTCATTTACATTGCTTGAACTTCTGCTTTCAAAGCTAGAGTTTCAATAGTGCAAACTTTGTCTATCATATATAATTCAAGATACGAAGGAAAAATCTTCAATAATACTCAGATCTGAGATTTTATCTCCTCTCTCTTACAACTCTAAATTATTATTGCAGAAGTGCTTTTAAAAGTCCAAAATTGCAGAGGAGAGCAACCTACATTCTGCAATCTACCATTTATAATATTTCTAAAGGTATTTTTGAGAGGAAAGTGTGTTGAAGAAAAATCTGCCCAATCGAATTTTATTTGCTCAAAATTCCAATCTTTAATTGCTGGAGCATTCTCATTGATTGAGATATTTTTCTCCATATCTCTTCTACTGTTTTCATGCGAAAAGAAATCAAAATAAATTAAGATGCAACAATAAAATCAAAATGTCGTTTCTGACTTTTAAAACAAATCCAATCAAATGCAATTTAATTAATTAAAAAGGAAATTTGAGCTTTCTATTGATGCATATAATGATTTTAATTGGCCAAGGATATTATTGATGAATGAATCTACATTTAGAAGAGGCTTGGGCAAATGAAAATGAAGAAAATAAAATTCAGAAAATTGATTTTATTTAAAAATTAAGAGCTTGATCTTATGCCTATTTTTAGATGCAATAAATGACTAAATCTGTTAGTGAAACCTCTTCAGAAATCTTCTCCTTGATTTTATCTTTCCAATGAGCTGTCTTGGATCTCATTTGGCTAAGTATAACACAATCTATGAGCTTCCAAAATTGATGGGTCAAATTTGACATAATTTTGGAAATTCTGTTGCTAAGCTAAAAAAGTCAAAATTTTTAATTAAATTCTAATCCTAAATTAAACTTTAATTATCTAATAATTAATTCTAATTTAATTGTTAATTATAAATTACACTAATTATTTAATAAACTATTTATTAATTAATATTAATTTAACTAATTCAAATATATAATTAACTATTTATAAACCAATTAATATTAATCTAATTAATAATTAATTATATTAATTAATTTAAAATTAATTATTTTAAATATTAAATATTTTATTTCATCTTATATTACAACTACTCCACACTACTCATTCGTATGAATGAGTTTGAAACTAATAACAAAGCTTACATCAAACTTAAGCTTAATGCCCTTTGACTTTTTATGATCAAGAGTTGTCGACGTCTTTTAAGAATGTTGCAATTAAAAACTTGCGATGCGATTAAAAATTCCGTTTGCGTAATATGAAGTTTTATTTTATATATATATATATATTTTATATTATTTTGTTTTGGTTTTATTTTAATAGTTTAATTATAAAATTGTTTAAAGTGTTTTTCCTTCATCTAAATTACAACGACTTTTATAAAAATAAAAATTAAACTACAACTATTTTGACATTATGGATTTTTGAAATTATTAATTTATTTGAAAATTTGAGTAAATTACTGAAATCCCGATGCTTAAAGCTTTGGCTGTATAAATAAAAAAAATGAAAAATGTTAGTAATAATTAACTAGGAGATAATATTTAAAATAAATGCATTATTAAACTAATTTAATTACAAAAATAGAATAGCGTACATTTACACATTTTTAACCCAGGCAACATAAATGATTAGACTTCAAAGGAGTGTCATTTACAAACTAGTTGGCCAAATGAGGCGAAACAAGTATCAATGGGAAGCTTATAAAAAATCGATTTTAACAAAGCAATAAAAAACGAAAGTTTAAAAAGTGAAAAATTAACAAAAGCGTAGGATAATCAACTTAATAAAAATCTTAAAAGGTGTTTAGCCAATTTTTTTATAGAAAATGTCCCAATTATTTAAAGTGAATAAGTCAAAAATGGGGGGGGTTGTGTTTTACCACAACAATGGTAACACATAGGGGAAGAATCAATTATCTCTGTTTGGTGTGAATGAGATTTTCCTAAAATTAAAGTAAAAATAATTAAAGAAGAAAAAATTATTTTTGGAATGTTTGACTAGGTTCATTAATCTGAATAAAAACAAGAATTATCTTACTGTAAGTTGTCTTAAAATTCCTCATAAATTAAAATATTTCAAAACTCTATATCAATGCTTAATTAGTTATAGAGATAAAGCAGGGGTCACTTTACAACATAACTTTTAAAATATACTCATTTGTCACAGGTAGAGCCACTGCTGCCAACGAACATCTATAGTCTCGATAGGGTTACCTTTTAATCATGAATAATTCAGAATACCATTTATTTAAGAATTATTGACCTAGAGATAAATCCATATATATATATATATATATATATATATATATATATTAGTTCTTAAAAGCCATTGTGCTGGTTTGGTAGCCAGATAGTTGACAATGCCATTCACTAGTTATAATTGCACTGAACACGCTGGCTCGTGATGAGACCCTTTGTCTTATAATTGTTTGCAATCATAATCCATTACCTTGGGTTGTTTAGCAGTGTTGATAATGTCGGCCTATTTTTCCCCTACGATCATGGCAAGCATGCTCATGATGAGGCCTCTTATCTTTTAAGTTTAAATATATTTTTGGATTACTCTCTAGAACAATAAGACTTTTTGGGACAAGGAGAATCATTGACTCTTTAAGGGTTAAGAATGACAATTTCAGAGTTAAAGGTGCTTTGCTATAAAGTGTATTTACTTGGTTAAAAATAACTTTTCTTGAATGATAATAGAATTTTGAAATATCTTAATAAAAGATTGAAATCTCAAAATAATTACAATTTTGGTGAAAAAATTTCTCAAATTTTATGATACTTTGTCAACTTCTTTTGTTTTGTAATTTCTTCTTTAATTATGTCTACCTTTATAATAAGAAAAACAAACTTTATTAAGAGATTTTAAGAAAAAACTAAAGGTGACTATTAACAATTTTTCCTTATGTATGCCGACCATTGTTAGGTAACAAGAAAGCCTTCCATATAAATCATGACAGAGTCACCAAAATTAAAACTGAAAACAAAAGGAAAAGAATTCTTAAGCCAAAGTGACAAAAGAAATCAACAAACAAAAACAAAAATGAAGAAATTTAAAAGTGGAAAGGAAAATCCAAGTTTTGAAATATAAAATCTAACGAGAATATTTATACCAATGTCTCAAAAAATGAAGTAAAGGAAAATAATCATGTAATGATTCATTTTTATGTCGAGATTCAGATAAATTATACCTTGCACAATTGTAAATGTTTTAGGCTTTAGATAGCAGTGATGATAAAATTCAGTTACAATGAAAACTTTCTGTCTAATGTCAATTTTGTTGTTTCAAAGCATCATCTTAATCATTTTCTAATAAAAGAAATGCTTAAAGAAACAAGCTAAATGTTCAAAAACTTCCTAGTGTAGTTGTTTCAATGAAGATTATCGCTGTTTATTGAAATAAAACCAAGAGAAGAGTATAAGACTTCAAAATATGATCTGACGAAGGATTGAAAGCTTTTATGAAGAACTGCGAAACGAATTTCTATATCAACATAATTTAAAAACAAAAATGAATCTAAAGTAACGAAATGGAAATTAATGAAAGTGGGTATATGAATCTTACCATTGGATAATTGCTTTTGATCTTACCTAAAAGGTATCAGTTTCTCCAATACTAGCTGACTTCTTATTTTAGTTAACCTTAAAAACATGAAGAAGTCAAACTAATCAAAATCCTATAACCCAAAATCATTATTTATTTTATTTAAACTAAAGCAAGAAGTAAAATGTAAAAATGGAATGCTTTGTGTTCAAGGAAATTGAAATTAAAACAAATGCATTAGAAATGAGAATGAGAATATGCAGTGATGAATGTTATCAAAATATTATAAGTTTCATATAAACTCCATCATTTTTATAAATTGTCCAGAATTAAGACCAAATCCAAGATAATGAAATTTAAATGTGAGGATAGAGAGGTCTTGAATTTCATATGAATTATGGGATTATTTAAAACTGAAATATATGAGAAATCAAAATGATTTAAATATGCTGCAAATTTGTTATCAATTGCTTTAGTAACATAGTGGTTACCCAAGATTGCTTTAAAATAACAGAACGTCTTATTAGATGATTCACATTGCATTCAATTCTTCACCATGCTTAAAGTTTACTCTGCAAAATTTCACCTTTGTTGATATGCCATATATCAATTAAATGTTAATGGCATAGAGGCATGCATTGGAGTCTATTGCATCGGAAAATCTTAAGATAAGGTTTCATTTTAACTCTGCGATGTGATATATTTGTTACAATGACAAATTTGCGATATGAGAACATGCAATGAGATGGAGCGATCACAATATTGAAGAATTGTTATATCGAGGATCGGGGAATAGTCACATCGTACTTTGTACTTCGCACATCGCACATTCGGAACTGTGATATGAGCATGAAAAAATGCGATGAAGCGATAGCGATATCAACATATCGGAATATTGGAAAATAGTCATGTCGGAAATGCCAATATGATCCTTGTGATAACGAGAATGCGATGCATGACAGGGCTCTTAAGTGGGACCAACTTTGGACTTCAAAAGAAATCGGCAATCGGCAAACTTAAATACAGGATGTAATATTTTTGATACGTCGATATGCGATGAAGAATGGACCCGATAGATTTATTATGAAAATTTAATATCATATCAAATCTGAGACATTGGTACTTTTAAAATTATGCCTCTACCATTATTGTGATTGAATGAATGCGATATTTTTTATGAACTTGATTTAAATTTCATACCGGGTCCATAATTATGTGAACATCACAATATTGGTAAAGTCATTTTATGGAATAATGAACGAAAAGGAACATCAGAGATGTATAGATTTTGTAGTATTGGCAATATGAAATATTCCAATATGAATCTTCCGATAATTTTTTAAATTTCTATTGGCTTTTCTAATGAATGAAAGCAAAGTTAAAGAATACTCAAATTCTAATGAACAACAAATAAAATCTCCCTAAACCTGTTGCAAATTTGAAATGAGTTTGCTACTTACTTCAAGTTTCGAAAACAAATGAAGACCTGCAAATGAAACAAAACAAGAATTAGAAATAAACTAAGGAAAATAGAAATTAAATGAAAATGAACTTGTAAATGCGTGCATGGAAGGAAATTGTCTGTAAATTTTACCTTATGAATCTTTAAATTCTTCATTGGATTTATCAAAATTCTGACTTTGTTCAAAGTCATTTCATTATTTATTCTAAGTTAGAGTGAGAAATCAAGCTAAAGGAAATTAATCATTCATGTTCAGAAAAATTGAAATTCATAGAATTCATTAGCAACGCAAATGAAAATATGCTCCTTTTTGAATTGCAACAGCAATTTATTACCTCTGCTCATTCCGAATTAACTTGAGAATAAATTATATTGTTATAGTGATTGTCTAATAATGCCTTTAGTAAATAAATATGATGCTTATTGCAGCATCAGATAATAAACTAAAGATCAAAATAGAATAAAACCACTCATTATGAAAGAATATAATTACATATTCAAATGTGTGCACATAATAGCATGGACACCCTTAAGGTCATTTTAACCAATTTCGAGGAAAATAACATAAACTTCATGTGATTATAGTGAAAAGTTACACTGGACATGTGTATAATGTTAAGAATATTTTGTTGTTGAGCTCTGCGAGGAAAAACCCTGCACCTAGGGTTTAGCACTGTTCTGAACAGGTTCACCAACAGTTCTGGCAGCGCACAGATACCGATTAGTTGATCTTCTTCTCAGAGGTCGTGTACTGGCCCGACAAATGGTAGATGGGGGGTCCACTGGGACCCCAACTTACAGGAAAATAGTCATGCAGAAACACAAAGCTCATGAAGGTTTCAATATCTCTGGGTATGAAGCCCGAAAAGACAGCTTTGGGACAAGCAGCGGAAGAGCAACCCAGGGCAGAAAGATCCAAATCACGGATCATAGATGCTAGTAAAAGTTAGTAACAGACAGGAGAAGCACGGGAACAAACCGAAAGTAGGCCAAAACAGTTCAGATCCATTAATCGCTCCGTCAGATGAAGAAAAGGAACATAGGGAGGGAAAACGCCCTATAGAAAATGAGGATAAAACGGAAGCTTCCAACCTCAGCCCCAAAAACACCCTGCAAGGAGTCTGCAAACCCAAAAGGAAGGAAGCCCTCCGTGTGGTCTTCTCAGATCCAGACATTCAGGCCTACAGAGACCACATGATGGAGCATGCAATCATATGTAAGTTTATGGGACTGTGGCCAACAGAAAGAGCTTTCTGTCAATGGATCAAGCAGCACTGGTGACCAAAAGGTGATGTCAAACTACATCTTGGAGCTAAGGGTTTTTTTACTGTTGTCTTTTCTAACCTAGAAGACAAAGATAGGGTCTTCGATGGAGGGCCTTACTTCCTTTCATCAGCAGGCCTCTACATGAGGCCATGGAAGGCGAACTTTGTGCCTGAAAAGGAAACCTTCACCCAAGTCCCTGTGTGGATCCGCCTCTTCTCATTACCTATAGATTACTGGGGCCTAGCGACCCTAAAGCGCATAGGAGACCGACTTGGCACCTTCATTAAAGCCTCGGAGGCAACGATGCAAAGGAAGTACACTTCTTGTGCCAGGATCTGCGTTGAAATGGATGTCTCAGGTGCCTTACATGAAGGACTGTGGCTAGAGTTCAGAGATGGAGATTACTTTCAAGCCATCGGCTATGAACAAATCCCCTTCCCGTGTAGGAAATTCTATGAACACGGTCACCTTATCAGGGAATGCCCATTAATCAAACCAGTGGAAGATGCCAAGCTTGAGCAGCCAGCCAAGAACCAGGAGGTTTTCAAAAAGCCAAAATCACGACAAAGGGCCTACAGGAAAAGAATAAACAAAGCAGTGACAGATCCCAGCAAAACTCTTAATCCCTTCAGCATTCTGGACTCAGAAGCAGACTCGGAAGGTAACAACAAAGAGACAAAGCTACCAGAAGCTCCTCAAAAAAATAAGACAGACCACAGATCAACGGATGCAGAGGAAACCACTGAAAACACAGAAATACAAACGCATGAAGTAGCAGATGAACGAGATGAAGACACAGACATGCTAACAAGCGATGGGGGAAGCGAAGACCTGGAACTCAATGAAGTTCTAGAAAAAGAAGGGGTAAACCTGCCAGATATGGAAAAGCACTGGAGAACACAAGGGCTGGAAAATATCCCGGAGGAAGAAATAAAGAAGATCAGCGACCTCTTCATAGCAAGACAACAAGCGGCGCTAGACAAGCAAAAGAAAAGATTAGGAATCATGAAAGGCACAGGTAACCAATCCAAAAGTCTTTTTCTTCATTCATTAGGACGGAAGAAAAACAAGAGAAGAGGCTGAAGGACGAATGGAGAGGTTCTTCATGATTTGGGTATCCTAATGATCAATTCAGGCAAAATGAAGGATTTACACGCCTTCCTGTCCTACCAATAACCTCATCATTATTAATGAAAATCATCTCCTGGAATACAAGAGGGCTTAACAGCCACGTCAAACAACGACTTCTCAAGAGGAAGTTACAACAGGAAAAGCCAGATATTATGCTCATTCAGGAAACAAAATGTGCCACTGATCAGCTGGAGAACATCACCAAAAAGATAGGAAAAACTATCAAATATATAGACATAGCCAGTCAAGGATGGGAAGGAGGCATTGCAACCCTCTGGGACTCCAGATTCATCGAAATCACCTCTATGGAAGCTACCAGATCATACATTGCCACAGAATTTCAACTAACAGGTAATTCTGAAACCTACCTCTGTATAAATGTCTATGGGCCTCAGCGTTTAGAAGATAAAATTTCTTTCCTGAACTCGTTAATGAAGTTAAAGCTAAGATACCAACATTATAAGATCATAATGGGAGGGGATTTCAACATGATTACCACCCTCCTGGAAAAAAAAAGGAGGCCTTAGGCGAGTAAATAGAGACTCAGAACTCTTTGTTGACTTCATGGAATCCACCCAACTGGTCGACATCCCCCCAAAAAATGGGCTCTACACTTGGAACAACCGAAGAGGAGGAGAAAACAGGATAGCCTCTCGCCTTGACCGTTTTTTGATCTCAGAAAACATCTTACTGGAAGGAACAACAGTTGACTCTGATATCCTCCCCAGTGGGGGATCAGACCACTGGCCCATCGCCCTAGAAGCTGCCTTTCTTGAGACCCCCAAAAACAGGCCTTTCAGATTTGAGAAATTCTGGCTAACACACCCAAATTTTCCTGAACTGGTGAAAAAATGGTGGGAAGAGCCCAGGAATATAAGGGGGACCAAAATGTTTAAACTCCAGTCCAAACTAAAGCACATCAAACACAAAATCAAGGAATGGAATGCAACCGAGTTTGGTAATATTTTCCAAGAAAGGCACAATATAGAAGACCGAATAAGTCAAATTCATAAGGACTGGGCTTCAGGGATTAACAGGGAGGACTCAAATGAACAGGAAAAGATACTAATGCAGAAATGGCAGCTCCGCTGCCAACAGGAAGAAATCCTTTGGAAGCAAAAATCTCGCATCCAATGGTTGAAGGAGGGAGAGCAAAATACAAAGTTCTTCCATAGATCGACGATGGATTACAGGGGGGCTAACAAAATCCTTAAGCTTACCAATGCATCTAGAGAAGTTATTCAAAACCACAATTAGATCTCAACTTTGCTTACTAGTCACTTTAAGCAAATTGCCCAGGAATCTCAAGAAGATCGATCGGAAACCAGAGAGGAAATAATTCAGGCCATACCCCAAATCATTACTCCAACACAAAATGCCTCTTTGTTAAGAAAGATCTCAATGGAGGAGGTGGAGGAGGCTGTTAAAGACATGCCAAATGATAAAGCTCCGAGCCCAGATGGTTTTACTGTAAACTTCTACAAAGCTTGTTGGCAAACAGTCAAAACAGAGGTCTGGGAAGTAGTTGAAGATTCAAGACGATCTGGCTCAATTCTTAAAGGCCTAAACTCTACTTTCCTAGCCCTAATCCCCAAAGAAGAGGAAGCCCGAACTCCAGAAAAGTTCCGCCCCATAGCTCTGTGCAACGTGATTTATAAAATCATCTCTAAGGTCATCGCTAACAAACTTAAATCTATCCTCCCTGACATCATCTCGGAGGAGCAGTCAGGCTTCGTGGAAGGCAGACAAATTCTGGACAACATCCTCTTGGCGCAGGAGATGATACATACTTTGCAGTCCAGAAAAATCCCTGGTATGATGATTCAGCTTGACCTTTCAAAAGCTTTCGACAAAGTGAATTGGAATTACCTAGAGGCCACATTAAGGGCTTTTGGTTTTGACAATCGGTGGACCAAATGGATTCTCGCTCTTATCAAGTCAACAAATTTCTCTATTTTGGTTAATGGATCCCCCTCGGCCACCTTCTCTCCTTCCTGAGGCATAAGGCAAGGAGACCCACTATCCCCCTTCCTTTTTGTGATCCTCATGGAAGGGCTTAACAGATATATTCACAGAGCCAAAGCGGAAGGGAAAATTAATGGATTGCGCCCTCTCCCCTCCACCCCTGCAACTACTCACCAGCAGTTTGCCGATGATACTATGCTGCATGGCTCTCCAACTGTCAAAGAGGCCAAGGCTTTCAAATCTATCTTATCTCTTTTCAGCATGGCATCAGGTATGGACATAAACCATTCCAAATCGACTATTTTTTTCTTTAACACTCATGTTTCAATTCAGAACCATCTCACCAGCATCCTAGGCTTTCGAAAAGGTTCTCTACCCTCGAAGTATCTGGGAGCCCCGCTCACCACCAAGCCTTGGCAAAAGGTTCATTGGGAAAGGCTCATAGCAAACATGGAAAAAAGATGCAAACATTGGACCCACAGGGCTCTTAACTTTGCGGGACGCCTAGTTTTAACTAAAGCCATCCTGCAGGCCATCCCTCAGTACATGCTTTCTATCCTCCCGACGCCCAAGGCCATCTTGCAGAAAATCCGATCCATCCAAAGATCCTTTTTATGGAGTGGCAGCGCAAAGAAGAGGAAATGGGCTCTCGTGGCCTGGGATAAGATCTGTAAATCAAAACTTGCTTGAGGTTTATACCTAATAGACCTCGATATTAGCAACAAAATTGGTGGAGCCAAACTGTGGTGGCGCTGGCTGAAAGAGACCAACCTCCCCTGGGCCAGACACTGTAAGGAGAAATACACTCCTAACTGCAGAGACCAGGACCTCATAAGACTTCAGGAATTGCCAGAAGGTTCTCCAATCTGGAATCTAGCAAAAAGAAACCGAAACCTTATTCAGGACCACAGCTTCTGGGAGATCCGAAATGGGGAATCAGCCTTCTTCTGGGAAGATGCCTGGCAACAACATCCAAAGCTTGAAAACCCAGACCTTGAAGATTACAAAATAAACTATCATAACAGGGGAAAATACACCGTTCATCATTACTAGATCCCCAATGGCATTGACCAGGATTGGAGAGAATGGACCCTTCCAGATACCGAAAACCCTAATGAGGAAAATAATAACATTCAAGACCTGCTTCAAGTCCTACACAAACGAAAAATTAGGATAACCTCGGAGGCGGACAAGCTGAGGTGGGGTATGAAGGGCAATGGCAACTTCACTCTTAAAGAAGCCAGAGAGCAGTTGGAACTCACAGAGCAGGGGGAGACAACCCCATGGTTCACCAAGGTTTGGGATCCCTTATTCTGGCAAAAAATTCAAACCTTTCTATGGCTCCTTATGAGGCGTAAGATGCTCACCTGGGAGAACCTGCGAAAAAAAAGGCTTCAAATGCCCCTCCTTTTGCCCTATGTGTAATCAAGCAGAAGAAACTATGAATCACTTATTCAATACATGTGAATGGGCTAACCACATTTGGCAAGGGATAGAAACTATCATGCAGCAAAACAGAAGAGATATGTACTCCATCCAAAACACCATCACCAATTGGCCAAGCAATTACTCTGAAAACCCTCAAATCAATAGCATATGGAAAATTCTTCCAGGTTTTATCACATGGACAATATGGAAAGAAAGGAACAGAAGAATTTTTCAAAACGAGCACAGGAATATAGAGCACCTGAGAATTACCTTAATTGAGAACATTCGCCAATTGATTCTGGTAAAAAGTAAAGTAGACCCATCCAACCAAATCTCCGCGGAAGACCAGAGAATCCTGAATGCTTTCAACATTCGCTACGATCAAAGCCAAAAGCCCCAAGCTAAACAACAGAACATCAACAGCACACCAAAGGGATGGACTCGGCCTCCTGAAGGCTTCCTGAAACTGAACTTTGATGGGGCCTCGAGAGGTAACCCGGGACCAGCTGGCATAGGAGGCCTCATTCGAAACCAGAGAGGTGAAATAATCCATATTTACAGTCAAGCTTTGGGCGAGGGCACTAATAATGAAATGGAATTCGCAGCAATGGAAAAAGGTTTAACAATTCTTCAAAGAAACCAGGCAGAAAACGCAGTAATTGAGGGTGACTCTGAGATTGCCATTCTGGTGGCAAGGAAAATCTATGGGGGAACGCCGGCCAGCAAGGTAACCAAGCACTGGCGCCTGGCTATGGTCATAGAGAGCATAGGGAAATTGCTCGGAAAAATGAAAGGCCTCATCTTCCAGGCGGTAAGAAGGCAGGCTAATTCGGTTGCCGACCACTTGGCAAACCATGGGATCGAGAACCCAAACGGAATGGTGGACAGCTGTTGGCATCAGGTCGAGAGTAATCAATTAAAGGAACGGTGCTCTCACCTCGCACGAATAGATTTGGTGGCAGCTGACAAGGTAGAATGGCAGGCCGCCTAATTCACTACCACAAGAGTATGGATAGGCTGACGGGACGAGAGCCATCAATTCACAGCAAGCATCGAAGGACAACCTGGTTGAGGGAAATAATGTGCACCGCAGGCCACAGAAAATTGTACAGTATCATGATCCGGAGTGACATAAGCCGCCGCAGAACCGCAGGACAGAGGGACACTTGGCACATTCAGAACCGTGCAGGAGGAGGTGATCGAAAACATTCTCAATCATCGCAATTGCCCTCCACAACTCCAAATTGCAGCATTTATGTTGATCGGACATGCAAATTGCATGTCACGATCCGTTTCACCGCCCGAAATCTTCCCACTATATATCCTTCCTTGCTCTCCATTGGAGCATCACTGCTCCGGTGCTCAACAATCAGAGATCATCGATTTGCATTATCATTCAGGCAAGCAACAATCAGGAGAGGGCTCCCATGGCGGGGGAAGGTTGTCGAAATCAATCTGCAAACAGAGACCTGCAGCTGGCTAGAGATATGTTCGAGCGGAGAACTTCCCAACGGAACAAACGAAAAATCATTGACCTGGAGGCCTCGGCACAGGAGGAAGAGAGCAAGTTATCCGACCATCAGTTAAGCCAAGAAGTAGACTGGCTGCAAGATCCGGGGACGACCGACACTCGAGCAACTCAGTTCGTTCGCACTCAAGCAGAAGCGTGGCGCATGAAGACCATCCTGGCTAAGGCCATGGATGTCCAAGCTAAACAGGCTGAGCAACTGCGAACTCTCCAGCAGTTTGCTGCCACAATGACTAAGGAGCACATGGCTGTGGTTCAAAGCAGTGAATTTAAACTCACCGCTCTGCATGAGGAGGTTGATACTATAAGCAAAAAGCTCACTGTCCTGATCAAGCTGCTCAGGAAAAGCATTGAGCAAGACAGCAAGCCTCCAGAGCTGCAATGAGGTGGTCCATCGAAGGTCAACCAGGAAAATGCACTCAACTGCAAAGAGATGCACACAGTGCCAGACTCCCCAAAAAAATTCTGATCAGTCTTCCCTGTCCCTCTGTCGGACTTTGTCATGTATGTTTTGTTTTCATTTTCTCAGTTATGTGCTAGCCAGTTTTTTTGGCCTAAGTCGCCCTGCGTGGTGCACTTTTTGGCAGCACTCTGTCTCTCATGTTTGCTACTCTCCCAGTCCTATGTTTCAAACTGTTTTTAGCTGGTAAGGCCTGCCTCAAAGCGGCCAGTCAACTGCTTCGGCATAATTTTTGTACTATATGTTACTCTTGTTAATATCAAAGCTTATTTACACAAAAAAAATAGTGAAAAGTTACACTGATTAATAATAATCAAATTGATATTAAGCTTTTGAGCTCAGACAGTTATATTTTTCACGAGATAATGATGTCAAGAAGTTTTGTATCATTGAAACCTTCAATATAAAAATTTCAAAAGAAAATCTTAGAAGGAAATCTCGAAATGAAGAAAAGTAGCTTTGAGGTGATTGATGTCAAGTGCAAACTCAATTGAATTTAGTCAAGCCGTTATTCAAAATAGGCAGAGTAGAAGTATTGTTGCAATAGATTTTGATTTAAAAATGGAAAGCAAGAATTAAAAAGTTTTGATGAGAAGAAAATGTTTCACTGAACATGTATGATAAAGGCTGATTGCTTTGCTTTATTTTTTTTAATCTACAAAACTATTAAGAATATAAAACAAACTACATAAAACAAACTAACTAAATTTATTATACTGTTATTTTAACCATACAAATGAAAATGACTAGGTATAGTCATATTTCTAATGTAACCACTCTCTCATTTTAATTATTGCATATAGATACAGTTCAAACATTAGTAATAAAAATACAAATCTAATTAAAATAAGAAAAATAATTCTGTAAGTATAATTTACAGTTATTGTTAACAACTTAATTTAAAATCTCCTTCTCTTGAAATTTCCTTTCTAATTGAATACCAATTGGATCATAGAAATCTGGATGGATTTCTATTAATGATTGTAAAGGTTAGAAAAGTGAAGATAATAGGGTAGATTTTTGAGTTGATATTTTAGATCCAAAAGCTTGAAAAAAATTGTCAGTATTATTTACAAATGTTAAACTATTAACAATCTTCCTTGAAGGAAAATTTTCCAAACAATTTTCAAATAGACCAATGAAAAATGGATGGAAATCTGTTAAATAAAATGGAAGATTATTAATGGAATTAGATTGTTGGCCAGATTGTAAAAATGCATTTTTTTGTTGACACTACCTTTGAGAAGATAGAAGATTTTGATAAAACATTAGCATTGATTGAAATTACAATATTAATAAATTTTGATGTTCATGATTATAATATGAAACTTGAGTGCGAGGCAGATACGGTTAGGGTTTCGGTCGTGAAACCCTTGTCTGCAGCTTACCGGGCCCGTTCCCTGCTCCTCTCCCGGTTACCTTACCATCGCAACCGTCGCCGTTTCTCGATAGTCCACCAGCATCCGACGCTCTGCAGCTTTCCGTCTCCGCATCGCTCTGCCCCTACCGTTTGATATCCTCCCTGTCGTTACGCCTCGCTGCCGCAACCTGTATCTTTCCCTGGTTACCTGTGTTTCGAGGCGCCCGCCGTTTTGAGGGGTTTGCTAGCTGGCATCATGGAGGACCTAGCGCTGGAAGGCGTCTCCATCTGGCGTACGCCCTATTCCACCTCACAAGGTATGTTTCACCCGGATCCTTCGGTCAATTTGGTTGCTTACTCTGCCGGTGATTCCCCGCGACACCTTCCCGTTATTCTCCCGGATATTCCCCCCACCTGGCCGGCTTTGTCTACTCTGCCTCACTCGCCGGCCACTCTGGGTTTTGTCGCTGGTTGCCTTAACCCTAACCCTAGTTCCTCTCAGTCCGCTGCGATTCAATGGCCCTACTCTGCCGCTCCGTCTTCTGCTCCCCCTCCTTCCCCCCTCCCTGCCGCCGGCTCACATTCGGGTTGTTTCACTGATATTCCTCCACTCTCCGATTCACTTCCCGTCGCTGGTTCCATCCCCCCTCCCCTTGCTCCCGCCACTTACCCTCTTCGCGGGCTTGATTCCTCCCCTGTATCGAACACCCCACGGCCACATCCGCCGAGCCCAGGCCCGGGTAAAAAGTACCATTGCTTCAGATCCAGGGAGGAGGACATTTTCCTCCGGCTCGAGGAGGACATCCAGTGGGGAGACATCATGGAATTTGCAGATAGGGTTCTTGTGGGCCGTATCAGAGGCAGAAATTACTCAGCTGCACGTTTGAAAGCCTGGCCTACAGAAGTTTGGGGACAACACTTGGTTGACATCCCCTTTGTGCAAACCTTTGTGAGGGGA
Source organism: Pinus tabuliformis (assembly GCA_031772625.1). Lineage (NCBI taxonomy): Eukaryota > Viridiplantae > Streptophyta > Pinopsida > Pinales > Pinaceae > Pinus > Pinus tabuliformis. The sequence continues at coordinate 439,605,205 of CM062818.1, read as the reverse complement.
TGGTTCGCATTACGGTTCGCTCATGCTGATCACACAAACTGGGTTCTCTCCTCTTTTTGGCACTTTGAACATGTCCCGGTTCTTCTTAAGTGCTGGACTCCCGTGTTCGATCCAGCCACGGAACAGATCGGAATTGGCCCTGTTTGGATCAGACTTCCCGGCCTCCCCCTGCAATTTTGGTCTGAAGATATCTTCCGCAGAATTGGTAATGCTATCGGCGTCTACATGGATTATGACAAATCATATCTTCACACAGGTATGATGGCATATGCGCGGCTTCTCATTAATCTGGATACCAGGGGAGGGCTTCAAGAATACATCACAATTCAGTGGAGGGACTTCTCCAGGAAGCAGAGCATAGACTATGAAGGGATCCCTTACAGATGTCGCCGTTGCCATAAGGTTGGTCATCTCTATCGGGACTGCCCACTGCTGAGAAAAGGGCCGGCACAAGCACAGGAAGCTGCTCAGGATCGTCCCTCCCCTCCACCTGCCCAGCCACAGTCTGCGGTGCCCGCGGAGACTCCTGAACAGGCTGAAGCTGCTCCACCCATTCCAGCTGGATCACTGGCGGAGGATCCCACCCGTTCATCGCCTGCCCCCGTTCCAGATGACTCTGAACCGGCGGGCGACGATACTCCGGGTATGTCAGCTGTCTCCTCTTCTATTATTTATTCTTCCATGCATGATCTGGCTGCCTCTGTCTCATTGCATCGGGATGTATCCTCTCCTTCTCTCGCATCTGCTTCATCATTGCCCCCCTCCCGGTTGCCCATCCCTCCCTCCACTCTTAACTGTCCCATCCCCTCCCCCTCTACTTGCGTTTCGCCGTGTCAGCCTTCTATCCCCTCGCAGTCGATCGATCCGTTGCCGGCGCCCGCCTCCCCGGCTCCTCCCTGGTACTCTCTCCGCCCCCGGACTAGAGGGTATGGTTCTGATGCCATTAGTCTGGACCTCAACCCTTCGCCTTCTCATCAAAAGCTCTCGCGGGGGCGTCCTTCCCGTTTATCTAAAGCTAGACATGCTGCTGATGCTGAAGTCGCTCTTGGATGACAGCAGACCATCTTCAGGGCCCTTAGAGCGTTGAAAAGCCCTGCCACTCATCCGTCATGAAGATTTTGTCCTTCAACTGTAGGGGGTTTGCTAGTACACCCAAAAAACTAGCCCTTCGGAGACTTCTCTCCCTCTCTCTATCGGACATTATCTTTATGCAAGAAACCCTCTGTAATGTGGACTCCCTTATTCCAACCCTCGAGGCCTGGCTGCCCAACTGGACCTTCCATGCTATAGATGCTTCCGGGAGATCCGGTGGTTTGGCGATTGGTATCAACAACAGAGCGCTGAGAATCATTAACACCTGGGGTGGCAGAGGTTTCATTGGCATCGATGCTTATGTACTGTCTATGGAATCAGAACTCAGGCTCATCAATGTATATGGCCCTTGCTCTGACAGGGCTGCCTATTGGCATTCTCTTTTGAACTTTGTACTCTTTCAACAGGATAACATTATCCTGGGAGGAGATTTGAACTTCTCCATGGGATTCTGTGAATCATGGGGGCACGCAGCCAGGATTGATCCTTTCTCGGATACTATATCTACCCTTCTGGATGAACACCACTGGATTGACACCCCCATGACAAAATTACAACACACATGGTCAAACAACAGAAGTGGTGATCAGAGTCTTGCCAGGAGGCTCGATAGATTTCTTATTAAAGAGCCCCTCCATAACAGGATTGCTCGTATAAGGCAATGGGTGGGCTCTGGTGGCATATCCGACCACAGACCAATATATTTGGAATTCTCTGATATTCATAACAAAATTAAGAGCCCCTTCAAATTCAACTCCTCCTGGTTAAAAGACCCCTCCTACATTCAGATGGTCACCGATTACTGGCAGAGTCACCCTATCGATGAGGAGGAATATTTCACTGAGGGCTTCATCAGGAAATTATCGGAGCTCAAAAGGATCTCTAAGATTTGGGCACACCAAAAGAGACTCCGTGATGATCAATCCTTGAGGGAGGCTGAAGATATCATTGCTTCACATGAAGATGAGGATGGTGGCATCTTTCCCTCACAGGAAAGAAAAACCCTATACATGTCTCTTATAGAAAAGCAAACCCAGATCCTGAAGGATAGAGAGGAAAGTTGGAGGCTGCGTAGCCGAGCCATATGGCTCGCTGAAGGGGATGCCAACACTCGATTCTATCACAGATTCGCCAATGGGAGAAAGGCTATTAACACCATATGGGAACTAAAGGATGAACAGGATCATATGGTTACTTCTCAGAGGCACCTATCTAAGCTAGCAACTGATCACTTCAGGAACATTTATAAAGCTCCCCGTGAATCAAACATTCTTGAGATTATGAGAGTGGCTGAGAAATTCCCCAGATTCGTTGATCCGGAGGAACACGATGATCTCACTAAGGAGGTGACTATGGCCGAGCTGGAAGCAACCATCAAATGGTTCAAGAAGGATAAAAGTCCATGCCCTGATGGTTGGACCATTGAATTCTACATTGCCTTCTTCGACATATTGGCAGACGATCTTTTGAAAATCATTGAACTTTGCAGACAATCTGGCAGGGTCTCCTCGGCCATCAAATCCACCTTCATCGCCCTCATCCCCAAAGCTGATCACCCTGCATCTTTCAATGATTTCAGACCCATCTCTCTCTGCAATTGTCTCTACAAGATCATTGCAAAGATTATTGCCAATCGACTGAAGCCTATTTTATCTCGCCACATCTCATCTCAACAATTTGCCTTCGTTGACCATTGCCAGATTCATGAAGCCATAGCCACTGCTCAGGAACTCCTTCATACCCTTCATATTAAAAAGCAAAAAGGCATGATCCTCAAATTCGACCTCTCAAAAGCTTTTGATAGAGTAAACTGGTTATACATCAGGTTACTCTTGACTCACCTCGGCTTTCCCTTTGCTTTCATTAAATGGGTCATGATTTGTATTACTGAGGTTGCTTACAGTGTTCTTCTAAACGGGGAGGCCACTCCCTTCTTCACATCGGAAATAGGGCTCAGACAGGGCTGCCCCCTTTCCCCTCTCCTATTCCTGCTGGTAATGGAAGGTCTGAGCAGACTTATCACATCAGCTAAAGACAGGCATCAACTCTCTGGTATCTGCATATCTGATAATTTTTTCCTTACACACTTACTGTTTGTGGATGACATTCTTATATTCCTTAACAGAGGGCTGGGTGATATCACAGCACTACATAATATCTTTCTACTATTTCAACTAGCTACTGGGATGATGATAAATGACAGTAAATCTACTATTACGACAGTTGGCTGCTCTCGCCATGAATCTACATATGCATCCCAACGGTTCCCTTTCGCCTCATCCATGCTTACTAACAGCATCAAGTACTTGGGGTACAGGTTGAAACCTCTCGGCTACAAAATAGCAGATTGGACTTGGCTCCTTGCCAAGGTGGAGAAAAGACTCCATATCTGGTATCATAAATATCTCTCAAGAGCAGGCCGCCTTATACTTATCAAAGCTGTCATCGAAGCCACGCCTATTTACTGGATGACACTGGCTTGGATTCCTCGAGGAGTCTGAAACAGATTACAGAGCATTTGCACCAGATTCTTATGGAATGGACAACAACCTGGGAGAGTTTTTGCTTGGGTAAAATGGGACACCATTGCCAGGCCTAAAAAATGGGGTGGATGGGGTATCAAGAGACTAGATATGTTTGCTAAAGCCCTAGCTGCTAAACTTGGCTGTCAGCTCCTGACTACCGACAGCCTCTGGTCACGTGTAGCACAAGCAAAATATATCAGACCCTCGCATCTCATGGATTGGTTCCGACAACAACACAACCCCGGAATCAATATCTCAAATATTTGGAAGGCAGTTTTACTCTCCCTTCCACTCCTAAGGGAAGGCATTACCTGGCGCATTAAGAGTGGGCAGGATGTAAGGATTGGTATAGATCCCTGGGTAGGATGCGACAACCTGCACAGACTCTCGGATGGCCTTATCAAAAACCTACACAACAGGGGCATTACTCATATTAATCATATCGGTGACAATGCAAACTTTGTCTTTCTACAGCAGGCCTGCTACTCATCGGCAACCTTGGGCATCCCGAATCAGTGGCAGACAGAATGGAACAATTTTACAGAGGCCCTCACACAAGCTAATATCAGATTGTCTGAAGGACCTGATGAACTCATATGGGCCATTGCTAAACATGGACTTTATACTCAGAAAGAGGGCTATCTGAAATTAATGGAACCATATAAGCCACCGGACATCCTTCCACACTGGAATAAGATTTGGAAACTCCAGGCTGCACCTCGATGTCGTTTACTCATGTGGAACATCATTTTTGACAAAATCCTCACTGGTAAAAACCTCTTGAAAAGATCCTTCCACGACCCATTCAGATGCCACCTCTGTTGTTGTGAAGAGGAGAGCACTGATCATATATTCATCCATTGCACTGTCATTAGATCTCTCTAGCATAGTATATCAACTCAGATACCTGATCTCAAGGAATGGAATGGGACAAACATCAAGGATGCTTGGAGCAATTGGATCAGAGATCACTCTGGCAAACTCATAAACTTACCCCTGCTTGTTTGTTGGGCTATTTGGATAGCCCGGAATCATATCATCTTTAATAACAGATCCCCTAACTGGCCAACCATCCTGAGCCATACTATTGCTGACTACAATCTCCTTCCTGTGACTGAGAGAAATATACCTGCCCGCTCTATTACTCCTCTCACCATTGATAAGTCCAAGCCACGGCCCTTCTTTGATGGCTCTGTACAGGACACAGGTTGTGGCGGGGGTGCTGTCTTATATTTGAACGAATCTCACTGCTTTAGGATCCAGATTAAACTTCCAAATGGCACCAATAATTTTTCTGAGCTTAGCACAGCCAAACATATCATATATTTTGCAATACAAAAACATTGCAGACACCTCCAATTATTTGGTGACTCCAAGATTGTTTGCAATTGGATAAACTCTGCATCTCATTGTTTTACTTACTCTTTGAGAAATATACTTGACGAAGCCAAAAGACTGATCACTTCATTTGAATCTTTTGACTGTCGTCATATCTACAGGGAACAGAATGCAGAAGCGGACCAACTGTCAAAAGAAGCAGCGCATAGCCATCTAGACCAATGGCTGATACATGAAAAGATTGATGGAACATTCCATCAATATTATCACAGGCCTTACATAGATCTTAACAGGAATGGGTCACAGACCCATCCATAATATCAGACTTGGAAAATGTCATCCTTTTTTGACATACTTTTTGTACAGTTCATGATGACTATTACAGTGCTCTCTGCGTAGAGCAAGCTTTTAGTATTTAAATTTTGTATCTATAACAGTTAGACTCCCTGCGAGGAGATCCAGATCACTCAGATATTTTTGTGAACTTTGACTGGCCAGCGGCCACATATGAATATGCGATATGCATCTGCAAAATGTAATTTCTTCCTTTTAATAGAAATTACGACTTTTTCCTTATGGGAAAAAAAAATATGAAACTTCATTTTCCTAATAGGGCAATGCATCAATTGAGTGTTTGATAGTAAAGTGCTCAATATGCCAGTGTAAAGTGTCAAAAATTTGAAAAATAAAATCAGAAAATAAATATAAATTTAAATAACATAAGTGAAAAAAATACAATGAAATTGCTATTTGTACAACTAATGTTACAACACAATTGGGATTGTTTTGAAATAATTTATTTTTTACAAGGATTGGCTAGAATAATGGAATTTGAATAATTGTCAATTTTAACTTGTGAATTAGAAAGCGAATTATGATTATGAGTAGGAATGAGAGCTTGATCATGATATGAATCATAAATTGGAATGTTTTCTCGAATGGTAAAATCATGAAGATAATTTGGTACTCTAGAATGATGATTGGTTGGAAAAATTTCTAATTTGAAACGTTCCTCATTTTCCGATGTTATTTGAATTTTCTCATGAAGATTTTCTTAAAAAGAATAGAAATCAACATCCTCAATAAAAATCAACATCCTCAATGTTTGAGTAATTATCATAAACGACTTCACAATATTCTCTAGAGTTCCCTTGAATCTCGTCTAATATATCAAAACAAGGAGGAATACAAATTTCATGTTCATTAATGGCAAAAGAATGATCAATAATTGTTTCTCTATCTTGATAGAAACTTATTAGTAATTCATTTAGACCATCCTCTTTATTTTCTGAAATATCTTTAATAGCAAGAAGGGAAAAATTACCATCATTAAAAATATCAGGATAAAGGGAAAAATGTGAATATGAAACAATGCATTTAAAACTGTCTGTGTTTGAGAACTCTTGTACATTATGCTCATTGTAAATTTCATATTGTAGATCATTCCTTTGTCTACTCGTGCTTTCTTGAAGAATTGTCCTTTGGTTTTCTAAATTTGGCATTTGATCATCATGAAAAAATTCATAAATTTGTACAACAATTTGCGTGTTATTATTTACTTTGATTGCTGTTTGTACTTGATAATTTGCAATCTGATTTTCTGAATTCACTGCAGAGTAACTTTCAGATTTAAAAACAACTTTTTCTCCAAAATTACTGTTGTTATCTTCTTGCATTTGATTAGAATATTTTCTAAGCTTTGTGAGACCATTTCATCATAATTTATTTTCACCTCCATATTGAAATTCTCATTTATGTTGGAAGGGTATGGAACAAAGTTTGAACTAATTTCATATGAATTGAGAATGGAAGGTAGAGAGAAAATATGTTGAAACCAATCTAGTGATTTTTCTTTCGTAGGTTTATCTTTGACTTTAAATCTTAAACAGTTCAAATGAAATCGAATATTAAAATCTCTAAAAAACTCATTTTCAAATTTTCGTAGATATTTAATTTCATCACATACATATTCATAATCATAGCCCTCAAATTTACAAATGAAAATTGTAACAAATTTATCCCAACTGTGAATTGAGGCAATTAGAAGAATTCTACATCAGTTTCTAGCTTTTGCCGCGAATGTGAGAGTAAAATTTTTGCATAAAATGCTTTCATCAATTCCTTGAAAATCATAATTTGAAACTTTTTGAATAAATTGAAAGACATGATTAAAAACATAAGAATTTCTCTTACCATTAAACTTTACCTGAGACAAGAGTCTTACCACTTCGGGTGGAGTATTGGAAGATGCACGTCCATAGATACAACTCCAAATTGGAAGCTTAAGAGGAGCCATCATGATTTAAATAAAATGTTAAAATTGAAAAGACTCCAATAAACAAAAAATTTCAAGCCCTTCTTCCAGCACTAAAAATGTTGAAGGCCAAAAATGTCTACCTCAACATTAGGGAATAACCACCCAGTATGGACCTTAAAGTAGCTCCTTTTCTGTTTGGAGTAGTGGCTCCGACTGGTTTGACTAGGTCTAGTTACCTTTTCCCTATTTCTATTGGTTTACGATGTATCTTCAACTACCAATAGATAGAGATATCAAATCACTTCTTCTTGCTGATCGGGCAAGAAAATGACCCTTAAGCTGATTTAGGTTCAGCCAAGCCACAACTAAAATTTTGCCTTTTTAAGAAGAGGACTTAAAAGAATGTAGAATTTAATCTAAATGCAAACTTATTCTAAGATGCAAACAAAAGGAACTATCTTAATCCTATATCAATTAGGCAAATATAGATCTAACCCAACCAAGAGCAAGATATTTAAAGTATTGGGATTTAAATATGTCTTGTTTATAATGAATATCAAGTTAATGAGGTAGTTCAATTAACCGACATTATGAATACCAAAACACCTCCTATTGAGACCTCTTAAATGAAATAATCAATTAACAACACTCACGAAGAAATTCACAAAAATGATATTGATTGTCAAATCAGTAAATCCAATAATTAAACAATAATATGCAGAAATAGTTTGCAATGCATCACTATTTAATTAATCAGTTTTATAAGACAGATTTTTGAGTAAATAGTTACTCAGAAATTAGAATTTAATCCATAAGAGCAGAGATACATAATAACAATATTGAGACAAATTACCTATATCAACATAAGTGTACAAACATGAAATAAAATGGCACATTCTTGTTATCATAAAAATGAAACCGATATTTGAAACAATAGTATTAAAAATACCAATTTATTGCATCCATTTCTCTGACCTTGGTCTCCAACAGTCCTTTACATTGCTTGAACTTCTACATCGAAGCTAGAGTTTCAATAGTGCAAACTCTGCCCATCATACATAATTCAAGAAACAAAGGAAAAATCCTCAATAATCCTTAGATCTGAAATTTTATCTCATCTCTCCTACAACTTAGTTTCTATTACAGAAGTGTTTTTAAAAGTCCAAAATTGCAGAGGAGAGCAACCCCTAAATACATTCTGCAATCTGTCATTTATAATATTTCCAAAGGTATTTTTGAGAGGAAAGTTTGTTGAAGAAAAATCTACCCAATCCAATTTTATTTGCTCAAAATTCTAATCTTTAATTGCTGGAGCATTCTCATTGATTGAGATATTTTTTTCCATATCTCTTTTACTGTTTTCCTGCAAAAAGAGATCAAAATAAATTAAGATGCAACAATAAAATCAAAATTTCATTTCTGGCTTTTAAAACAAATCCAATCACATGCAATTTATTAATTAAAAAAGAAATCTGAGCTTTTTATTGATACATATAATGATTTTAATTGGCCAAAGATATTATTGGTGAATGAATTTGCATTTAGAAGAGACTTGGACAAATGAAAATGAAGAAAATAAAACTCAAAAAATTGATTTTATTTAAAAATTCAGAACTTGATCTTCTGCCTATTTTTAGACCCAATAAATGACTAAATATGTTAGTGAAACCTCTTCAGAAATCTTCTCATTGATTTTATCTTTCTAATGAGCCGTCCTGGGCCTCATTTGGCCAAGTATAACTCAATCTATGAGCTTCCAAAATTGATGGGTCAAATTTGGCATAATTCTGGAAATTTTGTTGCTGGGCTAAAAAAACAGAATTTTTATTAAATTCTAATCATAAATTAGACTCTAATTATCTAATAATTAATTCTAATTTAAGTATTAATCATAAACTAAACTAATTATTTAATAAACTATTTATAAACCAATTAATAATAATCTAATTAATAATTAATTTTAATTTAATTAAATTTTATATATTCATTAATTATTTTAAATATTAAATATTAAATCTAATATTATATTAGAACTACCACACACTTTACTCATTCGTATGAATGAGTTTGAAACTAATAACAAAGTTTACATGAGACTTAAGCTTAATGCCCTTTGACTTTTTATGATTGGGAGATAGGGGAAATGGAGTTGTCGAGGTATTTTAAGAATGTTGTAATTAAAAATTTCGATGCAATTAAAACTCCAACCGCATAATATAAAGTTTTATTATATATATATATATTATTCGTTTTGGTTTTATTTTAATGAAGCTTAGTTTAGTTATGAAATTGTTTAAAGTGTCTCTTTTAATCTAAATTACAGCGAAATAAAAATTAAATTACAATTATTTTAATATTTTGGGTTTTTGAGATTAGTAATTTATTTAAAAATTTGAGTAAATTATTGAATTCTTGATGCTTCATGATTTGGTTGTACAAGTAAAAAAAGAAAAATGTTAAGGGTTAGTATTTAAAATAAATACATTATTGAACTAATTTAATTACAAAAATGGAATATTATACATTTTTAACCTAGGCAAAATAAATGATTAGACTTCAAAGGAGTGCCATTTACAAACTAGTTGACCAAATGAGGTGAAACAAATATCAATGGGAAGCTTATAAAAAATCGATTTTAACAAAGCAATAAAAAACAAAAGTCTAAAAAATGAAAAATTAACAAAAGCATAGGATAATCAACTTAATAAAAATCCTAAAAGACATTTAGCCAAAAATTTTATAGAAAGAGTCCCCATTATTTGAAGTGAACAAGTCAAAAAAGGGGGCGAGGGAGGGGAGAGGGTTGTGTTTTACCATAACAGGCCACAACAGTGCTTTGGATTCATCCAAAAGGCTCTTTTGACTGTTATTTATAATTAAACTAAATTTCTTGTTTTGAGCATAACTGTTGAAGTGAGTGTCAAGATTTTTGCTGTTGAGGAAAAACCCTCATTCGCTTATGTAAAATTGTGCATTCTTTCTTAGTTGATTTTGCATCTAGTTATAGCCCTCGGGTCATGTCCCACTTGTGAGAGATATGTACTTACATTGTTATTATATTGGTTTAGTTTCAAGTGGTATATATAAACATATGTTCATGTCCCTTTGTGCATATTAAGGGGATGTTGAGTCCCTTCCCAAAATGCTTTCCAGATTGGTATTCCATAAGGTTATATTGTATTTTTAATAATTGCCTAAATGAATGAGTATTGTTTTTCTGGTAACTAGATACCCTTATGGGCTACTTTTGATTTTCTAGTTTAACATAATATGGCTCTTTGTTTTCTTTCTTGCGTGGAATATTTAGTGGTATAATTACTTCTTATATAACTTCTCTAAGTTATCCATTCTTGTTTAGTTGATATATATATTTGGTTTCAATGCCTTGTAGTTCATAATTCTTGCTCTTGTTTGTTAATTTCTGCATTTTGGGGGAAATTGTAGAAATTCCCCTAGGCTACTGGCAACCCAGATCAGTGCAATGACTAACTCAAGCCTCCTTAGCTAAGTTGATTCCATCTTGTATATTAATTAATACTATTTCATTGAGGGTTTCTATCTAATCATACTACAACATTCCTATATATATATATATATAGAGAGAGAGAGAGAGAGAGAGAGATAGAGAGAGAGAGAGATTATTTACCCTACTTTTAATTTACAGTTCCTTCTTGAAATAACACACTAACAATTTAAAACATACCTCACAGTTTGTAGCCTCTGCAATAAACACAACTTTACTTATTTACTTCTGAATACAATTCAATTATTGATAAATAAAATAGGTTTCCTTAGAACTTATCTATTTCCTCTTACATTAAACCACAAACTCTAGGGAAAGGAACGTTCGTCCTAACTTATGAGAACTAGTAACACCACTGGTACTCCCCCCAAGCCAATTTCATATTCAGAATAGTGTTATATTTGAAACCTTTATAGGCTTACCCCAAGACAACCTAGTCCCAACTAGCTTCATCCTAGGGTTTCTAAGATAGAGTTCCACTGGCCAACAATCTCAAGAACTTTGTGTATGACATCGTCTTGCCTCCCTCTATAGCATCATGTCATAGGTTCATTCATATTGCAGTCTCTTTCTCTCAAGTTGCCTTAGGTCCCTCATACCCTATTGGCTTCCTTTTCCCTTCTGAGAAGTTTTATGTATTAAGGAAGAGAGGTTGGACAGGCACTTGCCTCTACCCATAATTGTCTTCATTTGTTTTTTAATATGAAATTCACTTTTATTCTACTTTCCCTGTAACTTTTTAGTTGATCCCCTTTTTTTAATTATTAAATTTAAACATTCACATTCATAATCCATTCAATTAGACCTTTTAATCATAATCCATAGTCTATGAGGTAAGCAGTAAAACAAAGTAATTCAAGGTTACCATATTTACCCAGGGGTATTACAAGATACATCTCAAAAGTATAACCTTTTTTCTTTGAAATTTAATTAAAAAATGTTTTTAAAATAAGTTAAAATAAAATATTTATAACATATTTTGATTGTGAAATGAGTTATTGGCGGAGTTTGATCCGATGAAATTTGGGCGGACTGGCAATCAAGGTTCTAGGGTTCAACAAAGAGAGTGACAAAGGGTAACAGGTACCCATGGAGGCACAGGGAGGAGGGAGCTCCACTCCCTCCTACAGTAATGTGGTTTCAAACAGAGGAAGAGTAGGGAATAAGAACAAGCCTCCACAACCCTTGGAGGTCAAGACAAAAAACACTGAAACTCAGAAGGCGGAAGGCAGCAAAACCCATGCAGAACAAGGGACCCATGAAGAAGACCGACAGGAGGAGAAAGCAGAAGACAGAGGTCAGGGAACAGAGAACAGAACCAAGATGGGGCCTTGTAAACCTAAGACCATAACTAAACCTCGGGTTATACTGAATGATCCAGCTTTGCAAGAGCATAGGGATCACATGGCAAACTATGCCATCATATGAAAATTTATGGGAATCTGGCCGTCAGAGAAAGCATTTTACACTTGGATAAAATACAACTGGAAACCAAAGGGGGAATTAAATATACATCTTGGATCCAAAGGTTTCTTTTATAGTGGTGTTCATGAACATGGAGGACAGAGACAGGATTTTTGAAGGAGGACCATACTTCTTTGCAACTGTTGGTCTCTATATGCGGCCATGGATGATGAACTTTGTGCCAGAATGAGAAACCTTCACTTCGGTACCGGTATGGATTAGACTCTACTCCTTACCTTTAGATTACTGGATGCCAGAGTCTTTAAAAGCTATAGGCAAAAAATGAAGTCATTTCTTAAAGATTTCAGAGGCTACTCTACGAGGAAGATATACCTCCTATGCCCGTATATGTGTGGAGATGGACCTATCAGGAGCCCTTCCAGATGAGGTCATTCTAGAAGTCTATGATAAGGAATGGGTTCAAATAGTTGACTATGAACATATCCCGTTCAGATGTCACAAATGTCATGAGCATGGGCACCTGTCTAGAGATTGTCCTCTTAATAGAAGGGAGGAATACCAAAACACCAGCAAAAGGAAAGATCAGACAGGTTTCACCAAAGTGGGAGGAAAAGGAAAAGGAGGGGGAAGGAAGACACAAGAGAACCCTACTGAGAATGATAACAAAACAAGAAGTTACAACAGTTTGAGATCTTAGGAGGAAAAGAAGTAGATGGAGGTGATCAAAAGAGTATAGAGAATCAGACAGCAAGGGGGAAAGGAAAAGAGACCAGCATGGAGTTCACTCAGGAATAGAATGAACACATGACGTATCCTTTGAGTACCATGGAAATAGAAAAAGACCAGGAAATGACTCAAAGTGAAAGTGGTATAGAGGACCAAGACTTACAAGAGATCTTGGAAAGGGAGAACTTAGAGCTAGAAAAGTTTCTAGAACAAGGAGGAAACCTGGGAATAAACTCCATACCTCAGGAGGATGTGGACAAGGTACAATAAATATTCCTTAACAAGTCACATCAAACAGCTGTAGGAGTCAAAAGAGGACATGACAACCAGGAAAATAAAGGGACTTCCTCAATAGGATTAATAACAGGAAAATTAACAAAAAATCTAGGCAAGAGGAGGGGAAGAAAAAGACAGAAATAACTACTGCTGGAGTGTGGCAAACTCATGATTGACTCAAGAAGGATGAAAGACCTTTCCAGTTACTCCTTTAAAACCCCACCTCAATGAAAATCACAACCTGGAACATTAGAGGACTAGGGAGTAGAAGAAAACAGAGGAATCTAGGTAACAGGATCAGAGAGGAAAAACCTGACATAGTATTCATACAGGAAACAAAATGCTCAGTGGATATGATCCGCAAAAAACATAGAAAATGGTTAAATATATATGAATACCTTGAAGTTAAGGCAAATAAATCTGCTGGTGGCATTCTCACTCTATGGGATCCACAGAAATTTGGTGTGATTGATGTGGAGGCATCCAGACATCACCTTTCTCTGATTTTCCAACCGATGGGTGATAGGAAATGTTACATGATCACCAATGTCTATGGTCTGCAGCCAATGGATGACAAACTTCGACTCCTCACAACACTGGAGGATATGAAGAAGAGATACCCAACTCTACCCTGGATTCTAGGAGGTGATTTTAACATGACAAAATCACTCACGGAGAAGAAAGGAGGAACTAGAACACTTGGTATGGATTCAGTTGCTTTCCAAAACTTCATCACCAATAAGAAATTGGTTGATATGGAAACCAACAATGGAATCTTCAATTGCAATAACAAAAGAGGGGGCCCTACCCAAGTAGCCTCAAAATTAGACAGATTTATTATTTTAGAGGAACTTCTTCTCATGGGAAGTAGCATGACTGCGCTCATCCTACCTTTTGGAGGTTCAGATCACTGGCCTATCCAATTGGAAGCTTCTCTATTTGGTAAACCAAGGAACTCCCCCTTCAGGTTTGAGAACGCTTGGCTCACACATTCAGATTTCCTCACAAACATTGAAAAATGGTGGAAGGAAGAGCTACACCTTCAAGGTACAAAGATGTTCCTTCTACACTGCAGGCTCAAACACATTAAAGGCAGACTCAAAGAGTGGAATAAAAAGGAATTTGGAAATATCTTCAAAGCTAAAGGAGATGTGGAAAAGAAACTAAAGGAAATAAACCATATTCTTATCACAGAAGGCTATACAGATGAAAGGAAAGAGATGGCAGAGTCACTCCAACATGAATGGGAAAACAGATGTCTACAAGAGGAAATATTCTGGAGACAGAAATCCAAAGTACAATGGATTAAGGAAGGGGAGAGAAACACCAAATTATTTCACAGATCCACCATAGCTCACAGAAACAACAACAGAATTGTGAAACTTATAGATTAGCATGGAATAGAAAAAAACACTCATGAAGAGATGGAAAAGGTTCTAGTCCACCATTTTCAGAAAATTGCTGAGGAAACCTCGGAAGATAGATATCAGTTTATGAAAAGATTTACTTAGTACATTCCTAAATTGGTTTCTAGAGAAGATAATTACAATCTCAACAGACCAATAACAGAGGAAGAGATTGAGGAAGTCATTAAAGAGATGCACAATGGGAAAGCACCAGGTCCGGATGGCTTTAATGTGGACTTTTTCAAAACATGTTGGAGGATAGTAAAATAGGATATTCTAGAGGTAGTGGAAGACTCTCTAAGATTTAAGATAGTCTTGAAGGCACTCAATGAATCTTTCATAGCCTTAATCCCCAAACAGGAAATTTCCACCTCTCCAGACAGATTTAGACCTATAGCATTATGAAATGTAGTATACAAAATAATATCCAAAGTAATTGCCAACCGTATAAAACCACTACTCCCGACCCTAGTGTCAGAGGAGCAAACGGGTTATGTGGAAGGCAGACAAATTCAAAATTCTTAATAACATATTTCAAGCACATGAAGTGGTTCATTCACTCATTACCAATAAACAGGTAGGGATGATAATTCAGCTGGACATAGCAAAGGCCTATGACAAACTTAGTTGGTCATACATAAGAGCAGTATTAAAATCCCATGGCTTTGATTACAATTGGATTAAATGGGTCATGGCGCTAGTTACCACTGCCCACTGTTCAATTCTTCTCAATGGCTCTCCCTCCAAAACCTTCAAGCCTACTAGAGGTCTTAGGCAAGGCGATCCTCTTTCTCCTTTACTTTTCATTCTAATGATGGAAGGGTTAGGGAGAGCAATCAGAGCTGCTAAGGAGGAAGGGAGAATTCAGGGCCTGAGACTCACTCAAGGTGGGGACATGGTGACACATCAGCAATTTGTGGATGATACTATGCTTTGAGGCACACCCACTGTCAATGAAGCCAAAGCATTTAAGCAGATTCTGAGTGAGTTTGCTATGGCAGCAGGCACAGAGGTAAGTCTTACTAAATCAAAGATTTTCTTTTTCAATACAGATATTTCAATACAAAGAAATCTTTCTAGAATTTTGGGCTTTCAAAGAGAGTCATTGCCCACGAAGTACCTGGGAGTTCCCCTCACTGACAAACCACTACACAAGGAAATCTGGGAGCCTGTTCTAAATAAGCTAAAAGATAAGATTAGAAAATGGAAAAATAGAGCCCTAAATCTAGCAGGGAGGTTGATTCTAACTAAGGCTATCCTCCAAAGTATCCCTATCTATATGCTATCAGCCATTCCGGCACCAACTGGTGTAATTACTAATATAAGAAACATTCAGAGAGACTTTCTCTGGGGGAAAGGTGAAGAAAAGAAGAAATGGGCCCTAGTGGCATGGGACAGGGTATGCAAACCAAAGTCCCATGGTGGCTTGGGTCTTCATGACCCAGGAATTCTTAACATAGTTCTTGGAACCAAAATCTAGTGGAGATGGCTAAAGGAAATACAAGCCCCCTGGGCAAAACTATGGAAGCAAAAATATGCAAGAGATTGGCAGGAGAAGAACCTCATAAGAATGACACGACAAGTAAAAGGTTCTTCAATTTGGAATAGGGCATGGGAGAACAGGGCCCTAGTCTAAAATCATAGTTTCTAGGAGATCAGAAATCGAAATCTGGCCTCGTTCTGGGAGGTTAATTGGCAGCAGGAGGACAATCTCTCCAGTGAAGAATTAGTAGACATTCACACAGATACCATCAACAAAGGATTAATGAGGGTAAGTGACCATTGGGGATCAATCAAGGAACAATGGGAAATGGAGAATATGGAAACTTCCATATTACAGTGGAATGGGCATGATGCATACTCAAGCTATAGCCCTTAACGGTCTTTTGGAAAAGAGGAAAATCTTAAACTCAACCTTGGATGATCAATTAAGATGGGGAAAGAACAAGGCAGGTCTCTTCACCCTTAAGGAGGCCAAAAGGATAGACTCAGGGCTTAACTTTCCAAACACTGATAAGACGTGGAAAGAACTCTGGGATAATCCTCATTGGATGAAAGTCAAACTATTCAAGTGGTTGGTTCAACAGGGCAAGATTCTGACATGGGATAACCTAAGAAAAAGAGGCTTTGTTGGCCCCTCAAGATGTCACCTATGTGGACAACAGGAAGAAACTACTAATCATCTCCTGAATAGATGCACATTCACTACAATACTTTGGAATTGGGTTGGAGATGTCTTCGAGCAGACAAATAGACATGTAAATGACATCATTGCTACTTTGAAAAAATGGCGGAATTTTTTTTCGGATAATGAGATCATTAACTCTGCCTGGGTGCTGACCCCAGGGTTCATAATCTAGAATGTTTGGAAGGAGCGCAACAATAGGATTTTCAAGGATAAGGCGAGCCTGGTGAGCAGCATCCTAAAGCTAATCCTTAAACAACTCAAAGAGACTGTTCATATCCTGGGAGGTGTCGCTACTAGTAAACCCATAGGACAAAGAGAGGCCAGAATCTTGGAGAAGTTAGAGCTCAAGGTTCATCTCCCTCAGTGTTCTATGTAGATCAACAAGAATACCTCAGCAGAAAAGGCTTCCTGGCAACCCCCTTCACATGGTTTTTAAAAATTTAACATAGATGGGGCCTCAAAAGGGAATCTGGGAGAAGCAGGTTATGGAGGGGTCATGAGGTATGAGGAAGGAAACATAGAAGTCATCCTCCATAGTTATCTGGGAAAAGCAACCAACAATATGGCTGAGCTCATGGCGATGGAATTATGCTTGGAAATACTGCTCAAGTACAACATTCACAATGTCATCATTAACACTGACTCAGAATTAGTCATTAATTAGGTGAAGAGGATAAATGTTGGTGCTGCACCAAGAAAATCTCAGGACATTGGCGGCTTCTGCAAGTCTACCAAAGAATCCAATCACACCTAAGAATGCTAAGAACTCTTAGGTTGGTGCATGTCCGCAGGGAAGCCAACAAAGTTGCGGATTGGCTTGCCAATGAGGGGGTTCGAAACAAGCATATCGACTTGTGCTACTGGTGGGAGGAGGTAACAGATGATAGGTTGAAGGAGGAATGCTCATCCTGGGCCCTCAGCGACAAACAATAGTATTAGGAAAAATCAAGAGAAAGAATTTTACTTCATGACAACGATGAATAAGTTCACTTCAGATAGCTTATCAGAGGATATGCACTGTCGGTTTTCTAAGGGCACTTCTAGAAACAAAGGCAGTAATCGAGATAGAAGATATCTGATCATAGGAGAAGTGATTCCATGGGAGATGAACGCCACAGAGGCCACCCTTCTGGCTATGTCTTCCTCGGGCAATGCATGGGAGGTCAAAGGAAGAGATTATTGGGGTCAAAAACTACTCGAGATATACCACCTGCTTCAGGCACCCTCTGACCCGGGAGAGGTTTTCTCGGAGGAAAAGTGATGTTATTCAACAAGCGATGCGTGGAGGTGGATGAACAGTGATTACTGCCTTCATCACTGGGTAATCCGCGAGCGGATGTGCGGTCCGATTTGGTTTGTGGCCGTCAGATCCGGAGAGGGAAGATCAACGACCACCTTTTGGCGTGCAAGTTGGTGGGCCCGAAAGGATAAAACCACTAATGGTTTACCACCATCATCAGGCGCCATCCAAACCAAAGACTTTTTTAATGAAAAGCCAACGATTCCACTCAGGAAGCAACACGTGGTGGAGGACTGGAAAAGAAAATCGCCTTCATCGTGCGGTATTCAGCGGGCTTTTAAGCCGCGTGATATGGACACCAGCCCTTGGATCAGAAGGAAAAGATCAACGGTCAACGCTGATCGTGCAACTTAAGGATTTTTCTGCGGGCTTCGCCTCCGCGTGGGTTGAATTTTGACCGCCGAATTGTTAGAAGACAAATCAGCAGACTTTGGACCACTTGCCCGCTTTTGGTTCCAGGGCAGTGTAGGCCTTGTTTCTGTTTGATTTTTGGAGGGTTTTATGGGTACTTTGGGTATTTTCACTCTCCCTTTGTGGGAGTTTGTGCCTCTGTGCATCTGTTGTAACCTGTGTAAAATATTTTTTACCTAAGTTAATAGAAGGACTGTCTCTTGCTTAAGCAAAAAAAAGAGTTATGGCTTTTTAGCATGTGGTATTATAAAAAAATTTATTTACAAGTTAATAATATCCATGGTAAAGTGGGGGAAAATATCCATGGTTAAGAATATTTTTATATTATAAGTATTAAGTTTTTAAGTGTTTATTACTTAAATTTAAATATGGTAACAAAATCATTATTAGTGCCTACCAAGGCAAGGCTCTCACAATAGTTTAGCATTTACAATGCAACTTATAATGTTTAACTTTGAAAAGTAAATATATATTTAAAATTTGGATCTAAACTAATATCCATGGTAAAGTGGGGGAAATATCCATGGTTAAGAATATTTTTATATTGTAAGTTTATTATAAGTATTATGTTTTTAAGTGTTTATTACTTAAATTTAAATATGGTTACAAAATCATTATTAGTGCTTGCCAAGGGAAGGCTCTTACAATAGTTTAGAATTTACAAATGCAATTTATAATGTTTAACTTTGAAAAATAAATATATATCTAAAATTTGGATCTAAACTAAATTGCACTAAAAAAGAGATTTGCACCTCGAGAGATTTGATCCCTCGCTTGATAGATCCAAAGTTTAGATGGATCTACATTGGTTTATAAAATTCATTACAAAATAACATTTGAGAAAATAGTTCTAATTTATAAAACTTACAATAATATAATATTGAGAAAGTAAATCTTAATATTTAAAACTTTAGTAATAAGTAAAATATATATTTTATACTTTGTCATCTACTTTATTGAAAATAGATCTTCATAAATAATCTCTTTCTACTTCAATGGAAAATAAATACTCTTTTTAAACTTGACTATTATAGTCAAAGCCACTAAAAAAGAAAACAAGAGAAATTACAATGAGATAAATTTCAATTCATTATAATTAAGGATGAAATTTTATTAAAAAGTTTTGTAACAATACTTTGAAATTATAATTAAAATGTTAAAATAAAATTTACAACACTCCATTTACAATACATTTATCCCTAAATAACATTAAACAAAACAATAAAATCCAAATGGACAAAGGTAAACTAAATCATAGCCAATGTCATTCTCACTTTAATGATTGAATAGAGACTTATCCTTTAAAATAAAGTGATAAGATTTCCTGCAAATAAAATAAGATAGACAAAATAGTGGAATCTAAATCGTAAATTAAATCATGTCCAAACACATTATGCTTACATCCTTAAATGAAGTAGTACTCTTTAAATTAAAGATAAATATTCTTTAAATTAAAGTCATAAGATTTCTCTCAAATAAGACATAGTTTGACTAATTTTGTTTACCTTTTGTTGCAAATGTATAAATTAGCTAGCTCACTTAGGTTTGGATGGAGTTGAATATCATGCTCCTTCCTCCAAGGAGGAAAGGGTATGCAAGGGCCATACAAATTTGTTAGTTTAATTCTACCCTTAAATAGGCTATATTTCGCATGAAACAATGTGTTAATGCATGGCTTATTTTTATTTTTATTTTATTTTATTTATACCATGTTAAAATGTTTTACTTACATTACATTACATTAATTACACCATCTAACCATGGAGATAAATTATTTATTTTTATTTTATATAAATGGAGTCAAAATATGTATACCATCTTAGATTCATCTTAACTCCATAACTGCCAAGATCAAATCTCCTTTCACTCTAAAAGATGTTTGATTTCAAGTGATTTGATCCCTCTTTGAGCTTGGTAGATTTAGAGTAAGATGGATCTAGATCGATTTTACTATTAATCATTATTAAAAGAAAATTAAGAGGAAACATTATTAGTAGAGTCTAACTCAAGGGGTAAGGAGAATTGACCCCATGCCCTCCCATTAGCGAGATACTTTATTGACGAGAACTCAACTAATTGTGCTAACTCTCAAGACTATTAATTACATTTATAATTATTAATGTTAAATTTTATTTTATTTTTAGTTTTAGTTTTCTATAATTTGACCTAGTCAAAATTATTAATTATTAATTTTATTTTATTTTTAGTTTTAGTTCTCTATAATTTGACCTAGTCAAATGTTTTATTGATAAATATCATTGTTAATTTTTTAATTTAATTTTAATTTTAATTTTATTTTGACTTAACCAAAATGTTTACAGGACATTACAACATCTCTATGTACGAGTCTAGAGAGCACTTCTATAGGAAATTACTTTTAACCTTTTACTATTTTTTACTTAAAATATATTATTTATAAAATATTTTCATTTTGATAGGAGATACCGTTTTTGGGCAAGCAATATTGACAAGTCATGGTATTGGCTCATGGTATTGTAACAAAACCTATTTACAAGTTAATAATATACACCATTAACAATCTTGTTATATTGTATGTTTATTGTAAGTATCAAGTTTTAATTTACAATAAAATATTTATGAAGTTTTACTTTTATTTTTATTTTTATTTTGAAATGAGTTATGGTTTTTGGGTATGTGGTATTGATAAGCCATGGTATTGGCCGGTGGAATTGTAACAAAGCCTATTTAGAAACTAATAATATACATGGTAAAATGGGGTGAATATTCATGGTTAAAAATCTTGTTATATTATAAATATTAAATTTTTATATGCTTATTAATTAAATTTAAATATGGTGACGAAATCATTTTTATTATTTTAATATATATGATAGAATGCATGTTAATTTATAACTATTATTCATTTGTCATATATTTTAATTTGATGTGTATATTATGATTTTCTTTTATCCAAAATATTGTTTGTAATTTTATTAATAAAAACAAAATTACACTATAAAAAAATTTGAATTTAAAAATTATTTAAATCTAAGGTCTAACACTTTCACATCTACCCTATACTATTTTGTAAAGCGCCTTTTGGTGCAATTAATACTGGCCATTGAAGCTCCTCATGGCACAATTAGTAATTTATTATTATTATTATTATTTTTATTTGACTTTGAAAATCTTTTATTAATAACTATAATAATTATTTTTTCTTATTTTTCAATTTTAATTTTATTTTTATGTAATTTGACCGCATCAAAATGTTTTAGCTGGGAGACTCATTCTACAACCTAGTATAGGGTAATGTGTGTTCAATGTGGAGTTGACAAGTGTCCCTCTTAAAATAAAAATAGAATATTCTCTAAATAAAAAATACATATGAATATGTTATGCATGTTTAGTTAGTGCCCATATTTTAGTTTCATGTAAAGTAATTCGAAGTAAAAGGAAATATGTAAGATGTTTAAACCTTATATTTTTCAAAATTATTTCACTACCAAACTTAAATAAATTATTTGAAGATCTGTGTTAAGTAATTTACGTGGATATCAACTGCATATCTATAGACTATTTTAATGTTGCATATAGTAAACCAACCTAGATTCATCTTAACCCCTAATCTATCAAGCACCCAAAGGGATCAAATCTCTTGAGATGCAAACCTCTTTTAATGTGAAAATAAATTTGATCCCTCTCAGCCCTTGATAGATCTAGGGTTAAGATGGATCTAGGTTGGTTTTTATGTACATATACCATATCTAGGATGGATCCATATCTCCCTCTCTCTTTTTCTTCCATCCCTCTCTACTCTCTCCATCCTTCCTTCTCTCTCTTAAGTCCTCTCTCTCTTCCTTGCTCTCTCTCCATCTCCCCCATCTCTCTCTCTCTACCCTCCAACTTTGTCACTATTGCCCTACCTCTCTCCTTCTCTCTCTCTCCCTCTCTCACCCTCCAACTTTGTCACTATCTCCCTACCTCTCTCCTTCTCTCTCTCTCCCTCTTTCACTCTGCATATCTATGTCTCCCTCTCTATCTTCCCTCTCTCTCTCTCTCACACACACACACACCACTCCTCTCTATCTTCCCTCATATCCTCTCTCCCTCTCTATCCATCTCTACCTTGTTACTTCGTCTCTCTCTATCTTTATCTCTCTATGTCTTTATTCTTCCCTCCCTCTCTCTCTCCCCCACTTCCAACTCAATCTTTCTCTCCCTCCCTCTCACCTCTCCCTCCCCTCCTCTCTCTCTTCATTCCTCTCTCCCTCTCTCTCTCCCTCCCCTACCCATCACTCTCTCTCTCTCTCTCTCTCTAGCCTCCAACTTTGTTACTATCTCCCTCCCTCTCTCCTTCCCTCCACTCTCCCCTCCCACCCTTTTCCCTCTCTCCCATTTTCCCTCTTTCTCCCTCCATCTATATGATGGAGAATTTTCACTTATCTAATTGTTGGACACCTAATCCATTAAGGGTTAAGGTGTGGAAGTTGGACACTCAAAGGGAGTCTAAGAGACTTTGGAAGATGAATCCAACAGTCACAAGAATGTATTATAAATGTACATCTATGTTAATAGTAAATGCAATTAATGATTTACCTTTCTTATCTTGTGTATGTTTAACAATAATCAGTGTTATTTGTAATGTCTAATATATTTCACATTTAATTATTCTATATTGTGAAAAGAGTCATGGTTTTTCAGCTCATAGTGTAACAAAACCTACTTACAAGTTAATAATATTTATGGTAAAGTGGCGATGGATATACATGGTTAAGAAACTTGTTATATTGTAGGTTTATTGTAATTATTAAGTTTTTATGTGCTTATTAATTAAATTTAAATATCTTTATGGAATCATTATTACTCCCTGCTAAGGCAAGACTCTAATAATTTATTAGTCTATTGATCACTATTAGTTTAACATTGATCAATGCAAATTATAATGTTTAACTTTGAAAATTAAATATTTAATTTTCAATATTATTAAAAAAATTCCAAACATTTGATTGGACCATAAATTGAAGTCCTTATTGAAGTGTTTGCACAATATAATTCCATGTGGTTAAGTGGGTTACATATTTTATGCCATAATTCATGGATATAGTTGCAATATTCATGCATGCTTTTTAGATATTTTTAATTGGCTTACATATTTTATGCCATAACTCATGGATATAGTTGCAATATTGGTGCATGTTTTTTAGATATTTGTGTAGTGATTTTTTATTCTTAAACTTTGCTAAAAAACCATCCAAAAATAAAATGCCTCAAAATAACTTATACTCAAGTAAATAACATATCTAACATAAATTACTTCCCACCATAATTTAAGAAAGTATTTGCATAAAAAATGGATAGGAGTAAGATGTAAAAAATATACTTACAAGAGTTACCTCCCACAATTATTTATGTTTTCTTTAACACTTATGTAGAAGTAAAAGTAAAATTGTAAATGTGTAGACCTTTACAACTCCATCTTTCTCTCACTCCCTCCGTCCTCTCCTTCTCCTCCTCTCTCTCTTTATTTATCTTCCCTCTCTCTTACACATCACTTTATGTCTCTCTCTACCCTCCTGTCACTATCTCACTCCCTCTCTTCGCCCCCTCTTTTCTTCTCCCCCCCTCCTCCCCTCTCCCTACTCTCTTTCACTATCTCCCTCTTCTCTCTGCCCCCACTCTCTTTCTCTCTCTCCCTCCCTCTCTCCTTCTCTTTGCCCCCTCTCTGCTTCCACCTCCTCCCCCACCACCCCCCTCTCTCCCTACTCTCTTTCTCTCTCTCATTTTCCCTCTCTCTCCCTCTGTCCATCCATATGATGGAGAATTTTCACTCTTTTTCACTCTATGTAATCAATGTTATATGTCATGCCTAAATATTTTACATTTTTATTATTATTGTGAAATGAGTTCTATCTCCCTCCCTCTCTCCTTCTCTCCCCCCCTCTCTTTACTCTCTTTATCTCCCTCATTTTACCTCTCTCTCCCTCACTCCATCCATATGATGGAGAATTTTCACTCTATGTAATCAATTTATATGTAATGTCTAAAATATTTTACATTTTTATTATTATTGTGAAATGAGTTATGGATTTTCCGCATGTGGTATTGATAAGCCATGTTATTGGTCCATGGTATTGTAACAAAACCTACTTCAAGTTAATAATATATGGTAAAGTGGGGGTGGATAGCCATGGTTAAGAAACTTGTTATATATATTTTAGGTTTATTGTAAATATTAAGTTTTATGTGCTTATTAATTAAATTTAAATATGGTTAGGAAATCATTGTTAGACTAACAATCAATTTTCCTATTGATCACCATCAGTTTAGCATTGACCAATGCAAATTAAAATGTTTAACTTTGAAAAAAATATATTTATTTTTCAATATTATTAAAAATAATAATTTTTAGACATTTGACTAGACCATTGCTTAAGGCCTTATTGCAGCATTTGCATGATACCCATCACTCTCTTTCTAGCCTCCAACAATATCATATGCCCTAATTTATGGATATGGCTACAATATTCATGCATGATAGATATTTGTGTAGTGATTTTTTATTCTTATGCCATAATTTATAGATATGGCTACAATATTCATGCATGATAGATATTTGTGTAGTGATTTTTTATTCTTAAGCTTTGCAGGAAAGTCACTCAAAACCAAAATACTTGAAAATAAGTTATACTCAAACAAATAATATATCTACCATCAATTATTTCCCACCATAATTTGTCTATCAACCATTATAGGATGATTTGTCTATCAACCATTATTAATTGAACATTGACCAATGTAATATATAATTATTTATGGGATTTTTCCTAGAGCATAATTTCTAACTTGAGTTGGAGGGGCTAAGCTCACCTACAAAACAAAATTATAATAAAAAAAAATTAATTTTATTAATTTTATTATTCATTGAGCCAAGATTTAAATGTCTACACTACAACATTTCCATCATAGTCATCTCTATATTACATTTAACCTTTTATAATTTTTTAATTGAGTGGACATATAAATGTTAAATATTTATATTAAGCATTAGACATTTACGCCTACACATCTGCTTCGATGTTTAATTAGGGCAGACATTGAAATTAGATTAAATTTGTTAAATCTTAAATGTTAAACATTTACTCTTGGCATCTACCCCCACACTAGGTTATAGAGCCCCTCTCGACCCAAATATTCAATGTGCATTATCAATAAATATTTTAATACGTGTGATGTTTACCATGTATATATTATATATTTCTTGGAGAGCCAAAATCCGTATTGTTCAATTAAAGACTAAACTAATTCTCATTACCCTATTGTGAAACAAGGCACTTGAAAATGCCAAAAAACTCATCACTCTATTGTGAAACAAGGCGCTTGAAAAGGCCAAAAAAAAGTGTGGGAAGAAAGAGTATGTATTTTTTTGAGAGAATTGGAAATAGAAAAACATTTCATTTCAAAAAAGTGTGGGAAGAAAGAGTATGCATTTTTTTGCGAGAAGTGGAAATAGAAAAACATTTCATTTTAAAATGTGACGCCTTCAAATACAACAAGGAAAGTTATGAAAATATTATGGTAGATAGCTCTAGGATAATTTATTCAACGAGGGGTTTGTCTAGAAACTGAAAGTATTCTTCACAGGAAAAAAGGTGAATACAAGAATCAAATGACAAAGCAATATATCCCATAGGATGTCTTTAGCCTTGTGGATGTTAAATTTTTGTTTATTTTTTTGTTTCTTATTGTTTTTAAAAAATTATTTATATATCATATAAAGTTATTGAAAAACTAAGTTTTATAGTTAAAACATTTGAAGTGGTCTCAATATTTTACAGTTTGGTATTTTTCATGTATGTGTGTTTTTGTCCAAATCCAACCAAACACAACTTTAATTTATGTAGTCTATGTAGCTTTCAAAAATACAATTTAAATAATGAAAAATTATACATTGTATTTTGCACTCTAAAAGAAGTTTGCACTTGAAGATATTTGATCCCTCTCCACTCATGTTAGATTCGTGTTTAAGATGGGTCTATATTGGTTAATATGACATCTCTTCCATTTTATTTTTCAAAAACTAGCCATTACATATTAATATTTTTAATAAATTAATAAACTAATATCATTATTAAAATATTATTTTTTGAAAACTAGTAATATTTGGTTTCAATAAATTAATTTAAATATTATTTTTCAAAAGCTAGCCGTTTAATATAGCCGTTACTTATTAATATTTTTAATAAATTAATGAAATAATATCATTATTTAAATATTTTTTAAAAAATAGCCATTTAATATATCCGTTACTGAATAATATTTGTTTTCAATATATTAATAAATTAATATCATAATTTAAATATTATTGTTCAAATATAACCGTTACTTGAAATTATATCTCTACATTGTTGTCTATTTAAGCCTTTGCCATTGTCTGCCTCTTCATCTAGTCCTCATGATGAACCACACTTGTTGGTTCGAAAGCCAAATTTTCTCTTATGTGATTTCTATCGAAAGACTTTGCTTAAAAATTTGGTTTTCAAACATTTGGTTGGACCATAACGTGAAAGTCATATTGCATCATTTGCATAATATAATGCCAGGAGTATAACATCTCATATTTTATGCCATAATTTAAAGATATGGTTCCAATATTCATGCATGGTTTTTTAAATCAAAAATAAAATCCTTGAAAATAGCTCATATTGAGTTAAATAACATATTTACTATAAGTTACATCCCACCATAATTTATGTAAGTTCTTGGATTAAAAAAATGATAGAAATAAGATGTAGTCTTATTTATGTTTTCTTCCACTTTTTGTAGGAGTAAAACTATCAATGTGCAAACTAATTAGTTGTTACTACCCACCATGTGTCTAACAATCAATTAATTTATCCACTTCACATCTCAATTTAAGACTATAGGATCTCAACACTTGTTTTAATTTATATGGAAAAATAGATGTTAGTTTATAATAATGTTATATATTTTAATGTGATATGTATATTATATTTTCTTTTATCTAAAAAATTGTATGTAATTTTATGAATGAAAACATAATTACAATATAACAAATTGAATTTTATAATTTTGATTGTTTTAAATTTCTATTATTAATTGGCCCAACATCGAAATGTTTACACTCATTTATAGACACTACAACATCAGCCATAATGGGCTCTATACTAGCATTTGCACCTAATGTTGCAAAGGAAACACCGTAAGGCATAGAGTGAGAAAGAATAGCAACATGTGAATGGGCATTGTTGAAAGTGAGGGTGGATGATAATGAGTTGCAATTGAAATTGTTAGTTATGTGTATGCTGAATATGGATATTTTGTAAATAAAAGTAGTGTGTAGAAAAATAGCGACATGTGAATGGACATTGTTGAAAGCAATGGTGAATGATATTGAGTTATAGTTGAAAGTATTAGTTATGTGTGTTTTGAATATGGATATTTTGTAAACAATAGTAGTGTGTGGAAGAATAGCAACATGTGAATGGACATTATTGAAAGCAAGGGTGGATGATAATGAGTTATAGTTAATGTCATGTAGAGGTTATCCATTATCCATGTAGTCGTTGTTGTTTATGTGAACATGTTTTTGTACACTATTTTAAGTTTTTTTTCTTGTATTTGGAGTTCTAGTTTTTCTATGTTACCTATTTATGGCGTTATTAAAAAATACTAGTGGATTGTAATGGAAGAGGTGAAAAAAACGATACGACGTTGTGAACAACCTCATGGTTGACATTCCATATTTGAAAGTATTTTTGTTAAAGTGATGTAGAAGTATTATTAATATTTGGAATATGTAAATTAATTGTGGATATTCATTAGTAATAGTTTACATGGGAAAGGTTAGTGATAATAATATTTAATAAACAAGATTGCATATAACGGTGGAAGATGAAGCTAAGTAATATACATTAGGTGGAATTTATAGAAAGTGCAATGTTTGTAACGAAGAATGCCTCTTGATCTTCAAAGATGCTTTTTCAAGTTTCAATTAAAAAATATAAGTAGTAGATTGTAATGGAAGAGGTGAAAAAAGAAATATAATATTGTGAAGAACATTGTGGCTGTCATTCCATATTTGAATATGCATTGAAACTTGTTGGAGGCATCGAAGACTTGAAGAAGCAGCAATGAACCTAAAAAATGTATATTTTGTTTAAGTTTGTAATATATAAAATAATTGTGGAAATTTATTAGTAATAGTTTGCATGTAAGTTGTGTTAAAATGAATTTGGAATGAATGGAAATGAACTTACCTTTGTCACGGGGATTTAAATATTGTTAGTCGAAGATGCAACGTGAACAATGACATATCGAACACCATTGAAGATTTATGCATAGTTGGAGATGCATATTTATTGATTTCCAATATGCCGTATTTTTCGCATTCTGTCACATTGATGAATTTGGATTATGCGTTTCAGAGCATATTTAATTTGTAGTAATAATTGTATAATTAGACGGAGGCACTATAATAGTACTGCTGGATTCGATGCCGAAGAAATTTGTTTTGTATATTTTGCAATGTAAGTATTGATGCTTCAATTTCGTCGCGGTAGTTATATAGTTGCGCTGTTTCTGAGTCCATATGTCCTGTTGCAAAAGAAAGAAAATGTTAGAATCAAATGTATCGAAAATATAACAAAAATGTAATATTTGAAACCATGTATTAATAATGATTTAAATTTGATTATTGTCCAAATATATGCAAGGTATGTGATGAAATAGATTGAGCTTAATAAATATAGGAAACCTTTTGGTGATGTTAATGTATGGATTGGAGCAAATTGTCTAGAGGTGGCATTGAACGAAGAATTTCTTCTGCTTGTTTTCTGCGAGCAATGTTTTTGTTGTCTTTCATTTTATTGTAACAATCGAAACTGAATGCGGGGAAAATCTGTAGATCTTGCAGAGAAGGGACTCTTGAAATTGTTGTGAATGTGAGACTTTAGCGTTTAGTTTTGCCAATGTCAATTGTTGCTTTTGGAAGTGTCATACCTTGATGTTTATGTATGGTTAATGCCCAAGCCATCTTAATTTGTCCATTTCTTTTTGTTGTTGGAATAGGCAAGTGAGTGGGAATTCTTTCATCCCAAGGAGGCCCGATGTATTTTGGAAAAGCTACAACAAAAAATGTTGGAAGTTGATTCTTTGTAAAATATGGTTATAATTTCTTTGAGGGAACAATTAACAAGTCTGGCTGAAACCCAAAAGTTGGAAGTTAACATCACTTTTTGGCCTTTGCATAGTAACACAATTCACTCAAGTTTCTCATCTTCTGAGGAAATGTTGGAATATGTGTTGTCATCTTCAGCAATGGATCTTGCGACATGAGTGTTTAGATATTTTATCATTTGCTTATTATGGACCATAATTTGAGGATTGGTTGGAAATATATGCATGGAATCATGGAAATAATGTATTTCATCTATTGATAAGAAGGAATCTGTGCACGACATGAGTATGTTGTAGTCGTCAATTGTTGAATTTGCATTTCTAATGTTTTGGAGGATGTTCCTGAAAGTAACCTGGGTGATGTTGTCACCTTGTTGATGAAATATTGTGTCTAATGTGATGACTGTGTTGAATGTGTTCCACAGTGCACTTTTGTGGCTCGTGCCCGCATATAGAGGTATGTCTTTGACGGGCAGTAACTGGCCGAGATCACCAACTAATATAATGGAACAATCACTGAAAGGAGTATTTCTTTACAATGGAAATGCCTCTCGAAGACGTTCATCAATATGGCTGAGAAGCTTTGGCCCAATGAAGATCATTTCATTGGTTAGTATGTACCTTATATGCTTGAGTTCTTCTTGGAATTTCACAATAACATTGCCTTCTAAGGACATAAGATCCTTTATAGGAAGGTGGAGTGCGGAATGGATTGTTAATGCTTGTATGTTGAAGGTGGAAACGCCTGTAGGGGCGAGGAGCATGATCGATGAAGGTTCTGGGCTTGCAAGGGTTATGAGCATATATTTGATGCCATTGATAAGGAGGGATTTTCCTATACCAGCAGTGCCCTGTATTATCATTCTGAGAGCGGTTAAAATATCATTCTTAGCAAAATGATTAGAAATAATATTTAGAGCTTTTCTTTGCATTGGAGATAATGTAGTAAGGGTTGTCAGGATATGTTGATGTGTTTGAAGAATGCGTTGGACATAGCAGCTATTCTCAATGAATTGTATGGAATTATTTTGTAGATCTAATGGGATAGTGGTATGATTCTAGTTATGGTTGTCATCAAAGCCATGAAGGCCAAGCATGTCAAGGTCATTTATGAGGAGCTCGCTTGTAGGGTATAATTGGGAGAGTAATTCACATTCATTTATTTCCATGGTGTTTGGAGGATTGGTTTCATGAACATTTGAGTTATCATTTGCAACAGATTCAATATCAGATATTGTGCGGTGTTGATGCTAAATTTTGTAGAAAAGATGAAATGTTTGCCAGTTTGTGGTGAATTTTGCAGCTGAATCTCCTATATCTTGTATGATATGGCGAAAGGGTTTGTATAGCATAAGTTCAACTCAATAAAAGTAAACATAGCAAGGTTCTGTTGTGGACGATATGGAGGAGTAGCATGGTATGACTCGAATAATTGCTTTTGTAGGTTGAAGTTTCCATTTGTTTATTTTGCAACGAGGATCATATGACCAGGATATTGTTACTTCTATAAGTGATATGGATTCTAGGGTATATGGGCATTGGATATATGTATCTATGTTGTGGGGATGTAGAAGAGGTGGTGCTAGTTTGTGGAAGACGCATATAAATTTTTTGGCTTACATTTAAAGAAAATAATGATCAACTACACAATGTTAATGGTAATTTTTGCAGCATATGGCAGGTTTCTTCTACTCCAATGTCACGATCAACAAGGGTTTTCGCAAGGAATTTTTGAAATGCAGATGTTGCTGGATCAACATTGGGTGAAGCGAGGAAAATTCTACGTAGCATGTGGTGGAAGCTTTCAGATTATTTTTTTCTGCTTTGGATTAATATTTTGCGATATATTTCTGTACAACATGTATGGAGAGTACTGGTTGGCAATGAACATTTGCACGCAAAATAGATAGGATGGTAGGGTTATGGGTATTGAGTCGATCATCGTTGCAAGCAAGGGTGTATGTTTTTTGGCCATTGGCGTCAATGAACAAGGATAATTTTGGATGTAATTCCCATGGCTCTTTATAACAAAATTCGAATGAGGACCCTCTCTTTATTAGGCATGTGATTTCGGTGCATTTTCAGTGACATTCAATGCAATTGATGAGTTGTTCATAATTATTGAAAGGATTAGTTTTGAAAATTTGTGGTGTGGAAAATAGACAAGGGTCTTCTAAATTTGTTTGAGCAATTGGTTGGTTTGAAAGCGAAGGGATACGAGGGTTCAAGGCTAAATGTATTTGTCGAAGAATTGCCTAGAAATATCAACTACAACTGTGTCTTCCCAGTTGAGGCATTCCATATCAGGCGCGTTTTCTATCCAAAGGAAACCATGGATGTGTGCAGATCCTCTATGTTTCCATTTATACCTGTCAAGTATGCATTTGTGTAAGATAATTTTGTAGTAGATAAGGTTTAATGTTTAGAGAGTTACGAAAGAAATGCGGTAGAATGCATGCCTGTACCAGTAGTCTCTTTTCTGCAAGTGTTTCTCTAAGATAACTTCACGAAATGCTGTGAATCTATGGTGCATATATAGTGATGTTAAATGTGGGTTAGAAATAATGTTATCATTTCTTCATTTTTGTTGTTTTGCAATATCATAAGGTTGACATCCTGGCATGACTGCATGAATATCAGGCCATTTTGTATTAACTACACTTAATGTGAAGAAGAACATTGAACAATCGAGTTGAGATATCATGTCTATTAATTCATTTTTAGCTTTGTGCCAAACAGATATTGTTCCACGTAAAAAGAAATCGAATCACATGACTTGTTCTACGAACTGTTCGTATGGAAATTGTTCTGATCAGATGTTCAGATCTTGAATAGATGTTGGAAAGTTATCTGTGGTGTTCTTTTTCACAAAAATGGAGGTTGTTGCTTGACTGCGATGTTGCATCATGATATTATATATGTAATAATGCAAGCGTAGGTGCTTGCCGAATTTGTTATAATAGTAATGTATGAGATGAAGTGTGTATTCATGTAATTGCATTGCTTTCATTCTTAGTTGATTTGGCATTGCAGCTCCTATGGGAAAAAGGGTGGGGAAAGACATAGAGAGTAGACCTTCTCTGTTGTATTCATCGATTGGTTATAGGCCAATTGGTGGCCATTCAATTGTAGTATCAAAATTGTGGTTGTAAGAATGTAAATAATGATGTATTTCTTGGATTTTTGTATTTGTATTGGGAATAATGGGTATGAATGATGATGTGTGGTGTAGGCATGGGTTTGCGGAATCTTCAGTGGGCTCAAATAGTGGTTCAGGTGAAAGGTGGACAATTGTTTCTGTGGTATTGGAATGGTGAAGGGAGGAGGAGACATCAGTGGGGATTATTGGTAAGGATGCTAGTGTGCTGTTATCAATACGAGCATTCTTATTGTTGGGTCATTTTCCAATTTGTATTTTAATGCAGTGAGTACACGATGTATACTGACAATGAAATCATAAGCACGATGGTCATTACTATGATGGGTGACAATTAGAATGTCCAAGTCTTCAACACGTCGTGGCAACATGCTTGTGATTTTTGTAATGTCTTGTGGAAAGAAAATTGTGTGGCCACTATATTTATGTTGGCCACCACATGCATGTGTTATCTGGAGTATAGGCTTAACCCTAGCAATGAGAATTTCTTCTATTTGTGAAAGAGATGTAAGGATGGTTGGTTGAGGACCAAGGTCCATGTTGTTTGATAATGAGAAGTGATGACCCTTTGTTTCAGATATGCATATGGAGCAATAATACATTTAGCTTGAATTGCGGATATGTATTCCAGGATATGATTGAAGACAAACGGAGCATGGACATTTAGGGGCAAGTTTATCAATCTTTGCACGAAATTCTCAATGTGCTTCATTAGTGTAAACGTTGTTGAAATCATGTGCAATGGAGGGGTTATGGCAATGAGGTATGGATGTATTTGTTTGTGAGGTTTGATGAAAAGATAGAGAGTTTGATAATTGGAAAGGAGGATTGTTTTTGGTGTGGGAATTGGGAAATATGGAGGTTTGATGGGAAATCTGAATTTACACCATATGTTTCGAACGATGAATGTTGGTTTTCCTTCTGCTTTTTGTTTTTTTGGCATTCTGTGATGCCTTTTTTTCCTTGATAAAGCTCACGTCGACGTGCATTTATTCGTTCTTTATTTGTTGCATAGTATCTTTAGGTGCGTTCATCATTACAAGAAGAAGACATTTTCACAAGTTATGGTACCTATAGGCAAGAGGGAGAGAACAACCATGTTATTATAAGAAAGCGAAAGAGGAGAAAGAAATTGAAGTTTTGAATTGTTTCATGTGAATTTTTTATTTGAATAATGTGTTTTAAATAACATTTAAGTAATTTTCATCTATACATGTAGATAGTTTCATGTGTAATGTATCAAGTTACCTCATTTTTTAAAAGAAAGAATATGAAAAGAATAAGTGTACATACACAATTCTAGATACAATGGAGGACGAACATTTATTTCGATACTAAATAAGAGTATTTGGTGAGAAGGCATGCAAGAGTATATGGTGAAAAATTGTATTGATAAAATAAGATAATAGGAACTCTTAAAAAGCGAAAAATACATTTTACGATATCTATCTACGGTATAGACATGTTATCGATTGCTCGAAGGATGTTGTTGCATTCTGTTGTGAAATGAAATCTTTCTTCTTTCATAATAACATATTTCAACCGCGGTATTCCTTTAAATGTTTTTGTCTTCACTGATAGTGTGAAGATATGATCTTTCCATAACGCTTTGGAGACAATTTCCTTAATTAGATCTGGATTTGAGGATAACAAATAGAAGTCTTTGGCATTAATCCCAAGTATATCTTGGATCTTCGAAAGCAAAAATTGAAGCTAATTCACCAGTGTGATATTGTATGACAATCTTAAGTAAGTATTTGTCATCACAGTCAATTACTTCAATGTTGCATTTTGGGAAAAACCACATGCTCATATTTTGTGGAATAAGCTTTTTCATGCCATTTTTCCCATCAACGATGGATGGGCAAGAAATGTAGCAAAAACCGTCCACCCAAATTTTTTTTATTGTGACCTTAAATTGGAAGAATGTTGGTTTCTTTGAGGAATCCATACTGTAAATATGAGCAATTTTATTTTTTTTGTTGCTGGCCAAAAGAAGTTGAATATCTTGTTGTCAAGGATGTAGATGTTGCAGTGGAACATTCTATTTTAAACCATGACTTTAGTGTGTGGGCCTCTTCAATGTCAATATCTACAAGAATAATGGATCTCGTTGTAGTGGTGACATTTTTTCCATTAAATTCTCCAACACGGGCAGACTTGATTGCAATGATGGGGTTATTTCCTACAGTACATAGGGAGGACATTTCTTGTGATACAACATCAAAATTTCCTCCCCAAAAGATCGCATCCATGTTACCCAGACATGTCTTGAAGTTGTAGTTTTTTTTAGTAACTTCAGAGCCGTCGTTTCTATGTATAGTGTACACATTGCACATGTTAGTTACAATACGAAGAACATCAACAATGGAGTTGACATTTTTTGTTCTGATATCATTGATTGATTTTATATTGAATTGAACCATTGTCTTGTGTTTTTTCGCTGGAAACATGCTCTATGGTAGATGTTACATTTAACAAAATTTCCCAGTCATTGTTTAAGTGGTTTTATTTCTTATTATCCATTTTCGCATTCCCTTTAGAGACAATGTAAACATTTCCAAGTTGGATTTTGTCAAAAAAAGAATTGGTGACATTGTTGAAACAAGTAATATGTATTTCTCAACCTTTTGTATCGAACAGGTCAAAGCCAAACACTTTATCGGGTTCGTATTGATTTTGAAATTGTCGAAGAGTTGTTTTTATTTGAATGTGTCCTTTTATGCACCAATTTGAATGGTAAGGGTTTAGTGCTTTGATGGGAATTTGCACTGGCATGATGGATGCGGTTGGAGTATTTGGAAGAGAGAAATTCATTTTTTATGAAGGATCTTGGTTCGATGAGGAGGGAGTGTCTTCTTCAGAAGTGATTGGGATACTCATATTTTTTGGATTACCAATTAAGGGTGCAGATGAAGTAGATATCTTGAAGTCTATTAGTGTTATAGACCTACACGGTAAATGAGAGTCATAGGAGTAATTGGTAGAGTCGGAAGTGCTATCGTTAAAAATGTTAAAGTTGAAATAAGAAATTTATTTAAACTTACATTGATGGACCAATTGTTGAAGTAGTCCAACTTTTAACATGTATAACATAATCCTTTTGTAGCAAATCTATTGCTGTGAGGTCATTGAAATCTGTTGGAAGCATAAGGTGTTTCATATGTGTGCCACCAGAGATGGTAGTGCGATATTGTGGAGTTGAACTTTGCATTGATTGAATGGGTTGAAGTTCAAAAATTTGTAGGAATGGTTGAATATGAGTTGATCCAGAGAACATTGAGAAAATAACATTCTCAGTAAGGTTTGTTGTCATTTTCTAAAAGTAGAGATAACAAAATAAGTACTATATAGAACAAAATTCATAAATGTGGTTTTTTTCGCGTAAGATGTTTAACATTCATTATATTCCTATAACACTATATGAAAATTTATGAACTAAAGGGTAGGAAGAATGTTTAATTTGTTTGTAATTGAGTGGTTATCTAGGCTTGTAAACATAAAAATGAAGAGATTTATGATAAAAACTTCCATATGATCATTCTCTTTCAAACATAGTAAAAATTGTAAATTGAAAATTTCAGAAACCTACGCATGTTAGAAACAATCAGATAGACATAACATACTTAATACTAAAATAAAAAATTTCAGAAACCTATGTATGTTAGAAATAATTAGACAGACCCCTAGCATTCGGTGATAATAATCAATAAACCTATGTTGATTTCATAGGCAATCAGAATAAAACCACTCAAAGTGTTCATTTTTTGGAGGGAAAATTAATGGATGGGAAGCATTAGAAATGAGCAGTACCTTTTAATAGGCCTGTGACGTGATGGTCATCTATGCTTGCTCAGTTATTAATGGTTGATGGTTTGAACTTTTACCTGATTGCAAGGAAATTACCTATGTATCATAACTTCAAACTGCATGCAGGTTGATGGTTTGAAATTTTACCTAATTGTAAGGAAATTACCTATGTATCATAACTTCAAACTAATGCTAAAATGTGAAATAAAAATTACACCACATTTCAGAGAAAAACGTATACTATTTCATAGAACGGAAAACAGAGGGCTAGAAAATTTTAAGAGTACATTCTTATAAGATGATTGTAGAGACTATAGATATGATACAACATAGAATGTGGAGCCTACAAGTCAAATTTTGCTCAAAAGATAAAGCTTAAAAAAATTCTTCAATTTCTCTCCTTTAAAAATAATTAAACACCATTGAATATTTTGACAAAAAATGTTAAGATGCATTGATGTGTCCTTTTAGAGTGATACATTTTATCATGCTTACAAATATATGCGTACCTTCACAATAACATTTATTATGTGCATTATGTCAATGATCTAAATATCAACATATCTATTCAATTTTTCTAAATGTTGTAAACAACCAAAATTATGGAAATATTCGTAAATGTGTACAAATATTTATAGGCACACTCCTTATACCTCAAGCTTTTTGGTTTTAGCTTTAGCTTTGGAAGTCTGCAGATTTATCCAAGCTTCAATTCTTGCTTCTTCTCACTGATATCTGAAATTTATAGACATAATAATTATGAAGAATAAGAGGATAGTGACAGTTTAGCAATAATATAATCATATTATATTGTAAAGTATTGATGAAACTATGCTCAAATCAACTGACAAAGAAAAAATGCAGTCTCTGAGTATCTGAAACAACAAATTGAGAAATAGTCTAATGCTCATAAGTTCCTCATTTTCCAAGTTTAATTATTTAAATAGCACAATCACACAAAATCAGTTTAAATCTAGTTTAAATTTCATCTTAAACACATTTATGCATCCATAGTTAAAAGATGATAGAATTGGAAAATGAACATGTCGGGACTGGAAATATGTTTTTATCTGTATAAAAAGTTCCAGTATGTATGCCGCAAAATTGTTGTAGCCGTGTTTAAAGAGTTTACCAAATTTTCTAGACATAGATGAAAAGACTTGAGATATGAAAATATGATGTTCTTTTTTAACTTAAAAAAAGAAAGAGTGTGTAAAGAGTGTATTCCCAAATATCATACATTGATAAAATCAGTGAAAAGAAAATGCAAGAAGACATAGAAAAAGTATCTAAACAATTCCGAGTTTCTAAAAAATTCACACTCGGTGGAAATGACAACAAGGGTTTCTGTAACGAAAGTACACTCAGTGGAAGTATAAAACGGATAAAACATATAAATATTTTAATGCCAGAGTACAAGTCAATTATCATGTTGTAGATTTTTAGCGTCGACATCCTGGATGAAATGTAGGTGAATGATCAAAGCGAGAAATTATTAAACAGTATGAGCCTATTATCTGTTGATCACTTTCACGTTTTATTATTTTTAGGAAACTAATTTCTCATCACTTTCACATATTATATGAAACTACCCTTTATTCTAAAAAGAGGATATTAAGTGGAGATTCATTTGAAATGAAAGGTATGATATATGAAGATGCATTTAGTGTACTGAATTTTGTAGTGTGAGGAAACATCATTAAGAAAAGAAAATTTTAGGTGCCTTGATCATAGGCTAGGGATGTTGGGTGTCTCTGCCTATCAGATAAATGATTTGTTGACTGTTTGGAAATTGTATTCCTGTTTAAAATTCATATGTTTAATAAGTGCCTTTGTTTTTGCTGAGCCATATCATTTTTCATTCGAGTGATTAAATATTTTACTCATTTCAACTACTCGTAAGTTTCTTCCTTTCAAGAACTTCAATGTGATGTTGCGATCATAGGCCAAACAACACAAGCTACAAAAAATATTTTCACCAAATCACAGAAAACCGTTTCATTTGAGAATCCAACAATATTTTGATACTCGTATGCAAACATAAGTGTAAAATTGAATAACAATGAATGAATGTCCTCTAGAAACAATTACTACACAAGAAACCAACCAGTCCAATGAACTACATGCCACTTACTCTGGATCAAAATGGAATGATTATTAGTTATACAATAAGTTTGAATTGCTATCTACAAGATCCTTTCTACAATGTTGTGTTATTAGAGTATTTAACCCATCCTAGGGAAAATCTTATATTGATTTATGTAGTTATCAGATTTTGAAACATTATGAGGAATTGTTCGACTGCAATGGCTCCCCAAGCAGAGGCACATGCTAAAGTGGAAATAAGAAATTTGTAACAAACTTATATTGATGGGCCAATAGCTGAAGTAGTCCAACTTTTGACATGTATAACAAAACCCTTTTGTAGCAAGCCTGTTTCTACGAGGTCATTGAAATCTGTAGGAAGCATAAGGTGTTTCATATGTGTGTCATCAGATATGGTAGTGCGATATCATGGAGTTGAACTTTTCATTCATTAAATGGGTTGAAATTCAACAATTTGTAGGAATGGTTGAATATGAGTTGATCCAAAGAGCATTGAGAAAATAGCATTCTCAGTAAGGTTTGTTGTCATTTTTTTAAAGTAGAGATAACAAAATAAGTAATATACAGAAAAAAATTCATAAATGTGGTTTTCTCATGTAAGATGTTTAACATTCATTACATTCCTATAACATTACATGAAAATTTATGAACTAAGGGGTAGGAAGAATGTTCAATTTGTTTGTAATTGAGTGGTTATCTAGCCTTGTAAACATAAAAATGAAGATATTTATGACAACAACTTCCATATGATCATTCTCTTTTAAAAATAGTTAAAACTGTAAATTGAAAATTTCATAAACCTACGCATGTTAGAAACAATAAAACAGGTGTAACATACTTAATACTATAAATCGAAAATTTCAGAAACCTATGCATGTTAGAAACAATCAGATAGACACCCTAGCACCCGGTGATAATAATCAATAAACCTATGCTGATTGCACAAGTAATCAAAATAGAACCACTCAAAGTGTTCATTTTTTGGAGGGAAAATTAGTGGATGGGAAGCATTAGAAATGAGCAGTACCTTTTAACAGGTTGTATCGTGATGGTCATCTATGCTTGCTTAGTTATTGATGGTTGATGGTTTGAACTTTTACCTAATTGTAAGGAAATTACCTATGTATTATAACTTCAAATTGCGTGCAGGTTGATGGTTTTAACTTTTACGTAACTGTAAGAACATTACCTGTGTACCATAATTTCAAATTGCATGCCAAAATGTGAAAGAAAAAATACACCACATTTCAGAGCAAAACATTTATTATTTCATAGAACGAAAAATAGAGGGCTAGAATTTTTTAAGAGTACATTCTTATAAGATGATTGCAGAGACTACAGATATGATGCAACATAGAATGTGGAGCCTTTAAAAATAATTAAACATCATTGAATATTTTGACAGAAAAATGTTAAGATGCATTGATGTGTCCTTTTAGAGTGATGCATTTTATCATGCTTACAAACATATGCATACCTGCACAATAACATTTACTGTGTGCATTATTTCAATGACCTAAATATCAACATATCTATTCAATTTTTCTAAATGCTGTAAACAACCAAAATTCTAGAAATATTCGTAAATGTGTACAAATATTTATAGGCACAATCCTTATACCTCAAGCTTTTTGGTTTCAGCTTCAGCTTTGGAAGTCTACAGATTTATCTAAGCTTCAATTCTTGCGTCTTCTCGCTGATATCTGAAATTTACAAACAAAGAATAATTATGAAGAATAAGAGGATAGTGACAATTTATCAATAATATAATCATATTATATTGTGAAGTATTGATGAAACCATGCTCAAATCAACTGACAAAGCAAAAATGCAGCCTCTGAGTATCTAAAACAACAAATTGAGAAATGGTCTAATGCTCAGAAGTTCCTCATTTTGCAAGTTTAATGCGTTAAATATCACAATCACACAAAATCGGTTTAAATTTCATCTTAAACACGTTTATGCAGCCATAGTTAACAGATGACAGAATTGGAAAATGAACATGTCGGGACTGGAAATATTTTTTTATTTGTATAAAAAGCTCCAGTATGTATGCTGCAAAATTATTGTTGTTGTGTCTAAAAAGTTTACCGAATTTTTTAGACACAGATGAAAAAACTTGAGATATGAAAATATGATGTTTTTTTTTTTTTTTAAACTAAAAAAAAGAAAGAGTGTGTTCCCAAATATCACACATTGATAAGAACACTAAAAAGAAAACGTAAGAAGACATAGAAAAAGTATTAAACAATTCCAAGTTTCTAAACAATTGACACTTGGTGGAAATGACAAGAAGGGTTTTTGTAACGAAAGTACACTCACTGGAAGTATAAAACGAATAAAACATATAAATATTTTAATGCCAGAGTACAAGTCAATTATCATGTTGTAGATTTTTAGCACCGACATCTTGGATGAAATGTAGGTAAGTGATCAAAGCGAGAAATTATTAAACAATATGAGCTTATTATCTGAAGGTCACTTTAACGTTTTATTATTTACGAGAAACTACTTGTTCGTCACTTCACATATTATATGAAACTACCCTTTCTTTCTAAAAGAGGATATTAAGTGGAGATTCATTTGAAATGAAAGGTATGATATATGAAGATGCATTTAGTGTGCTGAATTTTGTAGTGTGAGGAAACATTGTTAAGAAAATAAAATTATAGGTGCCTTGACCATAGGCCAGGGATGTTGAGTGTCTCTGCCTATCAAATAAATGATTTGTTGACTGTTTGGAAATTGTATTCCTGTTTAAAATTCATATGTTTAATATGTGCCTATGTTTTTACTCAACCATATCATTTTTCATTCTAGTGAGTAAATATTTTACTCATTTCAACTGCTCGTAAGTTTCTTCCTTTTAAGAACTTCAATGTGATGTTGCAATAATAGGCCAAACAACACAAGCCATAAAAAATATTTTCGCCAAATGACAGAAACCTGATTTCATTTGAGAATCCAACAATATTTTGATACTTATATGCAAACATAAGTGTAAATTTGAATAACATTGAATGAATGCCCTCTGGAAACAATTACTACATAAGAAACCAATCAGTTCAATGAACTATAGGCCACTTACTCTGGATCAAAAATGAGTGATTGTTAGTTATACAGGAAGTTTGAATTGCTATCTACAAGAGCCTTTTCTACAATGTTGTGTTATTAGAGTATTTAACCCATCCTAGGGAAATATTATATTGATTTATGTAGTTATCAGATTTTGAAACGTTATGTGGAAATGTTCGACTGCAATGGCTCCCCAAGCAAAGGCACAGACAACACTAGCATCATAAAGAGGAGAGGACGCAGTTGTGCTTTGCTGGTCTTGATTAGTTGCATTTTAATCGAATGAGAAGGAATTATTGGGTAGCGCCGATGGTGGGTAATTATGCATACATTATTGATCTTCTTGGGCGTGTTGGGTAGTTTAATGAGGCATTCAATCTGATTGAAACAATTCCACTGTTGGGCAGCTTAATGCGGCATTCAATCTGATTGAAACAATTCCATTAAATCCAGAGATTGGTGTATTTAGGGATTTGCTTAGGTGTATACAAAATTCATTATAATGTAGAGATAGGAGAATGGGCCACAAATCAACTTTTTGATTTAGAACCTGAAAATGTAGGATATCAACAATATTCTACCGAATGCA
Source organism: Pinus tabuliformis (assembly GCA_031772625.1). NCBI lineage: Eukaryota > Viridiplantae > Streptophyta > Pinopsida > Pinales > Pinaceae > Pinus > Pinus tabuliformis. The sequence continues at coordinate 439,562,841 of CM062818.1, read as the reverse complement.
AATTGTGATATGAAGATATGTGATTTTGGTCTAGCTTGGATTATTGTTGAAATCGATTTCATGACTGAATATGTGGTTACCAGATGGTATAGAGCTTTGTATAAGGAGATAAGAAAACAATAATTATGAAATTCCTGCTCACAAGATGACCAAGAATAGGGCAACATGAAAGCCAATTTGAGATTGATAGGATATCAATTTACAAAATACAGAGTACGCAGTAAATACAATTTGATAATATAACGTTTCTTAATTTACCAAAAAAAAATCACTCAACTTCATTCTTAGTTATTCTCATTCCCATCCTTTTTTTAAAGTATAGTGTAGTTTTTGTCTAAAAGTTCCAAATCTTTTGTCGTTGACATATTTCCTTAAAGTTAAGGGTTTTGGAATTATGTATTGTAGAGTTTGTGAAGACATCTAATCAATAACAAAAATGACATTATTGTATTTAAATGGTAGAATGTTTAGCAAAATGGGATCACCCATATTTACTTGGATTATTTTTCCTAATCGGCATGATGCAACTTAGAGTTCAAGAGAACAAGGAAATTGAAATTGAGTTTGCAATATTTTTTCTAATGGGATTTCCAATGAAAAATAAAATTTGTGTATGCCCTACAGCTCGTAAGAAACTGTTAAAACCGATTTCATGACCAAATATGTGGTTACCAGATGGTATAGAGCTCCTGAATTGCTACTCAATTCATCAAATTATATTGTAGCCATTGATGTCTTGTCAGTAGGCTATATTTTCATGTAATTGATGAACAGACAACATAAAAGGAGCCAATGGTTGAAATGCCCTTGTTTTCAACACTAATTGATCCGAGTTGACTCAACTTCTAGATTTAACCAAGATCTTTTGCTTCTGTGATGTAGTTAGAATTGCATTTTATAAGAGCATAAATGAACATATATGCATGCTTAATCAAATGGAAACATAATGACGATCAACAAATAATAAACAAGAGACATTGATAACGATGTTTGTCTAGTGTGGACTATGTCTTTGGGCCCAGTGTCAAGATGGTGTTGGCTACTTCATTCAGTGCTGGAAATGGTGAAGATATACATGGACTATGTTTTATGTCATACAAAGACATGTTCCCTCTACATGAGTGGCAAAGTCTCTCCACGAGACATTCCTCTACAGGACTACCACTCACAATAGACCTCCTATCAGCATGACATAATCTTACACACGGTGACAATGAGTATCCCGGCTTCATGACATCAAAGGGATCTCAACCAAAACACCCATGGTGACAATGAGTATCCCGCCATCATGGCAACAAAGGGATCTCAATCTATTAAACATACACATGGCAGAGACAACATAGGAAAGCTAAGCAGGAGAGTACACTTATTATTAACAAATGATATACATTTATAATATATGGTGTGACCATTGGGTTCCACATCCCAAGGTCTTTTGGACTCTCATGGTTGTTCACACTCTACACCAACCCATAGAGGATTAGGTGTCCAACATTCGCCCCCTTAATCCGAAGGGTTATGTATGAGTCCAAGAAGAGAGCTGTAATACAAAATGTGCAAGAATGCATGGGAGCACTAGGTTGAATGTGCTCTATGAAATGTTGGTATAAAGGGTGGTGGTTTAAAGATGACCACCAACACTAGAACGCTTAGTGCAATTCCAAAAACTCTTCCAAGTCTGGCATGAAGCTCAGGTATTCTGCTAGAGGAAGTCTTCTGATGTTTTGAAGAGGGAAACCTTTAACCATGAAAGGGAGGTCTCACCCCACATAAAAGGGAGAACCTCAACCTTAAAAGGGAGGTCTCAACTTGTGATGGTTTAAGGATTACCACCAACTCTGGAATGCTTAATGCAATTCCTGGAATTCTTCCAAAAATGGCAAGAAGCTGAAGTCTTTTGCTAGATGAAGTGTCCCGAATTCTTTGAAGAGGTATCACTAACTGAATGCATGCTCAGGGGCATCTTTGTCTATGAATACAACTCTGAATCTGGTATGGCAGGTTGTGGCTCAGGCTCGCTTGATGTGGCTTTGAAGCTTGTAGATGACCATCATTCCCCCCCGTCAGATACAAGGTGAGATGATGGAGAAAACTCAACTGCAAGACTGTTCAATACTCTAGAACAAGTTCTGACATGTAACTGGAATATCTTCTTGGCTGTTGATGCCCATTGCTAAGAAGTGATTCATCCAAGATGAATCTTTGTTCTTTCAGTAGGCTTGTTTTTGAAGAATTTGTTTGAAGAATGACTGGTTTTATGACAGTGCTTACATGGATGAAGATCAAAACAATGATCTTTCAGATGGCCAAATCGATCACAGTGTTGGCATTTCACAATCTGTTGTTGTTGCTATGGAAGAGGTGCAGAATCTGGAACAACTGAAGGTGAACTATCATGAAGGAATCCAACATTCTGAAATTGGATGGGATTTGAGTAATCTGGAATATGAAAGGAAACATCCTTGTCATATCCAAGACCTGTTATGTGCTTTTTATGGACAAGTTCTTCCCAAGGTCTGATGATGGGCTTGGGAAATGCAGACTAAATTTTTGCATCTGCATGTAACCTTGATGCTTCATTGGGCACTGGATATGAATTTGTAACATTATTGACTTGCTGTTTATGGGAGTTTGTTTCATTGTTCTAAACAGAAACAAGTTCAAAATGATGACTCCATTGTTGTAATTCTGCTCGCTGTAGCTGAGATTCAAATTGCAAAAAATCAATGTTTTCCTATGCATTTTGTAGACAGGTTTGGATGTCAAAGAGAGTGTCTTTGTTGACCTTCACCGTGTCTTCAACAATAGACAACATTAATGTGCTCAATAGCTCTAAAAAATCATTGATTCTGGCCATTGTCTAAGAAAAAATGAAGACCTCAAAGGATTTCAACTAGAAATGCATCATTGTTCTTTAAGCTTCTTTTATTATGGCTTCAATTAATAAAATAAATCCCAAGAGATAGAGGTGGAGCTGCGCCCAAAATAGTAAAAAAAATCTAATATATTTTTGCAATTATCTCCAAAATAACGTTGTAATTTTACTTTATATGTTTCAATGATTTAAATAGCAACCACGCACCAACCATGCATCATATATGTGAGCCAACATACCCATACCAAATTACAGTGTTCATAGAAATATACCAATGAACCATGCACAATCTTCCACATACATATATCACAACTTTCACACACCACAAATCAGTTGCAACATACCATTCAAGATGACATCGTGCTCCAAATAATGTATCACTTCCTCTTTGTAATAGCCCGAACGCAAAATAATGCACCATATATTGCTACTGGATGGAGGGACATTAATAGGAAGAGAACTCACTGTTGATCCTTACAACACCTGTGGGAAATTACCATTACAAAGTTGGACAAGGAAACAGGTTCTTTGCATTACCAACTAAGTCAGGAATGCAATGAACGACGTTTTCTGAAGTACAGGTTCAAACAGTTACCATCGTTGTCACCGCTAGTGGCATTTTCATGTTACAGAGGAAGTCTTGGGGACAGAAAGCACTATTTTGTCTCTGCCAATCACAATCTATGCAATCGACTTCTTATGTTCTATTAACAACTTGTTTATCAAGAAACGCCCCTTCAATTAAGGATTCCAGGGGAAACAGTCAACAACCACTGGATTTTGCAAAACCAACGTTCATACCTCGCACTCGCATGACAAAGAGTTGAGATTTGGTATACCTCACCTCCTTTACAAAGTTCATATAAGAGTTCAGGTCTACCGTAAGCTTAGGCACAAACATGAAATTTCGATATGCCCCAATCAATAACATAAGTAAAACAATGACACAAGTATTAGGAGTCGAATCTTTAGGGGCTCTCCTCTCTTAACATATTCAGAAAACTGTGATTGATACTTATCTGGCTCATCTTCTCTCAATGTCTTCATGTATGAAGCGACGTGACCTCCAAAAATATACTTTCGATGGACCTCAGCATCCAAGCTCTTGCTTTCCTTGTTATAACCAGCAAAACGCTTGTCATTGTGAGGAATATCTAATCCTCCATCCAAAGCACCCTTCAGAGCTCTGAAAACTTTGTTGCCAGTGGTGGTCCTCACAAGACCTACGTCCAACAAAGCTCTGAATGGCCTCCTTGAATCATTTGGCTCAACACTGTAGTCCTCTCCAGTGGCCTCCTCATTCCCAACATATTGATTGTTGGGTCTGCTCGAATTGCAGCATGCACTGACTTGTACAATTCTTCTATGTTCTCAGGCTCAATACCTCTCTTATACAAATTTTCTTGCAAATGATAACAATTATGGGAGATTTAACATACAACGGTATAGCTTGGAGAGCTATATGCGGTTGGACGCTGCAACACTATGAACTTTAAATGTTCTTGAAAGTAAGACAAATGCAGACAAGAATTTCATCTTGTTTGGACTGATGAATAGGACTTGTACTGTTGCTATGTTGAGAGTTTGTTGAACAGTTTCTCAAAAAACCTCTATTAGATGTAGGCGAGATCAAATGTAGGTTGGATTTGGAAATTGGACCTCCCTTGACAACGCAAACACCACAAGCACACAGAGAGGGATAGGGGCTTTATATGCAATGTTTTCCTGAACCCGAAATTAGACATCCACCACAATTCAATGTACACGGTGGTCAACTTGCAAGCATGCCTCTACATCCAACATTACCTCCCCACGATTTCTTCAGATTTGGTAATGGCGGTCAATTTCCTAACGTGGGTGCCCCTGCACGGGGTCTTAGCTTCCACACTACCAGCACCACATGTATATGGAGAATTTTTCGTCCAGCATCGTTCTCGACAAAGCAGAGCATGTGGTAGTCAAAGCAACGTATGATATGGGAGTTGATGCGTTACTATGCTAAACAGAATGGCAACGAGAATGGCGTTGATATTCTCAAGGGAAGGAGCGTTATATTCATGTACATGGTGTTACACAGTAATTTCTCACTGCCTTCCTGTCAGTCACCCTGCTGTGCCCAGATTCCACAATCACTAAGTTCTTGCTCCCTGAACTGGTTAAAAACCCATTTTTCCAAAGTTTTGTTCATCAGCGCGTCTGTCCCTAAAATAACCGCGATGACAGGCGCCTTGCAGTGTATTCTGTGCGCTGCCAGCGCGGAAGAACATCACTTTTCCGCGATGGCCTACAGCGCGCCTTTCCCGTGTGCTTCCGCGCTGACATGACTGTCCTAGTCATTGAGGCGCGATGCCAGCGCGCCAGTTGCCTTATAATCCGCGCTGATCCTGTTTGGGCGAATTTGTTCCAACAGCCAACCTTCCAGATGCCTCCAGACCTGGTTGTTGGCCTTGTGAGTGTCGCCCTCCCTTCTATGGCATGTCTGTTCGTCTTATGGGCCACCTTTCTTGGAGATGAGCTTATCCTTCCACCCTCCATGGAGACTCCTTCTCCTATATATTCTTCCACCATTACTATCAGCAGCTAGTTCTCACTTTGGGGGAATAGACTTTGACACTAAGGAATTCATAGTTTTGTGTGCTGCTAGTAGATAGTATGGTGTGCTAGAGTGTGGATTGCTAGAGAGCTAGAGAAAGGTTATGAAGTCTTAGAGCTTTGTGTGAGAGAGAGTTACTTGATTTGGGAGATCCACTTCTTGGGTGAATGCTTATGAGACTTGCTGGCTGGACCCTCTCGAGAAGGACTCAGCGTCAGAACAATGGTTGTATCTTTCTCTGATTATTGATTAATAATAGATGACTACTGTTATAGTTCCATTCTCATTTGTCTATGCAATGGTTAAATGTGAATTACATCCTTTCTGACTGATGTATGATTGTTTTTACTAGATTTCACGCTTGTGTTTGTCTTCTCTTTGTGTGTGCAGGTGTCCCACCACGAGGATAGTGGAGGATTGTGACCGGCCAAGGCAAAGGAGCGAGTGTGGCATCTCTTCATCGAACAAGAGCGTTGGAATCCAAGTAGGTGTCTTTTACCTACTTTGTGTAATTGCAATTAGGAGCTTGCAGAGTAGCATTGATTGATTGTTGCTAGACCCCTGTTGGGCTAGTAGGGATCGCCTCTATCCGTAGAGGGGATTTACCTCTCCAACACAGGGAATCACCAACGTTTAGGGATTTAAACGTGTCAGGTACATCAACACAACATTCAATTCATGGAAAATAACTCAACCAACAATTCATTCAATGACCCTTTCAAAAACAATGCGCAACTGCTTAATGCAGAGCTCAGAAGCACCATTCAAACGTACAAGACATGAATTAAAGAATCGCATAGAAAGACAAGTGACATATCTGAACATGAGGGAAAACGCCCATTTTTTTGTTATTTTGAAAGAATGGGCAGAGATGGAAGGTGTAAGGAGATAACCCAACTCAAATATGGCTCACAAGGGTTTCAAAATAGAAAATCTAAGTGGCAGAAGGCTAGGAATGACCATCCAACTCTGATACCATGTTAAACACACACATGGCAGAGACAACATGGAAAGATAAGTAGGAGAGTACACTTATTATTAACAAATGATATACATTTATAGTACATGGTGTGATTGTTGGGTTCCACATCCCAAGGTCTCTTGGACTCTCATGGTTGTTCACATTCTACAGCGACCCATAGAGGATTAGGCGTCCAACACAATCAACCCATACATAACAATCCATGATGAATACATCTCACATGAAATAGACAAATTCTGCATCATACATCGAGCAGGAATTGAAAAAACATAGTACATCTCACAACAAATGATCAAAGAAGTACATGACAACAACACTTCATATACCTCAACTCCCTGCTCGAATAGAATACTCAGCTTCTCGATCTGAATGCACCATCGAAATCATGGTGTCGAATGACATAGAATCGACTATCCACACTTTGAAATCTGACACCGTCACTCCAATCTAGAAAATGGCCGAACATTAAAAGGCTTAGTTGCAAAAACTGACTGGACCATTGAATTTGTGTCGTCGAGAGGTGTACAATTGACTATCCATTTGTCGAATTCTGACACCGAAAAAATCTAGGCCTATAGGAATCTTTTAGATTCCCCCATGATTCTTCAAAGATTCTCTCCTCTATGTTTACTGGAGATTTGCAACTCAAATCAGAAAATTGGTCTCTCCATTGAGATCCTTGCGAAATTCTAAGAAGAATGAGTATAAAGTTGGTTGCATTCTAGATCTAGGAAATTTTAACCTCCAAGGAATCTAGAAGATTCTCCTTTGTTGTGAATCATCAAATCTGCGACTCAAAAGGTGAATCAGGCCTCGCTATTGTGTTCCCTACAAAAATCTGAGAAAAATGACTGTAAACTTGATTACATTCTAACACTGAGAAAAATTACCTCCCAAGGAATCTTCGACATCAAAAGAATATCCCTGTCTCGAAAAACATGTCAAAGTTGCACCTTGGGCCTGCAAAACATGGTTCCATCTAGGGCGTGGTTCCACCTCGGCACAATTCCGGTCGACCTCCATTTCGTTCACCCCACACTTTGTCGGTTCTATTCCTCCGTTTGGTGTCGTCCCCGTGCAAATGAGTGAACAAGGCTTTTATACAAAATAGGCAGCGAATTTAACAAGAGTGCCCTCATGGCACATTGGTTAAGGCAGATTGCTCAAATCGGCGTGCAGTTTTTGTTTTGTTTTAACATGGCACATATGAAATGGAAAATGGTTTGTGTGCAATGGTTATATGTTTTGGGTGCAGATTGGTATAACAGTGTTGGTGTTAATACATTGGTGTGCATTGGTGTGGGCGCTTAAGCAGCGGACTGGTTGTTCCGGCTGCGTAGGTTCAAACCCCGCTGCCCACGAATTACATGTGCATATGGAGGTGGGTGTGGGTCGGGTCCACCGGAGGTGGCCCGCTCAACATTCAATGTATTATCTATATGCAGTGACATGGCGGTTGGGGCTAGCAGGGGTCATCACCCGTCAACCTGTTTTTTTAATTAAATTTTAATATATATGGTTTTGGGGTGCTGGCAGGGGCCATGGCCCGCCACCTCATATATATATATATATATATATAGACATTTTTATTTTATTTCGTCTAATATAAGAGATATTAGACAAATTAAAGAGGCAACAATTTTGCTCGCTCTCGGGAGCTAAGTTTCCACGCTGGTTGATGGTGAATTTGTAGGGCACTTAAACCTAGTCAACTATGCAACTTTGACTGGCTCTATCTCTTCCATACGAGCTTGGATTTGAGTGTTGTTCACACGGTTGGAATCATGGAAATGAGCACTTCAATCAGATGTTGGTTTGGGAAACAATCCAACCACTTTGAATTTTGACAATTTCTGAGCCCCCTTAGGTCTCTGCATGTGTCTGGAGCCCCCTGGATCACTCACTTTCACTGAAACAACCTCGGGATGGTCTGTGTCAACAAGTAGTGGGACAACACCACAGGTTGAAAGAAAGGATTCCCTACAAATAACACAACATAGTAGAACAAATTCCTATGAAATACAACTAAATATTTAGTTATCTAGGAACCAAAGTTAGTTGAAAGTTCCCGTTTCATAAATTGTTTCCTTGAGACATCTAAATACCCAGATCATCAAGATATGTAATATTAAGGTGTTGGTGAATATCGATAAAAACCTCAGCAACATGAGAAGGGAAATCTGGAGGTAAATTAACTAACCTGACAAGCGGAACTGTTGCAGATCTGTCGAAGGTCGTATGTTAAGGCTGCAAATACTGATATGAGATGAGAAATGAGAACAATAACCCCCAGAATGTAGAATGTATACCATAACCTAATAACTACCACCATAATCGGTTCCGATGCAGGGGCCACCAGATTCAGATGCAGGGAAAAACTTGTTGGGTTGTGTTATATTCTTTCCATGACTAGCCCACATAGTTAACCGAGGGGTTAGAGGGAGGGCGGGCCCCCCCCTCGTTGCGTCGATTGCGTAGCGGGGGGGTCACAGGGGGTTTGAGGGGTCCGGGTAGCCCCCCTCTATGAGGTCCAAGGCAGCGCCCTGGAAAAGTTTGTTTTTGGACCCTATATTAGGTTGGGCAGACCTACCTATGGTTTTGTGCATGGTTTTCGCACATGGTTTTGGATGCGATGGTTTTCGGTCCATGGTTTTGGATGCAATGGTTTTCGGTGCATGGTATTGGATGCTTCGGCATGTATAAATATGTATTTAAGTATTGAAAGAAAAATAATGAAAAATCAAGCTGGTAGTACCGGTTTTGGGATCCAGGGGAAAAATTTTGTGTATATGTGTTTTATGTGTTATGCTCTCGCATTGTTTATTTTCAGTGTTTTAGAATTCGTATGCAGGTAATTTCTGTACGGGGTTAAAACTTACATTTGGTATCAAATTTGTTTTGGCTTCAAGGGGACATCTTTGTTGCTAAAGGGTTTCGATCGGGCCTGTGGTAGACCATGTTCAGTGGGAGATCTGCAGGATCGATTCTGGTGGTGAAAAAAGATGACGAGCAGTGGAAAGATTGAAATCGAGAAATTTAATGGTTAGGGTTTTGAGTTATGAAAAATCAAGATGGAGGATCTGTTGGTAGATAAAAATTAGTGGGTCACGGTAGATCCAGGTACTAAACCAACGAGAGTATCCAATGAAGAATGGAAGAAGTTGGATCGGAAGGCTAAGAGCAAAATATGATTGTGTCTCAGATTCAATATTGCTGAATGTATCAGGGGAAGCTATGGCGAAGGCTTTATGGGACAAGTTAGGGACTTTGTACCAATCTATGTCTCTGGTGAATAAACTGTTCCTCTAGAAAAAAATGTATAACCTGAGGATGAAAGATGGAGACTCGGTGACAGAATATCTGAACGCATTTAATACTGTGGTAAGTCAGTTATTATCTGTTGATATTAAAATTTCAGATGAAGATAAGTGCATATGTTTGTTGTGTTTTCTACCAGATTCGTGGGATAGTTTGGCTATTGCAATAGGTAGCAATGCAAATGCCTCGCAGTTTGATGAAATAGTCTTATCCTTGCTGACGGAAAAAAATGAAATGGAAAAATATGGATAACCAGAATGGTGATGCATTGTCTGTACGAAGACGGTCCTAGAACAAAAACAAAAATAAGTCATTGAGTGGGAGATCTAAATCTCCAGGAAAACCTGCAAAGGTGGTGTGCTGGAAATGCATAAAGGAAGGGCACTACAAAAGGGATTGTAAATCTAAAGCTCCTGACAAAGGAAAGGGATTTGATGATGCTCCTTCTGTAGAGGTGAAAACTACCTCAGGTTAAGGTGGGGATGTGTACTTGGCTTTTTCAAGTACACATGTAGATCATGAGGCATGGTTGATTGACTCAGGTGCATCCTTTCACTTCACTCCCCATAGAGAGTGGTTCTGCGAATATGAGAAATATAATGGTGGTGATGTCTTCTTGGGGATGACAGGAATGCTAGAATCGTTGGTCGCAGAAAAGTAAAGTTGAAGTTGCAAGGTGGAAGGGTTAAAACACTTCTGGGTGTTCTGCATATTCCTGCATTGGCCAGAAATCTGATTTTCGTAAGCAAGCTTAATGATGCAGGTGTAAAAACAGTGTTCGAAAAAGATACCTGCAAGATGGTTCGGGGAGCGCTAGTATTGACGCGGGGAGTTCGGATTGGAACTCTGTACAAGTTGCAAGATAACACTGTTATTGATGGGTGCAACAACTCTGTGGTTCCTGAAAGTGGAGCAGAAAATCTAGTGGTCTCTAGAGAGAAGACTATGTTGTGGCATCAAAGGCTTGGACATATTGGAGAGAAGAGCCTTCGAATACTTCATGATAAATGTATGGTAGAAGGTATGAATAATAGCTCTCTTGATTTTGATTTCTGTGAAAATTGTGTATATGGGAAGCAGAATCGGTGAGTTTCCCCTCTGGTAGTAAAAGAGCAAAACATATATTAGAACTTGTGCACAGTGATGTGTTTGGACCTATGAAAGTTCCTTCATTGGGTAAGTCTATGTACTATGTATCATTTATAGATGACTTCTCAAAGTATACATGGATATATTTCCTTAAGAAGAAATCTAAAGTCTTTGACAGATTTAAAGAAATTAAAGCTCTGGTGGAAAACTATACAAAGAAAAAGATAAAGGTGTTGAAGACAGATAATGGTGGAGAGTTTTGTAGTAAGGAATTTGAAGAATTCTATAAGAAGTGTGATATAGCACAGCAGAAGACTACTCCATACACACTTGAGCAAAATGGAGTTGCAGAAAGAATGAACAAGACGTTGATGGAAAGGGAAAGAAGATGCTTAGTGGTGTCGGGTTAAGATAGAAATTCTGGGCAGAGGGGGTGAAGACAACGTGTTACCTGGTCAACAAATCACATTCATCAGCGTTGGAGGAAAAAACTCCACAAGAAGTATGGACTAGTAAGAAACCCTCTCTTTCACATCTGAGGGTATTTGGATGTAATGCATATGTATATGTTCCAAAAGAGAAAAGAACCAAGTTGGATAGTAAATCTAAAAAGTGCATCTTTATTGGGTATACGGATGGTTTAAAGGGTTATAAGCTATGGAACCCAGTAACAAGGAAGGTTGTGTACAGCCGAAATGTGGTGTTTAGAGAGGTGAAAGATATTATTAAAAATGAAGTCCAACCAAAGGAACCTGAGAAGATAGAATTTGAGTTTAAAGAAGAAGAATCAGACTCTACAACAGAGGAGGAATCAGAAGATGAAGAGCTACAAACTCCAGGTGTGAGAAGATCAATTCGAGAAAGAAAGCAGCCAAAAAGGTATAGTCCATCTGCCTTTTGTTCAAATTTTGCTTTATTTGTTACTGATGATGATCCCAGAACTATGAAGGAAGCAGTAGATTCAGAGGATGGAAAACTCGAGAAAGAGGCCACGGTTGATGAAATGGCATCTTTGCACAAAAATGAAGCTTGGGATCTGGTGGAGTTGCCGGCTGGAAAGAAAACCATTGGCAGCAAATGGGTGTTCAACATGAAGACAAATGCAGAAAGAAAGGTGTAGAAATACAAAGCTCGATTAATAGAAAAAAGTTATCCCTAGGTGTTGAGAATTGATTTTGGTGATATTTTTTCTCATGTTGCCAAGGTAGTTTCTATTCGATTACTTGTATCTGTTACTGTTGTTTTTGATTTTGAGGTAAAACAAATGGATGTGAAGACAACATTTCTTCATGGGGATCTCGAAGAGGAGATCTACAAGAAGCAACCTGAAGGTTTTGCGGTGAAAGGTAAGAAAGAAATGGTATGCAAGTTAAAGAAATCTCTGTATGGGTTAAAATAGTCGCTAAGGATGTGGTATCATAAATTTGATACATTTATACGGGGACTTGGATTCACCAGAAACAAAGCATATCAATGTGTGTATTTTAAATTATTTGGTGACTGTGTTATTTATCTGGTCTTGTGTGTGGATGATATGTTGCTGGTTGGAAATGATAAAGAAATTATCCAGGATTTGAAAACCCAATTGTCCTCCAAATTCGACATGAAAGTTCTTGGTGCTGCAAACTATATTTTGGGCATGGAAATTAAAAGAGACCGGGCAAAGAGGAAGCTTTGGTTAAACCAGAGTAAGTATGTCGAGACAACACTGCAAAGGTTTAATATGCATGATAGTAAATCGGTGAAGGTTTCTATTCCTGTAGGTGTGAAATTATCTGCTGTACAGTGTCCCAAGACACGAGAAGAGGAAGAGGACATGTCCCGTGTTCCATATGCAAGTGCAGTCAGTAGCCTGATGTATGCAATGGTCTGTACTAGACCAAACATTGCACATGCAGTGGGAGTATTGAGCAAGTTTATGTCAAAACCAGGGAAGGAGCACTGGACAACAGTGAAGCGGGTTTCAGGGATTTGCATGGCACTAGTGATTATGGTTTGTGATACCAAGGAAGACCAGGATTAGATAGAGTGTTGGATATTGGTGGTTTTGTTGATGCAGACTAGGCTGGAGATCTAGATTAGAGAAGATTTACAAGTGGATATGTGTTAAACCTATTTGGAAGTGCAGTCAGTTGAATGAGTAAAAAACAATCTGTATTGGCACTATAAACTACAGAGAGAAAATACATGGCAGCCACTCATGCAAGCAAAGAAGCAATTTGGTTGCAGAGATTGTGTTCAAGTATGGGGTTAGTACATGGAGCTATAAGGATAGACTGTTATAAACAAAATGCAATTTTCTTGGCAAAGAACCCTGCATATCATTCAAAGACAAAGCACATTGATGTTCAGTATCACTTTGTGAGGGATATGATAGAAGACAAAAAGGTATTGCTGGTAAAGGTGGACAGAAGAATATTGCAGATGCATTGACAAAATTTGTGAGCTCTGAGAAGTTCTCTTGGTGTAGAGAAACAATGGGCGTTACAAGGCTAGATAAATGACTAAGCTCTCTTGTGGCCCCTTGTGGAAAGAAAATAAGAAGTGGAAGAATGTTGGGTTGTGTTATATTCTTTCAACGACTAGCCCACGTAGTTAACCAGGGGGTTAGAAGCGGGGGTGGACCCCTCCCCCTTTGTTGCGCCGAATGTGTAGCGGGGGGGGCCACAGGGGGTTTGAGGGGTGCGAGTAGCCCTCCTTTATGGGCTCCGGAGCAACGCCCCGAAATTTTTTGTTTTTGGACCCTATATTAAGTTGGGCAGACCTACCTATGGTTTTCACACATGGTTTGGGAAGCGATGGTTTTCGGTCCATGGTATTGGATGTTTCGGCATGTATAATATGTATTGTAGCATTGAAAGGAACATAATGAAAAATCAAGCTAGTAGTCTCGGCTTTGGGATCCAGAGGAAAATCTCTGTGTGTGTTTTATGTGTTATGCTTTCGCATTGTTTATTTTCTGTGTTTTAGAATTCATATGCAGGTAATTTCTGTACGGGGTAAAAACCTACAAAATTATCAACTGATTAATCATCCTTCTGGCCCTCTTCCTGCAGAAAAAGCGGCCCTACGCAGCCCTCCTCATCCTTGTGCAACAAAGAAGAAGGCATTCGCCCCCTGCTCTCTGCAACCCTCCTCATCCTCTTGCAACAAAGGTATTCACCCCCTGCTCTCCTCTGCAGCAAACACAACTATCTGCGCACACACAACAAACGAGCTAGGTAGGGTAACCAGAACGAGAATTAATTAAATTTTTAATTAAATAATCTTATCTTCAAAGCTTTTTAATGTTTTTTAATTAAATTGAACGACAAATCATTGTTGAATTGTCTAACAATGTATCTAACAGTTAGGATTAAAATAAAAATACACTTGGGAGAGTTCATTTCAGAGGGGAACACCTTACGACATAATTACTTTAAACTTTTTATTTTGGAGATTTAAAAATTATTGAAATACTTACATTACACCTACATATCTCTTCTTCTATATTGAATTGTACAACACTCTAGATCTACAAAGGAGTCAAATAATCTCTTTTACAAGTAAAAATAGATTTGACCTCTCAAGTCCTTAGTGGATCCAAAATTAAGATGGATCTAGGCTATAAAAAATGTTTTATTTACGATTTTATTAATTGGGATTTCTTTTTTAATTCAAAATATTTTACTTAACAACCATTTAGTCTATTGATTTCTTTGTGTTATTATCCAATACAAAATTTAATTAACACCTATTTGATCAAAAGCAATCATATTATTTTGTGAGGAATGAGACAATCTACTAGTTTGATTCATGGTTGAGTTTTTTTAAAAACAAATTAAAAACAACCCATATTTAGCTAAATACCTTGATATGTGTGGCAATAGTTAAAACCCTTCCTACAACATCACTATAAATGTAAGGCAACAATGAAACTCTTCACTTGTTAGCAATATATCTTCCACTCTGTAACAAACAAAACTAAGCAAATAGACAAGGTAAAAATAAAAAAACTAATATTAATCACACATTGTAAATTGGCTAAAACTAGAAAATTGTAATTTTTAAAAAACATTAAGGGCCATTTTAAATTTGGTACATTAGAGAATAATACTATGGGAAAAACCATGTCTTAAGAATACCATGGAAAAAAACCATGGATTGTCAAAATTATAAATTTTATTAATGTTAAATGTAATACGACAAAACATTACAACATTTTTACCATACTCCCCTAGTCTCTAGGACAATAAACTTTTAAACTTTAGAGTATTTTTTCATGTTTATTAATTTTATAATATGCTTAAAATAATAATGTTTTAACTTCTTAGTAAAAGCCTAGTTTAAAAAAACTTCTTAGTAAAAGCCTAGTTTAAAAAATACAACGGGGCTAAGAATATAGTGAGAAAAAACAGTGTTCACAAAATTATTAATTTTATTTTTTGTTTTATTTCATTTTTAATTTAGAGGAATTAACTCTATAATTTATTTAAGATAATAATGTTTAAAATTCTTAATAAAAACACATTTTAGAGAATATGTTATGATAAAGAAAACCATGGATTGAGAATACCATAATATTATTAATTTCATTTTTTATATATATTTTTTATTATTGTATTTTATATTTACACTTCATTGTTACTTCATTGTTATCTAATTTGACTGGCAAAAAGTTTACATAACATAACTTTACAAAATTTCAAAATTTCTATAGTTGAGAGCACTTTTCTATACAATTTATTATTATCAAGACTATAATTCTTATTAATAATATTGGTTTGTACTAATATTAATATTAATATTAAAATTTTCAAATAGTTCTAATATCTCACCTAAAATTAAAATATGTGGCAACTCAAAACTAATCATTCACTGAACCAATACCAAATCACATATTGAAAACATGGTTAATTTAGATTCTATTAAATAAGTGATTAAAAAGTGTAGTTTAAAATTTGAATGGACAATGGGAGTCTATCAATGCGGAGGAATTGCCCGGACGGCCAAAAGCCAAAAGTGGTTAAAATCAGGGCAAAAAAATTTCAAAAAATCTTGTAGAGGCAGTGTTCGAATCCTGTTTTTGATGGTGAAAATGGATTCAGCACCATCAAAAACATTTAAGACACCTAAACTTTTGAAGTTTAAAAACTATAATTTGGATTTACAAAAATCCTTGCCAGATTTTCTCTAAATATGACCGGAATTCCATAACTTTCCGAGCAATTCCTCCGACTAGTTAAACTACGGTGTAGCATATCTACATCGACTTGAATGTCAAAGAGCTGTGCAAAGAAATTTTATCCCTTCCGGTGGGATATTTTCTCATTTCTGAATACGTTGTAAATCATCTTGTTCGAAGAATTTTCCTTTTCTTTATAGTTCAAATTTATACATCAATTCTGTTTTGTGGTCTTTATTGCCAAAAAGAATAGGAAATATCAGTGAAAATTTTATATCAATGGAATATGCTCCGAACTCCATTTTGACGTTAAGAAGAAAGCTACAGAGTGATTTTTTGTTTGTTTAAATAAACGTTTGTAAGAAAGAATGTAAACTCGTTTTGAGGAAGGTATCAGAGATAATTTTATGAAGTAGTTTTGTTCCATTTTGACATTAAGAAGCAAGCTACAGAGTGATTTTTTGTTTGTTTAAATAAACAGTTTGTAAGAAAGAACTGTAAACGCGTTTTGAGGAAGGTATCAGAGATAATTTTATGAAGTAGTTTTGTTTTACATAGGGCCCTAGAAAACACAAACAATCAGTATTTACCGACATCCCTGTGTGGGGAATGAACATCCATATTTTCATATTAACAAAACGAGCTACGAAGCAGCTAGTCCTGCTAGTGTACTTGAAATGACAGCTAACAGTCCTAATTAACAGCACTACGGCTAAAACACTTATTGCAATGTCAAATTATATCAAAAAGTTTTGTTATATTATAAATTCAAAAGTTTAAGTGTGAAGCACTTCGCTTAAACTTCTATTAAACAACTTAACTTACTTAGCTGGTGATTACAATTTACAATGACTAAAAGTTCTTTAGTTTCAGAAGGCAAATGATATATCCCACTGAAGTCGCTAGACTGGATAAAAAAACCTCAAAAACCCTCTGATCGCTTTCAACGTTGACGAAGAGCTGTCCTATTATAGTAGCATAGCTAGTTCTGGGTCTCTGTTTGCAAATTTATTCAATTATGCTAATTTATCCGATTACGCATGACTTGTTAGATGTCACCTTAGCAAGTCGGAAGTATGGATTCTCTTTCTTGGGCTTGGTACCTGAGCTGAGCTGAACTGAACCAAACCTCCCTTCCAAGCTCCTCTTCCCCATCTGTTTCATCTGCCAAGCTGTATTCCCTATCTCGCCTGAGTCAACTGGTTAATAGCACGATATTATAATACACCCATCTCGCTCATCAAAAACTAGAAGTACTAGCTCTTGGTCATTTACGAAAACTATTGCTGCACAATTCAGAATTATTAAAGCCTTAGTTAATAAAATGCCCTGGATTATTCGTGCACAAAAAGCCTCCAAAGGAGAATAGCTCTCTTTGGCCAGCTCTACTTACTCTGTCTCTGGTTTTGCTTGCTTCTATGGTCCATCTACTTCTGGCTTTGCTCGCTTCAATGCTCCATCTACTTCTGGATCTACAGAAAAATTTATCACATAAACCACTAGCTATGGATCTGTAAACTATAAATATGTTCGATCTGGAAGACTTTGCGCTAGATCTTTATCTGGTACAAAAAGGGATACTATGAAAGAAGCTATTGCGTCTGGCTCTACTTCTCAGGCTCTACTTCTCACTCTGGTGCTAGTAGATATGCTCCTCTATCTGCTGGTGGTGCTAATACTGAACCTATTGATCCAGTTGCTTCACCACTAGTATCTTAGTAAGTTCCAATTTCAATTGTTGTCCCACCATTCAGTAGCATTAAGAAGCTATTGCGTCTGGCTCTACTTCTCAGGCTCTACTTCTCACTCTGGTGCTAGTAGATATGCTCCTCTATCTGCTGGTGGTGCTAAGACTGAACCTATTGATCCAGTTGCTTCACCACTAGTATCTTCGTAAGTTCCAATTTCAATTGTTGTCCCACCATTCAGTAGCATTAAGAAGCAGAGGTACAAGCTGCAGGAAAGGCAGCTGACCTCATTTGGTCAGGTACTGTGAGATGGGGATTCTAAAGCTGCCATTTTAACCACCCAATACAGTAACCAATCTGAATATACATGTGTACCGTTGCTCACCAGATACTCATACAAACGAAAAGAAACATTTAATAATGTAAACAAATATTTAAATTAAATTCATAAGCTGTTAGTGATGATATAAAAACATAAATATTAATACCAAGTACATACTCTCAATTTCAATGTCATCGACTCTTTTAAATCATATAATTATCATACAAACCAAAAGAAACATTTAATAATGTAAAAAATATTTAAATTAAATTCATGAACTGTTGTTAGAATATAAAAGTATAAATATTAATGCCAAATACATACGCTCAATTTCAATATCAATGTCATCGATTCTTTTAAATCATATAATTATCATAAATAACAAACATACATCCAATTTCCAAATCAAATACCTAAACATCAAATTCAAAAAAAAAATACTAAATAGTAAGCAGATGTCAACAAAGACAACTCCACAATCGAAATGATTAAGAGCCCAATGACCCCATACAGGAATAACCAAAAACTCCAAACAGCAATGACAAAAAATGAAACACCAAAAGATGAATGAAAATGTCGGGTTGTTATTTTGTAAGAAATTCAGAGGTTTATGGCATTTTTTTAATAATTTGAGCATTTTATTGACCAGAAGGGCTTCATGCACGGGGATTCCTTTTTTTTCGTTTTACTTTTAATTGAAATTTGTATTTGAACTTCTAAGCCATGGGAACAAATTCATGGCCTCATTAGCCGTGTGGAAGTTCAGAGAAGCCTCAGGAAATGTCTGTCGCTTCCAAATTTCAAGGAGAATAGTGCTTTGTAAAGTGAGATTTTACTAATTTCAAAAAATTATTTATACATTTACTAATTTCAAGGACCATGAATGCTATACAGAGAAATCAGTTTGTTAGAACAAATGACTGAATCATTAGCCTAACACTAGTACACACACAACACTAGTATACACAGAACATCATGAACTCAAAAAACCTGCCAATTTTTAACAAAGGAGTCACACATTATCACAATACCCATGTTTAGCACCTGCCAGTCATAAAAAATCAATCATACACCTTACTGCAAGAACCAAAATACCATGACAAAATCCATATAAAAATATAAAACATTGCAATTTAGAAAAACCATAATTCTTACAAAGTTTATGACACTATGCATGACAGAATTAACTATATCTCACCATCCTAAAATAACCATCCGCCATGGTAAAGCAACTGGTCAAAAGACATACACAACGAAGAGAATTTTGTATTTAAGCAAAATCAGCATTCACATTTTATTTACAAGACTATTCAATGACAAAATGCATGACAGAATCAACTATATCTCACCATCCTAAAATAACCATCCGCCATGGTAAAGCAACTGGTCAAAAGACATACACAACGAAGAGAATTTTGTATTTAAGCAAAATCAGCATTCACATTTTATTTACAAGACTATTCAATGACAAAATAAGCTGGAACGCCAAATTGTTAAATTGGTGTTCCACTAGATTCATTGGCTCGCACACTTACAAAAATCAGGAATGACAAAAAGAAATAGAGCTTCATTGAGAAAGACAACTGTTTCTAGGTGTTTCTCCTGCATGCCCATATTCTCTGGAACTTCCAATGCTTCACCATGAACTAATACATCATTATCCTCTGCATCAACAACAACTGGCACTTCACTTCCAGACATTCCCTATTCATAGAAAATGAAATAATAATCTCAATCTCAAGGCAATTTTTTTTTATAAAAGACCAAAAGAAACACAAGGATCATTAACAGACTTCAAATATAACAAAGTCCAGAGCAATGGACTGAAAATATGTGAAGATAGGACATCAAGCAGAAGGGTGTTGAGTAGCCAGGGCTTGAGAAAGAACATGGTCACAACTGAGCAATGTTCTTTACATATCACATCCCAAACACACTACCAAACCTAAGTACCATGCAGTGATGGACAGAAATTGCAGTACAATTGAGAAAGCATAAACACATATTTACCTCATCTTCTAAAGCAGATATAGGTGAATGTGCATCTCCTTTGAGATTGGAGATTGAATCTTTTTCCATTTTTAAAATCTGCATTGTGATTGTAAAAACAAAACCCACCATTTTTTATTTCAAAGTTCAATATCATATGAATAACAAACATGCCACAATAAGGACATCCAATACAATAAACTGTGACTCATATTTTTTAACCTTGCAATAAGACTATTTATATAATCATTATATCTTGATCAATCAACTCAGAACTGGTGTCCTTGATAAGCCATGGTGCTGAACAAAATTTCAAATATATGATCTCATTATAGAAAAATTAAAAACATTCATTTCAAGAAACAAATTTTTGGCAGATGAAAAGAATAACTACATTAATAATTAAAACAAAAATATTCAATCATAAGCAGAGCAATAGCATCACATTTCCCTCTCTAATAATAATTTGGGCAAATGGCCAATATGACTAAATGATTGCTAAGAAATTATTAGCTGAATGGAGCTAATAATACACATTATTAAAAGTGATTTTCTAGTGATTCAAACAACAAACCTGAAGATTCCATTTTTGTATATGCTCCTTGGTTGACGGATATGCTTAATACTAATTATGAACATAGCACCTTTGACGGATAAGCCTCTTAAAACATAGCACCTTTGAGCCAGACAGATAACATACCCATATCATCTGTTAAAGATTAAAATTTTATGGAGTATTCAATAAAGCACATGACAAAGTATATACCCTCCATTTAACTCAAAAGGGATACGCTGTTTAAGGTTGATTTCACATTAAGAAGCTTTACACATTTTGTTATCATTCAAGCCAATGATTATTTTTTAATATGACTTTTTTATCACGCTATGTTAAATTTATAGTTATTTAAAATACTTATCAGAAAGGATCCCAAGTGATTAATCAGTGTCTATGCGACATCAAATAGCCTACACGATGTTGTAACTGATAAAGAATAGGAGAATAGATTCTTGAAGCATATGCATAAAGGACTCTGGAGACAGTTCAGTTTTATCCTTCACACTCATATGCTATGCAAACACTAGAGGTGCCTGATATTGTAATTTCAAGCAGTCCATTGAAAAACTTCTCACAGAGGAAAGGGAAAATGAAAACATGAACCATCCTCGAAGATCTTCAAAATGGTCAACAAAAAGGGTCCAAGATGGGCCAAGAACTAGTTTCAAATGAAACATTTTGAAAAGAAATGTTTGCATTCTAAACGAAGAGAAGGCCGATATGCAAATGTATTGGATTATGGCCATCCATGACAAGTCCTTGGGGTTGGATTGAATCTCAGTGGAATTTGAAAGGTAAGGGGCTACTTTGGTATTAGATTCTCATTTACAAGTGAGGTTTTGAAATGAAGGCCATATTATCAAAATGGTGCAGTTCTGTTTATGACACATTAGGATGCTGGATTCACAGCATTGCAGGCTCCTTGGTGGACTCCAATAGGGATAACATTCCCCGTTCAATAGCTTGATTGTTGGGAAGAAGAGTTGATCAAATTGATTCACAATAATTTGGGAAGGCACCTTAACGCCTGCTTCAATTGTGACTCAAGTGCAAAGGATAAAAGTTTGTGAAAAGAAGCTATGAATTTAAGGACACTGTTACATAAGTTTATATAGCAAATTTTGAAAGCAAGTCCCTATTTTTGAAAATATCAGTTTAGGTGCAACACACACCACAAGTATGGTCATGTAAAGCATTAATTCACAATTTGGAGGGTAGAAGAACTAAATGAATGACGTCAAGAAACTCTTTACTATGATTTTGGTGGTGAAGCTTAGGGCTAATACATAACACCACGTGATCTATGTGCAATTCGTACAAACTGCTTTAATGTAGATCTACCCGCTCTGCATTTGTACCAAAATGAGAATCGATCTTGGCAACCTCGAAGGTAACACCAACCTCAGCAACACTATTGGCAGTGAACCTATCCTTTGTCAAATCCATCATCAACACTATTGGCAGTGAACCTATGTGTTGTCAAATCCATCATCAAAGATGCACTTTGGAAACAAACTAAAGGAGATATATTAACACATCTAAGATCCTCCACAGAATTTAACCCCAAAAGCACTCAGTACAACCGTATGCAGGAGATCATCTTTGGAAACAAACTAAAGGAGATATATTAACACATCTAAGATCCTCAACAGAATTTAACCCCAAAAGCACTCAGTACAACCGTATGCAGGAGATCTAAAATTTTTGGAGGCTACGTTACAGGAAATGCCTAAAGCACCCAGTACCCATTCAGAAAACTTGCAAAAACACCACGAAATTGCCCTAAGCCATACCATATTGTGCTTTTCCACCAGTGTGTACAAAAGGGATCAGGAGTCTTTTCAAGGCAGCTTCGCATGGAGGAATGTAGCTTTGTTAAAGATCGAATAAATTTAAATAGGACTGCAGGTTCCATGTCATTGCATGTTCACTCTGTGATTTATACTACGCCAGCAGGAAATATAGGTTGCAAACAAGGGATGACAATTTGGCTTTCAACTATAATGTCTAGAATTCATTGACTTTGCCAAATAGTGATTCAGCAGTCTTAGATTTCACCATTTGAACATAAAATGTTCCTTGCAATTTCCAAATCGCTGAAAGTGTAAAAAATTTAACCCTTGGGCACAAAAGAAAAAGAAAAAGGGTGTAAAAAATTTAAGCCCTGGGCACAAAAGAAAAAGAAAAAGGGTGCCAAAGAGCAATTTATGCAGAAACAACTCATGAAAAAAAGAAGAGAGGTTTTGCAATATGTGACATCTGGATTTGAATTGAAAAAGTGCATTAGATGCCCAATAATGCATATCTACAATAAGGAATGGAAGGTATGAAATTTGGGCATGTAAATCTAAAGTCTATGCAATGCCAAAAAAACTGTCAATCTGCATAGTAAGTTCAAGATTGTTGGGAGCAGAGAACGAGAGTGGGAGCCTCATTCAAGCAGAATAAAAATTACAATCATAAGGTGCCCAGGCACAGTCTAGAATTACTATGAGGCCCTTTACATTGATTTTCACATATAAACAAATAGCGAAAAATATGGTAACTAAATATCCCTATAATGATAATTGAATGATATAGAGCTTAAATGTTCTTGATTTGCTTGTATTCAGTTGTGTAAATTCTAAATGGTATCTCATGGGTGATTTATTAATTGGTGGGAACAATTACATAGTTGTATACATCACTCTTCTCTGTAATGTTCATTGTGTAGCCATACTCTGCAAGTAACCAAAATCGTTTAGTCTCAAGTACTAGGTCCAAGGGTTAACTATTCCTTCAACATCCCGTGGATGTTTTCCTGGCCTTGTCTTCTTTTGAGACGTACCATTTGGGTGGGGCAGACAACAAAAAATGCAGATAAATCCTCTTTTGCTCTTACAAGTGAACCGAGGCTCCTTTGGCACAGTACCAATCATTTTGATATGAAGGGCTTCCCAATATGCACTTTTCCATTGGACAAAGCAAGGCCACATTTGCCTTTTTGGACCAAAATAGTATGAACTAAACTGACGAACTTAATGATATTCCTGTTTTTCACTGAATGTGAAGCACATTGATACTATGCTTCTGAATATGGGCAAACATAATGCCAATGTTGAATTTCTGCATAATCACCATAATGAATCGGATGCATGTTTATCCTTCTCTTGCAAGGAAGAAGGATTCCAATATCTTAGCTTGGGTGAAATGCTTGGGTGAAATTAAGTTCAAAATGTTTATGTAACAACAATCAATTACATACCTCGCGTTTGGTCGAATATCGTCTCAGTCATCTTCCATTCCCACTCCCTGCTCGTGCTTGAGCAATAACAATGAGAAGGGTCGTGTCCCCGAAAAAGTACAACCACATTCACGACAGTAAAAGGATGTTAACACGACAATAAAACGAAGTTAATACCCGGGTGAGTTTGACTTGTTGAGATGTCATAAATTATAAAAAGTTATAAATTTATTACAGAAACCTACACAATCGTTTAAAGTTTCAAACCAGAAATTGTATTCTAATTGGACTCTGAAATAGATTTAATAATCGTTGTCAACAAAACAATGTTGAACATCCAATAATTCTTTATAATTGATTGCAGGCATCGTCATATAAATTTACTCTGGGCTGGGATGTTCTGGCTGGACGAAGGGATGGAATTGTTTCATTGGCTTCAGAAGTCGCTACAAATATATCTGCCTCTACCTTCAATGTAAGCACCTCAATGTAAACCAATTGACACAGAAGTTTGCAGTGAGAATTCCCAGCAAAAGAGAACAATATCCCAGCAGGCGTATAGGTACGAGAATATTGGCCCGACTTCTCTGTTAGAATTAATGAGAGCACTACTTATTCCATGAATGCCCTTTGGTCTCTGGGCACCAATTCAAATGAGTCATACCTGTGAAATGAAATGAATCACAGCTGCTAAGGACGAGCCCCATTATTTCACTGGCTTCAGAAATCGCTATATTTTATACCTGCGGCTACTTTCAATGTAAGCCAGATGACACAGGTTTGCATTGAAAATTCCCAACAGAAGAGAACAATATCGCAGGGGCCGTACAGGTACGAGAACGTTGGCCCGCCTTCGCGGTTAGAATTAAATGACAACACGTATGGTCAGGTATACCTACTACCCGCCTTCTCGGTTAGAACTAAATGACAGCACTTATAGTCAGGTATACTTACTCCATGAATGCCTTTTGATCTCTCGGCACCAATTCAAATGAGAAATAAAATGAATCACAACTGCAAAAGACAAGCCCTACAAAGTGTACAATGTGAAATGTAAATTAAGCTAGGTTAATGAGTCATATCTGGGAAATGATATGAATCGCAACTGCAAAAGACAAGCCCTACAAAGTGTACAATGTGAAATGTAAATTAAGCTAGGTTCTGAACACCAACTATGGAGATGACACCCCCACAAAGTGTACAATGGGAAATGTGAATTCAGCTAGGTTCTGAGCACCAATTATGGAGATGGCAGAACTATGCAAATGGCAGGTAGGAGGACCATGTAGATGGCAGTGGCACCAGTCACCTTTTCAAGACACCGCAGAGTAGGACTATGTAGATGGAAGATGGCACCATTGCTACTTTCTCTAGACACACCAACATATTCATATAATAACTAAGGATATTTGCTGAGCATAAATCTCTGAATATTTGCTAGCATTACTTCAATTCAGAATTGAAAATTATTCATAATTATTTATGAAGTACATCTTTTGAGTCACATATGAGATACATCTTTTAACTAAGATATGAGTGAATATAATGTCAGAGATGCCAAGGTCAGAGGCCAAATAAGACTTCCAATTTTTTTATTGACTAAACTAGTATGTGATATGCCAGCGAAAAAATGAAATAACAAACTAATACTTTGAGTTAATTGTTTTTAATCGCTGTAAACGGCTTATATTTCAAAGCATATCGATTACCATAGTCACTGGACTAATAAGAAAATGGATTTCATGGGCAAGCAACACAGATTTAATAGATATGGTTGTTTTATTCATTATTAAGAAAAGGTAACAAAATCAAAGGCAGTGAAAGTTTCATAATAACAACCCTAATGAATAAATGATGATGGATTTACCCCTACTTGGGAACTAGATTGATAATACTCAACCCAAAATCAAAGGGCGATGCTGATCTGTTCCCACATCTCATTATTGGTATCAGGAGCGACAGGTAATTTAATTTGCACATCCAACGGCAGCAGTTCCCGATTGAATAGACTGTAGCACGTTTCCTCCCACCCCATATCTTCCTCTACCACCACTTCGTCTCCATCTTTCTTGTATTTGAAGCGTATCTCCGCTGACATTTCCAAATCAAACACCCTGCGAACATATTCTTCCAACTCTGAAAAAGAGATAGCGAGAGGGTCTTCCGATGATTTGCGAACCACTAAACGCCGAGCGAAGCCATTGGGGTCTCCGAACTCCAGACCTTTATCATGGCATGCTCTATGGCGCCGAGTTTTTTCTACAAAATGAGATGAGATAACTGAAGATCTCCAAACCCTTGGAGAAGAGGGATTAAATCATCTGCCGTGAAGTGAAGAAAATGAAAGAGACTATCATTTTTATATATAGTGTAACGGAAGATGATAAAGGCTATGTTATTAGTTCCAGGTAAGGGAAGGTAATATTATATTAGTACGATGTAACGGAAGGTGGGTTTTCGGTTACATCGAATTAATAATATAATATTAGTGGTAAGGGTGCCTTTATCATCTTCGGTTACACTATAGATCAAAAGGTAACATATTGTTCTCATATGTTAGATGTCACTTTAGGAAGTAGGTAACATATTGTTCTCATATGTTAGATGTCACTTTAGGAAGTCAGAAGTATGGGTTCTCTTTCATGGGCTTGGTACCTGATCTGATCTGATCTGACCTCAGCCGAGCTGAACCGACCCTCCCTTCCAAGCTCTCTTGCACATCTATTTCGTCTGCCAAGCTGTATTTCCTATCTCACCTGAGTCAACTGGTTAATACCACGATATTATAATACAATGTACACCCATCTCGCTCATCAAAAGCTAGAAATACCAGCGCGTGGTCATTAACGAAAACTATTGTTGCTCAATTCAGAACTATTAAGGGCCTTAATTAATAAAAGGCCCTGGATTATTCGTGCACAAAAAGCCTCCAAAGGATAAAAGGCCCTGGATTATTCGTGCACAAAAAGCCTCCAAAGGAAGGATAATAGCTCTCTTTGGCCAGCTCTACTTACTATGTCTCTGGCTTTGCTCGCTTCAATGCTCCATCTACTTCTGGATCTACAGAAAAATTTATCACATAAACCACTGGCTATGGGTTTGTAAACTATAAATATGTTCGATCTGGAACACTTTGCGCTGGATCTTTATCTGGTACAAGAAGGGATACTAGGAAAGAAGCTATTGCGTCTGGCTCTACTTCTCACTCTGGTCCCGCTGCTAGTAGATATGCTCCTCTATCTGCTGGTGGTGCTAGGACTGAACCTATTGATCCAGTTGCTTCACCACTAATATCTTAGTAAGTTCCAATTTCAATTGTTGTCCTACCATTCAGTGACATTAAGAAACAGAGGTACAAGCTGCAGAAGAGGCAGTTGACCTCATTTGGTCACCGTAGGTGAGATGGGATTCTAAAGCTGCCATTTTCACCACCCAATACAGTAACCAATGTGAATATGCTTATGTACCATTGCTCACCAATACTCATACAAATCAAAAGCAC
This sequence comes from Pinus tabuliformis, assembly GCA_031772625.1. NCBI lineage: Eukaryota > Viridiplantae > Streptophyta > Pinopsida > Pinales > Pinaceae > Pinus > Pinus tabuliformis. The sequence goes on along the minus strand of CM062818.1, from coordinate 439,535,540 downwards.
ATTTAATAATTAAATATAAAAAAATATTTAAATTAAATTCATAAGCTATTATTGATAATATAAAACAAATATTAATACCAAATACATATTCCGGATTTCAATATCATTAATTCTTTTAAATCATTTAACTATTAAAAAACATACCCAATTTCCAAATCAAATTCATAAAAAATACTAAATAGTAACGCTCTAACATATGTCAACCAACAACAAAGACAACTCCACAATCGAAATGATTAAGAGCCCAATGACCCCATACAGGAATAACCAAGAGAATCCAAACAGCAATGACAAAAAAATGAAACACCAAAAGATGAATGAAAATGTAGGGTTGTTATTTTGTAAGAAATTCAAAGGTGTATGGCATTTTTTCTAATAATTTGAGCATTTTATTGACAAGATGGTCCACAGTTACTCTTCATTCACGGAGATTTTTTTTTCTTTTTACTTCTAATTCAAATTTGTATTTGAATTTTTAACCTATGGGAACAAATTCATGGCCTCTCTAACCGTGTGGAGGTTAAGAGAAGCCTCAGGAAATAATGCTTGGTAAAGTGAGATTTTACTAATTTCAAAAAATACTTTATATATTTACTAATTTCAAGGACTATGAATGCTTTGCAAAGAAATCAAAAAATATTTTATACATTTACCAATTTTAAGAATAAAAATATTTTATATTTTATACATTTACTAATTTCAAAGACCATGAATGCTAGGCAGAGAAATCAGTTCGTTAGAACAAATGATTGAATCATTGACTAACACTAATATACATAGAACATCAAAAACTAAAAAAAACCTGCTAATTTTTAACACACATTATCACAAGACCCAAAAAAATCAATCATACACCTTACTGTAAGAGCAGTGTTTGGCATGGTATTGTGGTACACCAACAATACCAGGACAAAATCCATATAAAAAGTAGAGTGGTACACCAACAACACCATGACAAAATCCATATAAAAATATAAAATATTGTAATTTAGCAAAACCATATTTCTCACAAAGTTTATGACACTATGCCATGACAGAATTAACTATATCTCACCATCCTACAATAATCATCCTCCGTGGTAAAGCCAACGAAGAGTATTTTGTATTTAAGCAAAATCAACATTCACATTTTGTTTACAAGACTATGTCATGACAAAATAAACTAGAACACCAAATTGTTAAATTGGTGTTCTAGGTGTTTCTCTTCCATGGCCATGTTCTCTGGAACTTTCAATGCTTCACTATGAACTGATACATCATTATCCTATGCATCAACAATTGGCATTACACTTCTAGACATTTCCTATTTTTAGAAAATGAAATAATAATCTCAATTTCATGGCATTTGTTTTTTATAAAAGACCCAAAAAAACACAGATCATTAACATCCAGAGCAATTGACTGAAAATATGTGAATATAAGACATCAAGCAGAAGGGTGTTGAGTAGCCAGAGACAACTGAACAATGTTATTTACATGTCACATCTCAAACACACTACCAAACTTTAGTACCATGCAGTGATGAACAGAAATTACAATACAATTGAAAAAGCATAAACCCATATTTACCTCATCTTGTAAAGCGCTGATATAGGTGAATGTGCATCACTTTTGAGATTGGAGATTAAATTTTTTCCATTTTTTAAATTTGTATTGTGATTGTAAAAATACAACCCACCAATTTTTATTACAAAACTCAATATAATATGAATAACAAACCTACCACATTCAAAACATCCAAAACAATAAAATGTGACTCATATTTTTTGACCTTGCAACCAGACTTTTTAACCTTACAAAAAGACCATTTATATAATCATTATATCTCAATCAATCAACTCGGAACTCGTATCCTTGATAAGCCATGGTGCTGAACAGAATTTCAAATACATAATCTCATTATGAAAGTTTTAAAAACATTCATTTCAAAAAACGAATTTTGCGGATGAAAAGAATAACTACATTAATAATGTAAACAAAGATATTCAATCATTAGCAAAGCAATATCATTCAAGCTTTAAGAAGCTTTACATATTTTGTTATCATTCAATCCCGTGATTGTTTTTTAATATGATTTTTTATCACGCTATGTTAAATTTATAGTTAGTTAAAATAGTTATCAGAAACGATCCCAAGTGATTAATCAGCATCTATGCGACATTCAAATAACCTACACGTACAGGCACAAGAACGTTGGCCCGCCTTTTCGGTTAGAATTAAATGACAGCACTTACAATCAGGTATACTTACTCCCAGTCTTCTGGGTTAGAACTAAATAACAGCACTTACAGTCAGGTATACACTTACTCGATGAATGCCCTCTGGTCTCACGGCACCAATTCAAATAAGTCATATCTGCTAAATGAAATGAAACACAACTGCAAAGGACGAGCCTCACAAAGTGTACAATGTGAAATGTGAATGAGTGTAAAATGTGAAATGTGAATTAAGCTAGGTTCTGAACACCAACTATGGAGATGGCAGGACCATGAAGATGGCAGGTAAGCGAACTATGTAGATGGCAGGTGGCACCAGTGCCAGTTTCTCTAGACACCGCAGCTTAGGAGGACTAGAGGACTATGTAGATGGAAGGTGGCACCAGTGCTATTTTCTCTGGACACTGCAGCATATTCATATAATAAAGAAAGATATTTGTTGGGAATAAATCTCTGAAAGATATTTGCTGAGCATAAATTTCTGAATATCTTTAATCCCTGCAAACTACTCATATTTCAAAGCATATAGACTAATAAGAAAATGGGGATTTCATAAGTGACCAACACAGATTTAATAAAATGGATTTCATAATCGAGCAACACAGATTTAATAGATATTTTTTTGTTCATTATTCTGATCCAACCCTACGATATATGAGAAAAGAAAAGGTAACAGAACCACAGACACGATATATGAGAAAAGAAAAGGTAACAGAACCACAGACGGTGAAAGTTTCATAATAAAGACACTAATGAATAAATAATAATGGATTTACCCTTACTATATTGATAAAAAAAGACAAAACAGATTTTCATGGGTTTATATCAAGTCATAATCATCCGATCATACAAAGCAGCTCATCAAAGAAAAAGATCGTCCATATAACTGTTTTCAAAAAAAAGATTGGCCACATGACTATTTTTCAACAAGAAAAGAGCAAAAATAACAAAAGAATGTTGCAGAGATCGCCACAAAGGAAAAAAAAGAAAGAGGACCAAATCACAGTAGCAAAGATGATGAGAATTAAATCTCAAACCATCCCATATCACAACCCTGCCGCCAGAGGACTTCTCAAAAACTACATTGATAAACTCAACACAAAATCAAAATTTTTCCTAAAACATATAAAATAAGCGGTCGGAGTGAACATCTTTTCTTGATTGGATTGTTCAGAAGATTATGTTATGCGGGTGGCCGCAAATAAATGGGATTCGTAGGGATGCTGATCTCTTCCCACATCACTTCTTTGGTACCAGGAGCGACTGGTAATTTAATTTGCACATCCACCAGCAGCACTTCACCATTGGATAGACTGTAGCACGTTTCCTCCCACCCCATCTCTTCCTCTACCACCACTTCGTCTCTATCTTTCTTGTATTTGATGCGTATCTCAGTTGATTCTTCCAACTCAAAGACCCTGCGAACAAATTGTACCAAATCTGAAAAAGAGATAGCGGGAGGGCCTTCGGATTTCTCGCGAACCACTAAACGCCGAGCGAAGCCATTGGGGTGTCCAAACTGACACAGACATGATATTAGATGATACAGTTGCATTCATAAAACAAAAAGTATGATTATGATACAACGCAAATAAAATACAATTAAAGAGATCTATTCAGTCCTGAAAAAGGAATTACTGACCGGCAAAACCCATTTTTAAGGAGCATAACACACACACAGAGAACTCCATACCTTTATCGCGGCATGCTCCATGGTGTAGAGATTTCTCTACAAAATGCGCTGAGATAACTCAAGATATCGAATCCCGCTATCGAATCCCTTGGAGAAGAGGCATGAAATCATTTCGCAGTGAAGAAAATAAAAGAGGGTATCCTCTTTTATAGTGTAAGAGATGATAAACTAATATCATAGTTTAAATATTATTTTTCAAACAAAATAATGGTTTTAATAAATTAATTTAAATATTATTTTTCAAAAATTAGTCCTTTAATATAGCCGTTACATATTAATATAAATTAATAAACTAATATAATATTTGGTTTTAATAAATTAATTTAAATATTATTTTTCAAACACTAGTCATTTCATATATCCGTTATCTATTAATATTTTTAATCAATTAATGAAATATTTTTTCAAAAACTAACCGTTTAATATAGCCGTTTCATATTTAATATTTTAATAAATTAATAAAGTAATATTATTATTTAAATATTATTTTTCAAAAACTAGTAATAATTGGTTTTAATAAATTTATTCAAATATTAATTTTCAAAAACTAGCCGATTAATATGTTACCTATTAATATTTTTAATAAATTAATGAAATAATATCATTATTTAAATATAGTTTAAATACTAATTTTCAAAAAATAATAATATTTGGTTATAATAAATTAATTTAAATATTATTTTTCAAAAACTTACATATTAATATAAATTAATAAACTAATATCATTATTTAAATATTATTTTTCAAGAACTATTAATAATTGGTTTTAATAAATTAATTTAAATTTAAATTTTGAAAAACTAATATATTCGTTACTTAATAATATTTTTTTAATATATTAGTAAATTAATATTATAATTTAAACATTATTGTTCAAATATAATCCTTACTTGAAATTATGTTTCTACATTGCTATCTATTTAAGCCTTTGCCATGGTTTGCCTCTTCATCTGGCCCTGATATGAAACACAGTTGTTCGTTCAAAACGGGTTAGCAAAAAAATTCTCTCATCTGATTTCTAGTGAAAGAGTTTGTTTAATATAAAAAGATCTTTAGTTTCCATATAAAAAGGATAGTTAGATGGTTTTTTTTTTTTTTTTTAATTTTTATTATAGCGTGGATAGCCAATATTTAAAGAGATTTGATTTTTTGGTTTTTTAGAATTAAGATGAATTTAGACTCTTTTATTTATTAATTATAAATATAAATATTTTTATTTTTATTTTATTTTATTTTTGTTTTTATATAATTTGATGTAGTTGAGTTGAGAGGCTAATTCCATAATTTAGTGTGAAAACCATGTGTAAATATGTTCATGCTCAATTTGGAGATGACATGTGTCTCTTAAAATAAAAATAAATGTTCTCTAAATAGAAAATCAAGGTGGGCTACAATTAAAAAAATATGACAATTTCATATAAAGTAAAAAAAAAAATATGCCAGTAAGGTGATTAAACTTTATACTTTTCAAAAATATTTTAACAAGGTATTTAAATAAATTATTTGAAGATCTATGTTAACTAATTTATGTGAATATCAATATAGAAAAAAATGTTAAAAGAAAATATTTTAATGTTGTATCTAATAAAATATCCAATGTATTTTATATAGCATTGAAGAATACAATTTAAATGGTGAAAAAATAGACATTGTTGTTTTCAATCTGAAATAAATTTGCACCTCAAGAAATTTGAATATTGATCCCCTGCTCTCTCATGGTAAATTCATGCTTAAGATGGATCTATGCTAGTTAAATGGTTTAATAGGGTGGAAAATATTTTCTAGGATTGTTTATCAATAATTATTAGGTGAATGATAGAGATTTAGGGTCCACTAAATATTCTAGAATAGATAGAATTAATTATATAATAAAACACTAAAGGTAAGCAAATGGAATTTTTATTACCTAGTTCCAAATTGTATGGTTTGACCAATCATTTATTTTTTTATTTGAATTTGATATGGTCCGAAATCTTACTTCAAGAGTATATATATATATATATATATATATATATATATATCATTTTTTAGGATTCAACTGGGTTAAGTGAGTCATTCATCTATGACCATTTCCATGAGAGGTTAATTATATAATAAAACAATGAAGGTAAGCAAATGAAATTGTTAAAATTTTATATGGTCCGAAATCTTACTTCAAGAGTACATATATATATATATATATATATATATATCATTTTTTAGGATTCAATTACATAAAGTGAGTCATTCATTTATGACCATTTCCATGAGAGGTAGTCGTAACTAACTAATTTCTCATGATTTTTGAATAGTCCACTTAGCACTCATTGCATCAGGTAATGCCCGCAGGGATGAAGAAGTGGGATTGAAATTAGTGAAATAAATCACATAGCGTCAATGATGAAACCTCATCAATCATGGTAAGGATTATTTATCTCCTAAAAAAATTGAAAAAGTAAAATTGTTCCATGTGTTGCGTGCCAATAACCACTTGGCATATGGTCAGGCCAACGAGAGGGAGATGTTGGAACAAGTTAGTTTATAAATAAATCAAGACAAATCCTCATGTCACATCCCTTGATCTGTAGCACCAAACCAACAATGTACGGTGGGGGTATGTGTCTTCAGAGAATTAAGTTGGTAGTTAAGATGGTTAGCTCCCCAACGCCCCTCCGCAGTGCCTTGGAATTTCGGACGGTTGGCTTTGAGTTAATGCACAAGTGTGGTTCCATTGGAATGCAGATCATGTATGAGGACAAGTGGGTATCGTGGTTTCAGTTACTCACCAGGATATGCAATATAGCCATCCCTCTCGGAAAATATGGTACCATCGCATTACGATTCTGGTTAATTCTAGCGATGGAAGAAATGTAGGGAATTTGCCTTGATAAGACTCTGAATTGGCTAGCACTTATGAAGGGTAAGTTCGAGATGAATGTTGGGGTTGAACAGGCCATTATATATGGTAGTTGGATATGGTTATTTAATCAAAGGATAGGTATTGTCCAAACGCAGATTGATGCGAAAATGGCCTCTGTGTGTAATGACAGTGGTGGAGGCTCTGGGTTCGGAAGTTTGGGGTATGGTCATCGTAGTGGTGGAAGCGTCAAGAATTTGGTGGAGAAATCTTGTAAACAAGTTATGTAGGAGATTGTTAAGAAAATTAATGAAAGTATGGCAATTCTCTATGCTCAATTATCTAGATTGGGTAAGGATATGGAATTATTACAGAAGACAATGGAAGGCACATGTGTTGATGTGATTAGTGTACAACTAAATATGGAAGACATCGAAATAAAAGTGGAAACTGCTACTGTCGGGGTTTTAAAGGAAGTTTTTGGGGTTAGGGAAGCCACGGTCTTCAACGTTGCTGGTGCTAAGGCTGTTGCTACTAAGGTTGTTATTGCTACTGCTAAGGTTGATGACAGAGAGGATGTCGCGGAGGAATTGATGACTACTATGGATGAACCTCCTGGAGAATAATTCGATCCCGGTAGTTGTTGAAAGTATTTCATTTAAATATTATATATATTCTATGTCAATGTATAGAATATAGTGGTGTTTTCTAGAGAGTCTACAATTATAATTATTCTCAAATACTATATGTAAATAATGTTGGTAGCAAGAAGGTCCCATTCTAATGTAAATCGATAGAAAAAATTGAGAGCACAATCGTGAATTTTGTATGGGACCTCGACCTTTTCTAGTTTATATAATGAAAATTCTACCCATTATCTTGATTGTTGGGAAGAAGAGTTGATTAAATTGATTCACAATAATTTGGGAAGGCACCTTAACACCTGCTTCAATTGTGACTCAAGTGCAAAGGATAAAAGTTCGTGAAAATAAGCTATGAGTTTAAGGACACTGTTTTTTTTTTCGATGTGGTTCACGGGGCACCGGAGGTGGGCCGCTACGTCCACGTAGACAGTCACGGCCATCAGGCCTACCCCCGAGGGCGTCGAGGAGATTTGACCCCGTGACCTCTCAAACCGGGAGAGTACTATCAACGGGAACTCGACCATTTGAGCTATCCCTCGGGGGCAGTTTAAGGACACTGTTACATAAGTTCATATAGCAAATTTTGAAAGCAAGTCCCTATTTTTGAAAATATCAATTTAGGTGCAACACATACCACAACTATGGTCATGTAAAGAATTAATTCCAAATTTAAGGGGTGGAAGAACTAAATGAATGAAGTCAAGAAACTCTTTACTATGATTTTGGTGGTGAAGCTTATGGCTAATACCTAAGTTGCACTGAAACATATACAAAAACAGGGTTTGAAAAGGATACGGTAAATTTTTTAAAAATATTGGATACGATACAACCAAGAAACACTATATATATATATATATATATATATATATATATATATATATATATATATATATATGACAAAATCAAACTTTCATATTACCATTCATTTTTTAGAATCTGGATTCTATATTTAAAAATACATAATCATCATCATGAATTCCACATAAACATATCATCATCACCAATTCAGCTTAAACATTTTCATCATCATTAGAGATTATTATAACATTCAACATATCATTAAGTTTTTGTTTCCATTTTAAATCATAAACATTATCACCAAAATTAATAATGCTAAATGCACATTACATAGTAGAAATTACAAAAGTGAACTATGACTAGCAATCTACTATCATAAAAATATATTATGTTATTATGAAAACATATTATGTTATTCAATGTCCATTGTTCAAAAGTTTAAAATATCATCATAAATTACATTTACATATCATCAAATATGTTTTCATCTGTGTAATTAAGATTCACATTGTCATTTGGATCATCTCCATGAGTGGGAGCATCGCTGCCATGTCCACTTGAAAATGCAATTATTGGTGCATGCTCCTCAAACAAAATCATATGAGACATGGCATTCTACGTCATATTCAAGTCAGGAAACTCTCGAAACACCTCAAAAACCCTTAAAAATGCACGAAGCGTTGAAAAAATAGGATCACACGCTTCCAAAAAAATGGAAACGCTTTAGAATTAGGATCATGCATTTCCAAAAAAAACCGAAATGTTTCTGTGTCGTTTTCATGTCGTATCGTACCTGTTTTCGTTTCCAAAACACCAAACAACGTTTATGGGGTTTGGGAGGGATGTTTATGGTAACTTAGGCTAATAAATAACACCATGTGATCTATGTGCAATTCGTACAAACTACTTTAAAATAGATTTGCCCACTTTGCATTTGTACCAAAATGAGAATCGATCCATTTTTCCTCCGTATTTTTTGCAACCTCCAAGGTAGGCAACACCAACCTTAGAAACACTATTGGCAGTGAACCTACGCGTTGTCAAATCTATCATCAACACTATGTTAACACATCTAAGATCCTCCATAGAATTTAACCCCAAAAATCACTTAGTACAACCGTGTGCACCAGATCTAATATTTTTGTAGGCCACATTGCAATAAATGCCTAACCCACCGAGTACCCATTTAGAAAACTTGCAAAAACACCTCGAAATTTCCCTAAGCCATACCATATTGTGCTTTTCCACCAATGTGTACAAAAGGGATCAAGAGTCTTTTCAAGGCAGCTTCACATGGAGGAATGTAGCTTTGTTAAAGATCAAATAAATTTAAATAGGACTGTAGGTTCCATGTCATTGCATGTTCACTCTGTTATTTATGCTACGACAATGGGACATATAGGTTGGATGACATATAGGTTGCAAACAAGGGATGGCAATTTGGATTTCAACTATAATGTTTAGAATTCATTAACTTTGCAAAATAGTGAATTCAACAGTATTAGATTTCACCATTTGAACATAAAATGTTCCTTGCAATCTCCAAATAGCTGAAAGTGTACAAAATTTAACCCTTGGGCACAAAAAAAAAAGAAAAAGGGTGTAAAAAATTTAACCCTTGGGCACAAAATAAAAAGAAAAAGGGTGCCAAAGAGAAATTTATACAGAAGCAACTCGTGAAAAAAAGAAGAGAGATTTTGCAATATGCGACATCTGGATTTGAATTGAAAAAATGCATTAGATGCCCAAAAAATGCATATCTACAATAACGAATGGAAGGTATAAAATTTGGGCATGTAAATCTATAGTGTATGCAATGCCAGAAAAAGCCTGTCAATCTGCATAGTAAGTTCAAGAATGTTGGGAGCAGAGAACGGGAGTGGTAGTCTCATTCAAGTAGAGTAAAATTACAACCATAAGGTGCCCAGGGGATTTTTTGTTTTGTTTTACTTTTAATTGAAATTTGTATTTGAATTTCTAAGCCATGGGAACAAATTCATTTCCTCTCTAACCCTATGGAGGTTCAGAGAAGCCTCGGGAAATATCTGTTTGTCGCTTCTAAATTTCAAGGAGAATAATGCTTTGTAAAGTGAGATTTTACTAATTTCAAAAAATAATTTATATATTTACTAATTTCAAGGACTATGAATGCTATGCAAAGAAATCAAAAAATATTTTATACATTTACTAATTTCAAGGATAATTTTATCCATTTACTAATTTCAAAGGTACTAATTTCAAGGACCATGAATACTATGCAGAGAAATAAGTTCCTTAGAACAAATGATTGAATCATTGGCCAACACAAGTACACACAACACTAGTATACACAGAATATAGGGAACTCAAAAAAAACCTGCCAATTTTTAACACACATCATCACAAGACCCTAAAAAATCAAACACACACCTTACTGTAAAAGCAGTGTCTGGCATAGTATTCTGGTACACCAACAATACCATGACAAAATCCATAAAAAAAAAGTATTGTGGTACACCAACAATAACATGACAAAATCCATATAAAAATATAAAACATTGTAATTTAGCAAAACCATAATTCTCACAAAGTTTATAACACTATGCCATGACAGAATTAACTATATCTCACCATCCTACAATAATCATCGGCCGTGGGAAAGAAACGAGTCAAAAGGCATACAACAAAGAGAATTTTGTATTTAAGCAAAATCAACATTCACATTTTGTTTACAAGACTATGCCATGACAAAATAAACTAGAAAGCCAAATTGTTAAATTGGTGTTCCACTGTATGCTTTGGCTCGCAGTCTTAAAAAATCAGAAATGACAGAAAAAAAATTAAGGCTTTAGACAAATGTTTCTAGGTGTTTCTCGTCCATGGCCATATTCTCTGGGACTTTCAATGCTTCACTATGAACTGATGCATCATTATCCTCTGCATTCACTACACTTTTAGGGGTTCCTTATTTATAGAAAATGAAATAATAATCTCAATATCATGGCATTTTTTTATTATAAAAGACCAAGAAAACACAAAGATCATTAACATACTTCAAATAGATGGCAGGTGGCACCAGTGCCACTTTCTCTGGACACCGCAGCTTAGGAGGACTAGAGGACTATGTAGATGGAAGGTGGCACCAGTGCTACTTTCTCTGGACACTGCAGCATATTCATATAATAAAGAAAGATACTTGTTGAGCATAAATCTCTGAAAGATATTTGCTGAGCATAAATTTCTGAATATCTTTAATCCCTGCAAACTCCTCATATTTCAAAGCATATAGCCTAATAAGAAAATGGATTTCATAAGTCAGCAACACAGATTTAATAAAATGGATTTCATAATCGAGCAACACAAATTTAATAGATATAGTTTTTTTATTCATTATTCTGATCCAACCCTACGATATATGAGAAAAGAAAAGGTAACAGAACCACAGACAGTGAAAGTTTCATAATAAAAACTCTAATGAATAAATAATAATGGATTTACCCTTACTATATTGATAAAAAAATTAGAGAAAACAGATTTTCCTGGGTTTATATCAAGTCATAATCATCCGATCATACAAAGCAGCTCATCAAATCATACAGAGCAGCTCATCAAAGAAAAAGATATATGAGAAAAGAAAAGGTAACAAAACAACATACACGATATATGAGAAAAGAAAAGGTAACAGAACCACAGACAGTGAAAGTTTCATAATAAAAACTACGATATATGAGAAAAGAAAAGGTAACAGAACCACAGACAGTGAAAGTTTCATAATAAAAACTCTAATGAATAAAGATGAATTTTTTAGAATTAAGATGAATTTAGACTCTTTTAATTATTAGTTATAAATATAAATATTTTTATTTTTATTTTTATATAATTTGATGTAGTTGAGTTGAGAGGCTAATTCATAGTTTAGTTTGAAAACCGTGTGTAAATATGTTTATGCTCAATTTGGAGATGACATGTGTCTTAAAATAAAAACAAATATTCTCTAAATAGAAAATCAAGGTGGGCTACAATTAAAAAAATATGATAATTTCATACAAGGTAAAAAAAAATATGCCATTAAGGTGATTAAACTTTATACTTTTCAAAAATATTTTAACACCGTATTTAAATAAATTATTTTAAAATCTATGTTAACTAATTTATGTGAATATCAACTTCATATTATGTTATTATGAAAACATATTATGTTATTCAATGTCCATTGTTCAAAAGTTTAAAATATCATCATAAATTACATTTACATATCATCAAATATGTTTTCATCTGTGTAATTAAGATTCACATCGTCATTTGGATCATCTCCATGAGTGGGAGCATCGCTGCCTCCACTTGAAGATACAATTATTGGCGCATGCTCCTCAAACAAAATCATATGAGACATGGTATTCTACATCATATTCAAGTCAGGAAACTCTCGAAACACATCAAAAACCCTTAAAAATGCATGAAGCGTTGAAAAATAGGATCACGCGCTTCCAAAAAAATGGAAACGCTTTAGAATTAGGATCATGCGTTTCCAAAAAACTGAAATGTTTCTGTGTCATTTCCATGTCGTATCGTACTTGTTTTCGTTTCCAAAACACCAAACAACGTTTATGGGGTTTGGGAGGGATGTTTATGGTAACTTAGGCTAATAAATAACACCATGTGATCTATGTGCAATTCGTACAAACTACTTTAAAATAGATTTGCCCACTTTGCATTTGTACCAAAATGAGAATCGATCCATTTTTCCTCCACATTTTTTGCAACCTCCAAGGTAGGTAACACCAACCTTAGAAACAGTATTGGCAGTGAACCTATGCGTTGTCAAATCCATCATCAACACTATTGGCAGTGATCCTATCTGTTGTCAAATTCATCATCAAAGTGCACTTTAGAAACAAACTAAAAGAGATATGTTAACACATCTAAGATCCTCCATAGAATTTAACCCCAACAATCACTTAGTACAACCGTGTGCACCAGATCTTTCTTGTATTTGATGCGTATCTCAGTTGATTCTTGCAACTCAAACACCCTGCAAACAAATTGTGCCAAATCTGAATATTATCTAGTTCCAAATTGTATGGTTTGACCAATCATTTATTCTTTTATTTGAACTTGATATGGTCCGAAATCTTACTTCAAGAGTATATATATATATATATATATATATATATATATATCATTTTTTAGGATTCAATTACATAAAGTGAGTTATTCATTTATGACCATTTCCATGAGAGATAGTCGTAATTGACTAATTTCTCATGATTTTTGAATAGTCCACTTAGCACTCATTACATCAGGTAATGCTCACACGGGTGAAGAAGTGGGATTGAAACTAGTGAAATAAATCACATAGCGTCAATGATGAAACCTCCTCAATCATGGTAAGGATTATTTATCTCCTAAAAAAAATTGAAAAAGTAAAATTGTTCCATGTGTTGCGTGCTAATAACCACTTGGCAGATGGTCAGGCCAACGCGAGGGTGATGTTGGAACAAGTTAGTCTATAAATAAATCAAGACAAATCCTCATGTCACATCCCTTGATTTGTAGCACCAAGCCAACAATGTACGGTGGGGGTATGGGTCTTCAAAGAATTGACTTTGATTATTTGTTTATTTATTTTAAAAAATAATTGTTTAATATAGCGGTTACTTATTAATATTTGTTTTTAATAAATTGATAAACTAATATCATAGTTTAAATACTATTTTTCAAAAAAAAAATAGTTTTAATAAATTAATTTAAATATTATTTTTCAAAAACTAGTCGTTTAATATAGCCGTTACATATTAATATAAATTAATAAACTAATATCGTTATTTAAATATTATTTTTCAAGAACTAGTAATATTTGGTTTTAATAAATTAATTTAAATATTATTTTTCAAAAACTAGCCATTTAATATATGAGTTATCTATTAATATTTTTAATAAATTAATGAAATAATTTCATTATTTAAATATTTTTTCAAAAACTAACCGTTTAATATAGCCCTTTCATATTTAATATTTTAATAAATTAATAAAATATTATTATTATTTAAATATTATTTTTCAAAAACTAGTAATAATTGGTTTTAATAAATTAATTCAAATATTAATTTTCAAAAACTAGCCATTTAATATGTTACATATGAATATTTTTAATAAATTAATGAAATAATATCATTATTTAAATATAGTTTAAATACTAATTTTTAAAAAATAATAATATTTGGTTTTAATAAATTAATTTAAATATTATTTTTAATATAAATTAATAAATTAATATCATTATTTAAATTTTTTTGAGAAACTAATCGTTTAATATAACCGTTACATATTAATATTTTAATAAACTAATAAACTAATATCATTATTTAAATATTATTTTTCAAGAATTAGTAATAATTGGTTTTAATAAATTAATTTAAATATTAATTTTGAAAAACTAATATCCCGGTTACTTAATAATATTTTTTAATATATTAATAAATTAATATTGTAATTTAAACATTATTGTTCAAATATAATCCTTACTTGAAATTATGCTTCTACATTGCTATCTATTTAAGCCTTTGCCATGGTCTGCCTCTTCATCTGGCCCTGATATGAACCACAGTTGTTCGTTCAAAATGGGTTAGCCAAAAAATTCTCTCATTTGATTTCTAGTGAAAGACTTTGTTTAATATAAAAAGATCTTTAGTTTCCATATAAAAAGGATAGTTAGATGGTTTTTTTTAATTTTTATTATGGCGTGGATAGCCAATGTTTAAAGAGATTTGATTTTTTGGGTTTTTAGAATTAAGATGAATTTAGACTCTTTTAATTATTAATTATAAATATAAATATTTTTATTTTATTTTATTTTTATTTTTATATAATTTGATGTAGTTGAGTTGAGAGGCTAATTCCATAGTTTAGTGTGAAAACCATGTGTAAATATGTTCATGCTCAATTTGGAGATGATATGTGTCTCTTAAAATAAAAATAAATGTTCTCTAAATAGAAAATCAAGGGGGGTACAATTAAAAAAATATGATAATTTCATATAAAGAAAAAAAATAATATGCCAGTAAGGTGATTAAACTTTATACTTTTCAAAAATATTTTAACACAATATTTAAATAAATTATTTGAAGATCTATGTTAACTAATTTATGTGAATATCAATATAGAAAAAAATGTTAAAAGAAAATATTTTAATGTTGTATCTAATAAAATATCTAATGTATTTTATATAGCATTGAAGAATACAATTTAAATGGTGAAAAAATAGACATTGTTGTTTTCAATCTGAAATAAGTTTGCACCTCAAGAAATTTGAAATTTGATCCCCTGCTGTCTCATGGTAGATTCATGCTTAAGATGGATCTACGCTAGTTAAATTGTTTAATAGGGTGGAAAAATATTTTCCATTGATAGGATTGTTTATCAATAATTATTAGGTGAATGATAGAGATTTAGCGTCCACTAAATGTTCTAGAATAGATAGAATTAATTATATATAAAACACTAAAGGTAAGCAAATGAAATTGTTATTATCTAGTTCCAAATTGTATGGTTTGACCAATCATTTATTCTTTTATTTGAACTTGATATGGTCCGAAATCTTACTTCAAGAGTATATATATATATATATATATATATCATTTTTTAGGATTCAATTACATAAAGTGAGTTATTCATTTATGACCATTTCCATGAGAGATAGTCGTAACTGACTAATTTCTCATGATTTTTGAATAGTCCACTTAGCACTCATTACATCAGGTAATGCTCACACGGGTGAAGAAGTGGGATTGAAACTAGTGAAATAAATCACATAGCGTCAATGATGAAACCTCCTCAATCATGGTAAGGATTATTTATCTCCTAAAAAAAATTGAAAAAGTAAAATTGTTCCATGTGTTGCGTGCTAATAACCACTTGGCAGATGGTCAGGCCAACGCGAGGGTGATGTTGGAACAAGTTAGTCTATAAATAAATCAAGACAAATCCTCATGTCACATCCCTTGATTTGTAGCACCAAGCCAACAATGTACGGTGGGGGTATGGGTCTTCAAAGAATTAAGTTGGTAGTTAAGATGGTTAGCTCCCCAACGCCCCTCCGCAGTGCCTTGGAATTTCGAACGGTTGGCTTTGAGTTAATGCACAAGTGTGGTTCCATTCGAATGCAGATAATGTATGAGGACAACGCTACGATATATGAGAAAAGAAAAGGTAACAGAACCACATACACGATATATGAGAAAAGAAAAGGTAACAAAACCACAGACAGTGAAAGTTTCATAATAAAAACTAATGAATAAATAATAATGGATTTACCCTTACTATATTGATAATGACAAAACAGATTTTCATGGGTTTATATCAAGTCATAATCATCCGATCATACGAAGCAGCTCATCAAATCATACAGAGCAGCTCATCACAGAAAAAGATCGTCCATATAACTGTTTTCAAAAAAAAGATTGGCCACATGACTATTTCTCAACAAGAAAAGAGCAAAAATAACAATATTTCTCAACAAGAAAAGAGCAAAAATAACAAAATAATGTTGCAGAGATCGCCACAAAGGAAAAAAAAAATGAGGACCAAATCACAGTAGCAAAGATGATGAGAATTAAATCTCAAACCATCCCATATCACAACTCTGCCGCCAGAGAACTTCTCAAAAACTACATTGATAAACTCAACACAAAATCAAAATTTTTCCTACAATATATAAAATAAGCGGTCGGAGTGAACATCTTTTCTTGAAGATTATGTTATGGGGGTGGCCGCAAATAAATGGGGTTCGTAGGGATGCTGATCTCTTCCCACATCACTCCTTTGGTACCAGGAGCGACTGATAATTTAATTTGCACATCCACCAGCAGCACTTCACCATTGGATAGACTGTAGCACGTTTCCTCCCATCCCATATCTTCCTCTACCACCACTTTGTCTCCATCTTTCTTGTATTTGATGCGTATCTCAGTTGATTCTTGCAACTCAAACACCCTGCGAACAAATTGTGTCCCATTGGATAGACTGTAGCACGTTTCCTCCCACCCCATATCTTCCTCTACCACCACTTTGTCTCCATCTTTCTTGTATTTGATGCGTATCTCAGTTGATTCTTGCAACTCAAACACCCTGCGAACAAATTGTGTCAAATCTGAAAAAGAGATAGCGGGAGGGCCTTCGGATTTCTATTAATTATAAATATTTTTATTTTTATTTTTATATAATTTGATGTAGTTGAGTTGAGAGGCTAATTCCATAGTTTAGTGTGAAAACCACGTGTAATTTCATATAAAGTAAAAAAAAAATATGTCAGTAAGGTGATTAAACTTTATACTTTTCAAAAATATTTTAACACAGTATTTAAATAAATTATTTGAATATCTATGTTAACTAATTTATGTGAATATCAATATAGAAAAAAATGTTAAAAGAAAATATTTTAATGTTGTATCTAATAAAATATCCAATGTATTTTATATAGCATTGAAAAATACAATTTAAATGGTGAAAAAATAGACATTGTTGTTTTCAATCTGAAATAAGTTTGCACCTCAAGAAATTTGAAATTTGATCCCTTGTTGTCTCATGGTAGATTCATGCTTAAGATGGATCTACGCTAGTTAAATGGTTTAATAGGGTGGAAAAATATTTTCCATTGATAGGATTGTTTATCAATAATTATTAGGTGAATGATAGAGATTTAGCATCCACTAAATATTCTAGAATAGATAGAATTAATTATATAATAAAACACTAAAGGTAAGCAAATGAAATTGCTATTACCTAGTTCCAAATTGTATGGTTTATTTTTTTATTTGAATTTGATATGGTCCGAAATCTTACTTCAAGAGTGTGTGTGTGTGTATATATATATATATATATATATATATATCATTTTTTAGGATTCAATTGTGTTAAGTGAGTCATTCATCTATGACCATTTCCATGAGAGGTTAATTATATAATAATAAAATGAAGGTAAGCAAATGAAATTGTTAGAATTTTATATGGTCCCAAATCTTACTTCAAGCATATCTATATATATATATATATATCATTTTTTAGGATTCAATTACATAAAGTGAGTCATTCATTTATGACCATTTCCATGAGAGGTAATCGTAACTGACTAATTTCTCATGATTTTTGAATAGTCCACTTAGCACTCATTGCATCAGGTAATTCTCATAGGTATGAAGAAGTGGGATTGAAACTAGTGAAATAAATCACATAGCGTCAATGATGAAACCTCCTCAATCATGGTAAGGATTATTTATCTCCTAAAAAAAATTGAAAAAGTAAAATTGTTCCATGTGTTGCGTGCCAATAACCACTTGGCAGATGGTCAGGCCAACGCGAGGGTGATGTTGGAACAAGTTGGTTTATAAATAAATCAAGACAAATCCTCATGTCACATCCCTTGATCTGTAGCACCAAGCCAACAATGTACGGTGGGGGCATGGGTCTTCAGAGAATTAAGTTGGTAGTTAAGATGGTTAGCTCCCCAACGCCCCTCCGCAGTGCCTTGGAATTTCGGACGGTTGGCTTTGAGTTAATGCACAAGTCTGGTTCCATTCGAATGCAGATAATGTATGAGGACAAGTGGGTATCGTGGTTTCGGTTACTCACCGGGATATGCAATATGGCCATCCCTCTCGGAGAATATGGTACCATCGCATTATGATTCTGGTTAATTCTAGCGATGGAAGAAATGGAGGGAATTTTCCTTGATAAGACTCTGAATTGGCTAACACTTATGAAAGGTAAGTTCGAGATGAATGTTGGGGTTGAACAGGCCATTATATATGGTAGTTGGATACGGTTATTTAATCAAAGGATAGTTATTGTCCAAACGGAGATTGATGCGAAAATGGCCTCTGCGCGTAATGATAGTGGTGGAGGCTCTGGGTTTGGAAGTTTGGGGTATGGTCATCGCAGTGGTGGAAGCGTCAAGAATTTGGTGGAGAAATCTTGTAAACAAGTTATGTAGGAGATTGTTAAGAAAATTAACGAAAGTATGGCAATTCTCTATGCTCAATTATCTCGATTGGGTAAGGATATGGAATTATTACAGAAGACAATGGAAGGCACGTGTGTTGATGTGATTATCGTACAACTAAAGATGGAAGACATCGAAATAAAAGTGGAAACTGCTATTATCGGGGTTTTAAAGGAAGTTTTTGGGGTTAGGGAAGCCACGGTCTTCAACGCTGCTGGTGTTGAGGCTGCTGCTACTAAGTTTGTTGTTGCTACTGCTAAGGTTGATGACAGAGAGGATGTCACAGAGGAATTGATGACTACTATGGATGAACCTCCTGGAGAAGAATTCGATCCCGGTAGCTGTTGAAAGTATTTCATTTAAATATTATATATATTCTATGTCAATGTATAGAATATAGTGGTGTTTTCTAGAGAGTCTACAATTATAGTTATTCTCAAATACTATATGTAAATAATGTTGGTAGCAAGAAGGTCCCATTCTAATGTAAATCGATAGAAAAAATTGAGAGCAAAATCGTGAATTTCGTATGGGACCTGGCCCTTTTCTAGTTTATATAATGAAAATTCTACCCATTATCTTGATTGTTGGGAAGAAGAGTTGATTAAATTGATTCATAATAATTTGGGAAGGCACCTTAACACCTGCTTCAATTGTGACTCAAGTGCAAAGGACAAAAGTTTGCTAAAATAAGATATGAGTTTAAGGACACTGTTACATAAGTTCATATAGCAAATTTTGAAAGAAAGTTCCTATTTTTGAAAATATCAATTTAGGTGCAACACATACCACAACTATAGTCATGTAAAGCATTAATTCCCAATTTAAGGGGTGGAAGAACTAAATGAATGACGTCAAGAAACTCTTTACTATGATTTTGGTGGTGAAGCTTATGGCTAATACCTAAGTTACACTGAAACATATACAAAAATAGGGTTTGAAAAGGATACGGTAAATTTTCAAAAAAATTGGATACGATACAACCAAGAATACATCTATATATATATATATATATATGACAAAATAAAACTTTCATATTACCATTCATCTTTTAGAATCTAGATTCTATATATAAAAATACATAATCATCATCATGAATTCCACATAAACAAATCATCATCACCAATTCAGCTTAAACATTTTCATCATCATTAGAGATTATTAGAACATTCAACATATCATTAAGTTTTTGTTTCCATTTTAAATCATAAAAATTATCACCAAAATTAATAATGCTAAATGCACATTACATAGTAGAAATTACAAAAGTGAACTATGACTAGCAATCTACTATCATAAAAACATATTATGTTATTATGAAAACATATTATGTTATTCAATGTCCATTGTTCGAAAGTTTAAAATATCATCATAAATTACATTTACATATCATCAAATATGTTTTCATCTGTGTAATTAAGATTCACATCGTCATTTCGATCATCTCCATGAGTGGGAGCATCGCTGCCATGTCCACTTGAAGATGCAATTATTGGCGCATGCTCCTCAAACAAAATCATATGATCCATGGCATTATATGTCATATTCAAGTCAGGAAACTCTCGAAACACATCAAAAACCCTTAAAAATGCACGAAGCGTTGAAAAAATAGGATCACGCGCTTCCAAAAAAATGGAAACGCTTTAGAATTAGGATCATGCATTTCCAAAAAACTGAAATGTTTCTGTGTCGTTTCCATGTCGTATCGTACCTGTTTTCGTTTCCAAAACACCAAACAACGTTTATGGGGTTTGGGAGGGATGTTTATGGTAACTTAGGCTAATAAATAACACCATGTGATCTATGTGCAATTCGTACAAACTACTTTAAAATAGATTTGCCCACTTTGCATTTGTACCAAAATGAGAATCGATCCATTTTTCCTCCACATTTTTTGCAACCTCCAAGGTAGGTAACACCAACCTTAGAAACAGTATTGGCAGTGAACCTATGCGTTGTCAAATCCATCATCAACACTATTGGCAGTGAACCTATCTATTGTCAAATTCATCATCAAAGTGCACTTTAGAAACAAACTAAAGGAGATATGTTAACACATCTAAGATCCTCCATAGAATTTAACCCCAAAAATCACTTAGTACAACCGTGTGCACCAGATCTAATATTTTTGTAGGCCACATTGCAATAAATGCCTAACCCACCCAGTACCCATTCAGAAAACTTGAAAAAACACCTCGAAATTTCCCTAAGCCATACCATATTGTGCTTTTCCACCAGTGTGTACAAAAGGGATCAAGAGTCTTTTCAAGGTAGCTTCGCATGGAGGAATGTAGCTTTGTTAAAGATCAAATAAATTTAAATAGGACTGTAGGTTCCATGTCATTGCATGTTCACTCTGTTATTTATGCTACGCCAACGGGACATATAGGTTGGATGACATATAGGTTGCAAACAAGGGATGGAAATTTGGCTTTCAACTATAATGTTCAGAATTCATTAACTCTGCAAAATAGTGAATTCAACAGTATTAGATTTCACCATTTGAACATAAAATGTTCCTTGCAATCTCCAAATAGCTGAAAGTGTACAAAATTTAACCCTTGGGCACAAAAAAAAAAGAAAAAGGGTGTAAAAAATTTAACCCTTGGGCACAAAATAAAAATAAAAAGGGTGCCAAAGAGAAATTTATACAGAAGCAACTCATGAAAAAAAGAAGAGAGATTTTGCAATATGTGATTTTTCAACATATGGATTTGAATTGAAAAAGTGCATTAGATGCCCAAAAAATGCATATCTACAATAAGGAATGGAAGGTATAAAATTTGGGCATGTAAATCTATAGTCTATGCAATGCCAGAAAAAGCCGGTCAATCCGCTTAGTAAGTTCAAGAATGTTCGGAGCAGAGAACGGGAGTGGGAGTCTCATTCAAGTAGAGTAAAATTACAACCATAAGGTGCCCAAGGGATTTTATTTTTTGTTTTACTTTTAATTGAAATTTGTATTTGAATTTCTAAGCCATGGGAACAAATTCATTTCCTCTCTAACCCTGTGGAGGTTCAGAGAAGCCTCGGGAAATATCTGTCTGTCGCTTCTAAATTTCAAGGAGAATAATGCTTTGTAAAGTGAGATTTTACTAATTTCAAAAAATAATTTATATATTTACTAATTTCAAGGACTATGAATGCTATGCAAAGAAATCAAAAAATATTTTATACATTTACTAATTTCAAAGATAATTTTATCCATTTACTAATTTCAAAGGTACTAATTTCAAGGACCTTGAATCCTATGTAGAGAAATAAGTTCGTTAGAACAAATGTTGCATCATTGGCCAACACAAGTACACACAACACTAATATACACAGAACATAGGGAACTCAAAAAAAACCTGCCAATCTTTAACAAGCATCATCACAAGACCCTAAAAAATCAATCACACACCTTACTGTAAAAGCAGTGTTTGGCATGGTATTGTGGTACACCAACAATACCATGACAAAATCCATATAAAAAGTATTGTGGTACACCAACAATACCATGACAAAATCCATATAAAAATATAAAACATTGTAATTTAGCAAAACCATAATTCTCACAAAGTTTATAACACTATGCCATGACAGAATTAACTATATCTCACCATCCTAAAGTAATCATCAGCCATGGTAAAGAAATGAGTCAAAAGGCAAACAACGAAGAGAATTTTGTATTTAAGCAAAATCAACATTCACATTTTATTTACAAGACTATGCCATGACAAAATAAACTAGAATGCCAAATTGTTAAATTGGTGTTCCATTGTATGCTTTGGCTCGCAGTCTTAAAAAATCAGAAATGACAAAATCTTTTTAATGCTTTAGACAAATGTTTCTAGGTGTTTCTCGTCCATGGCCATATTCTCTGGAACTTTCAATGCTTCACTATGAACTGATACATCATTATCCTCTGCATCAACAATTGGCACTACACTTTTAGACATTCCTTATTTATAGAAAATGAAATAATAATCTCAATCTCATGGCATTTTTTTATTATAAAAGACCAAGAAAACACAAAGATCATTAACATACTTCAAATAGACCAAAAGTCCAGAGCAATGGACTGAAAATATGTGAATATAGGACATCAAGCAGAAGGGTGTTGAGTAGCCAGGGCTTGAGAAAAAACATCGTCACAACTGAATAATATTATTTACATGTCACATCTCAAACACACTACCAAACTTAAGTACCATGCAATGAGGGACATAAATTGCAATACAATTAAGAAAGCATAAACCCATATTTACCTTATTTTCTAAAGCTGATATAGGTGAATGTGCATCTCTTTTGAGATTGAAAATTAAATCTTTTACTAGGTTTAAAATGTGCATTGTGATTGTAAAAACACAACCCACCCTTTTTTATTACAAAGTTCAATATAATATGAATAACAAACATACCACAACATCCAAAACAATAAAATGTGACTCTTGCAACAAGACTTTTTAACCTTGCAATAAGACTATTTATATAATCATTATATCTTAATCAATCAACTCGGAACTCGTATCCTTGTTAAGCCATGGTGCTGAACAGAATTTCAAATATTTGAAAATTTTAAAAACATTCATTTCAAAAAACGAATTTTTGCGGATAAAAAGAATAACTACATTAATAATGTAAACAAAGATATTCAATCATAAGCAAAGCAATACCATTCAAGCTTTAAGAAGCTTTACATAATTTGTTATCATTCAAGTCCGTGATTGTTTTTTAATATGATTTTTTATCACGCTATGCTAAATTTATAGTTATTTAAAATAGTTATCAGAAACGATCCCAAATGATTAATCAGCATCTATGCGACATTCAGATAACCTACACGTACAGGCACAAGAACGTTGGCCCGCCTTTTCGGTTAGAATTAAATGAGAGGACTTACAATCAGGTATACTTACTCCCAGTCTTCTGGGTTAGAACTAAATAACAGCACTTACAGTCAGGTATACACTTACTCGATGAATGCCCTCTGGTCTCACGGCACCAATTCAAATAAGTCATATCTGCTAAATGAAATAAAACACAACTGCAAAGGACGAGCCTCACAAAATGTACAATGTGAAATGTGAATGAGTGTAAAATGTGAAATGTGAATTAAGCTAGGTTCTGAACACCAGCTATGGAGATGGCAGGACCATGAAGATGGCAGGTAAGAGAACTATGTAGATGGCAGGTGGCACCAGTGCCACTTTCTCTGGACACCGCAGCTTAGGAGGACTAGAGGACTATGTAGATGGAAGGTGGCACCAGTGCTACTTTCTCTACACACTGCAGCATATTCATATAATAAAGAAAGATATTTGATGGGAATAAATCTGTGAAAGATATTTGTTGGGAATAAATCTCTGAAAGATATTTGCTGAGCATAAATTTCTGAATATCTTTAATCCCTGCAAACTACTCATATTTCAAAGCATATAGCCTAATAAGAAAATGGATTTCATAAGTCAGCAACACAGATTTAATAAAATGGATTTCATAATCGAGCAACACAGATTTAATAGATATAGTTTTTTATTCATTATTCTGATCCAACCCTACGATATATGAGAAAAGAAAAGGTAACAGAACCACAGACAGTGAAAGTTTCATAATAAAAACTCTAATGAATAAATAATAATGGATTTACCCTTTCTATATTGATAAAAAAATTAGACAAAACAGATTTTCATGGGTTTATATGAAGTCATAATCATCCGATCATACAAAGCAGCTCATCAAATCATACAGAGCAGCTCATCAAAGAAAAAGATCGTCCATATAACTGTTTTCCAAAAAAAGATTGGCCACATGACTATTTCTCAACGAGAAAAGAGCAAAAATAACAAAAGAATGTTGCAGAGATCGCCACAAAGAAAAAAAAAGAGGACCAAATCACAGTAGCAAAGATGATGAGAATTAAATCTCAAACCATCCCATATCACAACCCTGCCGCCAGAGAACTTCTCAAAAACTACATTGATAAACTCAACACAAACTCAAAATTTTTCCTAAAATATATAAAATAAGCGGTCGGAGTGAACATCTTTTCTTGATTGGATTGTTCAGAAGATTATGTTATGGGGGTGGCCGCAAATAAATGGGATTCGTAGGGATGCTGATCTCTTCCCACATCACTTCTTTGGTACCAGGAGCGACTGGTAATTTAATTTGCACATCCACCAGCAGCACTTCACCATTGGATAGACTGTAGCAGCAATTCAAACACCCACAGGTAATTTAATTTGCACATCCACGGCCAGCACTTCACCATTGGATAGACTGTAGCACGTTTCCTCCCACCCCATCTCTTCCTCTACCACCACTTCGTCTCCATCTTTCTTGTATTTGATGCGTATCTCCGTTGATTCTTGCAACTCAAAGACCCTGCGAACAAATTGTGCCAAATCTGAAAAAGAGATAGCGGGAGGGCCTTCGGATTTCTTGCGAACCACTAAACGCCGAGCGAAGCCATTGGGGTGTCCAAACTGACACAGACATGATATTAGATGATACACAGTTGTATTCATAAAACAAAAAGTATGATTATGATACAACGCAAATAAAATAAAATTAAAGAGATCCATTCAGTCCTGAAAAAGGAATTACTGACCGGCAAAACCCATTTTTAAGGAGCTTAACACACAGAGAGAACTCCATACCTTTATCGCAGCATGCTCCATGGTGCTGAGATTTCTCAACAAAATGAGGTGAGATAACTGAAGATATCGAATCCGGTGGAGAAGAGGGATGAAATCATCTGGCAGTGAAGAAAATAAAAGAGAGTATCCCTCTTTATATATGGTGTAACGGAAGATGATAAAGGCGCTTTACCACTAATATTATATTATTAGTTCCAGGTAACGGAAGGTAATATTATATGAGTATTTCGATGTAATGGAAGGTGGGTAAAGGGTGTTTTTATCATTTTTAGTGGTAAGGGGTTTTTATCATTTTTCATTTCAATATTGAAGAGGTCAAAGTCATTGTTAAAGTTAGACATTGGTGTAACGGAAGATGATAAAGGTGCTTTACCATTAATATTATATTATTAGTTCCAAGTAACGGAAAGTAATATTATATGAGTAGTTCGATTTAATGGAAGGTGGGTAAACGGTGTTTTTATCATTTTTCGTGGTAAGGGGTTTTTATCATTTTTCATTTCAATATATAAATTTAAGTATCACATTTGCATTGAAGAGGTCAAAGTCATTGCTAAACTATTGAAATTTAAGTATCACATTTGCATTGAAGAGGTCAAAGTCATTGCTAAAGTTAGACATTTTCATCATTGTAAATTGAGGGAGCTCTTAGAAATTGAAAAAAGACTCGTAAATTGAGGGAGCCCTAGAAATTGAAAAAAGACTCAATAGAAATGATGGTTGGAATAGTCCTTGTCTTGTCCTCCTAGCTTGTTTATTTGTTTGTTTTTTTTTTAATCTATATAGTTATTGACATCGTTTTTATAGCATTTGTTGTGTTTTTTTTATGTATTTATCATTCTATTCGTTTTTAAGTCTTTTTAGTATTTTTATTATTTGTTTAATGAGCTTGAGCTCCATATTTTATTGTTGACCCTGTTTTATTTATTGATTATTTTTCTTTGGATATATATGTTTATTTATTTTGACTTGTGTATATTTTTATTTTATTTTATTTATTTTTCTATTAATTATTTTTAATTTATTTTATTTTATTTCCATTAGTTATTTTATTTATCAAATGATCACTCCCCTCCTTTAATGTTTGACTTTGATTATTTGTTTATTTATTTAAAAAACTAGTTGTTTAATATAGTGGTTACTTATTAATATTTGTTTTTAATAAATTGATAAACTAAAATCATAGTTTAAATACTATTTTTCAAAAACCAATAATATTTGGTTTTAATAAATTAATTTAAATATTATTTTTCAAAAACTAGCCGTTTAATATAGCCATTACATATTAATATTTTAATAAATTAATAAACTAATATCATTATTTAAATATTATTTTTCAAGAAACTAGTGGTTTGATATAGCCATTAGCTATTAATATTTTTAATAAATTAATGAAATAATATCATTATTTAAATATTTTTTTCAAAAACTAGCCATTTAATATAGCCCTTACTTAATAATATTTTTTTAATATATTAATAAATTAATATTATAATTTAAACATTATTGTTGAAATATAACCATTACTTGAAATTATGTTTCTACATTGCTATCTATTTGAGCCTTTGGTCTGCGTCTTCATCTGCCCACAGTGGTTCATTGGAAACGGGTTGTTCAAAAAATTCTCTCATGTGATTTCTACCGAAAGACTTTGTTTAATATAAAAAGATCCAATATTTAAAGAGATTTGATTTTTTGGTTTTTTAGAATTCAAATGAATTTAGACTCTTTTAATTATTAGTTATAAATATAAATATTTTTATTTTTATTTTTATATAACTTGATGTAGTTGAGTTGAGAGGCTAATTCCATAGTTTAGCGTGAAAACCATGTGTAAATATGTTTATGCTCAATTTGGAGATGACATGTGTCTTAAAATAAAAACAAATATTCTCTAAATAGAAAATCAAGGTGGGCTACAATTAAAAAAATATGATAATTTCATATAAAGTAAAAAAAAAATATGCCAGTAAGGTGATTAAACTTTATACTTTTCAAAAATATTTTAACACGGCATTCAAATAAATTATTTGAAGATCTATGTTAACTAATTTATGTGAATATCAACTTCATATATGTATATAGAAAAAAAAATGTTAAAAGAAAATATTTTAATGGTGTATCTCATAAAATATCCAATGTACTTTACAAATAAAATATTTTAATATAAATTAATATTGACCTATACTGCAAAAATATATAGCATTGAAGAATACAATTTAAATGGTGAAAAAATAGATATTGTTGTTTTTAATCTTGAAATAAGTTTGCACCTGAAGAAATTTGAAATTTGATCTCCTCTTGTCTCATGGTAGAATCATGTTTAAGATGGATTTACGCTAGTTAAATGGTTTAATAGGGTGGAAAAATATTTTCCATTGATAGGATTGTTTGTCCACTAAATATTCTAGAATAAATAGAATTAATTATATAATAAAACACTGAAGGTAAGCAAATGAAATTGTTATTACCTAATTCCAAATTGTATGGTTTGGCCAATCATTTCTTTTTTTATTTGAATTTGATATGGTCCGAAATCTTATTCAAAAGTGTATATATATATATATATATATATATATATATATATATATATATATATATATATATATATATCATTTTTTAGGATTCAACTGCATTAAGTGAGTCATTCATTTATGACCATTTCCATGAGAGATAGTTGTAACTCACTAATTTCTCATGATTTTTGAATAATCCACTTAACACTCATTGCATCGGATGATGCTCACAGGGGTGAAGAAGTGGGATTGAAACTAGTGAAATAAATCACATAGCGTCAATGATGAAACCTCCTCAATCATGGTAAGGATTATTTATCTCCTAAAAAAAATTGAAAAACAAAATTGTTCCATGTGTTGCGTGCCAATAACCACTTGGCGGATGGTCAGGGCAATGCGAGGGTGATGTTGGAACAAGTTAGTTTATAAATAAATCAAGACAAATCCTCATGTCACATCTCTTGATCTGTAGCACTAAGCCAACAATGTATGGTGGGGGTACGGGTCTTTAGAGAATTAAGTTGGTAGTTAAGATGGTTAGCTCCCCAACGCCCCTTCGCAGTGCCTTGGAATTTCGGACGGTTGGCTTCGAGTTAATGCACAAGTGTGGTTCCATCGGAATGTAGATCATGTATGAGGACAAGTGGGCATCGTGGTTTCGGTTACTCACCGGGATATGCAATATAGCCATCCCTGTCGGGGAAGATGGTACCATCGCATTACGATTCTGGTTAATTCTGGCGATGGAAGAAATGGAGGGAATTTGCCTTGATAAGACTCTGAATCGGCTAGCATTTATGAAGGGTAAGTTCGAGAGGAATGTTGGGGTTGAACAGGCCATTATATATGGTAGTTGGCTACGGTTAGTTAATCAAAGGATAGTTATTGTCCAGAGGCAGATTGATGCGAAAATGGCCTCTACGCGTAATGACAGTGGTGGAGGCTCTAGGTTTGGAAGCTTGGGGTATGGTCATGGCAGTGGTGGAAGCGTCAAGAATTTGGTGGAGAAATCTTGTAAACAAGTTATGCAGGGGATTGTTAAGGAAATTAACGAAAGTATGGTAGTTCTCTATGCTCAATTATCTGGATTAGGTAAGGATATGGAATTATTACAGAAGACAATGGAAGGCATGTGTGTTGATGTGATTAGCGTACAATTGAAGATGGACAACATCAAAATAAAAGTGGAAACTACTACTATCGAGGTTTTAAAGGAAGTTTTTGGGGTTAGGGAAGCCATGGTCTTCAACGCTGCTAATGCTTAGGCTGCTACTACTAAGGTTGTTGTTGCTACTGCTAAGGTTGATGACAGAGAGGATGTCACAGAGGAATTGATGACTACTGTGGATGAACCTCCTGGAGAAGAATTCGATCCCGGTAGCTGCTAAAAGTATTTCGTTTAAATATTATATATATTCTATGTCAATGTATAGAATATAGTGGTGTTTTCTAGAGAGTCTACAATTATAGTTATGCTCAAAGACTATATGTAAATAATGCTGGTAGCAAGAAGGTCCCATTCTAATGTAAATCAATAGAAAAAACTGAGAGCACAATCGTGAATTTTGTACGGGACCTGGCCCTTTTCTAGTTTATATAATGAAAATTCTACCCGTTTCTTAAAAAAATAAATTATCTTGATTGTTGGGAAGAAGAGTTGATTAAATTGATTCACAATAATTTGGGAAGGCACCTTAACACCTGCTTCAATTGTGACTCAAGTGCAAAGGATAAAAGTTTGTGAAAAGAAGCTATGAGTTTAAGGATACTATTACATAAGTTCATATAACAGATTTTGAAAGCAAGTCCCTATTTTTGAAAATATCAGTTTAGGTGCAACACATAGCACAAGTATGGTCATGTAAAGCATTAATTCCCAATTTATGGGGTGGAAGAACTAAATGAATGACATTAAGAAACTTTTTACTATGATTTTGGTGGTGAAGCTTATGGCTTATACCTAAGTTGCACTGAAACATATACAAAAACAGGGTTTGAAACAGATACCGTAAATTTTCAAAAAATTTGGATACGATACAACCAGGAAACACCATATATATATGACAAAATAAAACTTTCATATTACCATTCATCTTTTAAAATCTAGATTCTATATTTAAAAATACATAATCATCATCACCAATTCAGCTTAAACATTGTCATCATCATTAGAGATTATTATAACATTCAACATATCATTAAGTTTTTGTTTCCAATTTCAGTCATAAACATTATCACCAAAATTAATAATGCTAAATGCACACTACATAGTAGAAATTACAAAAGTGAACTATGACTAGCAGTCTACTATCATATGACATATTATGTTATTCAATGTCCATTGTTCAAAAGTTTAAAATATCATCATAAATTACATTTACATATCATCAAATATGTTTTCATCCGTGTAATTAAGATTCACATCGTCATTTGGATCCTCTCCATGAGTGGGAGCATAGCTGCCATGTCCACTTGAATATGCAATTATTGGTGCATCCTCATCAAACAAAATCATATGAGACATGGCATTCAACGTCATATCCAAGTCAGGAAAATCTCGAAGCACATCCAAAACCCTTAAAAATGCATGAAGCATTTAAAAAATATGATCATGCGCTTCCAAAAAAATGGAAACACTTTAGAATTAGGATCCTACGTTTCCAAAAAACTGAAATGTTTTTGTGTCATTTCCATGTCGTTTCCATGCCGTATCGTCCCTGTTTTCATTTCAAAAACACCGAACAACATTTCTGGGGTTTGGGAGGGATGTTTATGGTAACTTAGGCTAATACATAACACCATGTGCTCTATGTGCAATTCGTACAAACTGCTTTAAAGTAGATCTGCCCACTTTGCATTTGTACCAAAATGAGAATCGATCCATTTTTCCACCGTATTTTTTGCAACCTCCAAGGTAGGTAACACCAACCTTAGAAACACTATTGGCAGTGAACCTATGCGTTGTCAAATCCATCATCAACATTATTGGCAGTGAATCTATCTGTTGTCAAATCCATCATTAAAGTGCACTTTAGAAACAAACTAAAGGAGATATATTAACACATCTAAGATCCTCCACAGAATTTAACCCCAAAAATCACTTAGTACAATCGTGTGCACCAGATCTAATATTTTTGGAGGCCACGTTGCAATAAATGCCTAACCCACCCAGTACCCATTCAAAAAACTTGCAAAAACACCTCGAAATTTCCCTGAGCCATACCATAATGTGCTTTTCCATCATTGTGTACAAAAGGGATCAGGAGTCTTTTTAAGGCAGCTTCGCATGGAGGAATGTAGCTTTGTTAAAGATCAAATAAATTTAAATAGGACTGCGGGTTCCATGTCATTGCATGTTCACTCTGTTATTTATGCTACGCCAACAGGACATATAGGTTGGATGACATATAGGTTGCAAACAAGGGATGGCAATTTGGCTTTCAACTATAATGTTTAGAATTCATTAACTTTGCCAAATAGTGAATTCAACAGTATTAGATTTCACCATTTGAACATAAAATGTTCCTTGCAATCTCCAAATAGTTGAAAGTGTACAAAATTGAACCCTTGGGCACAAAAGAAAAAGAAAAAAGGTGTAAAAAATTTAACCCTTGGGCACAAAATAAAAAGAAAAAGGGTGCCAAAGAGAAATTTATGTAGAAGAAACTCATGAAAAAAAGAAGAGAGATTTTGCAATATGTGACATCTGGATTTGAATTGAAAAAGTGCATTAGATGCCCAAAAATGCATATCTACAATAAGGAATGGAAGGTATAAAATTTGGGCATGTAAATCTATAGAATATGAAATGCCAAAAAGAGTCTGTCAATCTGCATAGTAAGTTCAAGAATGTTGGGAGTAGAGAACGGGAGTGGGAGTATCATTCAAGTAGACTAAAATTACAACCATAAGGTGCCCAGGCACAGTCCAAAATTCCTATGAGGCCCATTACATTGATTTTCACAAATAAACAAATATAAAAAAAAATAAGATAACTAACTATCCCTATAATGATAATTGAATGATATCGAGCTTAAATGTTCTCGATTTGCTTGTATTTAGTTGTGTAAATTCTACATGGTATCTCATGGGTGATTTGTTAATTGGTGGGGACAATGACATAGTCGTATACATCACTCTTCTCTGTAATGTTTTTTGTGTAGCCCTACTCTGCAAGTAACCAAAATCATTTAGTTTCAAGTACTAGGTCCAAGGGTTAACTATTCCTTCAACATCCTGTGGATGTTTTCCTGCCCTTGTTTTCCTTTGAGACGTACCATTTGGGTGGGGCAGACAACAAAAAGTGCAGATAAATCCTCCTTTGCTCTTACAAGTGAACTGAGGCTCCTTTGGCACAATACCAATCATTTTGAGAGGAAGGGCTTCCATATATGCACTTTTCCATTGGACAAAACAAGGCCACATTTGCCTTTTTGGACAAAAATTGTATGAACCAAACTGACAGACTTAATGATATTCCCGTTTTTCACTGAATGTGAAGCACACTGATACTATGCTTCTGAATATGGGCTTTTTACATAATGCCAATGTTGAATTTATGCATAATCACCATGGCAGCCTCACTTCTGAGACAACATAGGAATATGTTGTTGAAATTAAAAGAATGAAACAAAGGCAACAAGTAGAGAACCACATCAGTGAAAACACCCTCGCTAAAAATGCATGATAAATCTTGTAGCAGTGTGGACAAGTGATCAGGATATAGACACACAAATTTATTTATAATTAATTAATTTCTTTACATATTCCATAAATATTTGATGTCCTAGTGCGTTTCTCTATGTGTGTCCACAATATTAACACAAGTGGCACCTTCTTTGTCCAAGAATATGTTGGGTCCCTATAATACTAGAGATTACCCCATTATTATTGTAGTTGCATCTCTTATTAATATTGTTGTGCCCCCATTATCCCCATATTGTTATTACTGTGCCCCATAGAATCCCTCTATTGTTATTTTTGTGGCTTTCTATTATTATTGTTAGGTCGCCTGGGTTATATTGTGACTCCTTAGAATCCTATATATAGAAAGGAGGTTTTGTCATATGAATCATCCAAGAATTGTTCATTTATGTAATTTAAAGGAGGTTTCCCCTTCGAAGAGGCTGAATTATAAGGCGTTGATCTATCTTTTCTATCTTTTTGTTAGCTGGTTTCATAACATTTGGTATCAGAGCTTTGGATTCTAGGGTTTCGTTGCTCCAAATAGGTCATCGTGGAATTTTCGCTATAACTTTTTTTTCTGCGACGTTTTAGAAGCTAAAAAGAAAAAACCCATTTGAGAAGAAATCGTGTTGAACCTCGGGTCCAAATTTTAGAGATTTTTGTGCTATATTTGTGGAGATATGATCTGAGGAAGTTGGTCTTTTTGCAGACTCCTGAATTACATTCCAAACAGGTGACCTGGGGAAAATCATCATAACTTTCTCTCTGAGCATCGGATTGAAATTTCGTAAGAAGGTACAAAAAGAGGATGGACTGTAGTTTCTTGTATATATTTTTCAGAGCCAAAGGTCGAAACAGTGGCTCGTGGCATGTCGTACAAGTTTGCTCTACTGAACTAGTCTATAATCAGGTTACTATGGGAGATTTCGCATAACTCTTCCTTGGAGAATCCAATTTGTATCAGACTGGTGGCATTGGAAAGAGGACACAAAGGGCTACTGTAAGCCGCAATTTCAGAACTAGATGATCTGAAAGTACAGAGATACATCAGAGGCAATATCAAGCTCTTACAAAGTGAAAAAAGGTGTGTAGATTCTTTTAAATTTTTGCTTAAGATCGGTTTGAAAATTTATTTTGAAGGAATTCAAAGGGCATAGTAGAGCATTATTATCGGTAACTGATGCCCCGAGGAAAGAAAATGAAAACACCTAGTAAGCAACCTGAAAGCTCTAGCATGACTCATGAAGAAGAAGAAGAAATGCTACATGATATATCAAAATTACAAGAACAAGTGAAACAAATGTCACTCTCACAAAAGCTAATAGAAACTAAGATAAATGGCGTGGAATCTAAGATAAAGGGCATGGAAGCTAAGATGGATGATTTGAAGACATATTTGAAGATGGATTTGAAGAGAGACATGGCAGATTTGAAGACAGATTTGACAAATTTTCTACAAGAAATGCTTACTAATGGTGAAAAGGTAGTAAAGGAAACTCATGATGCGAACAAAAGAAATGTTAATCATGATTTCATAGACTCTAATGTGGGATCGAAGACCCACCGTATTCCAAAAATCGATATGAGGAAGTTTGATGGCAAGGATCCCGCAACATGGATATTACAGATGGAGCAATTTTTCGATCTCAATAATGTGTAAAACACACAAAAGGTACGTATTGCAACTTTATATTTGGAGCCAAATCAGTTTGTATGGTATTATTGGCTTTTCTCTCGTAAACAAATTATCACTTGGGCAATTTTTACGGAAGAATTGACAGCACATTATGACGATACAAAAAGCAACACTTTTTTTAGCCAATTGATAAGTCTCAAACAAAAGGGTTCAATAATGGAGCACATTGAGGAGTTCCAAAAATTGAACATAAGGATAAAAAATATTCCAGAGGAGCATAGGATTGATGTGTTCATAGGGACTTTAAAGGATAATATCCAACATGATATTCACCTTTGGGAACCTGATTCATTAGAGAAGGCGTTCAGGTTAGCAACAAAAATGGAAAGCAAAATTATGGCAACCAGGAAGCATACCACTCACAACTATAAAGATGGAAGTGTTTTTGCCCCTAGTCTTCCACAACCTATAAGGTTGACACCACAACAATTGGAAGAAAAAAGAGCAAAAGGGCTTTGTTACAGTTGTGATAGCAAATACACTAAAAGTCATAAGTGTGCTGAGAAGAAATTATTCTACATAGATTGTGAAGAGGAAGAAGAAAAGGAGCAAGAAAGTTCAAAAGAAGAGGATATACTCCAGGAACAAAGCCTAGATAAAGAGGAAATGAATCCGACCATATCTTGTAATGCATTGGCGGGAATTACCACTCCTCAAACCATCAAGATAGAAGGACAAATCAAGAAGAAAAAGGTAATAGTGTTGATTGATTCAGGAAGTACCCACAATTTTATTCATTGTAAGGTAGCAAAAGAATTGAATTGCTTCTTATATCCAGCACCAGAGTGTCAAGTGATGGTTGCAAATGGAGGAACAATAAATTGCTCTCGAAAGTGCCATAATATCAAGCTATCGATGGGAGAATATGTATTGACTAACCCAATGCTTTCCATTCCAATGGGAGGTGTTGATGTTGTACTAGGAGTCCAATGGCTACAATCCTTGGGTACAATAGCTTTTAATTTTCAAGAAGTTTTCATGAAATTTTCTATGGAAGGAAAGGAAGTTGAATTAAGGGGTATTGCAGGGAAACCGGGAAAGATAATCAGCTCTAACGGTATGACAAAGCTTCTAAAAAAGGAACAAAGGGGTGTAATTGCACAATTATGTTCGCTAGATGTTTCCACATTGGAATCATCTATTTCTCTAGATCTCCAAAAAGTCTTGGACAAACATACAAGGTATTTGAGACTCCCGAAGGTCTCCCACCTATTCGTGATCATGATCATGTTATTCATCTGATTCCAGAAAATGTTCCTCCAAACATCAGGCCATATAGATATCCCTATGCCCAAAAGAATGAAATTGAACATATGGTTGCAGAAATGCTAGAGGCTGGTATAATTCAACCGAGTCAAAGTTCTTTCTTTGCTCCAGTAGTATTATTGCACAAGAAGGATGGATCATGGCGCATGTGTCCGGATTATAGGGAGCTCAACAAGCTCACTATTAAAGATAAGTTTCCCATTCCTGTCATTGATGAATTACTAGATGAATTGCATGGATCAATTTACTTCACCAAGTTGGATTTTCATTCAAGATATCATCAAATCAAAATGAAGACTGAAGACATTCCGAAAACAACATTTAGAACTCATGAGGGTCATTATGAATTTTTGGTCATGCCTTTTGGCCTTACCAATGCACCTTCAACATTTCAAGGTTTGATGAATTCCATTTTCAAACCATTCCTTAGAAAATTTGTGTTAGTAATTTTTGATGATATACTAATCTACAACAAGTCTTGGAAGGATCATGTTGAACATGTTGACAGGGTGCTACAACTGTTGGAGGAGAAACAATTATATGCAAAAAGATCCAAATGTTTCTTTGGAGTACAAGAGGTGGAATATCTGGGTCATATTGTATCTCATGAAGGAGTTAAGGTAGACCCTAGAAAAATTAAAGCCATTAAGGAATGGAAAATCCCCACATCCATAAAGCATCTGCGAGGATTTCTCGGGTTGACAGGGTATTATCGCAAGTTGTTAAGAATTATGGGAGAATAGCAGCACCTCTAACAACATTATTAAAGAAAGATGCATTTTCATGGACTCCAGAAGCAACAAAGGCCTTCAAACATCTTAAAGAGGCAATGTGCCAAGCCGTAGTCTTAGCTACACCGAACTTCACAAAACCCTTTATTGTGGAATGTGATGCTTCAGGAAATGGAATTGGTGCTGTTTTAATGCAAGATGAAAGACCCATTGCTTTTGAAAGTCGTCCAATCAAGGGAAAGTTTTTACATAAAGCTATTTATGAGAAAGAAATGTTGGCAATACTCCATGCACTTAAGAAATGGCAACCCTACCTAATGGGAAGACACTTCAAGGTAAAAACGGATCATGATAGCCTTAAATACTTTTTAGAACAAAGATTATCCTCTGAAGAGCAACAAAATTGGGTCACAAGATGTTGGGTTATGACTTTGAAATCACCTACAAAAAAGGGAAGCAAAATGTGGTGGCAGATGCACTCTCAAGAAAGGATGAGGATGTGGAAGCATTGTTGTGCGCCATTTCTATTATCCAACCAGATTGAATAAACAAAGCAAGGGAGGAATGGAAGAATGACGAAGAAGTGTGGGCACTTATTTGAAAGTTACAATAAGATTCCAGTACGTCTGATACATTTAGCTGGCAAAATGATTCTTTATGGTACAAAGATCGCTTATACCTCTGTAAGAATTCTCAATTAAAACAAAAGATTCTTATGGAATTGCACACTTCTCCCTTAGGAGGGCACTCAGGATTTTTAAAAACTTACCACAGGGTTAAGAAGGAATTTTTTTGGGATGGCATTAAATCAGATATTCAAAAATGTGTGGCGGAGTATTTGGTTTGCCAACAAAATAAAGTTGAAACAATTAAGACACCGGGTCTATTACAACCTTTATCCATTCCAAGCCAACGTTGGGAGGAGGTTTCAATGGATTTTATCACAGGTTTACCCAAGTCTGAGGGAAAGACTGTCATCATGGTGGTAGTTGACAGACTTACCAAGTATGCACACTTTTGTGCATTATCACATCCATTTAAAGCCAGTACAATTTCTACTGCATTTATGGAAACAATTCAAAAGCTATATGGAAACCCAAAGATTATTGTAAGTGACAGAGATCCCATTTTCACTGGAAATTTTTGGACAGAATTATTTTCTTGTCTTGGTACTCAGTTAGCTCATAGCTCATCTTATCATCCTCAATCTGATGGGAAAACTAAGATAGTAAACAAATGTTTGGAAGGATATCTTCGTTGCTTTGTATCTGATAAACAGATACAATGGGTCAAATGGTCGCCTCTAGCTGAATGGTGGTATAACACTTCCTTCCATACAACAACAAAAATGACCCCATTTATGGCACTTTATGGCTATCAGCCACCATCCATCACATCATATTTAAGAGAAAATTCTAAGGTTCAAGTAGTGGAACATCACATCGAACATCAACAACAAGTCCTTCAACTCTTAAAGGATAACCTTGTGTTGGCACAGAATAGAATGAAACAACAGGAAAATCAACATCACAGCGAAAGAAGTTTTGATGTTGGTGATTGGGTATTCCTACAACGACAACCATATAAGCAAACGTCTCTCAAGCAAGCTAAGAAGGATAATAAATTATCACCAAAGTATTATGGTCCGTACAAGGTGTTGCAAAAGATTGGTACTATGTCGACAAGCTCCCAGTTCAAACAATATTGCTAGAACTTGACGAGGAAGGAAAAATTATATTGGAACCGAAAGCAGTCATAGAAACAAGAACTCGACAGCTACGAAATCGATGAATTTCAGAGTATCTTATCAAGTGGAAGAACTTATCCATTGAATATTCCACATGAGAGGATGAGAATTTTATATAGAAGCATCCAGAACTACTCAAGCGTTGAGGACAACACTTTTTTGAAGGAGAGGGGCATGTTGGGTCCCTATAATACTAGTGATTACCCCATTACTATTGTAGTTGCATCCTTTATTAATATTGTTGTGACCCTATTATCCCCATATTGTTATTACTGTGCCCCATAGAATCCCTCTATTGTTATTTTTGTGGCTTTATATTATTATTGTTAGGTCGGCTGGGTTATATTGTGACTCCTTAGACTCCTATATATAGAAAGGAGGTTTTGTCATTTGAATCATCCAAGAATTGTTCATTTACGTAATTTAAAGGAGGTTTCCCCCTTGAAGAGGCTGAATTCTAAGGCGTTGATCTATCTTTTCTATCTTTTTGTGAGTTGGTTTCATAACAGAATAGAACACTAGGCAAATCAAACTCCTATCTACCAAGGACTGGGTTTTATCATGTCTCTTCATTTTATGTTGTGAAAGAAGAATGTTTGGGTGGAAAGGGAAAATCCCATAATGAATCGGATTCATGTTTATCATTCTCTTGCAAGGAAGAAGGATTCCAATATCTTAGTAATGCTTGGTTGAATGGGTGAAATTCTTGGGTGAAATAAAGTTCAGAAAATTTATGTAACAACAATCAATTACATACCTCGCGTTGTGTTGTGTTGTAGGGTATCAAATTAAGAGTTTGGTCGAATATCGTCTCGGTCATCCTCCATTCCCACTCTCTGCTCGTGCTTGAGCAATAAAAGTGAGAAGGGTCGTGTCCCCAAAGAAGTAAGTACAACCAAATTCATGACAGTAAAAGGACGTTAACACGACAATAAAAGGAAGTTAATACCCAGGTGAGATTGACTTGTTGAGATGTCATAAATTATAAATAAGTTACAAATTTATTATAGAAGCCTACATAATCATTCAAAGTTTCAAATCAGAAACTGTATTCTAATTTGACTATGAAACATATTTAATAATTGTTTTTGACAAAACAATGTTGAACATCCAATAATTCTTTATAATTAATTGCAGGCATCGTCATATAAACTTAAACTTACTCTAGGCTGGGATGTTTTGGCTAGACGAAGGGATGGAATTGTTTCATTAGCTTCAGAAATCGCTACAAACATATCTGCCTCTACCTTCAATGTAAGCCCCTCAACGTAACCCAATTGACACAGAAGTTTGCACTGAGAATTCCCAACAGAAGAGAACAATATCCCAGTAGGCGTACAAGTACGAGAATGTTGGTCAGACTTCTCTGTTAGAATTAAATGAGAGCACTACTTACTCCATGGATGCTTTGTGGTCTCTCGGCACCAATTCAAATGAGTCATACCTGTGAAATGAAATGAATCACAACTATGAAGGACGAGCCCCACTATTTCACTAGCTTCAGAAATCGTTACAAAAATACCTGCCACTACCTTTAATGTAAGCCAGTTGAGATAGAGGTTTGCACTAAGAATTCCCAGCAAAAGAGAACAATATCCCAACACGAAATTCCCAACAGAAGAGAACAATATCGCAGCAGGTGTACATGCACGAGAACGTTGGCCCGCCTTCTAAGTTAGAATTAAATGAAAGAACTTATAATTAGGTATACTTACTCCCTGCCTTCTTGGTTAGAAATAAATGACAACACTTATAGTCAGGTATACTTACTCCATGAATGCCCTCTGGTCTCTTGGCACCAATTCAAATGAGTCATATCTACTAAATGAAATGAATCACAATTGCAAAGGATGAGCCTCACAAATTGTACAACAAAGTTGACAATGTGAAATGTGAATTAAGAGTCTCACAAAGTGTACAATGTGAAATGTGAATTAAGCTAGGTTTTCAACACCGAATATGGAGATGGGAGGACTATGCAGATGGCAAGTAAGAGGACTATGTAGATGGCATGTGGCACTAGTGCCACCTTCTCTAGACACCGCAAATTAGGAGGACTACTATGTAGATGGAAGGTGGCACTAGTGCTACTTTCTCTAGACACTGCAACATATTCATATAATAAGTAAAGATATTTGGTGAGCATAAATCTCTAAATATTTTTAATCCTTGAAAATGGCTTAAAGCATATCGATTACAATAATCCTTGGTCGAGAAACACACATTTAATAAAATGGATTTCATAAGTGAGCAACATAGATTTAATAAGAAAATGGATTTCATAAGCCAACAACACATATTTAATAGATATAGTTTTTTAATTCATTGTTCTGATCCAACCATATGATATATGGGAAAAGAAAAGGTAATAAAACCACATGCAGTGAAAGTTTGATAATAATAACCATAATGGATAAATAATGATGGATTTACCCATAATTGGAAACTACATTGATAATACTCAACACAAAATAAAAAATTTTCCTAAAATATATTAAATAAGTGGTGGGAGTGAACATATTTTGTGATTGGATTGGGGACTCAGTTGTTGTTGTCTTGTCTAAAGATTGTTAAGAGGATTACATTATAATTATGGGGTGGTCGCAAATAAAGGGTATTCGTAGCGATGTTGATTTGTTCCCACATCACTTTTTTGGTATCAGGAGCGACAAGTTTAATTTGCACATCCACCAGCAGCACTTCCAGATTGGATAGACTGTAACATGTTTCCTCCCACCCCATCTCTTCCTCTACCACCACTTTGTCTCCATCTTTCTTGTATTTCATTCTTCCAACTCAAACACCCTACGAAGATATTGTGCCAAATATGAAAAAGAGATAGCGGAAGGGTCTTCGAATTTCTTGCGAACCACTAAACGCCGAGTGAAGCCATAACACACACAGAGAACTATAGACCTTTACCACAACATGCTCCAAGGTGTTGATTTTTCTCTACAAAATGAGATATATGTGTGAAATTGATGTGTAAATAAGTTCATCTTCAATTTGGAGATGACACGTGTCCTCTTAAAATAAAAATAAATATTCTCTAAATAGAAAAGCAAGGCCCCCTACAATTAAAAACAAAGAATATGATAATTTCATATAAAGTAACTAGAAGTAAAAAAAATATGTGAGTAGGATGTTTAAACCTTATACTTTTCAAAAATATTTTAACATGGTATTTAAATAAATTATTTAAAGATATACGTTAACTCAATTTAATTCAATTCAACGTTGCTTATCACCCATAGACTGATGGAAAAATTGAGTGGGTAAATCAGGTGTTGGAAGACATGTTACGAATGTACGTAATGAAACAACCAATTGAATGGGAAGAATATCTCCATTTGGTTTAGTTTGCGTATAATAACAGCTACCATGAATCACCAAAAATGAGACATTATGAAGTGTTGTATGGAAGGAAATGTAGAACACCTGCTAATTGGTGTAGCCTGGAGGACAAGATGATTTAAGGACCTGATATGTTGGCGAAGATGGAACGAGAGGTGAGAAACGTTCGAAAGAATTTAAAAGCATCCCAGGATAGACAAAAGGCTTACGCAGATAAAAGGAGAACTTATAAAGAGTTCCAGATTGGGGATCATGTTTACGTTCGGATGAAACCCAGGAAAAGCACCTTGCAGTGGGGTAGTTGTGCTAAGTTAGCTCCTCGTTATTGTGGACCCTTCCAAGTCTTGGAAAGAATAGGGTCAGTGGCTTATTAGCTTTCCCTTCCAAGCCATATAAAGGTTCATAATGTATTTCACGTTTCACCGTTAAAGAAATATGTATATGAATCCAGACACATTATTAGCTGGCATGATGTAAAAGTAAGTATGAGCTCAATTCTGAAACATGTATAATCAGTTAAGAAACATATTAACTAATGATGATATTAATGCTTTGGCAGGTCAAACTGGATGGGGAATTTCTGGTATAACCTCTTGTGTATTCTCGATTAGAGAGAAACAATGTTGCGAAAGCGAGCTATCACTCGGGTTAAAGTGCAGTGGAGGTACTTTAGCCCAGAGAAAGCCACTTGGGAAGACAAAATTCTTATGTGACAGGATTATCGTGACTTGTTTTATGGGCTATAATAAACACCAAGGATGATGTTTCGCCAAAGGGAGGGAATATGTAACACACCATAATGGTATTTGAATTAACGACATTTATATTTACATTTGGAAGTTAGAGGAACTTTTGTTAATGTTCACAAACAAGTAATGTTGTTTTATTATTATGATGAAATCTCATAATTCAGGAGGGTAGATCAGTAAACGAATTCTAACCTCCAGACAGTTAGAAATAGTTACACCCCTCTCCTGGAGATAAAATAAGTTTTCAGTGGAGAGGTGGTGGGGGGGGGGGGGGGGGGGGAGGGCGGTTGGGGGGTTATTCTTTTGTTGTTCCGAATGGAAGGAAAGAATGATCTGTAAAACTGGCAGGACACTGCCAAAGAGAGATGTCCCGAGTTGGACTAGAACCAGTGGATAACTCTATTACAGATTAAGATCAAAAAAATTTAGATTGGACTAAAGTCTTGAGGTCTACTATTGAAATCTAATTGTTGTTTATTGTTTGAGTGAAAGCTCAGGGGGAGAAGTGGACGTAATTTCCCTTCTCAAGGTTGGGAGGAACGGTCTCAGCCTTGTTGAATTCGTGAGATTGTGAATTAACAAATAAGTATTTGTACTTGCACATCTATGCAACTATGCATTGGATTTTTATTATCTGTAAAAGGAAAAAGTAATGGATGTAGTAATTGTTTTGTAGGAAAAATATTGTTCCACTGTGAAAGTCATACTGCTGAAAATTACAATGGATGAATTAGATGTTGGTCGAAATGACTGAACTGTATTAGATACTACAAAAAAAAAATAAAAGCATGTTTACTGAAATGAAATGTACATGTTGTGTGGATTGACTTCTTGTTATAAATGTTCCTCTGTTTCTTGCCTAAAAAAAATACTTCAATGCTTGTGCATCTAGTTGTGTTATATGTGTTCATATCATTGGAAAAATTGTAATGGTAGTAATTTTTTTGTTTTATGTATAATATATTTTGGTTTAACATGTTATAGAAAGTTATGCATATATTATGGAAGCTAGCTCTAAGATAATTTATTCAGCGAGGGGTTTGAGAGATTCTTCACTGGAAAAAAGGTGAATGCAAGAATCAGATGGTAAAGCAATATATCCCATAAGATATCTTTAGCCTCATGGATGTTAAAATTTTATTTCTTTTTTTCTTTCTATATTGTTTACAAAAAAT
The DNA here is from genome assembly GCA_031772625.1 of Pinus tabuliformis. Taxonomy (NCBI): domain Eukaryota; kingdom Viridiplantae; phylum Streptophyta; class Pinopsida; order Pinales; family Pinaceae; genus Pinus; species Pinus tabuliformis. The sequence goes on along the minus strand of CM062818.1, from coordinate 439,491,814 downwards.
TATGTATATATCATATAAAGCTATTGAAAAATTAAGTTTTATAGTTAAAAAATTTGAAGTGGTCTCAGTATTTTACTGTTTGGTATTTTTTATGTGTCCAAATCCAACCGAATACAAGTTTATTTTTGTACTCTATATAACTTTCAAAAATACAATTTAAACAATGAAAAATTACACATTGTATTTTACACTCTAAAAGAAGTTTGCACTTAAAGAGATTTTATCTCTCTCCACTCATGTCAAATTTGTGTTTAAGATGGGTTTATACTGGTTAATAGGACATGTCATGACATTACAACATCTCTTCCATACTAGGCTCGAGAGTACAATTAAAAAATTGTTTTGCAAACATTTGAGTGGACCATAACATGAAAGTCTTATTGTAACCTTTGTATAATATAATGTCATGTGGATAACAACATCTCATATATTATGCCATGATTTAAGGATATAGTTCCAATATTCATGCATTATTTTTTAAATAAAAAATAATATAGCTCATATTGAGTTAAATAACATATTTACTATAAGTTATGTCCCACCATAATTTAAGTAAGTTCTTGCAACTATAAATGTGTAGACTTATTAGTTGTTACTATCCACCATGTGTCTAACAATCAATTAATTTATCCACTTCACATCTCAATTTAAGACTATAGGATCACAACACTTGTTTTAATTTATATGGAAAAATAAATGTTAATTTCTAGCTACAATTTATATGTTATATATTTTAATGTGATATGTATATTATATTTTCTTTTATTTAAAAAAAAAATGTCTGTAATTTTATTCATGAAAAAAAATTTACAATATAACAAATTGAATTTTATTATTTTGATTGCTTTTAAATTTTTATTTTAAATTGACTCAACATTACAATGTTTACAATCATTTATAGACACTACAACATCACCCATATTGGGCTCTATATTGCTTTCAACTCTTTTTTTGGAATTTAAAAATGGTTAAAATACTTACATTACACCTACATATCTCTTCTTCTATATTGAATTGTATAACACCTTTGAGCACAATAATATTAACACCAATCTCGATCCATCTTAACTCTAGATCTACAAAAGGGTCAAATATCACAAACTTTTTTGAGAGTACCCGGATCTAGGCTATCAAAAATGCTTTATTTACAATTTTGTTAGTTGGGGATTTTTTCTTTGTTAATTATAAAATATTCTACTTAATAACTATTTAGTCTATTGATTTCTTTGTGTTCTTTTCCAATACACAATTTAACTAACACTTATTTGATCAATAAATTAAAATTTAAAGTGAAATCAATCATATTATTTTGTGAGTAAAGGGACTATCTACTAGTTTGATTCATGGTCGAGCCTTCTTTTAAAAAGAATTAAAAACAACCCATATTTAACTAGCTAAATACCTTGATATGTATGGCAATAGTTAAAACCCTTGCAATTTCCTACAACATAACTATGAAACAACTTATACATTGAAAAATGGTTAAATTAGGACAACAAAAAAACTCTTCACCTAGCAATATATCTTCCAACCCATATTTAGTTGAAATACCTTGATATGTATGGCAATAGTTAAAACCCTTGCAATTTCCTAGAACATCACTATGAAACAACTTATACATTGAAAAATTGTTAAATTAGGACAACAAAAAAACTCTTCACCTAGCAATATATCTTCCAACCCATATTTAGTTAAAATACCTTGATATGTATGGCAATAGTTAAAACCCTTGCAGTTTCCTACAACATCACTATGAAACAACTTATACATTGAAAAATGGTTAAAGTAAGACAACAAAGAAACTCTTCACTTAGCAATATATCCACCCTTGCAGTTTCCTACAACATCACTATGAAACAACTTATACATTGAAAAATGGTTAAAGTAAGACAACAACGAAACTATTCACTTAGCAATATATCTTCCGCTCTGTAACAAACGAAAACTAGGTAAAAAGACAAGGGTAAAAATGAAGAAACTAATATTAATCACAAATTGTAAATTGGCTAAAAATGGAAAACTGTAATTTTTAAAAAACACTATGGACCCTTTTAACTTTGGTACATTATTATTATTGCTTAATTTGACTGTGTAAAAATGTTAAGTGTGTTGCTATGGACCTTTTTAAATTTGCTACATTAGAAAATAATGCCATAGGCTAATACAATAGGAAAAACCATGACCTAAGAATACGAGGGAATAAACCATGGATTGTCAAATTTATAAATTTTATGATTATTATTATTATTGCTTAATTTGAATGTGTAAAAATGTTAAACGTGATGGGACACAACATTACAACGTTTTTCTCATACTAGGTTAGACAACACCTCTAGGGACAATAAACTTTTAAACTCGAGTATTTTTTCATGTTTATTAACTTTATAATATATTTAAAATAACAATGTTTCAAATTCTTACTAAAAGCCTAGTTTAAAGAATACCACGAGTAAACCCATGGGTTAAGAATACAATGGGAAAAAACACGGATTGACAAAATTATTAATTTTATTAGTTACTTTATTTTATTTTTTATTTTTAGATAATTTGATAAATCAAAGCATTAAATAAAGGACTTAAATTTATAATTTGTTTAAAATAATCATGTTTCAAATTCTTAAAAAAATACATTTTAGAGAGTATCATGGGAAAAACTATGGATTGAGAATACTATAGAAAACCCATAATATTATTAATTTCATTTTTATATTTTTTTATTGTATTTTACATTTAATTTTATTGTTATCTAATTTGACTGAGACAAAATGTTTACATAACATACTATAACCTTACCACATCTCTTCCATACTTGAAGACACCTTTCCATACAAATTGTATTATTATTATTATTAACACTATAATTCTTATTTATATTATTCATTTGTACTTATATTAATATTACAATCTTCATATAGTTCTAATATCTCTCATAAAATTAAAATATTAGAATTTTCAGTACTTCTAATATTTCACATAAAAGAACTAATATCTCATATAAAATTAAAAGATCAGAATTTTCAAATAGTTCTAATATTTCAAATAAAATTAATATATATATATATATATATATAAACTCCAAATTAATCATATGTGAACTCCAAATTAATCATTCACTGAACATATCGAAAACATGGTTAATTTATATTTCAGTAAATTTGAATGGACATATTTGTAGCACAACTACAACGACTTGAATGTCAAAGAGCTGTGCAAAGAAACTCTATGTGGGATATGTTCTCATTTACCTTTTAGATCATCTTGTTGAAGAATTTTCCTTTTCTTTATAATTCAAAATTATACATCAATTCTGTTTTATGGTTTTCATTGCCGGAAACAACAGGAAATATCAATGAAATTTTTATATCAATAGAATATGCTCCGAACTCCATTTTTGACGGTAAGAAGCAAGCTATAGAGTGAGTTTGTTTTTTTTTTTTTAGAGAAGGTTGTAAGAAAGAACTGTAAACTCGTTTGGAGGAAGCTATATGAGATAATTTTATGAAGTAGTTTTGTTTTACATAGGGCCCTAGAAAACTCAAACAATAAGTATTTACCAAGATCCCTGTGTGGGGAATGAACAACCATATTTTCAAGTCGCAGCTAGTCTTGGTCAGTGTACTTGAAATGACTTAGCTAACAACTAACAGTCCTAATTAGCAGCACTACAACTAAAAAACTTATTGCAATGTCAAATTAAACTTAGCTAACAGTCCTAATTAACAACACTTCTGCTTAAAAAAACTTATTGCAATATCAAATTATATCAAAAAGTTTTGTTATATTATAAATGGAAAAGTACAAGTGTGAAGCAGTTTCCTTAACTTCTATGATCACAATTTACCATTACTAAAAGTTTCGGAAGGCAAATGATATATCCCACTGGAGCCGCTAGACTGAATAAAAACCCTCTGATGATTTTCAATGTTGACAAAGAGCAGTCCAATTATAGTAGCATAGCTAGTTCCAGGTCTCTATTTTCAAATTTATTCAATTATGCTAATTTATCCGATTATGCATGACTTAGCTAAGGATATAGGGTTTATCCAGGTCAATTAGTGTTCTCATATGTTACTTGTTAGATGTCACCTTAGGAAGTCGGAAGTATGGATTCTCTTTCTTGGGCTTGGTACCTGACCTGACCTAACCCGACCCTCCCTTCCAAGCTCTCTTCCCCATCTATTTCGTTTTCCAAGCTTTATTCCCTATCTCGCTTGAGTCAACTGGTTAATAGCACGATATTATAATACACCCATCTCGCTCATCAAAAGCTAGTAGTATTAGCTCTTGGGCATTAACGAAAACTATTGCTGCTAAATTCAGAATTATTAAAGCCTTAATTAATAAAAGGCCACAAAAAGCCTTCAAAGGATAATAGCTCTGTTTGGCCAGCTCTACTTACTCTTTCTCTGGCTTTGCTAGCTTCAATGCTCCATCTACTTCTGGATCTACACAAAAAATTATCACATAAACCACTGGCTATGGATCTGTAAACTATGTAAACTATAAATATGTTCGACCTAGAACACTTTGTGTTGGATCTTTATCTGGTACAAGAAGGGATACTAGGAAAGAAGCTATTGCGTCTGGCTCTTCTTCTGACTCTGTTCCTGCTGCTAGTAGATATGCTCCTCTATCTGCTGGTTGTGCTAGGACTGAACCTATTGATCCAGTTGCTTCACCACTAGTATCTTAGTAAGTTCCAATATGCTCCTCTATCTGCTGGTGGTGCTAGGTTGTGCTAGGACTGAACCTATTGATCCAGTTGCTTCACCACTAGTATCTTAGTAAGTTCCAATTTCAATTGTTGTCCCACCATTCAGTGGGAAGCAGAGGTACAAGTTGTAGGAAAGGCAGTTGACCTCATTTGGTCAGGGACAGTGAGATGGGGATTCTAAAGTTGGAATTTTCACCACCTAATACAATAACCAATGTGAATATGCTTATGTACCATTGCTCACCAGATACTTATACAAACCAAAAGAAACATTTAATAATGTAAAAAAATATTTAAATTAAATTCATAAGTTGTTATTGATGATATAAAAGCATAAATATTAATGCCAAGTACATACTCTCAATTTCAATATCATTGATTCTTTTAAATCATATAATTATCATAAAGAACAAACATACACCCAATTTCCAAATCAAATACCTAAACATCAAATTCATAAAAAATAAATACTAAATAGTAACGCTCTAGCAGATGCCAACAAACAACAAAAGACAACTCCACAATCGAAATGATTAGGAGCTCAATGACCTCACTGTTGTTAGATGAGTTAGCATTTACAGTTATAAACTAACCAAGAAAGAAGGAATATAACTGACAGGAAACTGAATACAATCACACAAGTAATAACTCAGGATTTACATGGTAAAACCCTGACAGAGTGTCAAGGAAACATCCACGGGGCAAGGGATTGGAATCTCCATTCAATCAATAAATGATTCTCCATACAATAGTTCGGGCATTCATCAGTTTTATATGAGCCTCCTCAGTTACATAACCGATGTTTCGGTATAAAACTAACTTGTTAATAACTAATACATTTTACCCAAATTTACATAATTAGTTGTCAAACTTCCAACAAACTCCACCTTGACAACAATTTTCCTAATCCCTTGCCCATGCCCATTCATCATCTTTTCTGCAAGCCAAGAGAAGCTAAACACCATCGCAGCTTCTCTACTGTAACTGGCTTTGTGAATATGTCTCCACAATTCTCTCGTGTATGGACCTTTTGAAGAGCTACTTTTCTGCCATTGATCACATGTCTCAAAAATGATACCTTACATCAATGTGATTGGTTCTGATAAGCAGGATTTGTAGCCAAATGAATAGCACTTTGACTATCACAAAGTACATTCACTTTCTCCTGCATCCTTCCAATCTCATCAAGTAAACCATTTAACCAGATTGCCTCTTTACTGGCATCTAAAGCAACTATATATTTTGCTTCGGTAGTGGACAATGTAACTGTTTCTTGAAGCTTTGATATCCAACTAATTGCTCCACCTGCAAGAGTAAAGACATAACCTGTAGTAGATCTTCTTTTGTCCAAATCACCTGCATAATCAGCATCTACATATCCACAGACTGATCCTTCACTACCATTAAAGATGATGCAATGGTCACTTGTGCCTCTTAGATATCGAAGCACCCATTTCACTGCTCGCCAATGTTCTTCACCTGGATTTGCCATGAACATGTTGACAGCTCCAACTGCATGTGAAATGTCACGTCTTGTAGATACCATCGCATACATTAAGTTGCCTACAACATTTGCATATGGTACATGAGACATATACTGCTTTTCTTCATCAATTCTAGGACTCAAAACTGAAGAAAGCTTAAAATGGGAAGCTAATGGAACATTAATAGGTTTCACATTGTTCATACAGAACTTTTCAAGTACTTTCTCCACATACTTCTGCTGTGATAACCAAAGCTTACCATTTTTCCTGTCTCTGTGTATCTCCATGCCCAAGATATGTTTTGCTGCTCCAAGATCCTTCATATCAAACGTCCTAGAGATTTGAGCCTTTAACCTGTTGATCTCTTCCATGCTTTTTCTTGCAATAAGCATATCGTCAACATACAAAGCTCAGATAATGAATATGCCATTGAAACTTTTGAATTATACACAATGATCATATTCACTTCTAATAAAGTTTTGGCTCACCATGAAGGAGTCAAACTTCTTGTACCATTGTCTGGGAGACTGCCTCAGACCATACAATGATTTCCTAAGCTTGCAAACTAATCTTCTGTTGTGACCTTGTACAAAACCTTCTGGTTGTTCCATATATAACTCTTCATTCAAATCACCATGTAGAAAAGTTGTTTTAACATCTAACTGTTCTAACTCAAGGTTAAGTAATGCAGTTAGTGCCAACACAGTACGAATAGAAACAAGTTTTACAACTGGTGAAAAAATCTCATGAAAGTCGATACCTTCAACCTGAGAATATCCTTTTGCTACCAGTCTCGCCTTATACCTTTCGATACTTCCATCAAATTTCCATTTCAGTTTGAAGACCCACTTGCATCCAACAACACTTCTCCCTTCAGGAAGTTCTACAAGATCCCAGGTATTGTTCTTGGCTAAGGAATCCATTTCTTCTTCCATAGTTGTTTTCCATTTTTCGCTATATGTATCATCTACTGCTTCCTGATAAAAAGAAGGTTTCCCATCTTCAGTAATCAAAGCAAAAGATGAAGCAAAATCTTCATACCTTTTGGGAGTTTTTCTTTCCCTTGTAGACCTTCTTAGAGTGACTGGTTGCTGAACTAGTTCAGAAACTTCAACAGCTTCCTTTGTATCTTCAACACCTTTTTCTCCAAAAGTCTCTTTTTCCTTTTGACTGTCAATGAAAGGTCTAGCCTCCAACTGAACTTGTTGATTTGGCGATATATGTTCCTATTCAATTCTTTCAACATTTGATTTTAAAAGAGAAGATTCATCAAATGTTATATCTCTACTAATGACTATCTTCCGTGATGTAGGATCCCACAACCTGTATCCTTTCACTGCATAGTCATACACAACAAAGACATAACATTTCGATTTTGAATCTAATTTTGAATGCTGATTTTTAGGAATAAGAGAATAAGTATCACAACCAAATATCCTTAAATGTGAATAATCACAAGACTAACTTGTCCAAACCTCTTCAAGAATTTTAAATTAATTGCTACTGAAGGTGATTTGTTAACTAAATAACAAGCAGTGGATACTACTTCTGCCCACAACTCCTTTTGCAAGTTAGCATTGCTGATCATGCTTCTGGCTCTTTCCATAAGAGTCTGATTCATACGTTCAACAACACCATTTTGCTGAGGAGTATAAACAACAATTTTGTGTCTAATAATTCCTTCATCCTTACACTATTGTTCAAATTCTATTGAAGTGAATTCACCATCATTGTCAGTTCTTAAACATTTAATTGATTTGCTTGTTCTTTTCTCTACCATTGCTTTAAATTTTTTAAAGACATTGAATACATCAGCTTTCTTTTTTAGCATAAAGACCCAAACTTTACAGGAGAAATCATCAATAAACGTTAAAAAATATAGAGCACCTCCATATGATACAAAATGAGATGGTCCCCACAGATCAGAATGAATATATTCTAAAATATCCTTACTATTATGATTTCCAGTTTTAAATCTCTATTTACACTATTTTCCATACACACAATGTTTACAGAAATCTAACTTCAAAGATTTTAGATCGGGAAGCGATTTACATTTCATTAGTATCTGAAGACCTTTCTCGCTTATGTGACCCAATCGTTGATGCCATAGACGAGTACTTGCTTCTTCTTTTTCTGACGCAATCATTGCTTCATTGATCTGAGTACTTCCTTTGAGTCTGTAAAGATTTCCGACCTTTTCTACCTTCATAACAACTAGGGTGTCTTTAAAGACTTTCAGCACGCCATTCTGACCTGTAAAATTATAACCATCTGAATCCAACACTCCCAAAGAAATCAATTTTTTCTTCAAATCAGTTACGTGTATAACACTAGTTAATGTTCTAACTATGTTATCATACATTTTAATCCTGATATTTCCCATCCCAACAGTCTGACATGATACATTATTACCCATAAACACAGAATGACCATTTACATTTCCGTACGAAGTAAACCAATTTCTGTGTGGACACATGTGATGAGAAGTACCAGAGTCTAATAGCCAGCTTTCTAAACCCTGAGAGACATTACATACAGGTGAGGTTTCATCTATCATACATAATTCTTCAACAGATAAAACTTCGTCTATCATACCTGAATCGACCTGATTTGCTTCCTTCTTCGGGTTATCAAATTCTTTTCGTTTCCAACAATCTTTCTTCAGGTGTCTAATTTTATTGCAGTGCCAACATTTTGCCTTACACTTCTTTCCCTTCGATTTAGATCTGGAAGACCCCCTTGTTTTTTCTCCTCTTTCCTTTAACTATCCTCTAGCTATCATGGCTTCTGATGTAGTTGTTTCAGTACTGGATTTCCTTCGTACTTCTTCAGACAAGAGAGCTCCCACAACTGATTCAAATTTCAAAGAATCCGCGGTGCTCAAGCTGATTGAAGTTACGCAGTAATCCCATGATTGGGGCAGAGAACACAACGAGGTTATAGCTTTGTCTTCTTCCTGAATTTTAAATTCCATATCTATTAATTGGCATATATGTGTATTAAAAACATTCAAATGTTCTGCAACTTTTGAACCCTCCATTCGAACACTATACAGTTGTCTTTTCAGATAAATTCTATTGGTTAATGACTTTGTCATATATAGTTTTTCCAGTTTTTCCCATAACCCTGAAGTTGTACTCTCTTCAACAATGTTGAAGAGAACTTCATCCGCCAGGCATAACCTGATGGTACCGAGAGCTCGGGCATCCCAGTCTGAACTAGTGATGGTTGCAGGTTTCTTATTTGCTCCATCCAATGCCTTGTGCAACCCTTGTTGCACCAGTAAATACCTAACTTTCAGTTTCCAAAGAGAAAAATTGCTCTTTCCGGTGAATTTCTCCACCTCGAATTTTGCATTCGACATCTTGGCCATTTTTCCTCCTAGGGTTTCTCAGCTAGGTTTCCTCCTTTCTAAAAAATTTTGAGTTTTTTTTTAATAATTTGAGCCTGGAGCCTATTTACAAATTTAAAATTTGAGCCTAGAGCCTGTTTACAAATTTCTGAATCTCCCCTTAAAAAAAAACTTCGATCCAGATTTCAATTTTCTAAATTCTGTTTATCTTTCTCAGAGATTTATTCAAAACAGATTTATGAATCTCCCCTTTAAGGAAAAACCTGATTTTGATTTCAATTTTCTGGATTTTGTTGTCTTTCTCAGGAAAAAAACTAATTTCTGGAAAAAAATTCCACTGGTTTTTTCCCAAATTAAAAAATTTCTAGAAACTTTGCTTTTGAAGAAAAGAATATTTTCTTTCACAAATACCCAGATTCAGATATACCCGAATTACTTCAGCAATCTCCTTGACGGCTCTAGCAGCAACATTCAATGACAACTCTTCCTCTTTGCTCCAGCATGCACCACGAAGGCTCTTCCTCTCTGCTCCTTGCAAACTTCATGCAGATGGTTTTGGTCTTCACACGCAGAGATCTCAACGGCTCCCTCTCTGCTCCATCACGCACCACGCAGGCTCTTCCTCTCTGCTCCATCACGCACCATGCAGGCTCTTCCTCTCTGCTCCAGCATGCAAACTTGACAGAGCCTCCTCGCTCCTCCTTGCAAACCGTGTCACCTCTGGTTCAATGGCTCTTCCACGCAGAGAGTAATGGTTTGGCAACGCAGACCACATCGCAGCAGTGTTGCCCTTCACGCAAGGGCAGGAGCTTCCTCGATGGGTTCTGGTTTGACAGTGCAAACCCCACACATGCCTCGGGCAGACGACTGATTTCTTTAACACTAGTGTTTTCCAACTCAACACAACTCATTTGCTCTGCCTGTTCGGAAATCGCAAATGATATAAAGCTTGCCATTAACATATAATGGCTCTGGAGATGAAATTCATCCGTCAGAGGTAAAATTTAGCACTCACAACTTCACCAACAATGGATAACCATAAAGCAAAACCCTCGTTCGGTCTAAATTTGCAGCTTCACGTACTGTGGTTTCTGGCTCTGATACCATTTGTTGTTAGATGAGTTAGCATTTACAGTTATAAACTAACCAAGAAAGAAGGAATATAACTGACAGGAAACTGAATACAATCACACAAGTAACAACTCAGGATTTATGTGGTAAAACCCTGACAGAGTGTCAAAGAAACATCCACGGGCAAGGGCTTGGAATCTCTATTCAATCAATAAATGATTCCCCATACAATAGTTCAGGCATTCATCAGTTTTATATGAGCCTCCTTAGTTACATAATCGATGTTTCGGTATAAAACTAACTTGTTAATAACTAATACATTTTACCCAAATTTACATAATAAGTTGTCAAACTTCCAACACCCATACATTAATAACCAAAAACTCCAAACAATAATGACAAAAAATGAAACACCAAAAGATGAATGAAAATGTCGGGTTCTTATTTTGTAAGAAATTCAGAGGTTTATGGCTTTTTTTAATAATTTGAACATTTTATTGACAAGATGGGCCACAGTTAGGCTTCATGCACAGGGATTCTTTTTTTGTTTTACTTTTAATTGAAATTTGCATTTGAACTTCTAAGTCAGGGGATTCTTTTTTTGTTTTACTTTTAATTGAAATTTGCATTTGAACTTCTAAGCTAGGGGATTCTTTTTTTGTTTTACTTTTATTTGAAATTTGCATTTGAACTTCTAAGCCATGGGAACAAATTCATGCCCCTCTATAGCCGTGTGGAGCTTCAGAGAATCCTCAGGAAATGTCTGTCACTTCCAAATTTCAAGGAGAATAATGCTTTGTAAAGTGAGATTTTACTAATTTCGAAAATCTTAGTAATTTCAAGGACCATGACTGCTATGCAAAGAAATCAGTTTGTTAGAAAAAAATGACTTAATCAGATTCTACTAATTTCAAAAAATATTACTAATTTCAAGGACCATGACTACTATGCAAAGAAATTAGTTTGTTAGAAAAAATGACTTAATCATTGGCCAACACTAGTACACACACAACACTAGTACACACATAACACTAGTATACACAGAACATCATGAACTCAAAAAGGCTGCCAATTTTTAACAAAGGAGTGACACATTATCAACAAAGGAGTCACACATTATCACAAGACCCATGTTCAACACCTGTTAGTCATAAATAATCAATCATACACCTTACTACAAGAACTATGTCTGGCATGGTATTGTGACACACGAACAATACCATGAGAAAATCCATATAAAAATATAAAACATTGTAATTTGGCAAAACCATATTTCCGACAAAGTTTATGACACTATGCCATGACATAATTAAATATATCTCACCATCCTGCAATAATCATCGACAATCATAAAGCAACGAGTCAAAAGACACACAACAATGGTAAAGCAACAAGTCAAAAGATGCACAACGAAGAGAATTTTGTATTTAAGCAAAATCAACATTCCCATTTTGTTTACAAGATTATGCCATGGCAAAATAAACTAGAATGCCAAATTGTTAATGATGCAGGAGCATCCAACTAAGGGCAGCATGACCGGGTGTTGGTCTTAGCTAAGGAGGACAAGTTCAATGTCTTTTAGTTTCATTTACATTTACTGAATAAAACAATGTCTAGAAACTAGTTTTTTATTTTTATTATTAGTTAAGGAATATTAGGAACAGTACAGTTAGGATAGTGTCATTACAGTTACGTTGTTCTGTCATTTCTTAATCCATTTTATAGCTGTCTGTTCATAAAAAAATATAATATTGTAAATCCTACAGTACAACAAAACCCAACATAGTCATCAATTATGTAACTATAAAAGTAAATGAAGGGCAACCAAGAACAGTTCAAGTAACTGTCTAAATACAATACAAAAACCAATGTAATACATTCTGGAGGGGTTCAATGCATGAGAAGAGAAATACAATAAAGAGAAAGTAATTTTTCATCCGAATATTTGAATCCATTTGTAATAGTTTGTCCATGACATTCATTTACTTTCATCTAACTATTGAGTATGCAAACTAAATAGCATTGTGCGTTCCTATCTATTGTATTTTTGTTTCCCTTCTATTAAACAGAGAGAGCAAACGGAGAAACCAAACGAGAATTCCGAGCACGAAGTTCGGGAAACAACCACAACGGAGTCCAAGTAAACGAAAGCAAACAACATTACGAGTAGTTCTGAATCGAATGAGAATATAATCACTAAATAACGACCCCAAAACAGAGGTAAACGGATTACACAAATTTTTTTCCTGTTAATTCCTTTTATAACCAAAATATTTGTATACATTCAAATAGTCTCGAATACTCAGTTAAGAATAGAGGAAAAGGTATCACGATATAGAAAAACCCTGAAAGTGAAGGTTTAGTCAGCCACCATAGAAAGGCAGATAAAAATTACAAGTGTTCAGAGCACAGTCGAAATTTATATACAAATTGAATTCCAGGTCGCACAACAACAAGGATAATCAAACGAAGGAGTACTGGGACTTTGTCCAGTAACCTGACAGAGACAACCAAACTATAAATTAACAACAGTAGTAGAGAATGACCCTACTGGAGCCATTGCTCGTAGCAATTACGTAGACCACGCCTGGGAACAAACGCTCACTTGCACAGTGAGCCAACGGAGTACTGTCAGTCAAATGTATGTTGAGTACAGCCAGGAAGTAGCAAAATAAAAAGAGAATTGAAAGCACAGTTAGGAAAATCGTTTACCTGAACGGCATTTGCATTGGAGGAGTGAAACCCCACTGAGCCATAGTCAACGGTGAAACCCTGCAGACCAAGAAGTGAACATTGTTAGTGCTGAAGAAAACTGAAGAGGGTAAGAAATAGCATCAAGGAACAGCTTACCTTACCAAGACCACGACATTGTGGAAGCCACTGTGACTGCGACCTGTTAGAATACAGAACAGTCATCCATCAACCATAAGTTAACAACTAGAAAGACTGTAATAGAACGAAACAATGGAACAGGGGAAAGTATAATAACCAAGCAGACACAAACAACAATAACCATCTCACACAGACAAAGAAACCTTCCATACAGTGCCCAGGAAACTAGGCGACGAAGCCACAAGTGCAAGCAGAGATATCTCGCCAATGGACAAAAGAACTCATAGCTGGGCGCACACAGAACCTTGCCGCCAAGTTCTACATAGTCGCAACACAAACCCTCATTGCAGGTATAAACCCTCATCGTAGCGAAAACACAAATGAGAAATGAACGAATGACAAAGAACCGAGGGTTTTGGTAACAACAAAGAGTGGGAAAACAGTAACCGAGGTGAGTACAGCCAGCAGACCATCATTGAATTCCGACATAAATGCCAACAAACAAATATCTAGAACAATCATTCGTTTAGAACCTAATCAAATGTAATAACCCCCGATTATTTGCTAATCATACAATTGTTGATTAAAGCGTTGGTGCACTATTATTAATAGTATTAAAATATAAGTAAAGGGCTGGTCCCATCATAGTGGTATCAGAGCAAGATTTAGAGTTTTCCTGAGAGATGGAAGTTGGAAGACGAGGACGTGGAAGAGGTGCTCGGAGAGCAGCAGAGGAAGGATTGGGGAGGAAATCAGGATCCTTACTACCCGTTTGGAGGCAGTTGAAGTAGGAAGGAGAAGGGATCCATAGTTAGGAGATGACAGTGAAGAATAAGCCATAGTGACAACAGATGGATCGGATGAAGAAGGGCCGGAAATGAGATTGTTGAGGTCGGTCCTATTGGCTAGTGGCAATCCTAAACCAGAAATCCCAAATTATGATGGCAGCTTATCCACAGAAGTTTTGCTGGACTGGATCAACGAATTGGACAAATATTTTGAGTGTGAAGAGGTCAGTGATGATTGGAGAGTTAAGTTCACTGCAGCAAAGCTGAAGGGACACGCAGCCCTGTGGTGGGACAACGTCCAAGCGGAGAGAAGAAGGATGAACAAGTTGCCAATAAAGAAATGGCTAAGGATGGTGGCCAAGTTGAAGGGCAGATTTCTTCCCAAGGATTACAAGATTGCACTGCATCGGTAAGTGCGGAATTTGAAACAAAAAGAGATGACAATGAGAGAGTATATTGAAGAATTCTACCGGGTAAATTTAAGAGCTGGTTATACAGAGGACACCCCGGAGAAAACAACAAGTTATGTAAATGGTTTGAGATTGGAAATATTAGATGAAATCAACATTCTTTCCCTGAAAAATATAGAAGAAGCATACCAGAGTGCCATGAAGGCAGAGGAGAAGATCACCAGAAAACAAAATTCTAGGAGAGGACGGGGAACTGGCAGAGGAAGAGGATAGTCTTATGGCAGAGGACGAACTACCAGCAATAGTGAAGAAGGCAGCAGTTCCAAAAATTCTGGGATAGCAGGAAAAGGAGATAACACTAGAGGTGGTAGGGCATATCAGCGAGGAAGAGGAAATGGCCGAGGCAGAGGAGCTAACTATCAGTGCTACATGTGCCACAAGTCGGGGCACAGATCATATGAGTGTCCTGAAGTGGAACAAGCTAGTCAAAGAGGGGCATATGTTGCACAGCCAGAGGAAGTAGAGGCACCTCCCCAGGAAGCAGAAAATGTGCCAAAAACAGGGGAAGCCTTAGTTCGGAACAAAGTGTCACTGAAACCAGCCAAAAAGACAACTGAACAAACTTAAAGGAAAGCATTGTTCCGAACAGTTTGTAAGTCGCACGGAAAATGCTGCAAGCTTATTATTGACAGTGGGAGCACGGATAATCTGGTTGCCACAAAGATGGTAGAGAAGTTGGGTTTGAAGCGACTAAACCACCCCACTCCTTACAAGGTATCGTGGTTGCAGAAAGGCCATGAGCTATTGGTGGACGAACAGTGTGAAGTTGAGTTCCATATTGGCAGGTATAAGGATAAGGTTATTTGTGATATTATGCTGATGGACGTACATCATATACTGCTAGGAAGGCCATGGCAGTATGATCGGAAGGTAGTGCATGACGGGAAGACGAACTGTTATAAGTTTGTCAAAGATGGGATCAAGCACACAATTGTGCCCATCAAGGAGGAGGAGACAGCAGAAACAAGCGGGACGAGAGTGTTACTAATGGGTGGAAAACAGTTTTTGAAGCATATTGAAGATAGTGAAGTAAACTATGCTATTGTGAGAAGAGCAAAAACGGTGTTGTTACACATAGAGGTATCAGATTTGCCTGCGGAAATTCAGCAAATGCTACATGAATTCAACGATATAGTAGTGGACGACTTACCAGATAAATTGCCTCCCAAGAGAAGTATAAGTCATCATATTGACTTTATACTTGGAGCAAGTCTATCGAATAAGGCAGTGTATCGGATGAGCCCTAAAGACAATGAGGAAATTAGAAAACAGGTGCAGAAATTGCTAGATAAAGGGATGATAAGAGAGAGTTTGAGCCCCTGCACAGTTCCAACAGTTCTCACTCCCAAGAAAGGAGTAGAATAGTGAATGTGCATAGATTCGAGGGCCATCAATAAAATTACCATTAGGTACAGATTTCCATTGCCACGGATGGATGATATGATGGACTGCATGAGCGGGGCAGCATATTTCTCAAATATTGATTTAAATAGTGGGTATCATCAGATTCGAATCAGGGAAGGGGATGAGTGGAAGACAACCTTCAAGACCAATGAAGGACTATATGAGTGCCTGGTAATGCCATTCGGACTAAGTAATGCACCCAGTACCTTTATGTGGCTGATGAACGAAATGCTGAAAGAGTTCATTGGAAAATTTGTAATAGTGTACCTTGATGATATATTAATTTTCAGCAAGACAAGGGAGGAACACTTTCGACATGTTCGAAGTGTGCTGGAAAAATTGCAGCAGAATAAGCTGCTGATAAATCTGAGAAAATGCACTTTTCTGCAAAAATAATTGGTTTATCTAGGTTTTGTGATTGCAGAAAAAGAGTTGAAGATGGACCCAGAGAAGATTGTAGCAATTGTCAACTAGCCATCCCCAAAAAGTCTGTTTGAGGTACGTATTTTTCATGGGCTGGCAAGTTTTTACAGTAAATTTATAAGGAATTTTAGTGAAATCTGCGCACCTATGTTGGACACTATAAAGAAGGCAAGTCAACCTTTTCGTTGGACCGAGGCAGCAGAAAGGAGTTTTCAGCTACTGAAGAAGAAGATCACAGAAAGACTGATCCTGAGATTGCCAGATTTTAAAAAGCTTTTTCAAGTTCGTTGTGATGCAAGCGGTACAACCATTGGAGCTGCACTTAGCCAAGAAGACAAAACTGTTGTGTTTTTCAGCGAGAAGTTGAATGAAAGCAAGTAGAAGTATTCATCCTACGACAAGGAATTCTATGCTATCGTCTAAGCACTGAAGCATTGGAGACACTATCTGTTGGGGAATGAGTTTGTTTTATTTTCGGATAATTCTGCACTGCAATATGTGATGCAACAACATAAGCTGAATCACAAGCATGCTAAGTGGGTTGAATATTTGCAGAGTTTCACCTTTGTGTTGAAACACATTAGCGGGCAGGAGAGTACGATACAAGTGCTGGGCTTTGAGCATTTGAAAGACTTGTATCAGACCGACACAGATTTCAAAGAGGCTTATGAAGCCTGTCAGAATCCTTTGCTGAGAAACAATAGTCCATGGTTGGACTATAACTTGCAGAAGAAGCTATTGTTTAAAGGGGGACAGCTATGAATTCTTGATTGTTTAATGAGAGAGAATATCATTCGGGAGAAGCACAGTGGAGGTCAAGCCGGACATTTCGACATAGACAAAACATTAGAGCAACTCAACCATTTTTATTATTGACAAAAAATGCGAAGGGATGTGCAGAGATTTGTGACCAGATGTAAAGTGTGTCAGTTGGCGAAAAGACACAGTCAGAATACGGGACTCTACACACCATTGCGCATTCCAAGTAGACCATGGGGCTCAGTCAGCTTGGACTTTTTCTTGGGTCTACCAAGGACGCAACAGGGTTATGATTCAGTGATGGTAGTAGTAGATTGGTTTTCAAAGATGGCACATTTCATCCCTTGCAGAAAAACCAGCGATGCCACTCACGTGGCCCACTTGTTCTTTACAGAGATCGTCAGGCTACATGGCCTACCTAAGTCCATTCTTTCTGACAGGGATGTGAAGTTTACAGGGCACTTATGGCGCACCTTGTGGAAGAAGATGGACACGAAGTTAAGTTTCAGCTTTGCTTATCACCCGCAGAGTGATGGGCAAACAGAGGTGGTAAACAGGGGCTTGGGGAACCTGCTACGAAGTTTGATCGGGGAAAACTGACAAATGTGGGATCAAGTACTTGCCCAGGAAGAGTTTGCTTACAATGACTCGCCCAACCGCAGCACGGGTTACAGTCCTTTTCAGATCTTTTATAGCATGCATCCTCGCGGAGTGCATGAGTTACGAGATCTAGGACAGTAGGAAAGACGGAGCGCTGATGGGGAAGATTTCGCCAAAGCAATGAATGATCTACACAAGCAGGTGAAAATGAAGTTGCAGGATAACAGTCAAAAATACAAGCAGCGCGCAGATTTGAAATGATGAGAGGTACAATTTAATGTGGGGGATGAAGTCCTCGCACATTTGCGCAAGGAGCGTTTTCCTAGAGGTGCATACAACAAATTGAAGTAAAAAAAGATAGGCCCCTGCAAAATTCTCCAGAAATTTTCAGCAAATGCTTATGAATTACAGCTGCCACCAGGAATAGGCACCTCGCCCTTCTTCAATGTCGCAGACCTGTTTCCATATACTGCAAGTCCAGAGGAAGACAACATAGCACGGCCTACACGGGACACACAGGAAGGGAGTGAGACTTGGATGAGACAAATGCCTTATGCTCAGCCCCTCGAGATCGAGAGGACCCTCGACACTCAGGTGGCCAAGTGAACTCGGTGGAAAGAATATCTGCAATATCTGGTAAAGTGAAAGAACTGTCCCATTGAGGAAAGTTCGTGGCTTAACGCCAGACAGATAGAGCAGACGGCTATTCAGTCAAGAAGCTCATGGACTGGAGTCATGAATTCTTCTTACCCCGGGAGCCTGATGCAGGAGCATCCAGCTAAGGGCACCATGACCGGGTGTTGGTCTCAGCTAAGGAGGACAGGTTCAATGTCTTTTAGTTTCATTTACATTTATTGAATAAAACAATGTCTAGAAACTAGTCTTTTATTTTTATTATTAGTGAAGGAATATTAGGAACAATACAGTTAGGATAGTGTCATTACAGTTACGTTGTTCTGTCATTTTCTTAATCCATTTTACAGTTGTTTGTTCATAAAAAAAATAATATTGTAAATCTGACAGTACAAGAAAACCCAGCATAGTCATCAATTGTGTAACTATAAAGGTAACCGAAGGGTAACCAAGAACAGTTCAAATAACTGTGTAAATACAATATAAAAACCAATGTAATACATTCTGGAGGGGTTCAATGCATGAGAAGAGAAATACAATAAAGAGAAAGTAATTTTTCATTCGAATATCTAAATCCATCTGTAGCAGTTTGTCCATGACATTCATTTACTTTCCTCTAACTATTGAGTATGCAAACTAAATAGCACTGTGCATTCCTATCTATTGTATTTTTGTTTCCCTTCTAGTAAACAGAGAGAGCAAACAGAGAAACCAAACAAGCGTTCCCAGCATGCAGTTCCGGCAACAACCACAACAGATTCCAAGTAAACGAAAGCAAACAATATTATGAGCAATTCAGAATCAACTGAGAATATAATCATTGAATAAAGACCCCAAAACAGTGGTAAACGGATTACACAATTTTTTTTCCTATTAATTCCTTTTATAACCAAAATATTTGTATACATTCAAACAGTCTCGAATACTCAGTTAAGAAGAGAGGAAAAGGTAACATGATATAGAAAAACCCTGAAAGTGAGGGTTTAGTCGGCCACCATAGAAAGATGGACAAAAATTACAAGTGTTCAGAGCACAGTCGAAATTTATATACAAATTGAATTCCGGGTCACACAACAACAAGGATAATCAAACGAAGGAGTACTGGGACTTTTCCCAGTAACCTGACAGAGACAACCAAACTATAAATTGACAACAGTAGCAGAGAATGACCCTACTGGAGCCATTGCTCGTAGTAGTTATGTAGACCACGCCTGGGAACAGACCCTCACCTACATAGTGAGCCAACGAAGTACTGTTAGTCAAATGTATGCTGAGTATAGCCAGGAAGTAGCAAAAGAAAAAGAGAATTGAAAGCACAGGCAGGAAAATCGTTTACCTAAAGAGCATTCATGTTGGAGGAGTGAAACCCCACTGAGCCACACTCAATAGTGAAACCCTGCAGACCAAGGAGTGAACATTGTTAGTGCCGAAGAAAACTGAAGAGGGTAAGAAATAACATGAAGGAACAACTTACCTTGCCAGGAGTGCGATGCTGAGGAAGCCACCGTGACTACGATCTGTTAAAATACAGAACAGTCATCCATCAACCATAAGCTAAAAACCAGAAAGACTGTAACAAAAAGAAACAATGGAACATGGAAAGGTATAATAACCAATTAGACGGAAATAGAAATAACCCTCTCACACAGATGAAGAAACCTTCCATACAGTGCCCAGGCAACCAGGCGACGAAGCCACAAGTGTAGGCAGAGATATCTCGTCAACGGACAAAAGAACTCATAGCGAGACGCACACAGAACCTTGCCGCCAAGTTCTACACAGTCGCAGCACAAACCCTCGTTGCAGGTATAAACCCTCATCGTAGTGAAAACACAAATGAGAAATGACTGAATGACAAAGAACTGAGGGTTTTGGTAAAAACAAAGAGCGGGAAAACAGTAACCGAGGCGGGTACAACAAGTAGATCATCATTGAATTCCGAAATAAATGCCAACAAACAAATATCCAGAACAATCATTTGTTTAGAGCCTAATCAAATGTATTAACCCCCGATTATTTGCTAATCATACAATTGTTGATTAAAGCATTGGTGCATTATTATTAATAGTATTAAAATATAAGTTACGGGATGGTCCCATCATAGTGGTATCAGAGCAGGATTTAGAGTTTTCGTGAGAGATGGAAGTTGGAAGACGAGGACGTGGAAGAGGTGTTCGGAGAGTAGAAGAGGAAGGATTGCGGGAGGAAATCAGGACCCTTACTGCCCGTTTGGAGGCAGTTGAAGCAGGAAGGAGAAGGGATCCAGAGGTAGCAGATGACAGCGAAGAAGAAGCCATAGTGACAACAGATGGGTTGGATGAAGAAGGGCTAGAAATGAGATTGTTGAGGTTGGTCCTATTGGCTAGTAGCGAGGGTAAACCATAGATCCCAAATTATGACGACACCTTGTCCACAGAAGTTCTGCTGGACTGGATCAGTGAATTGGACAAATATTTTTAGTGTGAAGAGGTTAGTGAGGATCAGAGAGTTAAGTTCGCTACAACAAAGCTGAAGGGACACACATCCCTGTGATGGGACAGTATCTAAGCGGAGAGAAGAAGGATGAACAAGTTGCCAATAAAGAAATGGCCAAGGATGGTAGCCAAGTTGAAGGGCATATTTCTGCCCAAGGATTACCAGATTGCATTGCAACGGCAAGTGCAGAATTTGAAACAAAAAGGGATGACAGTGAGAGAGTATATTGAAGAATTCTACCAGGTAAATTTAAGAGCTGGCTATATAGAGGACACCCCGGAGAAAACAACAAGGTATGTAAATGGTTTGAGATTGGAAATATTAGATGAAATCAAAATTCTTTCCCCGAAAAATATAGAATAAGCATACCAGAGTGCCATGAAGGCAGAGGAGAAGATCACCAGAAAACAAAATGCTAAGAGAGGACGAGGAACTGGCAGAGGAAGAGGACAGTCTTATGGCAGAGGACGAAATGGCCAGCAATAGTGAAGAAGGTAGCACTTCCAAAACTTTTGGGACAGCAAAAAATGAGACATCACTAGAGGTGGCATGCCATATCAGCGAGGAAGGGGAAATGGCCGAGGCGAAGGAGCTAACTATCAGTGCTACAGGTGCCACAAGTGGGGGCACAAATCCTTTGAGTGTCCTGAAGCGGAACAAGCTGGTTAAAGAGGGGCGTATGTTGCACAGACAGAGGAAGCAGAGGCACCTCGCCAGGACGCAGAAAATGTGTCAGAAATAGCGGAAGCCTTAGTTCTGAACAAAGTGTTGCTGAAACCAACCAAAGAGACAGCTGAACAAACTCTAAGGAAAGCATTGTTCCAGACAGTTTGTAAGTCGCACGGAAAATACTGCGAGCTGATTATTGACAGTGGGAGCACGGATAATCTGGCTACCACGAAGATGGTAGAGAAGTCGAGTTTGAAGCGGCTAAACCACCCCACTCCTTACAAGGTATCGTGGTTGCAGAAAGGCCACAGTTGTTGGTGGACGAACAGTGTGAAGTTGAGTTCCATATTGGCAGGTATAAGGATAAGGTTATTTGTGATATTATGCTGATGGACGTATGTCATATACTGCTAGGAAGGCCATGGCAGTATGACCGGAAGGTAGTGCATGACGAGAAGACGAAATGTTATAAGTTTGTCAAAGATGGGATCAAGCACACACTTGTGCCCATCAAGGAGGAGGAGATAGCAGAAACAAGCGGGACGAGAGTCTTACTAACGGGTGGAAAATAGTTTTTGAAACAGATTGAAGATAGTGAAGTAAACTATGCTATTGTGAGAAGAGAAAAAACAGAGCTGTTACACACAGAGGTGTCAGATTTGCCTGCGGAAATTCAACAAATGTT
Organism: Pinus tabuliformis; assembly: GCA_031772625.1. Lineage (NCBI taxonomy): Eukaryota > Viridiplantae > Streptophyta > Pinopsida > Pinales > Pinaceae > Pinus > Pinus tabuliformis. The sequence continues at coordinate 439,469,452 of CM062818.1, read as the reverse complement.
GCATGAATTCAATGATATACTAGTGGACGACTTACTAGATAAATTACTGCCCAAGAGAAGTATAAGTCATCATATTGACTTTATACCTGGAGCAAGTCTACCAAATAAGGCAGTGTTTTGGATGAGCCCCAAAGACATTGAGGAAATCAAAAAATAGGTGTAGGAATTGCTTGATAAAGGGCTGATAAGGGAGAATTTGAGCCCCTGCGTAGTTCCAAGAGTTCTCGCTCCCAAGAAAGGAGGAGAACTGCGAATGTGCATGGATTCGAGGGCCATCAATAAAATTACCATCAGGTACAGATTTCCACTGTCACGAATGGACGATATGATGGACTGCCTGAGCGAGGCAACATATTTCTCAAAGATTGATTTAAAGAGTGAGTATCATCAGATTCAAATCAGGGAAGGGGATGAGTGGAAGATAACCTTCAAGACCAATGAAGGACTGTATGAGTGGTTGGTAATGCCATTTGGATTGAGTAATGCACCCAATACCTTTATGCGACTGATGAACGAAATGTTGAAAGAGTTCATTGGAAAATTTGCAATAGTGTACCTTGATGATATATTAATTTTCAGCAAGACAAGGGAGGAACACTTTCGACATGTTCGAAGTGTGCTGGAAAAATTGCAGCAGAATAAGCTGCTGATAAATCTGAAAAAATGCACTTTTCTGCAAAAAGAATTGGTTTATCTGGGTTTTGTGATTGTAGAAAACGAGTTGAAGATGGACCTAGAGGAGATTGCAGCAATTGTCAACTGGCCATCCCCAAAAAGTCTGTTTGAGGTACGTAGTTTTCATGGGATGGCAAGTTTTTATCGTAGATTTATAAGGAATTTCAGTGAAATCTGCGCACCTATGTTGGACACTATAAAGAAGGCAAGTCAGTGTTTTCGTTGGACCGAGGCAGCAGAAAGGAGTTTTCAGCTACTCAAGAAGAAGATCATAGAAAGACCGATCCTGAGATTGCCAGATTTTAAAAAGCTTTTTTAGGTTTGCTGTGGTGCAAGCGCTACGGCCATTGGAGCTGTACTTAGCCAAGAACACAAACCTGTTGCGCTTTTCAGCAAGAAGTTGAATGAAAGCAGGAAGAAGTATTCATCCTACAACAAGGAATTCTATGCTGTCGTCTAAGCATTGAAGCATTGGAGACACTATCTGTTGGGGAATGAGTTTTTTTTTATTTTCAGATAATTCTGCACTGTAATATGTGATGCAACATCATAAGCTAAATCACAAGCATGCTAAGTCAATTGAATATTTGCAGAGTTTCACCTTTGTGTTGAAACACATTAGCGGGCAGGGCAACAAGATAATAAACGCGTTGAGAAGAAGAGCCTTGCTCTTGCAGGAGAGTACGATACAAGTGCTGGGCTTTGAGAATTTGAAAGACTTGGATCAGACTGACATGAATTTCAAAGAGGCTTATGAAGCCTATCAGAATCCTTTGCTGAGAAACAATAGTCCATGGTTGGACTATAACTTGCAGGAGAAGCTATTGTTTAAAGGGGGACAGTTATGCATTCCTGATTGTTCAATGAGAGAGAATATCATTCGGGAGAAGCATAGTGGAGGTCTAGCCGAACATTTCGGCATAGACAAAACATTAGAGCAGCTCAACCATTTTTATTATTGGCCAAGAATGCGAAGGGATGTGCAGAGATTTGTGACTAGATGTAAAGTGTGTCAGTTGGTGAAAGGACACAATCAGAATACGGGACTCTACACACCATTGCCCATTCTCCGTAGACCGTGGGACTCAGTGAGCTTGGACTTCGTCTTGGGTCTACCAAGGACGCAGCGGGGTTATGATTCGGTGATGGTAGTAGTAGATCGGTTTTCAAAGATGGCAAATTTCATCCGTTGCAGAAAAACCAGCGATGCCACTCACGTGGCCCACTTGTTCTTCATAGAGATCGTCAGACTACACAGTCTACCTAAGTCCATTCTTTCTGACAAGGATGTGAAGTTTATAGGGCACTTTTGGCACACCTTGTGGAAGAAGATGGACATGCAGTTAAGTTTCAGCTCTGTTTATCACCCGCAAACCGACGGGCAAACAGAGGTGGTAAATAGGAGCTTGGGGAACCTGATACGAAGTTTGAACGGGAAAACTCACGAATGTGGGATCGAGTACTTGCCCAGGCGGAGTTCGCTTACAACGACTCGCCCAATCGCAGCACGGGTTACAGTCCTTTTCAGATCTTATATGGCATGCATCCTCGCGGAGTGCATGAGTTATGAGATCTAGGACAACAGGAAAGACGGAGTGCTGATGGGGAAGATTTCGCTAAAGCAATGAATGATCTACACAGGACACACAGGAAGGGAGTGAGACTTGGATAAGACAAATGCCATACGCTTAGCCCCTCGAGATCGAGAGGATCCTCGACACTCAGGTGGCCAAGCGAACTCGGCAGAAAGAATATTTGCAATATCTGGTAAAGTGAAAGAACTGTCCCATTGAGGATAGTTCGTGGCTTAACGCCAGACAGATAGAGCAGGCGAGCTATTCAGTCGAGAAGCTCATGGACCAGAGTCATGAATTTTTCTTACCCCGGGAGCCTGATTCAGGAGCATCCAGCTAAGGGCACCATGACCAGGTGTTGGTCTCAGCTAAGGAGGACAGGTTCAATGTCTTTTAGTTTCATTTACATTTACTAAATGAAACAGTGTCTAGAAACTAGTTTTTTATTTTTATTATTAGTTAAGGAATATTAGGAACAATACAGTTAGGATAGTGTCATTATAGTTACGTTGTTATGTCATTTTCTTAATCCATTCTACAGTTGTCTGTTCATAAAAAATATAATATTTTAAATCCTACAGTACAAAAAAACCCAACATAGTTATCAATTGTGTAACTATAAAAGTAACTAAAGGGTAACCGAAAACAATTCAACTAACTGTCTAAATACAATACAAAAACTAATGTAATACATTCTGGAGGGGTTCAATGCATGAGAAGAGAAATACAATAAAGAGAAAGTAATTTTTCATCTTAATATCTAAATCCATTTGTAATAGTTTGTCCATGACATTCATTTACTTTCCTCTAACTATTGAGTATGCAAACTAAATAGCACTATGCGTTCCTATCTATTGTATTTTTGTTTCCCTTCTATTAAACACAGAGAGAAAACGAAGAAACCAAATGAGCGTTCCTAGCACAAAGTTCCGGCAACAACCACCACTGAGTCCAAGTAAACGAAAGCAAACAACAGTATGAGCAGTTGAGAATCAAATGAGAATATAATCACTGAATAACGACCCCAACACAGAGGTAAATGGATTACAATTTTTTTTTTCCTTTTAATTCCTTTTATAACCAAAATATTTGTATACATTCAAACAATCCCGAATACTCAGTTAAGAACATAGGAAAAGATAACATGATATAGAAAAACCTTGAAAGTGAGGGTTTATTCGGCCACCATAGAAAGGCGGACAAAAATTACAAGTGTTCAGAGCACAGTCAAAATTTATATACAAATTGAATTCCGAGTCGCACAACAACAAGGATAATCAAACGAAGGAGTACTGGGACTTTCTCAGTAACCTGACAGAGACAACCAAACTATGAATTGGCAACAATAGCAGAGAATGATCCTACCAGAGCCATTACTCGTAGCAGTTACGTAGACCACGCCTGGGAACAAACCCTCACCTGCACAGTGAGCCAACGGAGTACTGTCAATCAAATGTATGCTGAGTATAGCAAGGAAGTAGCAAAAGAAAAAGAGAATTGAAAGCACAGTCAGGAAAATCGTTTACTTGAAGAGCATTCGCGTTGGAGGAGTGAAACCCCACTAAGCCACAGTCAACGGTGAAACCCTGCAGACCAAGGAACGAACATTGTTAGTGCCGAAGAAAACTGAAGAGGGTAAGAAATAGCATGAAGGAACAACTTACCTCGCCAGGACTGCGATGCTGAGGAAGCCACCATCACTGCGACCTGTTAGAATATAGAACAGTCTTCCATCAACCATAAGCTAACAACTAGAAAGACTATAACAGAACGAAACAATGGAACAGGGGAACGTATAATAACCAAGCAGACGGAAATAGCAATAACCCTCACACACAGACGAAGAAACCTTCCATACAGTGCCTAGGCAACCAGGTGATGAAGCCACAAGCGCAGGCAGAGATATCTTGCCAACGGACAAAAGAACTCATCGCTGGGCACACACAGAACCTTGCCGCCAAGTTCTACACAGTCGCAACACAAACCCTCATTGCAGGTATAAACCCTCATTGCAGGTATAAACCCTCATCGCAGCGAAAACACAAATGAGAAATTGACAAAGTACTGAGGGTTTTGGTAACAACAAAGAGCGGGAAAACAGTAACCGAGGCGGGTACAGCTAGCAGACCATCATTGAATTCCGACATAAATGCCAACAAACAAATATCCAGAACAATCATTTGTTTAGATCCTAATCAAATGTATTAACACTCGATTATTTGCTAATCATAAAATTGTTGATTAAAGCATTGGTGCATTATTATTAATAGTATTAAAATATAAGTTACGGGCTGGTCCCATCATAGTGGTATCAGAGTAGGATTTAGAGTTTTCCTGAGAGATGGAAGTTGGAAGACGAGGACGTGGAAGAGTTGCTCAGAGAGCAGCAGAGGAAGGATTGTGGGAGGAAATGAGGATCCTTACTGCCCGTTTGGAGGTAGTTGAAGCAGGAAGGAGAAGGGATCCAGAGGTAGGAGACGACAGTGAAGAAGAAGTCATAGTGACAACAGATGGATCAGATGAAGAAGGGTCGGAAATGAGATTGTTGAGGTCGGTCCAATTGGCTAGTAGCAAGCCTAAACCAGAAATCCCAAATTATGACGACAGCTTGTCCACAGAAGTTCTGTTGAACTAGATCAGCGAATTGGACAAATATTTTGAGTGTGAAGAGGTTAGTGAGGATCAGAGAGTTAAGTTCGCTGCAGCAAAGTTGTAGGGACACGCAACCCTGTGGCGGGACAGTGTCTAAGCGGACAGAAGAAGGATGAACAAGTTTCCAATAAAGAAATGTCCAAGGATGGTGGCCAAGTTGAAGGGAAGATTTCTGCCCAAGGATTACCAGATTGCACTACATCAGCAAGTGTGGAATTTGAAACAAAAAGGGATGACAATGAAAGAGTATACTGAAGAATTCTACCGGGTAAATTCAAGAGCTGGTTATATAGAGGACACCCCGGAGAAAACAACAAGGTATGTAAATGGTTTGAGATTAGAAATATTAGATGAAATCAACATTCTTTCCCTAAAAAATATAGAAGCATACCAGAGTGCCATGAAGGCAGAGGAGAAGATCACTAGAAAAACAAAATGCTAGGAGAGGACGGGGAATCGGCAGAGAAAGAGGACAGTCTTATGGCAGAGGATGAACTTCCAGCAATAGTGAATAAGGCAGCAGTTCCAAAACTTCTGGGACAACAGAAAAAGGAGACAACACTAGAGGTGGCAGGCCATATAGGTGAGTAAGAGGAAATGGCCGAGGCAGAGGAGCTAACTATCAGTGCTACAGGTGCCACAAGTGGGGGCACAGATCCTTTGAATGTCCTGAAGCGGAACAAGCTGGTCAAAGAGGGGCGTATGTTGCACAACTAGAGGAAGCATAGGCACCTCCACAAGAAGCAGAAAATGTGTCAGAAACAGGGGAAGACTTAGTTCTGAACAAAGTGTTGCTGAAACCAGCCAAAGAGACAACTGAACAAACTCAAAGGAAATCATTGTTACGGCAGTTTGTAAGTCACACGGAAAATGCTACAAGCTGATTATTGACAGTGGGAGCACGGATAATCTGGTTGCCACAGAGATGGTAGAGAAGTTGGGTTTGAAGCGGCTGAACCACCTCACTCCTTACAAGGTATCGTGGTTGTAGAAAGGCCATCAACTGTTGGTGGATGAACAGTGTGAAGTTGAGTTCCATATTGGCAAGTGTAAGGATAAGGTTATTTGTGATATTATGCTGATGGACATATGTCATATACTATTAGGAAGGCCATAGCAGTATAACTGGAAGGTAGTGCATGACGGGAAGACAAACTGTTATAAGTTTGTCAAAGATGAGATCAAGCACACACTTGTGCCCATCAAGGAGGAGAAGACAACAGAAACAAGTGGGATGAGAGTGTTACTAATGGGTGTAAAACAATTTTTGAAGCAATTTGAAGATAGTGAAGTAAACTATGCTGTTGTGAGAAGAGAAAAAACAGCGTTGTTACACACAGAGGTATCAGATTTGCTTGCGGAAATTCAGCAAATGCTGCATGAATTCAGCGATATAGTAGTGGACGACTTACCAGATAAATTGCCTCCCAAGAGAAGTATAAGTCATCATAATGACTTTACACCTGGAGAAAGTCTACTGAATAAGGCAGTGTATCAGATGAGCCCCAAAGATAATGAGGAAATCAGAAAATAGATGTAGGAATTGTTAGATAAAGGGTTGATAAGGGAGAATTTGAGCCCCTGCGCAGTTCCAACAGTTCTCGCTCCCAAGAAAGGAGGAGAATGGCAAATGTGCATGGATTCAAGGGCCATCAATAAAATTACCATCAGGTACAGATTTCCACTGCCACAGACGGGTGATATGATGGATTGCCTAAGTGGGGCAGCATATTTCTCAAAGATTGATTTAAAGAGTGGGTATGATCAGATTCGAATCAGGGAAGGGGATGAGTGGAAGACAACCTTCAAGACCAATGAAGGACTGTATGAGTGGCTGGTAATGCCATTCAGATTGAGTAATGCACCCAGTACCTTTATGTGACTTATGATTGAAATGCTGAAAGAGTTCATTGGAAAATTTGTAATAGTGTACCTTGATGATATATTAATTTTCAGCAAGACAAGGGAGGAACACTTTTGACATGTTCGAAGTGTGATGGAAAAATTGCAGCAGAATAAGCTGCTGATAAATCTGAAAAAATGCACTTTTCTGAAAAAATAATTGGTATATCTAGGTTTTGTGATTGCAGAAAACGAGTTGAAGATGGACTTAGAGAAGATTGCAGAAATTGTCAACTAGCCATCCCCAAAAAGTCTGTTTGAGGTACGTAGTTTTCATGGGCTGGCAAGTTTTTATCGTAAATTTATAAATAATTTCAGTGAAATCTGCGCACCTATGTTGGGCACTATAAAGAAGGCAAGTCAGCGTTTTCGTTGGACTGAGGCAGCAGAAAGGAGTTTTCAGCTACTAAAGAAAAAGATCACAGAAAGACCGATCTTGAGATTGCCATATTTTAAAAAGCTTTTTCAGGTTCGCTGTAATGCAAGCGGTACGACCATTGGCGCTGTACTTAGCCAAGAAGACAAACCTATTGTGTTTTTCAGCGAGAAGTTGAATGAAAGCAGGAAGAAGTATTCATCATACGACAAGGAATTATATGTTATCATCCAAGCACTAAAGCATTGGAGACACTATCTGTTGGGGAATGAGTTTGTTTTATTTTCAGATAATTCTGCACTGCAATATGTGATGCAACAACATAAGCTAAATCACAAGCATGCTAAGTTGGTTGAATATTTGTAAAGTGTCACCTTTGTGTTGAAACACATTAGCGGGTAGGCCAACAAGGTGGCAGACGCGTTGAGCAGAAGGGCCTTGCTCTTACAGGGGAGTATGATACAAGTGTTGGGCTTTGAGCATTTGAAAGACTTGTATCAGACCGACACGGATTTCAAAGAGGCTTATGAAGCCTGTCATAATCCTTTGTTGAGAAACAATAGTCCATGGTTGGACTATAACTTGCAGGATAAGCTATTGTTTAAAGGGGGGCAGTTATGCATTCCTGATTGTTCAATGAGAGAGAATATCGTTCGAGAGAAGCACAGTGGAGGTCTAGCCGGACATTTCGGCATAGACAAAACATTAGAGCAGCTCAACTATTTTTATTATTAGCCAAGAATGTGAAGGGATGTGCAGAGATTTGTGACCAAATGTAAAGTGTGTCAGTTGGTGAAAGGACACAATCAAAATACGAGACTCTACACACCATTACCCATTCCGAGTAGACCATGGGACTCAGTCAGCTTGTACTTCATCTTGGGTCTACCAAGGACGCAACGGGGTTATGATTTGGTGATGGTAGTAGTAGATCGGTTTTCAAAGATGGCACATTTCATCCGTTGCAGAAAAACTAGCGATGCCACTCACGTGGCCCACTTGTTCTTCATAAAGATCGTCAGACTACACGGTCTACCTAAGTCCATTCTTTCTGACAAGGATGTGAAGTTTATAGGGCACTTTTGGCACACCTTGTGGAAGAAGATGGACATGCAGTTAAGTTTCAGCTCTGTTTATCACCCGCAAACCGATGGGCAAACAGAGGTGGTAAATAGGAGCTTGGGGAACCTGCTACGAAGTTTGAACGGGAAAACTCACGAATGTGGGATCGAGTACTTGCCCAGGCGGAGTTCGCTTACAACGACTCGCCCAATCGCAACATGGGTTACAGTCCTTTTCAGATCTTATATGGCATGCATCCTCGTGGAGTGCATGAGTTACGAGATCTAGGATAGCAGGAAAGATGGAGTGCTGATGGGGAAGATTTTGCCAAAGTAATGAATGATCTACACAAGCAGGTGAAAATGAAGTCGCAGGACAACAGTAAAAAATATAAGCAACGTGCAGATTTGAAACGGCGAGAGGTACAGTTTAATGTGGGGGATGAAGTCCTCGCGCATTTGCGCAAGGAGCGTTTTCCTAGAGGTGCATACAACAAACTGAAGTACAAAAAGATAGGCCCCTGCAAAATTCTCCGGAAATTTTCAGCAAATGCTTATGAATTACATCTGCCACTACGAATAGGCATCTCGCCCATGTTCAATGTGGTAGACCTGTTTCCATATACTGCGAGTCCAGAGGAAGACAACATAGCACGGCCTACACGAGACACACAGGAAGGGAGTGAGCCTTGGATGAGACAAATGCCTTATGCTCAGCCCCTCAAGATCGAGAGGATCCTCAACACTCAGGTGGCCAAGCGAACTCGGCGGAAAGAATATCTGCAATATCTGGTCAAGTGGAAGAACCGTCCCATTGAGGACAGTTCATGGCTTAACGCGAGACAGATAGAGCAGGCGAGCTATTCAGTCGAGAAGCTCATGGACCGGAGTCATGAATTTTTCTTACCCTAGGAGCCTAATGCAGGAGCATCCAGCTAAGGGCACCATGACTGGGTGTTGGTCTCAGCTAAGGAGGATAGGTTCAATGTCTTTTAGTTTCATTTACATTTACTGAATAAAACAGTGTCTAGAAACTAGTTTTTTATTTTTATTATTAGTTAAGGAATATTAGGAACAGTACAGTTAGGATAGTGTCATTACAATGACGTTGTTATGTCATTTTCTTAATCCATTTTACAGCTGTCTGTTCATAAAAAAGTATAATATTGTAAATCCTACAGTACAAGAAAACCCAACATAGTCATCAATTGTGTAACTATAAAAGTAACTGAAGGGTAGCTGAAAACAGTTCAAGTAACTGCCTAAATACAATACAAAAACCAATGTAATACATTCTGGAGGGGTTCAATGCATGAGAAGAGAAATACAATAAAGAGAAAGTAATTTTTCATTCGAATATCTGAATCCATCTGTAATAGTTTGTCCATGACATTCATTTACTTTCTTCTAACTATTGAGTATGCAAACTAAATAGCATTGTGCATTCCTATCTATTGTATTTTTTTTTCCCTTCTATTAAACAGAGAGAGAAAACGAAGAAACCAAGCAAGCGTTCCCAGCACGAAGTTCCGGCAAAATCCAAGTAAACGAAAGCAAACAACAATATGAGTAGTTCGGAATCGAATGAGAATATAATCACTGAATAACGACCCCAAAACAGAGGTAAATGGATTACACAAATTTTTTTCCTGTTAATTCCTTTTATAACCAAAATATTTGTATACATTCAAATAGTCTCGAATACTCAGTTAAGAACAGAGGAAAAGATAACATGATATAGAAAAACCCTGAAAGTGAGGGTTTAGTCGACCACCATAGAAAGGTGGACAAAAATTACAAGTGTTCAAAGCACAGTCGATATTTATATACAATTTGAATTCCGGGTCACACAACAACAAGGATAATCAAACGAAGGAGTACTGGGACTTTGCCTAGTAACCTGACAGAGACAACCAAACTATAAATTGACAATAGTAGCAGAGAATGACCCTACGAGACCACGCCTAGGAACAAACCCTCACCTGCACAGTGAGCCAACGGAGTACTGTCAGTCAAATGTATGCTGAGTATAGCCAGGAAGTAGCAAAAGAAAAAGAGAATTGAAAGCACAGTTAAGAAAATTGTTTACCTGAAGAGCATTCACATTGGAGGAGTGAAACCCCACTGAGCCACAGTCAACGGTGAAACCCTGCAGACCAAGGAGCAAACATTGTTAGTGCTGAAGAAAATTGAAGAGGGTAAGAAATAGCATGAAGGAACAACTTACCTTGCCAGGACTGTGACACTGAGGAAGCCACCGTGACTGCGACCTGTTAGAATACAGAACAATCATTCATCAACCATAAGCTAACAACCAGAAAGACTGTAACAGAATGAAACAATGGAACAGGGGAAGGTATAATAACCAAGCAGATGGAAACAGCAATAACCCTCTAACACAGACGAAGAAACTTTCCATACAGTGCCCAGGCAACCAGGCGACGAAGCCACAAGTGCAGGCAGAGATATCTCCCCAACGGACAAAAGAACTCATAGTTGGGTGCATACAGACCCTCGTTGCAGGATTAAATCCTTATTGCAGAGAAAACGCAAATGAGAAATGACCGAATGACAAAGAACCGAGGGTTTTGGTAACAACAAAGAGCGGGAAAACAGTAACCGAGGTGGGTACAACCAGCAGACCATCATTGAATTCCGACATAAATGCCAACAAACAAATATCCAAAACAATCATTTGTTTAGAGCCTAATCAAATGTATTAACCCCTGATTATTTGCTAATATACAATTGTTGATTAAAGCGTTGGTGCATTATTATTAATAGTATTAAAATATAAGTTACGGGTTGGTCCCATGATAGTGGTATCAAAGCAAGATTTAGAGTTTTCCCGAGAGATGGAAGTTGGAAGACGAGGACGTGGAAGAGGTGCTCGGAGAGCAAAAGAGGAAGGATTGCAGGAGGAAATCAGGATCCTTACTGCCCATTTGGAGGCAGTTGAAGCAAGAAGGAGAAGGGATCTAGAGGTAGGAGATGACAGTGAATAAGAAGCCATAGTGACAAAAGATGGACCGGATGAAGAAGGGCCGGAAATGAGATTGTTGAGGTCGGTCCTATTAGCTAGTAGCAAGCCTAAACCAGAAATCCTAAATTATGACGACAACTTGTCCACACAAGTTCTGCTGGACTGGATTAGCGAATTGGACAAATATTTTGAGTGTGAAGAGGTCAGTGAGGATCAGAGAGGTAAGTTTGCTGCAGCAAAGCTGAAGGGATAGTGTCCAAGCGGAGAGAAGAAGGATGAACAAGTTGCCAATAAAGAAATGGCCAAAAACGGTGGCCAAGTTGAAGGGCATATTTCTACCCAAGGATTACCAGATTGCACTGCATCGGCAAGTGCGGGATTTGAAACAAAAAGGGATGACAGTGAGAAAGTATACTGAAGAATTCTACTGGGTAAATTTAAGAGCTGGTTATACAGAGGACACCTCGAAGAAAACAACAAGGTATGTAAATGGTTTGAGATTGGAAATATTAGATGAAATCAACATTCTTTCCCCAAAAAATATAGAAGAAGCATACCAGAGTGCCATGAAGGCAGAGGAGAAGATCACCAGAAAGAAAAATGCTAGGAGAGGACGGGGAACCGACAAAGGAAGAGGACAGTCTTATGGCAGAGGAAAAAATGCTAGCAATAGTGAAGAAGGCAACAGTTCCAAAACTTCCGGGACAACAGAAAAAGGAGACAGCACTAGAGGTGGCAAGCCATATCAGCGAGGAAGAGGAAATGGCCGAGGCAGAGGAGCTAACTATCAGTGCTATAGGTGCCACAAGTGGGGGCACAGATCCTTTGAGTGTCCTAATGCGGAACAAGTTGGTCAAAGAGGGGTGTATGTTGCACAACCAGAGGAAGCAGAGGCACCTCCAAAGGAAGCAGAAAATGTGCTAGAAATAGGGGAAGCCTTAGTTCTGAACAAAGTGTTGCTGAAACCAGCCAAAGAGATAGCTGGAAAAACTCAAAGGAAAGCATTGTTCCGGACAGTTTGTAAGTCGCACAGAAAATGCTGCAAGATGATTATCGATAGTGGGAGCACGAATAATCTGGTTGCCATAGAGATGGTAGAGAAGTTGGGTTTGAAGCGGCTGAACCACCCCACTTTACATGGTATCGTGGTTGCAGAAAGGCCATCAGCTGTTGGTGGATGAACAGTGTGAAGTTGAGTTCCATATTGGCAGGTATAAGGATAAGGTTATTTGTGATATTATCCCGATGGACGTATGTCATATACTGCTAGGAAGGCCATGGCAGTATGACTGGAAGGTAGTGCATGACGGGAAGACGAACTTTTATAAGTTTGTCAACGATGGGATCAAGCACACACTTGTGCCCATCAAGGAGGAGGAGACAACAGAAACAAGCAGGACGAGAGTGTTACTAATGGGTGGAAACAGTTTTTGAAGCAGATTGAAGATAGTGAAGTAAACTACGTTGTTGTGATAAGAGAAAAAGCGGTGCTGTTACACACAGAGGTGTTAGATTTGCCTGCGGAAATTCAGCAAATGCTACATGAATTCAGCGATATAGTAGTGTACGACTTACCAGATAAATTGCCTCCCAAGAGAAGTATAAGTCATCATATTGACTTTATACCTGAAGCAAGTCTACCGAATAAGGCAGCGTATCGGATGAGCCCCAAAGACAATGAGGAAATTAGAAAACAGGTGCAGGAATTGCTAGATAAAGCGCTGATAAGGGAGAATTTGAGCCCCTACGCAGTTCCAACATTTCTCGCTCCCAAGAAAGGAGAAGAATGGCGAATGTGCACGGATTCGAGGGCCATCAATAAAATTGTCATCAGGTACAGATTTCCACTGCCACGAATGGACGATATGATGGACTGCCTGAGCGGGGTAGCATATTTCTCAAAGATTGATTTAAAAAGTGGGTATCATCAAATTCGAATCAGGGAAGGGGATGAGTGGAAGACAGCCTTCAAGTCCAATGAAGGACTGTATGAGTGGCTGGTAATGCCATTCGGATTGATTAATGCACCCAGTACGTTTATGCAACTGGTGAACGAAATGCTAAAAGAGTTCATTGGAAAATTTGTAATAGTATACCTTGATGATATATTACTTTTCAGCAAGACAAGGGAGGAACACTTTCGACATGTTCGAAGTGTGCTGGAAAAATTGCAGCGGAATAAGCTACTGATAAATTTGAAAAAATGCACTTTTCTACAAAAAGAATTCGTTTATCTGGGTTTTATGATTGCAGAAAACGAGTTGAAGATGGACCCAGAGAAGATTGCAGCAATTGTCAACTGGCCATCCCCAAAAAGTCTGTTTGAGGTACGTAGTTTTCATGGACTGGCAAGTTTTTACCGTAAATTTATAAGGAATATTAGTGAAATCTGCGCACCTATGTTGGACACTATAAAGAAGGCAAGTCAGCGTTTTTGTTGGACCGAGGCAGAAAAAAGGAGTTTTCAGCTACCGAAGAAGAAGATCATAGAAAGATCGATCCTGAGATTGCCAGATTTTAAAAAGCTTTTTCAGGTTCGCTGTGATGCAAGCGATACGACCATTGGAGCTGTACTTAGCCAAGAAGACAAACCTGTTGCGTTTTTCAGCGAGAAGTTGAATGAAAGAAGGAAGAAGTATTCATCCTACGACAAGGAATTCTATGCTGTCGTCCAAGCATTGAAGCATTGGAGACACTATATGTTGGGGAATGAGTTTGTTTTATTTTCAGATAATTCTGCCCTGTAATATGTGATGCAACAGTATAATCTAAATCACAAGCATGCTAAGTCGGTTGAATATTTATAGAGTTTCACCTTTGTGTTGAAACACATTAGCAGGCAGGCCAACAAGGTGGCAGACGTGTTGAGCAGAAGGGCCTTGCTCTTGTAGGAGAGTACGTTACAAGTGCTGGGCTTTGAGCATTTGAAAGACTTGTATCAGACTGACATGGATTTCAAAGAGGCTTATGAAGCCTGTCAGAATCCTTTGCTGAGAAACAATAGTCCATGGTTGGACTATAACTTGCAGGAGAAGCTATTGTTTAAAGGGGGACAGTTATGCATTCCTAATTGTTCAATGAGAAAGAATATTATTCGGGAGAAGCACAGTGGAGCTCTAGCTAGACATTTTGGCATAGACAAAACATTAGAGCAGCTCAGCCATTTTTATTAGTAGCCAAGAATGCGAAGGGATGTGCAGAGATTTGTGACCAGATGTAAAGTGTGTCAGTTGGCAAAAGGACACAATCAGAATACGGGACTCTACACACCATTGCCCATTCCGCGTAGACCGTGGGACTTAGTTAGCTTGGACATCGTCTTGGGTCTACCAAGGACGAAGCGGGGTTATGATTCAGTGATGGTAGTAGTAGATCGGTTTTCAAAGATGGCACATTTCATCCCTTGCAGAAAAACCTGCGATGCGACTCACGTGGCCCGCTTGTTCTTCACAAGGATTGTCAGGCTACACGGCCTACCTAAGTCCATTCTTTCTGACAGGGATGTGAAGTTTACAGGGCACTTCTGGCGCACCTTGTGGAAGAAGATGGACACGCAGTTAAGTTTCAGCTCTGCTTATCACCCGTAGACCGACGGGAAAACAAAGGTGGTAAACAGGAGCTTGGGGAACCTGCTACGAAGTTTGATCGGGGAAAACTCACGAATGTGGGATCGAGTACTTTCCCAGGCGGAGTTCGCGTACAACGACTCGCCCAACCGCAACACGGGTTACAGTCCTTTTCAGATCTTATATGGCATGCATCCTCGCGGAGTGCATGAGTTACGAGATCTAGGACAACAGGAAAGATGGAGTGCTAATGGGGAAGATTTCGCCAAAGCAATGAATGATCTACACGAGCAGGTGAAAATGAAGTTGCAGGACAACAGTAAAAAATATAAGCAGCAAGCAGATTTGAAATGGCAAGAGGTACAGTTTAATGTGGGGGATGAAGTCCTCACGCATTTGCGCAAGGAGCGTTTTCCTAGAGGTGCATACAACAAAATGAAGTACAAAAAGATAGGCCCCTGGAAAATTCTCCGAAAATTTTCAGCAAATGCTTATGAATTACAGCTGCCACCAGGAATAGGCATCTCACCCATCTTGAATGTGGTAGACCTGTTTCCATATACTGCCAGTCCAGAAGAGGACAGCACAACATGGCCTACACGGGACACACAGGAAGGGAGTGAGACTTGGATGAGACAAATGCCTTACGCTCAGCCCCTCAAGATCGAGAGGATCCTCGACACTCAGGTGGCCAAGCGAATACGGCGGAAAGAATATCTACAATATCTAGTCAAGTGGAAGAATCGTCCCATTGAGGACAGTTCGTGGCTTAATGCCAGACAGATAGAGCAGGCGGGCTATTCAGTCAAGAAGCTCATGGACCGGAGTCATGAATTTTTCTTACCCCGGGAGCCTGATGCAGGAGCATCTAGCTAAGAGCACCATGAGCCAGTGTTGGTCTCAACTAAGGAGGACAGGTTCAATGTCTTTTAGTTTCATTTACATTTATTGAATAAAACAATGTTTAGAAACTAGTTATTATTATTATTATTATTAGTTAAGGAATATTAGGAATAATACAGCTAGGATAGTGTCATTACAGTTACGTTGTTCTGTCATTTTCTTAATCCATTTTACATCTGTCTGTTCATAAAAAATATAATATTGTAAATCCTACAGTACAAGAAAACCCAACATAGTCATCAATTGTGTAACTATAAAAGTAACTGAAGGGTAACCGAAAATAGTTCAAGTAACTGTCTAAATACAATAAAAAAACCAATGTAATACATTCTGGAGGGGTTCAATGCATGAGAAGAGAAATACAATAAAGAGAAAGTAATTTTTCATTCGAATATCTGAATCCATCTGTAACAGTTTGTCCATGACATTCATTTACTTTCCTCTAACTATTGAGTATGCAAACTAAATAGCACTGTGCATTCCTATCTATTGTATTTTTGTTTCCCTTCTATTAAATAGAGAGAGCAAACGGAGAAACCAAACGAGCATTCCCAGCACGGAGTTCCGGAAACAACCACAACGGAGTCCAAGTAAACGAAAGCAAACAACAGTACGAGCAGTTTGGAATCGAATGAGAATATAATCACTGAATAACGACCCTAAAACAGAGGTAAACAGATTACACATTTTTTTTTTCCCGTTAATTCCTTTTATAACCAAAATATTTTTATACATTCAAACAGTCCCGAATACTCAGTTAAGAACAGAGGAAAAGATAACACGATATAGAAAACCCCTGAAACTGAGGGTTTAGTCGGCCACCATAGAAAGGTGGACAAAAATTACAAGTGTTCAGAGCACAATCGAAATTTATATACAAATTGAATTCCGAGCTGCACAACAACAAGGATAATCAAACTAAGGAGTACTGGGACTTTGCCCAGTAACCTGACAGAGACAACCAAACTATAAATTGACAACAGTAGTAGAGAACGACCCTACCGGAGCCATTGCTCGTAGCAGTTACGTAGACCACGCCTGGGAACAAACCCTCACCTGCACAGTGAGCCAACGGAGTACTGTCAGTCAAATGTATGCTGAGTATAGAAGGAAGTAGCAAAAGAAAAAGAGAATTGAAAGAACAGTCAGGAAAATCGTTTACCTAAAGAGAATTTGCATTGGAGGAGTGAAACCCCACTGAGCGACAGTCAACGGTGAAACCTTGCAGACCAAGGAGTGAACATTGTTAGTGCTGAAGAAAACTGAAGAGGGTAAGAAATAGCATGAAGGAACAACTTACCTTGCCAGGACCGCGACACTGAGGAAGCCACCGTGACTGCGACCTGTTAGAATATAGAACAGTCATCCATCAACCATAAGCTAACAACCAAAAATACTGTAACAAAACGAAACAATGGAATAGGGGAAGGTATAATAACCAAGCAGACGGAAAAAGCAATAACCCTCTCACACAGACCAAGAAACCTTCCATACAGTGCCCAGGAAACCAAGCGACAAAGCCACAAGTGCAGGCAGAGATATCTCGCCAATGGACAAAAGAACTCATAGCTGGCCGCACAGAGAACCTTGCCACCAAGTTCTACACAATCGCAGCACAAACCCTCGTTGCAGGTATAAACCCTCATTGTAGCGAAAACGAAAATGAGAAATGACCGAATGACAAAGAACCGAGGGTTTTGGTAACAACAAATAGCAAGAAAACAGTAACCCATGCGGGTACAACCAGCAGACATCATTGAATTCCGACATAAATGCCAACAAATAAATATCCAGAACAATCATTTGTTTAGAGCCTAATCAAATGTATTAACCCCCGATTATTTGCTAATCATACAATTGTTGATTAAAGCATTGGTGCATTATTATTAATAGTATTAAAATATAAGTTACCGGCTGGTCCCATCATATTGGTATCAGAGCAGGATTTAGAGTTTTCCTCAGAGATGGAAGTTGGAAGACGAGGACGTGGAAGAGGTGCTTGAAGAGCAGCAGAGGAAGGATTGTGGGAGGAAATCAGGATCCTTACTGCCCGTTTTGAGGCAGTTGAAGCAGGAAGGAGAAGGGATCCAGAGGTAGGAGATGACAACGAAGAAGAAGCCATAGTGACAACAGATGGATCGGATGAAGAAGGGCCAGAAATGAGATTGTTGAGGTCGGTCCTATTGGCTAGTAGCAAGCCTAAACCAGAAATCCCAAATTATGACGGAAGCTTGTCCACAGAAGTTTTGCTGGACTGGATCAGCGAATTGGAAAAATATTTTGAGTGTGAAGAGGTCAGTGAGGATCGGAGAGTTAAGTTCGCTATAGCAAAGCTAAAGGGACACGCAGCCCTATGGTGGGACAGTGTCCAAGCGGAGAGAAGAAGGATGAACAAGTTGCCAAGAAAGAAATGGCCAAGGATGGTGGCCAGGTTGAAGGGCAGATTTCTGCCCAAGGATTACCAGATTGCACTGCATCAGTTAAATTGGTGTTCCACTAGATTCATTGGCTCGCACACTTGAAAAATCAGAAATGACAAAAATAAAAAATAGGGCTTCATTGAGAAAGACAACTGTTTTTAGGTGTTTCTCCTCCATGGCCATATTCTCTGGAACTTCCAATGCTTCACCATGAACTGATACATCATTATCGTCTGCATCAACAACTACATAATTATCCTCTACATCAACAACTGGCACTTCACTTCCAGACATTCCCTATTCATTGAATGAAATAATAATATCAATCTCAGGGCAATTTTTTTTATAAAAGACCAAGAAAACACAAGGACCATTAACAGACTTCAAATAGAAAAAAAGTCCAGAGCAATGACTCAAAATATGTGAATATAAGATATCAAGCAGAAGCGTGTTGAGTAGCCAGGGCTCTAGAAAGAACGTGGTGACAAATGGCGTGTTGAGTAGCCAGGGCTTGAGAAAGAACATGGTCACAAATGGCGTGTTGAGTAGCCAGGGCTTGAGAAAGAACATGGTCACAACTGAGCAATGTTCTTTACGTGTCACATCCAAAACACACTATCAAACCTAAGTACCATGCAGTGATGGACAAAAATTTCAGTACAATTGAGAAAACATAAATACATATTTACCTAGATATAGGTGAATGTGCAACTCTTTTGAAATTGGAGATTGAATCTAACATAAATACATATTTACCTAGACATAGGTGAATGTGCAACTCTTTTGAAATTGGAGATTGAATCTTTTTCCATTTTTAAAATCAGTATTGTGATTGTAAAAACAAAACCCACCATTTTTTATTTCAAAGTTTAATATCATATGAATAATAAACATGCCACAGTAATAAGAACATCCAAGACAATAAACTGTGACTCATATATTTTAACCTTGCAATAAGACTATTTATATAATCATTATATCTTGATCAATCAACTCGGAACTGGTGTCCTTGATAAGCCATGATGCTGAACCTAATTTCAAATATACGATCTCATTATAGAAATTTATTTCAAGAAACACATTTTTGGCAGATGAAAAGAATAACTACATTAATAATTTAAAGAAAGATATTCCATCATAAGCAAAGCAATAGCATCACGTTTCCCTCTCTAATAATAATTTGGACAAATGGCCAATATGACTTAATGATTGCTAAGAAATTATTAGCTGAATGGAGCTAATAATACACATTATTAAAAGTGATTTTCTAGCGATTCAAACAGCAAACCTGAAGACTCCACTTATGTATATGCTCATTGGTTGACGGATATGCTAAATACTAATTATGAACATGGTACCTTTGACGGATATGCCTCTTAGAACATAGCACCTTTGGGCCAGACAGATAACATACCAATATCATGACAAAGTATATACCCTCCATCTAACTCAAAAGGATACGCTGTTTAAGGTTAATTTCACATTAAGAAGCTTTACATATTTTGTCATCATGCAAGCCAATGACTGTTTTTTAATATGATTTTGTTAACATCACGCTATGTTAAATTTATAGTTATTTAAAATACTTTTCAGAAAGGATACCAAGTTATTAATCAGCATCTATGCGACATTCAAATAACCTACACAATGTTGTAACTGATAAAACTGATAAAGAATAGGAGAATAGATTCTTGAAGCATATGCATAAAGGACTCTAGAGACAGTTCAGTTTTATCCTTCACACTCATATGCTATGCAAACACTAGAGGAGCCTGATATTGTAATTTCAGGCAGTCCATTGAAAAGCTTCCCACAGAGAAAAGGGAAAATGAAGACATGAACCATCCTAGAAGATCTTCAAAATGGTCAACTAAAAAGGTCCAAGATGGGCCAAGAACTAGTTTTAAATGAAACATTTTGAAAAGAAATGTTTGCATTCTAAAAGAAGAGAAGGCCGATATGCAAATGTATTGGATTATGGCCATCCATGACAAGTCCTTGGGGTTGGATTGAATCTCAGTGGAATTTGAAAAGCAAGGGGCTACTTTGATATTAGATTCTCATTTACAAGTGAGGTTTTGAAATGAAGGCCATATTATCAAAATTGGGGTTGGATTGAATCTCAGTGGAATTTGAAAAGTAAGTGGCTACTTTGATATTAGATTCTCATTTACAAGTGAGGTTTTGAAATGAAGGCCATATTATCAAAATGGTTCAGTTCTGTTTATGACACATCAGGATGCTGGATTCACAACATTACAGGCTCCTTGGTGGACTCCAACAGGGATAACATTACACGTTCAATAGCTTGATTGTTGGGAAGAATAGTTGATCAAATTGATTCACAATAATTTGGGAAGGCACCTTAAGGCCTGCTTCAATTGTGATTCAAGTGCAAAGGATAAAAGTTTGTGAAAAGAAGCGATGAATTTAAGGACACTATTACATAAGTTCATATAGCAGATTTTGAAAGCAAGTCCCTATTTTTGAAAATATGCGTTTGGGTGCAACACATACCACAAGTATGGTCATGTAAAGCATTAATTCCCAATTTGGGGGGTGGAAGAACTAAATGAATGACGTCAAGAAACTCTTTACTATGATTTTGCTGGTGAAGCTTAGGGCTAATACATAACACCATGTGATCTATGTGCAATTTGTACAAACTGCTTTAATGGTGATCTATGTGCAATTCGTACAAACTGCTTTAATGTAGATCTGCCCACTCTGCATTTGTACCAAAATGAGAATCGATCATTTTTCCTCCGCACTTTTGGCAACCTCCAAGGTAAGTAACACCAACCTCAGCAACACTACTGGCAGTGAACCTATGCACTGTTAAATCCATAATCAGCACTATTGGCAGTGAACAAATCCATAATCAACACTATTGGCAGTGAACCTATGCGCTGTCAAATCCATCATCAAAGATGCACTTTAGAAACAAACTAAAGGAGATATATTAACACATCTAAGATCCTCCACAGAATTTAACCCCAAAAAGCACTCATTACAACCGTGTGCACCAGATCTAGAATTTTTGGAGGCTACGTTGCAGGAAATGCCTAACGCACCCAGTACCCATTCAGAAAACTTGCAAAAACACCTAGAAATTGGCCTAAGCCATACCATATTGTGCTTTTCCACCGGTGTATACAAAAGGGATCAGGAGTCTTTTCAAGGCAGCTTCGCATGGAGGAATGTAGCTTTGTTAAAGATCGAATAAATTTAAATAGGACTGCAGGTTCCATGTCATTGCATATTCACTCTGTGATTTATACTACGCCGGCAGGACATATAGGTTGCAAACAAGGGATGACAATTTATTGCATGTTCACTCTCTGATTTATACTACGCCATGTCATTGCATGTTCACTTTGTGATTTATACTACGCCAGCAGGACATATAGGTTGCAAACAAGGGATGACAATTTGACTTTCAACTACAATGTTTAGAATTCATTGACTTTGCCAAATAGTGAATTCAACAGTCTTAGATTTCAGCATTTGAAAATAAAATGTTCCTTGCAATTTCCAAATAGCTGAAAGTGTAAAAAAAAATTAACCCTTGGGCATAAAAAAAAATGTAAAAAATTTAAGCCTTGGGCATAAGAGAAAAAGAAAAAGGTGTAAAAAAATTAACCCTTGGGCACAAAAGAAAAAGAAAAAGAAAAAGGGTGCCAAAGAGCAATTTAAGCAGAAACAACTCATGAAAAAAAGAAGAGAAATTTTGCAATATGTGACATCTGTATTTGAATTGAAAAAGTGCATTAGATACCCAAAAATGCATATCTACAATAAGGAAGGGAAGGTATGAAATTTGGGCATGTAAATCTAAAGTCTATGCAATGCCAAAAAAAATTGTCAATTTGCTTAGTAAGTTCAAGATTGTTGGGAGCAGAGAAAAAAAAATTGTCAATCTGCTTAGTAAGTTCAAGATTGTTGGGAGCAGAGAACGGGAGTGGGAGTCTCGTTCAAGCAGAATTAAATTACAATCATAAGGAACCCAGGCACAGTCCAGAATTCCTATGAGGCCCATTACATTGATTTTCACAAATAAACAAATAGCGAAAAATATGGTAACTAAATAGAAAATACCCCTATAATGATAATCGAATGATATAGAGCTTAAATGTTCTTGATTTGCTTGTATTCAGTCGTGTAAATTCTAAATTCTAATTGGTGGGAACAATTAGATAGTTGTATACATCACTCTTCTCTGTACTGTTCATTGTGTAGCCATACTCTGCAAGTAAGCAAAATCGTTTAGTCTCCGGTACATGTCCAAGGGTTAACTACTCCTTGAACATCCCCTGGATGTTTTCCTGGCCTTGTTTTCTTTTGAGACGTACCATTTGGGTGGGGACAGTAAACAACCAGTGCAGATAAATCCTCTTTTGATCTTACCAGTGAACCGAGGCTCCTTTGGCACAGTACCAATCATTTTAATAGGAAGGGCTTCCCAATATGCACTTTTCCATTGGACAAAACAGGGTCACATTTGCCTTATTGAACCAAAATAGTATGAACCAAACTGACTGACTAAATGATATTCCCGTTTTTCACTGAATGTGAAGCACACTGATACTATGCTTCTGAAAATGGGCAAACATAATGCCAATGTTGAATGGCAGCCCCACTTCTGAGACAACAGAGGAATATGTTGTTGAAAGTAAAAGAATGAAACAGAGGCAACAAGTAGAGAACCACATCAGTAAAAACGCGCTGGCTAAAAATGCACGATAAATCTTGTAGCGGTGTAGACAAGTGATCAGGAGACTGACCCACAAATTTATTTATAATTAATTAATTACTTTACATATGCCCTACATATTTGTTGTCCTGGTGTGTTTCTCTATGTGTGTCCACAATATTAGCGCAAATGGCACCTTCTTTGTCCAAGGATTGAACCTAAGGCAAATCAAACACCTATCTACCAAGATTCATGTTTGAGAGAGGGAAAAGCCCATAATGAGTCGGATTCATGTTTATCCTTCTCTTGCAAGGAAGAAGGATTCCAATATCTTAGCTTGGGTGAAATGCTTGGTTGAATGGGTGAAATAAAGTTCAAAAAGTTTATGTAACAACAGTCAAGTACATACTTAGCGTTGTGCTGTGTTGTAGGGTATCAAATTAAGGGTTTGGTCGAATATCGTCTCAGTCATCCTCCATTCCCACTCCCTGCTCGTGCTTGAGCAACAATGAGAAGTAACAAGGAAGCTAATACCCGGGTGAGTTTGAATAGTTGATATGTCATAAATTATAAAAGGTTACAAATTTATTACAGAAGCCTATACAATCTTTTAAAGTTTCGAACCAGAAACTGTATTCTAATTGAACTCTGAAACAGATTTAATAACTGTTGTTCCCAAAACAATTTGAACATCCAATAATTCTTTATAATTGATTGCAGGCATCGTCATATAAACTTACTCTGGGCTGGGATGTTCTGGCTGGACAAGGGATGGAATTGTTTCATTGGCTTCAGAAACCGCTGCAAATACATTTGCCTCTACTTTCAATGTAAGCCCTCAATGTAAGACAATTGACACAGAAGTTTGCACTGAGAATTCCCAGCAGAAGAGAATAATATCCTAGCAGAAAAGAACAATATCCCAGTAGGCGTACAGGTACGAGAATTTTGGCCCGACATCTCTGTTAGAATTAAATGAGAGCACTACTTACTCCATGAATGCCCTTTGGTCTCTCGGCACCCATTCAAATAAGTCATACCTATGAAATGAAATGAATCACAGTTGCGAAGGACGAGCCCCATTATTTCACTGGCTTCAGAAATCGCTACAAATATACCTGCCGCTACCTTCAATGTAAGCCAGTTGATACAGAGGTTTGCACGGAAAATTCCCAGCAGAGGAGAACAATATTGCAGCAGGCGTAGAACGTTGGCTCGCCTTCTCGGTTAGAATTAAATGACAGGACTTATAATCAGGTATACTTACTCCCAGCCTTCTCAGTTAGAACTAAATGACAGCACTTATAGTCAAGTATATACTTATCCATGAATGCCCTCTGGTCTCACGGCACCAATTCAAATGAGTCATATCTGCTAAATGAAATGAATCACAACTGCAAAGTGTACGATGTGAAATGTGAATGAGTGTACAATGCGAAATGTGAATTAAGTTAGGTTCTGAACACTCAACACAAAATCAAAATTTTTCCTAAAATATATAAAATAAGCTGTGGGAGTGAACATATTTTATGATTGGATTGGGGACTCGGTTGCTGTTGTCTTGTCCAAAGATTGTTCAGAAGATTATATTGTTGGGGTAAATCCAAATAGCCGTAGCGATGCTGATCTGTTTCCACATCACTTTTTTGGTATCAGGAGCGACAGGTAATTTAATTTGCACATCCACCGGCAGCACTTCCAGATTGGATATACTGTAGCACATTTCCTCCCACCCCATATCTTCCTCTACCACCTGTTTTCGTCTCCATCTTTCTTGTATTTGATGCGTATCTCAGTTGATTCTTCCAAATCAAACACCCTGCGAACAAATTGTGCCACATCTGAAAATGAGATAGCGGGAGGGTCTTTGGATTTCTTGCGAACCACTCAACGCCGAGCGAAGCCATTGGGGTCTCCGAACTGACACATACACATGATATTAGATGTTACAACAAAAAGTATGATTATGATACAATGCAAATAAAATAAAAGTAAAGAGATCCATTCAGTCCTGAAAAAGGAATCAATGACCGGGAAAATCAATTTTTAAGGAGCATAACACACACAGAATTCCAGACCTTTATCACGGCATGCTCCATGGTGCTGAATTTTCTCTACAAAATTAGACGAGACAATTGAAGATATCGAAAACCTTGGAGAGGAAGGATTATATAGTGTAACCGAAGATGATAAAAGGCGCTTTTATTACTAATATTATATTATTAGTAATTGTTTTTAAAAGTGCAAAGATACACCTAAGGAATAGCAGATTTGAGAAGAATATTTTGTCAAAAATATAACTTACTATTAAATGCACGCTCATAACGAAATTTTAAGTATGTGGCACAAGTTTTATCCTTTTGTCACCTACAAAATAAGATGTTATAATGGATTCCATTTTTCTTTTATTTTTCAGTGAGGGAAATACAACATATATTACTTGAAAAAGATATACATAATGGCACAATGAGAGTTACAACACTCTAAAGTCATGACTACAAGGAAATTCCAGCCCCTAAAAAGCTAGAAATGCTAACATATGAGGCATTGTCTCTACACATTGAAGCCAAAAACTAATGTTCTATCTTCATAGCTGGAAATCAACATTTGGCATTTGGACACATCCACATATTGTAAAAGATAAATAGATTGAACTTGTAAAAGGTAGTTTTTCTTTGTTGGTTATGCCATACTCTTAGTTTTGTATCCCTCCTTTTATTGAACAGAAGAATACAAACTCGAGTAATCAAACACCTCTCATATAATTATAGTCTAAAACCTAACAAGATTCTCAAAACTACTGAGATTACACACAAAAGGAAAAAAATAATAATTTTAATACAGAAGAACATGAAAACATTTTGAAGCAAAGTTCACACACCTTCATGATTTAAAGGACAACATAAATGTAAATTTATTACCTTTGATAATATACACATAAAATTTTAAAGATTCATATTTATCTTATGTAGAATCCAAAGTAAATATTATTCATTTTAAAAATACTAACTATAAAAATGCATAATATTATCAAAAAAATCTAAATTTATAAAAAATAATTCATTCTCTATAAACATTTAAAAAAATCATAATAATAATAAAATTTATATTATAAAAATTAAATAAAAATTTATTTAATCAAATAAAAAAATTAATTAGATAAACTCATTTAAAAATGAAGTGAATATATATATAATATAATAATAATAATAAATTACATACATATATATAAATTAATTATAAAAATAAATCTTAAAAATTATAATATTAAAATATATGTAAAAATTTTAAAACTTATTTTTAGTATAATACAAAATAATGATTTCAATGTTTAATTCTTAGATTTTTATTAACACAAACAAAATACAAAATATATGATGTTGACCAGTTACCAAAACCAAACAAAAAATTAGTTGTATCATATTATTACGAACTCGTTGTATCATATCATTACGATAGACCCGCCCGAGGATTTTCATCCATAACCATATTACCGAAGATGATTTGACCTGCAATTTTTTAAAAGTATTTTATAACATAAAAAATTCTTTTATCTATTAAAAAATATATAAAGGAAATAAAATATAAAGTGAATTTTATTTTTTTAAAATAATATTTAATAATTTTTTTATCAAAACTTAATATCACCAAAACAACAATATTAAAAGACTTAAATATATGATCTATTTATAATACCAATCCAAAATAATGCTAATATTAAAATACTCAAATATATGACCTATTTATAATACCAATCCAAAATAATGATTTGGATATTTAACTCTTAGATTTTTACCAATTAGAAACAAAATATATAATCCAAGCTAGTTACCAAAACGATACAGACTAATTACCAAAACTATTTTTGTCAAAAACTCCATTTACCATATTATTAGGTGACACCTACCAAAGGATTTTCATATACAACCGCTATTACCATTTAAGATTTAACTTGCGATCTTTTTAAAAGTATTCTGCAACACTACTTTGGAATTATTTTTATAAATGTTTACTCGCCCGGCCAAGATAATGATGCATAGTCAGCAGGAATACTCAAACTGAGGTTTGCAAATCCCAACAATCCCAACAGTCACTGTGACATTAACAAGGAGAGCAACGACCTCTGTCTGTATTTGTGTTTGCCAGACGATAATTATGGATTCACAGCACGCAAATATTTCATGCAAAAAATTGTCATAACTTTTCAATCGAAGCTGGATTTGTAATTCTTTTGATAACGGAAGAAAGTGCGACCCGAAATGCATAATAGAAGCGTGCCCGGATGTTGAATATTATCAAGTATCTACAGTAACGGGCACGTTGTTGCAAAATTGTTTTTAAACGCTGGGAATTGACAGTCAAAGGTGTGGTTTTCCTATGGGAGCAGCGTTTATTAAGTACCCACGACTGGACTCCCGAACTAATTTTCGCAGAGCCGCCCCTCATTATTGAAATTGGCCGTCGATTGCGAGGGATTTTCATGAATTACCTCAAATCTCTCTCTGCCTCAGGGAAAGGCCGCGAAAAAGTGCAAGAATGAGATCAAGTTTGTGGACAAGGAGATCCGTAAGGCTTCGACTGTGAGGAAAAACCGGAATTCTCTGAAGAAGTATTCTGAGCTGTATTTGATTCATGAAGATGGGGACAGTGCCATTGGGCATGTTAATTGTGCAGACGAGGCCAGTTTTCGTGCTGGAAAAGGCTCGACGTGGCATCAATCGCATAATAGTCGGCTTTGCTCATCCATTTTCTAAAATGGAGTCAAATCAACCGTAGAAAACCATGACAGTTGTTCTTCCAATCGACGGTGGAAAATAAAAAGGTAGACAAAAATCGGTGGTGAAGCTCTTTCAAAAGAGAACACCTTCTCTGTAATTAGTGGTAATGGAAGGTAATATTATATCAGTAATTCCATTTTAATGGAAGGTTGGTTTTTTTGTTACATCGAATTAATAATATAATATTAGTGGATATAT
This sequence comes from Pinus tabuliformis, assembly GCA_031772625.1. NCBI lineage: Eukaryota > Viridiplantae > Streptophyta > Pinopsida > Pinales > Pinaceae > Pinus > Pinus tabuliformis. Next base: position 439,441,671 of record CM062818.1, on the reverse strand, counting down.
TAGAAGTAATAAAAAATATATAAATAAGACTTTGAAATCTTGTATTTTTTTAAAATTATAAATTATTTTAAGATTTATGTGAATATCAACTTCATATATATTTATATATAGAAAAAAATGTTAAAAGAAAATATTATAATGTTGTATATAATAAAATATTCTATATAGAGTATGAATAAAATGTTTTAATATGAATTAATATTAATGTATACTTAAAAATTATATAACATTTAAGAGTACACTTTAAACTATGAAAAAATACTTAAAAATTATATAACATTTAAGAGTACACTTTAAACTATGAAAAAATACACGTTTCAATATGAAATAAGTTTGCCCCTGAAGAAATTTGAAATTTGATCCCTTTTGGCTTATGGTAGATAAGTGCTTAAGATGGATCTACTAGTTTAATAAGACACGTTTCAATATGAAATAAGTTTGCCCCTGAAGAAATTTGAAATTTGATCCCTTTTGGCTCATGGTAGATACGTGCTTAAGATGGATCTACTAGTTTAATAAGGTGAAAATTTATTTTCCATTGATATGAGTGTTTATCAATAATTATTAGGTGAATGATAGTGATTTAAAGTCCATAAAATATGCAAATGAAATTGTTTATTTTTGGTAAGTAAGCACCCATACGGGATTTGAACCAATGACCTATTGCAATGAGTGCCTTAACAGCGCACCCATTCACTGTCAATCCAAAGCTCCATGTGCTAAGCAAATGAAATTGTTATTATCAAGTTCCAAATTGTATTGTTTAACTAATCATTTATTTTTTTACTTGAATTTGGTATGGTGTGAAATCTTACTTCCAGAGAATTATATATATATATATATATATATATCTAGTTTTAGAATTTTAATTCTAGTTGTAATCGCCACAAAATATTCTAAAATAGATCAAAGATTAAGATTTATTTTAAAAGTAATTTTGTGAGTTATTCTATTTTCATTAAATTGATTAATTTAAAAACAACTTCATAGACCATGTATGAGTAATAGTTTTTTTGGGCATGTGATATTAGTAAGCCAAAGTATTGGCCCATAGAATTGTAACAAAGTCTATTTACATCATTTTTTGGGCATATTGTATTAGCAAGACATGGTATTGATCCACTATATTGTAATAAAGGAGACTATTCTTTATATAGTATAACAAAAGATGATAAAGGTTCTCTTACAACTAATTATGCCGATAGGAATTTTCATTGCCAGCTTGGGGTGAGGAGACATTGTTCACCCCATCCAATCACAAAGCTTTATTTTCTTCATCCACACTAATCAACATTTGACACATACTAAAGTCACCGAGCGATTTGCATGCAAATGTACTCCACCTTCCCTTCTTTGTCTTTTCCGTTCCTCTTTTGCTCGCAATTGTTCACCTCCCCTTCTTCCTCCTTCTCATTCCTCTCCCTCTCACAATTATTCACCTCCCCTTCTTCCTCTTTTTGTTTCCTATTTTCTCTTCGCTGATGTTCAAAACTTCTTGTCTTCAACTTGAACCTTCACAACGCCCAACAACTTGAACCTTCACATCACATAGGGACACATTCAGCTAACATACATCCGGCTAACGTTTCGATAACAGTGAATGGCGTCACTCTTTGTGGAGCTCTGGCGAGATAAGTATGCAAAAGTTATTCGACTCTACTAGGGTACTCTAGACATTACTAAAGAGACTTCCCATTTTCATATTCTTCTCTTCATCTGCTTGTGTGTGCTGAAGACGACGGTTTTGTTCTCTACAAATCCATCATGCCATGGCAGGAATGGGGCTTCATCATTAGTACCATCAGCCATGTGCATCTATCCCTTCAACGTTTTCTATACAAGTGAACTCACCTTATCAACCTCACAACCTCATGGAAGAGGTACACACTCCTATTTTTTAGGACACTGTGCATCATGTCCTTGTTTTCAAAGCACACTTTGCTTATATATGCAGCTGGCAGTTTCTCCTCTGTGTGTTTGCGGGTCATTGAACTATTTTTTTTTGAAATTTTATTTTATACAGTTACATTTAATAACCTCCCTTTCTGGGATTCTGGTAGAAATTCTTGTACAATTTTTTCTTGGTTGTTGTATTTCTCTTTCTGGGTTTTCGTATTTCTTTTATTTTACTTCGAGGGCTTAGGGCGTATGCATATGAATATGAAATGGTTGATATGGCAACAGTTCGAGTCTCTGCAAAAAACTATTCCAATCAGGTGCCAGGGTTTGTGGAAAGTCGAGGGTCAGTGCCTGCTATGGGTGCCCACAAATATTTACTGCTCAAATACATACATAAATTGTTTAGAATGGGATATTTGTTTAATTTCATCTCAAGTAAAACCTCGCATTAGTTAAATTTCGATGACATTGCATTTCATAACATTTGAAAGTTGTGGTCAAAGAGTTAACCACAACCTTCAAATAAAGACCCTTTAAATTGAGAAATCATGTATTTTACATAAAATTTGCTATTTTTTATCATAAACGAGATTGAAGGGTTAGCTAAAAGGAATTCCTTAGGCTTCAAACCCAGGTCTGAGGGTTAACTATTTCACTAAAATCTCCTAGTACTTGCACCTGGTCTCATCCCTTTTATTTTCAGGACATATAATTTGGGTGGGGTTGACCAGGTGCGAGAATGGAAACCCGGTTGGTGGCTTAATACTATGTCGACTTCTCAAATGAACTAAGGGCCTCACAAATGAACCATGGTCCATTGGCATATAGAAATTACTAACAGTTAACGCAACTTTGATCAGTGTCCCATCAAGTCTGGCACCCTGTCTCATCTGTTTTTTTTTGAGACATGCGACTCGAGTAGGCAGACTACATTGAGAATGGAATCCTTGGGAATGGATTAATGTTTTGTTAAGCATCCATGGGAATGTTTAACTCAGACGAAAATCAACTAATGCAACCTGGGATCAATGTTCCAGCGCTTGGCCCATTTTGAACTACCACTCGTATTTCAGGTTGTATGTGATCTCTTATTACATGACATAGATTTCTGACCTGGGACTTGATGGATTGCTTCAAGAGACAAGAGGAAACATTTGTCTGTCTCTTGGATGCTTCCTATTTGGCTGGAACAATTGTTTCCCAAACACATTTTTTAAACACTTGCAACTATTTTTTTATTTATTAGCAATTACATTTGCTTTGATTTGTATTTGCATATGTAAACCCACAACTTTAAAATCGAATATGATTTTCAGATCTCTGAAATATCTATGTGTTGCAAAACTATTGTTTACTTTTTAATTTGGCTAAACTAGAATTCTGTCAAAATCTCTCAGTACTTGCAGCTAGTCTCATCCCATTTTTGAAACATGCTATTTGCGTGGGGCAGACAATGGTGAGAATGGAACCCTTGTGGGTGGCTTAATACAATGTTGACCTCACCAATAGGGTGAGGTACATTGGCATATTGACAACTTACAAATAACTAAGGCAACTTTGTGTTGACCTCACTGATAGGTCGAGGTACATTGGCATATTGACAACTTACAAACAACTGAGGCAACTTTGGATCAATGTCTAAGCAAACCTGGTCCATTTTGAGCCATGACTTGCATCTCGTGCTCAAATGTGATCTCTTTAAATGTTCATACATGACTAGTCACTAAACATTCCAATGAAATTTTGGCACTTGATGGAGGAGTTCTTTAAGATATAAGAGGAAGCCTATGTCTCTCTCTTGATTGCTTCCCGTTTTGCTTGAACAATCTTCTTTCCAAATATATTTCTCCACCACTTGCAACTAGTTTCTTTATTGTCAGTTATGTTTGCTTAAGTTTGTTCTTTAGAAATATTTGCATTTGTAGCCACACACCATTTTAAGATTGAATTTGATTTGTAGATCATTGAAGTCCTCTTTAATAGGGATTTGAAAGTACTTTTTAATTCAATTGACAATGCACTACATTACATAGGCTACTTTGTTGAGATTTAGTTTTGATACATACATTCCATAATCACTGTTATTGCAAAGTCAAAGATGCTAATTTATTAATTTGACTGCTACTGCATATTGGTCACAGGGAGAATGCTAGTGAAGTAAAGGCTAAATGCATTCATTTGAGGAAATTTTAGCCTAAAAGTGACCTCCTAAGGAAAAATAATAAAATAATAGTTAAAATAATAAAATAAGAGATGAATTTTGGAGGTAAAATAAAAAACTATTTTTTTAATTGTATTTTTGGTTTATCTCCTCATATGTTTAATCAAATTTCAAATGTAGATAATTGTTGAATGCGGAATTAAATTCCACACCCAACGAGTATCCATTATGCATACTTTTGAGAAAACCCACATTGAAAAAAATTGAACATACATTAAAAAAGCACGATGAACATGATTTTTTAATGTATCTTTAATTTTTATCAATGTGGCTCTTCTTAGAAATATGTATAATGGGTACTCGTTGGATGTGGAATTTAATTCCACATCCAACGAGTGTCTACACTTGAAATTTGAGTAAACTTACAAGGAGATAAGCCAAAAATACAATTAAAAAAAAAGTTTTCTTCTTTTCCCTCTGAAATATTTACATGTACCTCTTTTTGAATTTAAATGACCTTGATTGGTTGACATGGAAATTACATGAAAATTTCATGGGCACTTTTAGGTTGAAATTTCTTGTAATGATAGAGGCATCCAATCATCCCACAAATTCAGAAGCTGACAAGGTGAATTAGACAATCAGTTAAAGTTGTAGAGGTTTTGGAGTAATTTTACTTCTCTCATGATTCTTAAATTTAGCTATGTTATGTACTATTAGATGCATTTCAGATTCTATACAAGAAGGTTGTTGTAGTACTACCAGACATATATGCAAATGTTTGTGGTGTGATTGTTAGCTACTTTGAGTGGGTTCAGGTATGTATCCTTGAGGAAACTATTTTTTTGGACTTGATTATACAAACTTCAGTCACGACGCTTTTTCATCTACATATGATTGACTTGCCACTTTTCTTGTGTTTATTTGTCTGTTATTTGATTATTATGTTATTAAGGTTGGTGAATTGATGCTTTACAATATAGGAATAGACTTGTATTTGTTGCCTGAATTATTTTTCAGATCTCTAACAGTGATATAGGTTGAGTTGGGTACATTGATGATATACTGAATTGAATACTGATGGTCCATTAAATTTCTTGCAATACTGCCTCATATGAATTGATAGACTTGCCAGTTTGCTTTTTATCCCAAGAAAAAAATCACAATTTTTATTCAAAAGAGAAAAAATCATGGTTCTTATGTGTTTATAGCATGATACAAAAAAAAGTAATCCATGATTGCACTTTGGAAATGCTATGCATTGTCTATCTCCTTTTATATTCTTTAGAAAACAAAAGATATAAAATAGAACAAGAAATAGCTAAAAGAACTGTCGTCCTACCATTTAACAATAAGCTTCCCATAATGCCCAAAATGACAAGAATAAATACATGATTCTTGCCAGTTTCGTTGTGTTCATTTTTCCATTATTTGATGATTCTATTATTGTGTTTGGTAAGTTGATGTTTTACTAGATTGAATTAGACCTTTTTTGTTGCTAGACTTATTTCTTCAGTTCCTGAACAATGATATATGTTGGGTTGGGTAAATTGACGATTTAAAAGATCGTAGAGCTGAGTACTGGTCGTTATATTATTGCAATTATACCCCATATAAATGTGAAGGATTTATATCAGTGATCTTGAAAATTACAGAGTTCATTAACTCCCCTGTATCTATTTATTTTATTATGTGAAAAGGATTTTGGTGATGGGTTTTGAGTGCTATCCTTCAGTAAAAAGTTGGTATAATCATGGTATGAGTGAGGTGGTTGAATTTTGGGCGAGTTTTTTAATTTTAGTTCCTCTTTCTAATTATATCACTTTTTCTTGCAGAACATCCAAGGTTTTATGTGGGATGAGCAAAAGGTTAATGTCAAGCTGAAAAACTATATGACAAGCACTTTTCAACATCTCAAGGAAATGTGTAAAACTCATGATTGTGATCTCCGAATGGGAGCTTTCACTCTTGGAGTCAATCATGTTTCTCGTGCCACTCTTCTAAGAGGATGGGAAGCTTAAAATACATCTGCTGACAAACATCAGATTCCTTTAGATAATCGGTCTACTTTGTGGTTATAATTTCAATAAATGGTGCTTGGAGAAAATAGATGTGAATGATGATCTTACCTCCTCTGCCAACTAGAGATTTCCATAGAGATTGATACTTCTCTTAAGACTAGAACCGATTAAGAGAACTGATCATCCAATCTGTGACCAACTTCGAATCTTCAAACATGTTGAGGTCATTTAATCTATGCTTCGATGCAGTATTCAATAAAATAGTTGTTTCTTACACTTCTGCATTGTTATTTTCCTACTCTGAGCCCACTGAAAAGATATTTTGGAAGGAGAAAAGATGTGTAAAATACCCCAGTTCCACAACCATTGGGATATCTATTTGCTACACAATCAAAGTAAACAAAAGGGATGCGACAATCTATATCCGACGGTTCAATCCCTTTTTATTTTTTCATTTTTGATTCCTCAAAATTTATGTATGCTCCTTTGAGATTTTAAAAATATCCTTGGTGGGAGATGGAAGTATCCTAAGGGATATTCATTTCTTATGACCCAAACTACCCATAAAACAAAAACAAGGTCATAATGTTGGGTCTTATTTAGGTCCTTTAGCAAATCTTCTAGGGCCTCTTCGATTACTACACCTTCCCAAATCCCCTTTCCACCACTCATTGATTTGGTTGCAACCCAGATTTCCTTGGTTAAATGGCATAGAATGAATGATTTGGTTGTGGCCCATATTTTCTTGGTTAAATGGCATAGAGTGAATGACTTGGTTCAGCCCAAATTTCCTTAGTAAAATTGCATAGAGTGAAGTGGTGTTTTACACTTTCAGAATTTCCTTTGCAAGGTGGACAAAGGCTTGGGCCATGACAAGAATTTTTCTATAAATTGTGCCAAGAAATAATTTTATTTTATTTAATGTTACCTTAAAAAAAAATTCAGTAATGCCTTGAAATTCCAAATAAAGAACCATTTCCAATGTGCTTCTCCTATGGAGGTCATAACCTAAGTCATTAAAGCTTGAATTCAAAGACGTTGAAGTTATAGAAATTTTTGATGATGTAATGTTTGAGAATAAATTTTCACAGTAATATATATATATATATATATATATATATATATATATATATATATATATATATATATGCACCGTAATTAATGAAGATAAGTTTGTTTAACCATGATCATAAAATGAGATATAGAGATTCCCTTTTATCATTTAAATTATGTATAATGGCTTCATCATACATGGTAATTGAGATATAATCTAGTGATTCCTTAAAAATATAGTGTGTTATAAACTAGGTTTATGTGTGTGTGTGTGTGTGTGTGGAGATATTATTTAATTAAAAAGAAATGGATGTTATGATATATAAAATTACTTATAACAATTAGTACACTTAACTCATAGATGAAATAGTTTAACAATTATTACAGTTAACTAATAGATGAAATAGTTTGAGGACATTTTTTCTAGCTAATTTTAACCAAAATTTGGTAGTTGTTGTTTAATCGGTAGAATTTGAGTACTCTAATTGTTTTCCAGGGTGTTGTAGAATTTGAGTACTCCAGGAGTTTTTCAGAGTGCCGAATCCATTTATGTATTAAAAATTGTAATTTTAATAATAAAAAATCACAATGTTGCTTGAAATTGTATCTTCCAATTCCAATGAAAAACCCATTTAATATATAAGTGTGTGTAACCATGTAGAGATGCCCTTTTATAATTTAAATTATGCATAATAATACCATTAAGCCCGATAATCATACATGGTGATTGAGATATAGTCTAATGGCTGAATAAAAATTAGCTTAAGTCCAATATGTTGGAATAAGGAATTACTGGGGGGGTGAATTAGTAATAGTGAGATTCTTTTCTTTTTCTAGTATGCTTACAACCCCTTTATATTATGTTACTTGTGGGAGCATTCATTCATAAAGGAAGTGAACAACAAGTTTAAACATTCATGTTCATACAACAATCACATGAGCAACACACACATTTGACACAATGTTTTTCATGTGGAAACCCAGAGGGAAAAAAACACCAAATTTATTGTTTGTTTATGATGTAAATTAAGCACCTACTTAATTACATATGTTTGTTTGTGAGCACCCACTCACAAGAGGCACCGACCCCCTTTGGTTAGCAAGCACCAACTTGCCAAGAGGCACCAACCTATTTTGAATGCAGGCACAAACCTGCGCTGGCCACTCTTTTACTATTTCATACAATTTTGAAACTGAAAACAAAGGCTTATACATTACAACTAAAATACAAAAATGGTTGGTTGTTGAATCAACTTCTGCTCTTTGTGTTCTATTGTTCCACTGACTCCCTTTTGTCTCATGTAGCTGATAGTTACTCGTTGCTCACAACAACATATCCTCAACACTCTACCCTCTCTCACACGGGCTCTCTGCTACAACTACTTCAATTCAACTCACATTGTTCTTTACAAAGAAATAAATCTACTACTTGCTCTTCAACTCTTCCCTCATTGTTCTTCTCACAGCACACCAACTTCTCTTACTGCATAACCACTCTATCTACTCTCAGTGCTTAGACCTCACTTCTTATACGCATAGATCTCACTCCTCAGCACTTCAACAATATGCTCAATTCCCCCAATTGATCAATTTCAAACGTTGGTTTTGATTCAAAGAAGCACACTCTGCAAGGATATCTATGTTGTCTGTACCCTTACTACCCAAATGTAGTTCGACATGGCTCCCCCTGTTGTTCTTTCATCTTTTGGATGAATCCTATCACAATATTAAACACAGATATAGACAATGGAGATCTTCACTAACTGACTACATAAATCTCCATGTTGAGAATTTAATTCTCAGGCGGCCTACGCACGCCTCTCGGAGTCCCATTCTTATTTATTGCTCCGTAGAGCTTGACAGTCCTCAGGGATGGCTACTCTAATCCTCATTTAACTCTCCCAGACGTGCACACGAAGTAGCCAATTTCTTCCTTCATTCCCTCAAATTCATGTCTGTTAAATTTTATCCTCGTTGCATTGTCTCAGAGTCTTCTGTAGTTCTCACTGACTTCAACAACCAAATGCATTGTTCCTACATTCAATTCTTCAGTTTCCAACTCATACATCCATTAAACTTGTTTTACTTCCATGTCAGAACACAACATATCATAACTTACACAAGACGAATGTTACGATATTGCACTCTTAGATATCCTTGGCCCCCTTTGCCTTTAGCTCCTTGAGAAATTGCTTTCTCATAGGACTAGAACTATGACTGATGGCTTGGCGTTATATCGGAGCTCCTCTAAATTGTAACTTACACAATTGAAATGTTATGCACTGTCTGATATCCTTGGCTCTCTTAACACTTAGATCCGCAAGTGTTTTCCTTCTCAAAGGACCGAGGGTTATGACTGGGGGCTTAGCCTTAGGTTCTAAGGCATGTTGTTCCTTCCTGATGCCATGCTAAGCCAACAATACCCACATTATGCAAATAAAATTTCATGTCACTGGTCCCAGGCCTTAATCACCTGATCCATGGTGAAAACCTTCTTAAACAAAGGTTTAAGGTTCTTAGTTAAAATTTATGCGGAAATGTTATATTTGACTAACCATAGTTTGAAATTTAATTAATCCTTTCCATCGGGACTTTATACACCCTCATAAAATTTAGTTAATCTTTATGCCCCGCGCATATTAACCAAACCCCACTCTTTAACTTTGGTTATATTCGAACTTAACCCATAAAACCTTTATCCACTTTATTTCTATTATAATTCTTATATAATAGAAATACTCCACAAAGCGTATGTAAACCTTACCTTTCTGCCAATCCACGGTCTTTGCACATTTCCCGACGCTCTACCTTTATCGCATTCATCCTCCACCATTGATTTCACTCCATCAGATCAACGACTGTCACATCGTATCACAACTTAAACCCATTCATTTGTTGGAACTCAAATCACTTAACTCGCATTGATAAACTTCTTGAGTCCGCTTAGGCCCAATCCTTATCGGCTTCAATCTCCACTGTTGATCTCACCCTTCAATCCGACGGTTGATGATACACCTGAGCATCACACATCGCAAATCGCATTTTCTTAAGGCCAAGGTTCATCCACTCATGAAATATTGCGATGCGAAACTAATCGGCGATCCCCCACCATTGATCAAAGCACACTTGATCCAACGGTTAACAACAATATTGGGTGAGGCACTTGCATGAGGATTACCCATCCGATAAAGTGGTTTCCTCTCTCCTCCGACATGCTACGTGTTGACTGCTAAATGGAATCGGGTGACTACCCCGAATTACCACTTACCACTTTTTCTCCACCTGATAAACAGATTCCGCTTATAAACACGTCTTTCTTCCTTGACTATTGTACGAGCTGATTGGTGCGCGATGACCGTTAGATATAAGAGGCCATCAAATATACAGTTTGCGGGACTTCAACTAGAACACAGATTAAAATGGCCTTAACCCCCGTAGTTGACCGTGATCTAAGAGGTTGAATATGAGATCGATGGCTAGGAGCGAGTGTGGGACTTCAACCACGATCAAGGAAACCTGTACTGTCCTACCCCCGTAGTCACTGATCACCATTGATCTAATAGATATATCGATCTAATGATCCATATCTATTCCTCCACCATTAATATTCGTCGATCTAACGGATCTGTTGATCTGACAATCTAGATCAATTTCCGCGATTCACCTTCCGCAAGCACTTTGGTTTGATCTTCCTCATTCATTTGTTGACTCCATTCTACACGACTTAATCCTGGCCGCTTATCACAAACAATCTCGCTCATTGATCTAGCTGATCCAATGGCTCCTAACATCGACACTTCACATCTTCGTTCTTCCCTTTACTTCGTTTTTATGCATTTCTTCAGTGTTCTTCTGTGGGTTTGGGTTTCTTCCAAGGTTTTGGTCTTTAGATGCCCTGCATCACAACTTCCTCTTGAGCTTCTTAACACAGTCACTCCTGAATCTCGACTGTGATCCTTCGAATGGATTCAAGTGATCCATTATGATCCTTCTTATCATTCTTCTTCTCCATGTTATGCTCGAATTCCACTTGCAACCTCTGTTACACAGAACTTACTTTGGTTCACACATAGATTATAACTAAATTACTCCATACACACACAAAAACTCAGAATCAAGTTGTTTGTATTAATAAACATGTATTTACATAGGAACTCCCTCCTTGGCCTGATCTTTTGTATCAATGGCCTCTATTTTCCTAACTGTCGGTAGGTTTACAATCAAACCTCTAACTCACAACCTCTAACTAGCTAACCAGCTAACAAACTAACTTGACTAACTTTTTCTCTGCCTTTTTGGCTTACATTTATACAGAATGATTCTATAACCAATTCCTGGTTTAGATTCATAAACTTCTCAACAAAATCCTAAAATCTCATCTTTATCCCCATGGAGCCTCTTTAATCCACAAATCAGGAAACCAACTCCTAATCTAAGATTTACAACTGATTCTCAAATCTCTCAACTATCCTGAATCTCTCATGTTCTCCAACATTTGAGAACATTTACAAATATGACTCACTATACTTAATTAAATCTCTATTCTATCTTCTCTCATTAAAATCACTCGAAACCTTAATAATTACAATAATTCAACACTTAGGAAACCAACTTCCTTAAAACACAAGACCCCCCCCCATGTCTACTAAAATACAATGATGTTGGGTACATTGATGATATACTAAATTGAATACTGATGGTCCATTAAATTTATTGCAACATTGCCTCATATGAATTGATAGACTTGCCAGTTTTCTTTTTATCCCAAGAAAAACATCACAATTTTTATTTAAAAGAGAAAAAATCACGGTTCTCATGTGTTTATAGCATCATACAAAAAAAAGTAATCCATGACTCCACTTTGGAAATGCTATGCACTGTCTATCTCCTTTTGTATTCTTTAGAAAAAAAAATATAAAATAAAATAGGAAACAACTAAAATAATTGTCATCCTACCATCTAAGAATAGGATTCCCACAGTGTCCAAAATGACTAGCAGAAGTACATGCTTCTTGCCAATTTTGTTGTGTTCATTTGTCCATTATTCGATGATTCTATTATTGTGTTTGGTGAGTTGATGCTTTACTAGATTGAAGTAGACCTGTTTTTGTTGCCGAACTTATTTATTCAGTTCCCGAACAATGATATATGTTAGGTTGGGTAAATTGATGATTTAAAAGATTGTAGAGTAAAGTACTGCCCATTATATTCTTGCAATTCTACCGCATATAAATGTGAAGGATTTATATTAATGATCTTGAAAATTACAGAGTTCATTAATTCCCATGTAACTATGCCTTTTATTATGTGACAAGGATTTTGGTGATGGGCTTTAAGTGCTACATTTCAATAAAATGTTGGTATAATCATTGTCTGAGTGAGGTGGTTGAATTTTGGGTGATTTTTTTTAATTTTAGTTCCTCTTTCTAATTATATCGCTTTTTCTTGCAGAACATCCAAGGTTTTTTGTGGGATGAGTAGAAGGTTAATGTCGAGCTGAAAAACTATATGACAAGCGCTTTTCAACATCTTAAGGAAATGTGTAAAACTCATTATTGTGATCTTTGAATGTGATCTTTCACTCTTGGAGTCAATCATGTTGCTCGTTTAGCTCTCCTAAGAGGATGGGGAGCTTAAAATACATTCGCTGAAAAACATCAGATTCCTTTAGATAACCGTTTTGCTCCGTGGTTATAATTTCAATAAATTGTGCTTGGAAGAAATATATGTGAATGATGATCTTACCTCCTCTGCTACTTGGATATTTCCATAGAGATTGATACTTCTATTATGGTTAGAACCGATTAAGACAACTGATCATCCAATCTGTGACCAAATCCGAATCTTGAAACATGTTGAGGTAATTTAATCTATGCTTCTATGGAGTATTCATTAAAATAGTTGTTTCTTACCACTTTCTTACACTTGTGCATTGTTATTTTCCTTCTCTGAGGCCACTGAAAAAGTATTTTTGAAGGAGGAGAGATGAGTAAAATACCCCAGTCCCATAGGCATTGGGATATCGATTTTTTACACAATCAAAGTAACCAAAAGGGATGGAAGAATCTATATCTGGAAGCTCAATCCTTTTCTATTTTTTCCATTGGACACGTAATCCTAAGGGTTGGTGTGGAAGTTGGACAGTCAAAGGGAGTCCAAGAGACCTTGGAATATGGAATCCAACGGTCACTCTAATGTATTATAAATGTACATCTAAGTTTAGAATAAATGCAATTCACTGTTTTATCATTTATGACTGTTCACATCCCATGTGGGTTTAACATGGTATCAGAGTTGCAATTGAGTTTTTGGCCTACTCTAATTTGAGCCACTTGTTTTGTGGACTCTCTAAATGTCAGCTCCGCCTTCCTGTCGCCTTCTTGTGTGTCAGAACTACCATTATTATTCTTGCTGCACGTTGTCCCACTGCCTTCCTTAATTGTCAAGTTGCAGACCTGCACCAGACCGTTTCAAAATTTATATCTCTACCTGTCACACTGTTTGTCGGTTTCCTACCAGAAATAGTTGTTTGCATTCCAGATTGTAAGAGGAAACGAGAGCGCAACAAAGAGAAACGAAAGTGTCAGGAGGTTTACAATGGATGTTGAACATCGCCACTGACAGATTGTCTCTGAAAAAAAGGATAGACCACAGTTTCTATGGAGAAATGGATCAGATTGGTAAATCCCTGCACAACGTGTTTGTGGTGTAGCCTTGGAGCAGTCTTGGTTTGAAGAAAATGGTGCGGTGAATGGTATGTGTATAGTCGGCCCTCTCCACTCCAGTTGAATGGTATGTGTATAGTCATCTCCCAACTCCTGGTTTTAATACTGTAATACTATGTTGCGACATCACTTGGTGGCCTTTCCATACTTTCTGGTCATCTACGTTAACTCATACCTCCTCGGACCATATCATTCAACTCCTCTCCCAGTGCTACCATCGCACTCCTAATAGAATCACGTGAATCACCCTTGTAATATTCTCCATTGTCGTTGGAATGGAGGGGCGATAGAAAAGGAGTCCCCTCCTCCATTGTAGGGGAACTCTTCTTCTACTTCAAAGTCATTGGTTGCCATATAAAATCCACAAACAATTTGGCTTCCCCCTCAAAGCACCCAACATATATGGATATTTTTGAGGAGCTATTGACAACACAAGAGAAAAGAGAAAGAATAGGATGCCTGTCGTAATGATAAATAAGACGTGGGCCTTTAAAGCCTTTGTTCCTCTCGGCGGCTTCGCGTGGGGAGCGGTTTCACTCTTTTCTCAGGCCGAGTTCCAGAATGTGGTTGATCTTCGTTCCTACTAAAGTCTTATGCTTGGAAATTTAGCTATTTCAAAGCCTCAATTGTTTAGCTCTCCCAAATTCCATTACAACTTCATCTGCTGAGACAAAATATTTGTTGTCTTATCTATAGATGAATCCTACTAAAGTATTGTGCGTGGAAATTTAGCTATTTCAAAGCCTCAATTGTTCAACATTCCCAAATGCCATTACAACTGCATTAGCTAAGACAAAATGTCTGCTATCTTCTCTACAGATGAACTGTCCAAGCCTTCGAGAAGCTTCGTTTCCATATGTTCCAAAGGTCTTAAACAAGCTGATATAATTCTCTTGTAGGTTTCTCTAGTCTCTTCAAAGAAGGCAACCCAACACCAGCTGTCCACATTATTTTCAGAGACCATACACAGATCAAGATAAGCAAGATATTGAGCCAAATATCTGTGAATACTCTCTTCCAACGCCACAAGTAGTGGATCAGTTGGATTTTTTTTTGCAGTAGCTGAGTCTTGAGGCGGGGCAAAGACACACCTTTGAGTGTGCACTACCTGAGTTAGGTGATGCATGAGCTCCCGACAAAACGAAATGAAATATGCTCCAGGAAAGAAAACAACTTGTTGCTTCAAGAAAGTTCCTATTCCATTACCATAGATATTGCCATGTAGGATAGTAATAGGTTCCCCTTAACAATGTAACCTAGTATATGTCTGTCATCAACCCGCAGACTCCTTTCTGCATCTGTCAAATCACAACTCTTATCATCTCACTTATCCCAGTAAATAACTGACACAACCCAAACTTCTGGCCTTTTAGGATCAGTAGTCAATAAGTCATTTAACAGTCTGTTCAATTTAGAAAGGTATGTCCATGTCTATAGCAGCATAACATACTTATCCATGATAGTTATATTGTATTGATCAAGAGCTCAAACCTTTTCAAAGTTTAAGAGGGCTTCATCAATTTTTCCAATAACTCCTTCAGTGTTTTTTATTTCGATCATTATGTGGAAATTGTGGTACTGTGACTTCTGATAAAATGATAGACTCTAGTCACAACAACGTGTTGATATTCATTAACACCATAGAGATTCAACGCATTCACTAGCGACAAAGCCCAAAGGTAATGAGATTCTTAGTGCACTATGATTTACAAATTTGTTTCAGGATTTTATGTTCCTTAGCTTTTATTCTTTGCTGAGTCTCATTATTGAGATTAAAAGATGGCCAAACTAGATGAGTTGTTAGAATTATTAATCACTCTAATGTTGTCTACTATTGAAGTCACATTAAGATTCAGCAAAGCTTCTCTTGCTAACATTAGAACATGTTTACAAGATGCACAAAAAATGATTGATTTTTTTGAAACTTGAGACAAAGCTACAACAAGAAGAATTATAGTAGTGGAGTCATCATTCTGAACTTGTTTCTGTTCAGAACACTGAAATAGACTCCCATAAGCAACAAGTTGATTCAGATCTAGTACCTAATGAAGCAGCATAATTGCATGCAGAAGCTGAAATTCAACCTCCACTTCCTAAGAAAATCATCAGACATTGGGAAGAGCTTGTCCACAACAAGCACAAAACAGGTCTTGGATACGATAAGGAGGCATCCTTTCATATTCCAAACTATTCCAAGCCCATTCAATTTCAAAGTGCTAGGTTTCTTTATGGCGGTTCACCTTCACCTATTCCAGATTTTGCTCCTCCACATTCACAGTCAAAAGTTGTTAAATGCCAACATTGTGACCGAGTTGTCAATATGGAAGATCATTGTTTTGATCTTCATCCATGTGAGCACTGTCATAAAACCACTCACTCTTCAAATAGATGCTTCAGAAACAAGCCTCTTGCAAGAACAAATATTCATCTTGGATGGATCGCTTCTTGGAAATGGGCTTCAACAACCAAGAAGATATTTCAGTCATATGTCAGAACTTGTTCTAAAGTATTGAACAATATTTCATTCAAGTTTTCTCCATCCTCTCACCTTGTATCTGACAGGGGGGGAAGTGATGGTCATCTACAAGTTTCAAAGCCACATCAAGAGAGCCTGAGCCACAACCTGCCATACCAGATTCAGAGTTGTAGATAGAGACAAAGATGCCCCTGAGCATGCTTTTGGTTGGTGGTCAACCTTAAACCATCTATGCGGGGTTGAGACCTCTCTTCATAACATTGGGGACACTTCCTCTAGCATAAGACTTCAGCTTCTTGCCAATTTTGGAAGAGTTCCAGGAATTGCATTAAGCATTCCAGAGTTGGTGGTCATCCTTAAACCACTACAGGTTGTAGACCTCCCTTTTTTAGGTTGAAGGTCTCCCTCTCCAAAGCATTAGGGACACTTCCTCTTGCAGAATATTTCAACTTCTTGCCAGACTTGGAAGAGTTCCGGGAATTGCACTAAGCATTCCAGTGTTGGTGGTCATCCTTAAACCACCCCTTATACCAACATTTTAGAGAGCACATTCAACCCAGTGTTTCCATGCATTTTTGCACATTTTGTATTACAACTCTCTTCTTGGACTCACACATACCCCTTCGGATTGGGGGGGGGAATGCTGGACACCTAATCCTAAGGGTTAGTGTGGAAATTGGATAGTCAAAGGGAGTCTAAGGGACCTTGGAATATGGAATCCAACGATCACTCTAATGTATTATAAATGTACATATAAGATAATAAGAAATGCAATTCATTGTTCTATCATTTATGATTGTTCACATCCCATATGGGTTTAACATTTTCTTTTTTGATTCCTTGAAAGTTATTTATGCTCTTTTGATATTGTAAAAAGATCCTTGGTGGGAGATGCAAGTATCCTGAGAGATATTCATTTCTTATGGCCCAAACTACCCATAAAACAAAAACAAGGTGATAATGTTGGGTCTTATTTAGGTTCTTTAGTGAATCTTCTAGGGCCTCTTCGACTGCTACACATTCCCAAATCCCCTTCCCACATGTGATTGATTTGGTTGTGGCCTAGATTTCCTTGGTTAAATGGCATAAAGCGAATGATTTGGTTGCAACCCATATTTCCTTGGTTAAATGGCATAGAGTGAATGATTTGGTTGTAGCCCATATTTCCTTGGTTAAATGGCATAGAGTGAATGACTTGGTTTCGGCCGAAATTTTCTTGGTAAAATAGCATAAAGTGAAGTGGTGTTTTGCACTTTCAGAATTTTCTTTACAAGGTGGACAAAGACTTGGACCATGACATTTTTTTTCTATAAATTGTGCCAAGTAATAATTTTATTTTATTTATTGCTAACATAAAAAAATCAATTTAAGTAATGCCTTGAACTTCCAAATGAAGAACCATTTCCAATGTACTTCTCATCTAGAGATCATAACCTAATTCATTAGAGCTTGAATTCAAGGACGTTGAAGTTATAGAAAATTTTGATAATGAAATGTCTGAGAATAAACTTTAACATTAAATTCAACATATATATATATATATATATATATATATATAAAATTAAAAAAATACATATTACGATATATAAAATTACTTATAACAATTACTAAATGCATCGTAATTCATGAAGATAAGTTTGTGTAACAAACCAAAGAGTGTGGTTCATCGTCAAGACAAGTTGAAGAATCAGATCCTAGCTACATGATAAATAAATAGAGCAAAACATCCAACGACTATCTATGCATCTTTTAAGAAATGCCAAATCTAACTTCAACTTCGAAACTTTCAAGTGTGTCTGTTCAAAACGATGAACCTTGGTTGTTGTGGCTCTTTCGCATCAACAAATGCATTCTAATGTGATTTACCCTGAAAAATCTTCTCAAAACTTGATATGGATCACAGAAGCCTCAATTCCACAATTGAATCCCTACACGGAAGAGCCACTGCAACTAAGGTTCATCATTTTGAATGGACACGCTTGTAGGTTTCGAAGTTGAAGTCAGATCTGGCATTTCTTAAAAGATGCAGAGATGGATGTTCTGCTCTATCTATTTAACATGCAGCTAGGATCTGATTCTTCAACTTGTCCTGACAATGAACCACACTTGTTGGTTCGAAACGCATTGAAAAATGCATTCTAATGTGATTTACGCCGAAAAATCTTCTCAAAACATGCTATAGTTATTAATTTTGATATAATATTTTTCATATTATTAATATTAATAGTAATAATGATGCTTATAATGTAAATGTTAATAATGCTATTTATCAATGCCAATGTAAATGTTATTATACCAGGAAGGTTATATTGTAATCAATTTATGGTCAAAAAAATTTGACCTCTCAAATTTTTCAATCAATCTATAAAGTTTATTAAGGTTAAAAAAAATTATTAAATTGATTTTTTTGGAAATCAAAAATTATTTTTGAAATTTAAATTTCTATTTTCTAATTGGCTGATATTAGTGAAATGACTAATTTTATGGAATATTTAATAGATTTATCAAAAATAAAATTTATTTAAAAAAACAAAAATAAAAAAATTCTCCCTAACAAACAAGTGTCATAAAATTGCATATATCAAATCCTATCTATTAATTACCTAAGAATCCAGTACTTAATTTTGTACAATTTTTTAATAATCCATACTAACTCTACCCTGATAAAGGCATAGCCTTGTATGCATAGAACTGTGCGGAACACGCAACCCAAGTTGTTGGCGTCAGATTTTCGTCAAACAAAGGCTTTCGACTATCATTTTCTTGTGACTCAGGGAGTCACCGTTGGTGAGGGGCCTGTGGGGTTGATATCAAATCAATCAAATTCAGTAAGGAGAGGCGGATCTTATATGAGAGAGGAATAATTTGCTTTGAAAGTGTACAGTGATTGACATTTTAAGAAAAAGTTTAATATAATTTATTTTACATTATAAAAAAATGAATGGTCTGTATAATGCTAATTGTGCTCGATTACCAACCCAACAATTACTTTGAAACTAGTATTCAATCCACATTGCTATAAACTTGTATGATTATTGGACTGAGAAGTGGGTGAGTAAATGAGATCAGTGGAAACATCTCCAATATCAAGTTATAACATTCCAAATTTCCATGTATACTTTTAATTTTTAAGGTCATAATATTTTTAATTTCCGTATGCAATCAAATTATGTGATCTCAAATATGAATAATAATTATTTTCAAATGTTTTAAAGCAGCTCAATTCCTTGAGTTGCGTCGTATCATATATTTTGTTGCAAATAAGTCATTACTGCAATCAAATTATGTGATCTCAAATATGAATAATAACTATTTTCAAATGTTGCAAAAAATAGTATCGTAGACGCCCCCGAGGGATAGCTCAAATGGTCGAGTTCCCGCTGATAGTACTCTCCCGGTTTGAGAGGTCACGGGGTCAAATCTCCTTGACGCCCTCGGGGGTAGGCCTGATGGCCGTGCAGCTCTACGTGGACGTAGCGGCCCACCTCCGGTGCCCCGTGAACCACATCGAGAAAAAAAAAAAAAAAAAAAAAATAGTATCGTAGACTTTATTGCAAACAAGTTATTATTACTAACTTTTGTAACTTATAAACCATATTCTTTCATTCATATATATTTCCAACATAATTAAAAAGCACAAGTAACCAAACAGGGTTATATTATATAAAAATGGTGAGATTGATTAGAGTTTTGATTTCAAACACCATTATTCTTTTATATAGCAAACGAAATCACTTTAGTTGTTGGCTTTTGAACAAATTAATTATTCACATAAGATTTCCACTCAAAAGCATTCCTCTCATTTTTATGATACTATCAGTGATGCTTAATTTATGAAAAAATATATTAATTTATAATTAAAGATATTAGTTTTTGCTCAAAATCACTATCAAAACTAATTACTTTTTATGTTAATTTTGTTAATACTAAAATTTTACTGAAAAGAAAAGAAAAATAATTTTATTCAGTGAACTCCAAACTAGTTATTGAGTAAGCCAATAAAAAAGTGCGAGCTCAAAATTGTTCAAGTGAATAAGTAGATTTTAAAATTTGAATGGACATATTTTTTTAACATTTATGTAGAATTGAAATATATATATATATAAAATTTTGCAACGATGAGCAAACATATATAGATGGGGAATGGATAAATTGATCACCAGTTGTAAATGAATAATGGGGAAGTGAAAAAGTAGCACTGGTATGACCAAAGTTGTTCACGCACTTTGAAATTGGAATCTTGCCTCTTCATTAACTTTTCTTTTAGTATTTATATTAATCGCCACTATTTCTGATTACAAACTTTTCTTTTACTATTTATATTCGTCACCGCTATTTCTGATTACAGACAGATCACTGAGATAATTTTTTTTTTTATATTTATATTCTTCACCACAATGAGAAATAATGTAGTAAGGCCCATTAGAGTTATTCTACATTAAAGACGTCCAATCATTTTTTATTTTAATAACTGGCCGATGTCATGATTTTAATAATAAATTATTTATTAAATTTGTTCAGTAAAATTAACATAGCAACACTCAAACATCATCTAAGGATCTGACATCTATATATATTAGAGTTAGTGCTAGATAAGAAGGTGAGAAATATCATTCAATTAGATGTGTGGATATGGAAACTCAATTAAATGTGTGGATTTGTTAAAGTGAAATTTATAAAGATTTACTAAAAGTTTAAAATCTTGTCTTGAGGATGGATCACAATAGTTGGTTCGAAAGGTCCACTAAATCTTGATTATGTGATTAATCGGAAAGACATCTATTTACATTATGAATCACAAAAGTCTTAGATCATCAAGATTAAATCTATCTTAAGATTTATTTTCGACATGGTTTGAGACTCATAATTTATTTCGCGCATTTTATATTTTAACTTAATATAAATTTAATGAGTTCGTTTTAGACATGGTTTGACACCCCTAATTTATTTAGTGCATTTTATGTTTTAACTTAACCTAAACTTAATGAGTTGAATGTAAAAGATATTATTATTATTATTTTAAGATTTAAAAGTGTTAATTGAGTTGGTGAATGCAAAAGATATTATTATTATTATTCTTTTAAAATTCAAAAGTAAAAGTGTTTATTTATAATGGAATTTTGGTTTTAGTGTTTTTGTTTATAATTAAAGAAAAAATAAATTTTATATTGATATTATTTTTATTATTATTGAAAATTGGTGAAAATGAAATAGTAATATTAGATAATGAAATTATTATTATCTAATCACAGGTTTTATGTCTTGATTGCCTCATTTCATAACCATAAATCCTAATTCAATATTTGTTTTTTGTTTTTTTGTTTTTCGGAAAAAAAAATCAAACTTTTTATTAAGTCAATAAAAAGTTACAGATGTAGATGCCATAAGTATTTCTGAACCTATGAGTCCACAAAAAGTAAAAACACAGAGAATCTGAATAAAACTGTTACTCAGACCATGCAAATAACCAAAAACTGAACTGAGCCTCCCCATAAATCGGAGAAACTAACCCACAAACAATAAATTTTTATATGTAACTATAGCCAATATGTCCACAAAAAATAATTGTACCAATAGTGACAATACAATTGTAAATAAACAACTGATAACACTGTAATAAAAGTAAACTAAAAAAGTAGAGAAAGACTGCCCCATATGTTGAAAAACAAGCATCATCTAATATACGATTATTGATCCGACTCACAAAACCTCCCATCTTCTTACTCTATTATGTGCCATGTGCCCAAATCTTGTTTCAGACCCTCCTTAGAAAGGATATCTGCCTCTAAGTTCCGCTCCCTGTGTATGTGGCAAACATATATAGAATCAAAACCCATTTTAATATGTAGAATTTCTTCAATGTGTGGAGTCAAAATGTGATTTTGGCATCTCTGAATTTCATTAAACCAATTAATAACAGTTAAAGAATCACCAAAAATTTGAACTGTATCAATTATAATTTCCCAAATCTAGCATAATAATAATTTCAGTGATTAGAGTTATGCAAACTTGTTTGATCTCGAACCAAGGCCAATTGATTCTTTTAAGGTTATTTGATCTTTTATGTGAATTATCAATCATGCCCTACATCTATTTTGTGCATCAGATGCACCATCGAAATAAGCCCAATGGATATTGGGCTTATTTGTTCCTCTCTGATCATCCGAGGGGGATGATTTGATGTTGAGAGTGGGACTAAAGAGTATATTGAAGCACACTTAGAATCGATAAGGGATGGGGACGAGGGAGTGTCTCGAAAGATGCCTTTGTTCCTTGCCAACCATATGCCCCATGTAATTATTGGTGGAACGTTTCTCAACTTTTCATCTCTTGTCGAGTTCCACCAATTCTGTCAATCCTCAACAATACTAGAACCTCTCCAGATTTGTATAATTCCCAGGAGACTCAAAGAGGCCTCCCATATTTTTATAATGAAAGGACAATTTAAGAACAAATGGTATTCTGATTCTTTTGAGTCTTTACAAATTATGCACCATCCACGTCCATGTTTGTTCCTTTTTTGAAGGTTATCCCACGTGGGAACCTTGTTTCTAAGAAGACACGAGAAAAAAGTCTTGACTTTTTAGGGAATTTTAGTTTCCATAGTGGTTTCCACCACCATGCCTACACCCCCTCAAATCTCATGTCCATTTGATAACTGTAACCACATTTTCGAGAGTAATGACGTGAGGGCGCATGAACCCATCTAAGTTCATATGGGAGATCCCTTATCCTGACATTTGTGCATTGCAGTTCTCTAGTATAGATCTCCTAATCAGGTCCCCATTGTGGTTCTAAGTGGAGATCATCAGTAGATTTCCATCCTTGATGCTAGATCAAAGAACCTTCAACATCTGCAACCTGATTCAGAAAGATAATACCTTGATTATTGAGAAATACCGTTAGCTCCCTTGGGAGAACAAAACCTTCATTGCAACCCACCCACAGATCGATAACTAGTCTAAGATTCTCCCCATTTCCACTATGCCACATAAGGTCATCTTCTATAATGCTTATGTATTCCAAAGTGACCTTCTAGATAACATAT
This sequence comes from Pinus tabuliformis, assembly GCA_031772625.1. Classification (NCBI taxonomy): domain Eukaryota; kingdom Viridiplantae; phylum Streptophyta; class Pinopsida; order Pinales; family Pinaceae; genus Pinus; species Pinus tabuliformis. The sequence continues at coordinate 439,418,288 of CM062818.1, read as the reverse complement.
ACGTTTTGAGTTTCTTGCCTTTCCTATGTGTCCATTCATTAATGGGAGAAGGGTCAATATATTTCCTTTTCAACACAACAATCCATAGATTATCCATTGATAATATGTGTCATCCAGAATTTGGTGCAATAGCTGATGCAAAAAGGGGCAGGTCCTTTATTCCCCATCCACCTGAGGCCTTTGGGAGGGTAACTTTATCTAAGGCTACCCAAGGAAGAACCGCTTCCTCCGTAGAGCCAACCTATAAAGATCGACCGCACAGTTTCCTAATCCGGGCTAGGATTCCTTTGGGGACCTAGGTAAGGGAAATCCAATAAATCGATATTGCAATTAGAATAAATTTTATTGATACCAGTCTTCCCACCCTCGATAGCCACTTAAAACTCCAATGTTTTATGTGTTTTTCAATTTTGGCCAGTAACCACTTCTAGTTATGCTTTCTGTAAGAATTAGGTTTGTGGCGGAAACCCAAATATTTAAAATTGTCCATCATAGGCTTTGCTTCAAAAGGGAGAACCGTAAGTACTCTATTTATTTTAGCCACAGATAAAGCTTTATGAACTAAAGAGGAATTTTGAACATTAATACACATACCATTTTCTTTAATGAAAAGATCGAACGAGGATTTCAACTGCTCAATATCACCTATGGATCCGTCACTGAAATTGAGGATGTCATATAAAAATAGGAGGTGGGTGACAAATATATTTGTGGCTACCTTAATCCTTTGACCTCTCCTCTTCGTTTAGCTGCAATAATCAACTACCTCTGTCCTTCGGCCGCTAGTAAGAAAAGTAGTGGGGACAAAGGACACCCTTGTTTGAGCCTTCTCTGACTGTAGAAAAAATGGGATGTTGAGCCATTAATTAAGACTAAAAATATCACATTTGTTATGCATCCCATGACCCAATTGATAAAAAATAGTTCTGAATCCGAGACGAGTAAGAAAGAGGCACAAATATAACCATTTGATTTTGTCATAGGCCTTTGAAAGATCAATTTTTACTATCAGACCTTTTCTTTTGCTCTTTTTGATGTTGTGTTTAGATTCCTAAGCAACCCCTATAGCTTCATGGATTTGTATGCCATTAAGAAATCCAAATTGTTCCTTGGAAATATTTTTAGAGAGGATTGGCTTTAGGTGGAGAGCAATGATCTTGACCATGATTTTATAGAGGCAATTACAAAGCGAGATGGGCCTGAAATCCTCAAAAAAATTTGGATCATCGATTTTGGGTATTAGAGCCAAGAAAGTGGAGTTGAATGGCTTATATACATACCCTTTGGTTCTAGATTCCTCCACCACCCCTGTAAGTTCATCCCCTACAAGCTCAAAAAAATGTTGAAAAAATTTGACCATCCAACCATGCAGTCTCGGGTTCTTATCTTTCTGCATTGACTTAATAACTCCTTCAACTTCTCCTTTTGAAATAGGGGCCATTAGTATTTTGTTTTCTTCTTCCTCCACATATCTAGGGAAAAGTTGAGAAACCTGGATTACTTCTGCAATTGAAGCTTCTTCTGGGGCTCTAAACAGGCTTTTGAAATGATCTCTCCCCAAAGACGCAATCTCATCAAAAGATTTAGTTGTACCCCCTTCTTCTTGTTGCATTTCCCATATTGTATTTATATTCTTTCTGCCTCTTACATAATTTTGAAACAAATTAGAATTTTCGTCCCCAGATGCAAGCCATATAGCTCTACTTTTAAGTCTCCATTGTTCTTCTATATCATTAAGGATCTTTCTTTTTAAGGTTTCGAGCTATTTTATCCACGCCTTTTTCTCTTCTACCTCATATCCATCCCCCTCTGGGCTTTCCTGGTTTTCAAGAGATTCTTCAATAAGTTTTACCTCAGCCTCTCCCCTAACCCTTTTTTCTTTCACCCAAGTAATTATAGCATGTTTTGTTCCTTTTAGATTTTCCATAAAAAATTGAGTTGAGGAACCCTGGATAGGGACCTGAGGAATCCATGTGGGTTTAACTAAGTGATTGTAGCTGAGTTCTTTGAACCACGTTGGGTTAAATTTAAAAGGGGAACCACTATTCCTACTGGCCCCTTTCATTTCCAAGATGATTGGGAAGTGGTTAGACTCACCCCCATCCCTACCCACTATCTAAAGAGGGGGATTCGGTTTACTAGATCTTCCTTCATTAAGAAACGATCTAGTGTCTTAGCCACCCTCGCCTCACCCGAGAACCTTGTCCTCCAGGTGAGTCTGATTTTAATAAAATTAACATCAATAAGCTTACCAACCATTAACTTGTTCGCAAGAACTTTTCCAAGGGGTCGACTTGAGCCATTGGCCCCCAGGTTTCAAACATTCCTAGGGAGAAATTGAAGTCCCCTCCCAGCACCAGATTTGAGGCCTTCATAAAATATTTAGATAAAAGAGAATTCCATTAAGAGTCCTTGTCATGGCACATACCATAAATGTTGATAAGGGAGAGATCCATGCATAGATATGATGAATATACCTCTGCACCTAGAATCATATCGATCCCCCAAGAGTTTAAAAGCTTGATACTATTATCGTTAAAACCCAAAGCTAAGCCCCCAAATCTTCATTTTGCATTAGATGTCACGAATTAACAACCCGACATCATTTTATAAATATATGTCCCCAAGATATCTCCATATCCAAGGGTTTCTTGAAGCATGATAACATCAGGACAAATTTTTTTGAAAAGATCTTTTAGAGCTAACTTCTTACATGTGCTAGCAAAACATTTTCAATTGAAGGATAAAACTATCATTTGGTCACCACATAAGGGGATTGCACTGCTCTAAGTGCCCCTTTCAGAGAGAGTTATTTCCCATCTTCTATGTCCATTTTAGCTTTCAGTTGAGCCTTAGATAAATTACATTTCCTATCTCTGGGCTTTCGAGATAGAAGATGCTCCTAAATTCCACCTAGCCCTCCTATGGATGCTAAAGGGGGATCCTTCTTCTCTCGAGGATCATTTTTTGGTCAATTGTAGGCCCCACTTCCTTAACTAGAGCTTGGAGGTCGATTAATGCCATAGGAACTCTTCGTTCTCATGTTTACCCTGTTAAGCTGGTGAACTTGGGTAAATGTGAGAGGGGGTTGTTATAAGAACTGGGTCGCTGGCGTTGGGCTTGATCCCTGGAAATTTCTACAGGGCACTTACAATAATGACTTGAATGCTAAGCTGAAAGTCAACATTGTTACCATAAGTAGAGTTTTTTGTTACTGTGAAACTCGTTTTGTTCTTCATTAATAAGATCCTCTATGCATTGGAAATCAAAGACATGACAAGGAATTGTTATGGTGCCCTTCTGCTCAAATCCATATTCCTCTTCGGCCTCCTTAAAGAGTTTCAAGAATAGAGGAGGGTTTATATGCATCTTCAATATTACAAAATGCTTCCATTTCCCTCCTTTCTATTGTTCTCATTTATATGCTCAATTGCTTGTTTTAGAAGTCAATGTTGTAATCCCTGAATACAACCACAAAATGAATGAAAACCAAATGTAGACTTATGAGAGAAATCATGTAGTATAATGAACAAGAACCATAAGGTTGAGCCAAAGGTTGTGAAGTGCTAATATTAGGTGGGAAATTAATAACTTGATGGGAAATCTAAAGTGATGGACATTGGATATGCTTGTTAGATCGGTTGGTAACTTGCTATCTACCTCAAAAATGACAACGTGCTCAGATTCAATGGTACCTAGAGAATCCATGATTAAATGAATCATAAATGAAAAGGTGTAGTAGATGCAATGGTCATAGAGTCCTGAATCCCAACTTTAAAATCTTAAAAAATAGTTTCAATCTCTTGGGTCGCGTCATCTAATTGTAATCAATGTTGTTTTATCACAACTTCAATATTCTATGAAACTATGGACTTTCGTAAACTTAAAAAATAAACTTCAATATTCAATGAATCACAAATGAACCTTTGATTCGTGCAATGTAACCCTCGACGCATGTCTCAAGACAAGTCGAGCGTGAGCAGGGACAAAGGCCATAGTGTTAGTGTTGGGCAGATAAAAAAACCAACGTCGAGCTTTGAAGCGAATGTGTGCCACATAGTAAATTCGAATGAAATCTAATCTAGTGTCAGGTGCTTCAAATGTGTGCCACATAGTAAATTCGAATGAAATCTAATCTAGTGTCAGGTGAATCTAGTGGAAATGAAAACCATGCGGGGTGGGTGATATGAGTTTAATAATTTTTTTCACTTGCCGAATTCCTAATCGGATTTCAACAAATCCTACTACTTACAAGTTAATTTATTCACGTCGGAGTTAGGATTCGAGATAAACATTTAGGATCAATTTGAGATCCGTCAAACAAAGGATGAATTTGTTCAGAGATCATTCAGATTCTGCGATTTTGCATAGCTTTTGCATATACCTATTTTTCCTTGAATCATGATTATCAACCTGCTCTATCGAATTTCTCATGGGAGAAGTCATAAAGCCCTTTCTTTTAATAGATCATCTTTCCAGCAACATATTTCTCACTTTACATCATATATTGATAATAGATATATCATCATAGAAAAATGATATATTAATAATAGATATATCATCACAGAAAAAATGATATAGTAATAACACTAGTATTATATTAGTTGGATGTCTTGGAAGGTGTGTAGTAAGAAGAAGTTATCACACCATGAACAAAAGGTGTGTTTATAGTTACTATTAGTTGGAACATTAATCGATAAAGTAAAGAAATAGTTAGCACATTACGAAATATAAACTACACATGCTTCCTCTCCTATTAATTGCCACATCTCTGTTGATTACGACCTTCTTGGTTATTAGATTATATAGCTTGTATGCCTTGGAGTCATCACTGTAAACGACAAATATGCATTTCTCCCCCTTGTTGTCCAACTTCTTTCTTAATTCATCCGGAAAATGTGCATATGCCACACATCCAAACACTCTCATGTGAGTGACATTATGCTTTCTTCCACTCCATGCTTATTCAGGAATCATATTCATGACACTTTTGGTTGGACACTTGTTTATAATATATGTTGCACAAGAGACAACTTTAGCCCAATAGTCATTTCGCAAATGCTTTGTCTTCAACATTCTTCTTACCATTTCCATATTGGTCCTATTTTTCCTTTCCATGACTCGATTTTGTTGAGCTGTGTTTCTTGTTGTAAGTTGTTTGTGAATTCCATGCTCCTTGCAGAAACATGGGAAGTCACTTGATATGTCTTCACCACTGCTGTTAGTTCTCAAAACATTCATATATTGTCCACTTTGCTTCTCAACAAGAGCTTTGTATTGATTCAAGCATGGGATAATCTAGAAACCATACATCTTTTTTATTCTCTTATACTACATTACATGCTAAAAACATGTTGTCTTGGTTATGATTTTCTTATGTGAAATTTACATTTGGTTTATTACTAAGATCATGTTGTTTATTTCTATATTCATTTGCATAATTTCCATACTTCTTACAATAATGACATTGAACTTGAGATTTATCATACTTATGTCCTTGTGCTTGATTTTAGCTTGGACCTTGACTTGGATTTTGATTGTTCCTCATCCACCTCTCTGTCGACTTCTTCCTCTTTCTATAGCATTTGATATTCCTCTTCCATTACCTTAGCCAATTGAGACTTGTGTCTTGAAGGCATGCTCCATTTAATTATTTGATGTTATATTCAATCTATGTTCATGACATATCAATGATGCATGAAGCTCATCCACTAAGAATTGTGAGAGATCCTTCGTCTCTTCTATGGCCACAATAATGAGTTCAAATCTTGATGGTAAACTCAAAAAATTTTAAACTATCCTTCTTTCTTCAAGTGTCTCACCATGAGCCCTAATTTGAGTAGCCAATCCAATTACTTGTGTGAAATATAAGTGTATTGTCTCAGACTCCTTCATGCAAATGGTTTCAAAATCTCTTCTTAACATTTGTAGCTTTGTTGTCTTCACCTTTATCATTTCTTGATGGTCAATTTATTTATTTATTTATAAATAGACAATTTTTTTTAACATTATAAAGAATTGAATGAGAAAAAATTATTAAAAAAAGCTCTATCTCTATCCTTTCCAGTGATCTCTTTCCTCAAAAAATTTCTCATTTTTCTTTATAGCTCAAAATTATACATCTGTGGTTTTTATATCCAGTAGCAATAGAAATTATCAGTGACATTTTTACATCAATATAATATGCTTTGAACTCCATTAAACCATTTTGATTGTAAGAAACAAGCTAGTGGGTCATTTTTTTTTTTAATAAATAGGTGGTCAGAAAGATCCGTCAACATATTTGCCGCTCGATGAACGACGCCTTATAAATATACATGTGTGAAACTACAAAGTTGACTTTGGAAACCTATAAAGACTTGTTGAAACAATGTAGTCATTTATTTAACGACTAAATTTCAGATTTATTTTCTACATAGGTTGGGCATGAACATTAAATTATTTAATGTGTTTTATGTTTTAACCATTATTGAATGTAAAAGATGCCTGTTTTTGTAAATTTTGTATTTATGTTGTTGTTTTATTAAAATTAAAAATTAAGTTTGATCTAATTTTGATAAAAAAAATAGGTTAAAAAGTTGTGAAAGGGTGTGTTTTTTATGCTGTAAAATAATGAAAAGAAAAAATGAAATTATGAATGCTTTCATCATTTCACTTATGTTTTTATTTGAAGGTGACATAATCATAAATCTTAATTCAATGTTATATAGTTTGATTTTGAAAAACATTTTTACCTCTATATGTTGATTAACATTAATGTCTTTTATGTTATTAGGTTATGAAGACTTTTTGAATTTAGTGTTGTATGGTTTAAAAGTAACACTGAATAGGCTACTAAAATAAAAGACATTTGTATAATATTAATATTGAACTTTGTTGTGTCATTGTAAATGTTATTAATTTATGTATTCAAGTTTCTGTAATTCATAATGAATTAAGCAAAGTCTTTCGGTAGAAATCACATAAGAGAAATTTTTGGCCGACGCGTTTCAAACCAACAAGTGTGGTTCATCATTAGGACCAGATGAAGAGGCAGACCATGGAAAAGGCTTAAATCGTCAGCCAAAAATTTCTCTTATGTGATTTCTACTGAAAGACTTTGCTTAATGTTATTAATGTTTTTAATTGAGTGATTCAATTCCACCATGTATTAAGAGGAGTAGAGAAATTGTCAAAAGCACAAAGTACGATTAATTAATGGGATGGATCATATGTAGTTAACCATAATGGACACTTCTTGTGGCATTATGAGAATGTTCAAATAGACAAAGTGTGAAGTAAATCAAGGATGTAGATTTTGATAATGGAGTGAAAAAGATTTTGAGAGAATCTAGGTCAAAATTCATTCTTAGGAAAGTAATTTTGTTAAATTGATGCTCAAAGCAAAGCTATTGAATAGACGTAGTTTTGTGTCAAATATAGATGAACATAATGTTATTAAAATAAATATTTTTAGGCCTTTCTTTGAGTTTGGGAGCAATCTTTTATTTCTTTTCAATGTTTGCTTATTTGAGTTAGAGCTTAGCAACTTAATGTTTGGCCAATAGAGAAAATGGTGAACTTAAAAGTTGGTTCTATCCTAACATTTGAAGGTATTAACCAATTTGAAGGTGCACCAACATAAATAATAATATCCAAAATCACAACATTAAGACCTCAAGTATAATGGTGAATCTGGTCCATCAATGTTCTTGGAAGTCAAATTATATTGCCATGGGATCAATTTCAAATGTTCTAGAAGGAGAGTTAGTGCACTTTACACCAATAGATAGTAATGAATTTGGAGTTTTAATTAAGATAAAATTCATTTAATGCTATACATGATGTATATTGGAAAGTTCTCTCTAGAGATGGCTTGCAAACCATGCAACTTAACTTTAGTGGTGCCTCTTAGATGTAGTATTTGATAAATATTTCAATCATTTTTATATATGTTAAAACCAAACCTTTAATGTTAGATTAGTAATGCTAAACTTCATTCTAACATTATTGCACTTGGGAAAAATACTAATTCTAATCAAGTGTATACTTTTAACCTAAGAAATTAATGCACAATGCAAGACAGTGCTTTTAAAAGAAGCCAAATAAGGTCTCAAATGTAAAAATTTGGTTAAAAATGAATTACACACACACACATATATTTGTGAACCGAGGCAAGAAAATTCTATTGATCACAAAAATGGGTACAACTTATATAGATCCAAAAATTGAGTAGCCATGACCAACATATTTATGCATAAAGTACAACTATTGAGACTCTAAAAAAAATACAATAGTTATCATAGTATCCAAACCAATGTCTCAGAACAAGACCTCTTTACACCTAAAGATTGAAGAGACAACATCACCTCCACCTAAAGACTGAAGAGACAACATCACCTCCATAACTGCTATTGAAGAAGGGTAAGATAGACTAAGTTTTCTTTTTCTTCGGTGTTTGATAGTAAAACTTGAGTTTCTTTTAAATAGTTTTATTGGGTGTTTGATAGTAAAACTGAAGTTTAATAAAGAGCTTTGAAACCATTTTATATAAATGAAGAGTTGTTAGAAAATGTCTATATATTATTTACATTATAATTCTAAAATTTTAAATAAATTACTTTGTATTTAAAGTGTAAACTCAAATATTTAAATAAATTTAAAAGGGTTAGAATGATTCCAAATCACAAATTACGTGTTATATAATAAAGACGGTGAACTTGTTATTGGATGGTTTGAAAGTAGCAGAAGAAATAGGCTATTGAGATAAAAGACATTTGCATAACATTAATATCAAACTTGGTTGTGTCATTGTAATCTTTATTAATGTTTTAAATTGAGTGATTTCATTCTATCATGCACGAAGAGAAGTAGAGGAATTATTAAAAGCACAAAGTATTTCCAATTAATGAAAACATCATATGTAGTTAACCATAATGGCCACTCCTTATGGCATTATTAGAATGTTTAAATAGATTTTGATGAGATATGAACCTCACAATGTCGATTAAATTAATGATTTCGATTTTAATAATGGAGTTAAAAATATTTCACGAGAATTTAGGTCAACATTCTTTATTATTTCACTAGAACCCAGGTCAATATTCATTGTTCTTTTACTGGAATCTAGGTCAACATTCATTATCACGAAAGTCAATTTGTTACATAAATGTTTAAACCAAAGTGATTGCATAGACACAATCTTGTGTTAAATATAGATAAGACTCCAACCTTTTTGGGCTTAATAATGTTATTAATGATGTTACTAATAACACTGATATTACTTTTATTAATAATATTAATATTAATAATAACGTTATTACATATAAGAAGATGAATTATTACATTAATGTAACTTTTTTAATGTTTTTATTGTTACTATTATTATTGTTGTTACTAGTAATATTGTTATTGGGCCATAAGACGCTCTACACCCTAATAAAGGAGAGATGTAATTGAAAATATTTATTAATTTTAATTTTTAATTTTTATATTTTCCCTTTTAAGTATCAATCAGATGTGTATATCCTTTAATATTTAATACAAAAGAGAGATTTATTATTCCATTTATATAGATGCTTTCCAATTTAGTGTAAGAGGGAGACATATAATTTCTATACATGTAACATATAAAAAAGAGAGAGATAATCTCCACTTTTTCAATATCAAAGATATGTGTATTTAAAAATGTATCTGTTATAATATATAAATTAATTGAAATGAAGATTTAAAAAAAATTATGGTGTTGACACGGTTATATATATATATATATATATATATATATAAATAAGATCTATCAAAGATAGAGATTACTTTTGAGGTGTACTTTTTTTTCTTTCAATTTGTGACTCTAAAAGAAGTTTACAACTTGAGAGGTTTGATCCCTATAAATATATGACTTATTTGATCCCTATAATGCTTGACTGATAGATCTGAACTTAAGATACATTTTTAATATTAATCATGTATGTTATTGTTATTATTAATAATATTATATTTTTAATATTATTAACATTAATAATAATAATAATGTTGTTTATAGTATAAATGTTGATAATTTTTTTTACCAATTAACATTTGGATTTTTAATATTAATCATGTTATTGTTATTAATATTAATATTATATTCTTTATATTATTAGCATTAAAATAATAATGTTGTTGTTTATAATATAAGCATTGATAATTTTACTTACCAATATTAATGTTAATATTATTTATATTAACGATGTTAATGTATTTTATTTCCCTTTGGAAAAATCGTAATTTCCATTATGTGCAAGAAAATTACATATTGTATATGCATAATGCATATGCTGTAAGAGAGGCAGAGTGCCTATCAAAAAAAAGATAAACCAGTGTAGCAAAATTGGTGCCTTATATCCACGCAGGGAGGCACAGATCTCTGATGAAGTTCAACAAAATTAAAACATAATTACTCTAGCATAGAGAGTGCATGACTATTATATATACATCTGATAATTTAAAAGCATGTATGAATATTTACAAATGGTAGCATAATAAACATATAACCAGGCTCCCTTTGAGCCATCTAGTTTGTTATGTCCATAAACGACCGATGGTAAAACTGGTAATGAGAGCCATCCCTCTGTTCCTGAATCATCCAAGTGCCGAGAGGCCTGACCACAACTTCTTTGGATAATAGATCGGCAACTGAATTTCGTTCCTTGTAAATATGATGGCATACAAATGAGTCAAATTGAGTGATAAGTCGGTATGCCTCATCCAAGATATGTCTCAGTGAATATGCAGTACAATTTGATGTTTTATTTATCTAATCACATACAACTTTTGAGTCGCCAAACAATTGTAGATCTCTACAGTGTTTTTCCAGAGCGAATTGTATGAGGAATTTAGCCGTGATTAGTTCAACATAATTGTTTGTGCCTCTTTCCAAGCTCATTTGTAATTTAAAGAAGTGGGATTCAGTTAGGTACAAGATGGCACCTCCCCCACAGCCAACCTCCTCTACAGATCCATCAAAATAAGCCCAAGGAATTAGGTGGTTAATGGATTCCGGGACAATGGTACGGGTCTGAGGGATATCCTCATCATCTGGGATGGTGTTATAGTCAGTCATAATGTGAGTAGAAATGGAGGGTCAGTGAGGGGTAATGTTATTAAATATGAGATTATTGCAGGCTATCCAGATTGCCCAGAAGATAAGGAGGGGAAGATTCCTAGATTTAGATGGGTCTGCTCTACTCCACCAAGTAGACTAGGCCTCCTTTATAGTCAATCCCTACCATATGATCTGGGAGGAAAAGGTCGTTAAGGTCAAGCTCCAGAGGTCCTTTGCGGCTCGGTAATCGAGAAAAGGGTGGTCCACAAATTCATTGTTTCTCTTGCATAAGCAGCACCAAGATGGTCCATGCTGAGCTTGTTTAAGGAGGTTGTCGCTAGTGGGGATATTATTTTTAAGAATTTTCCACATGAGAAGTTGGATCCTTGGGGGGTGCTTTGAGCTTCCACAGGTGTTTCCGCTAGGGCTTGATGGCTTGAGGTCGGTGAGCCTCAACTAATGCAAGATAACCCTCCTTGGGAGAGTATTTTCCTGACTTTGTGATCGCCCATATTATCTCATCCTCCCCTTCAACAGTTCTAATGCGTGCTTTTGTTAAGGCTATTGTGTAGTCAACCCATTGATGTTCCCATTGCTGAGGAGTGTGTAGGATGCGAGCCGATTTCTAGGCTTGTTGAAACATAGTTGTATGATCAGGGTCAACAATATGACTAATGTGGGTAATGCTCGCTGCATTGAGATGGTTTTTGAGCTCGATGCATAGCCTGTGGGCATTCCCACATCTAATCCAGGGATCCCCCCCTATCCGCACAACCGTGCCAGATTGTATTCTCCAAGTAAGGCCAGATTTGATGATTTCCAGAGATTTCAAAACTACCTTCCATATAACAAATATCTCCGTGGTGTATCTTAGAGATTGTCTTAGCCAATCCATTAAATTGAGTGGTGCAATGTATTTTGAGGTGGCCACCCTTGTCCACAGGCGCCTTGAAGTGATGAGTTGCCAAACAAGTTTTGTTGCTAGAGCTGAGGAAAAGTCCTCCAACTTCTTGATGCCCCAACCTCCCCATTTCTTTGGTAGTGAGAGAGCGTCCCATTTGACCGAGGCAAAGATTCTTTTAGACTATTTTCCCTTCCAAAGAAACCTGCAACATAGGGTTTGTATCCTAGAGAGTATGCCCCTAGGTATCCATGCTAATGACATCCAATATACTGGAGTAGCCTCCAATACTGCTTTTATGAGGATTAATATACCTGCCCTGGATAAGTACTTGTGATACCAAATATTGAGTCTTTTTTCCAGTTTAGCTATAAGCCATGTCTAGTCTGCTATTTTGTATCCCAGGGGCTTTAGCTTGTATCCCAAGTATCTAAGACCTTCCTCCATTCTCAGCAAGGTAAAGTTGAATCTTTGGAGAGCATATTGAATCTCATGTGGAGAGCATCCGGGTGCTATCAATGTGGACTTGTTGCAGTTGACAATCATGCCAGTAGCAGATTGAAACAGAGAGAAGGTATTCTTCATGATAGTCAGGTCCCCTATGCCTCCATTGAGGAATATCAACACATCATCCACAAATAATAAATGAGTCAGTATGCATCTATCAATGATTTTGATCCCTTGGAGTCTGCCCCTGTTGTGTTCTTCTTTGATGAGTTTGCTGAGCCCTTCCATGATGAGCAGGAAGAGCAGTGGAGATAGGGGGCATCCCTGTCTGAGGCCTCTTTCTGAATGAAAGAAAGGTGATGCCGCTCCATTTACCAGAACACTGAAAGATATATTAGTAATACAGATCATGATCCATTTAATAAATTCAAATGGAAACCCAAGGTGTGTTAGAAGCATTCTTATATACAACTAGATTACTCTGTCAAAAGCTTTTGAGAGATCAACCTTTAGTATCATACCTTTCATTTTCTTAGTCTGCAGAGAGTGCATCACCTCCTGTGATGTTCCAACTGCATCATGGATCTATTGATCTTGAAAGAAGGCAAATTGTTCAGGTGAGATATGGGTGGATAGGATGGGGCGCAATCGATTTGCAATGATCTTAGCTATGATTTTATAGGTATAGTTGCACAATGAAATGGGTCGGAAGTCATTAAAAGATGTCATATTATCAGTTTTGGGTATGAGGGAAATGAATGTGGAATTGAAAGCTTCATACATCTTGCTATTGATCCTGGTGTCCTCGACGACCTTGAGGAGGTCTGCACCAAGCGTCTTAAAGAAAGCCAAATAGAACTCGACTGACCAGCCATATGGTCCTACACTCTTGTCTCTCTTGAAACATTTGAGAGTAGCTTCAAGTTCTCCAAGAGTGACCTCCTTAGTCAGTTCCATTTCATCCTCCTAATCCACAAAACGGTGAAATAACTATGCCACTTGAATGATTTCAGCAAGGGTGGCATTAGTGGGAGCTCTGTAAATCTACTTAAAGTGTGATGAGACCAAGGATGCAAGGTGTGGGAAGGTGTTTACAGAGTTTCCATTCTCATTTGTGAGCTGCCATATGGTGTTGAGTGATTTCTGGCCATTTGCACATTTGTGATAAAATTTCGTGTTATCGTCTCCCTTTAGTAGCCAGATTGCCCTGCTTCACAGTCTCCACGATTCTTCTCTATCCTTTAATATTTTTCCTCTTTTAGTGTATAAATATGTGATATTATCCTTATGTTCAATCGAGGTGAAGACTCCTCCCTGATTGTTTTCAAAGTCAACAATCTTTACTTCGGTATCCCTTAGGGTTTGGTCATCCTGTACTCTCTTGTTATGTGCCCAAATTTTAGAGAGTCTCTTCAGCTCTTTTAGGTTATGAGCAAAACCCTCTGCTATATGCCCCCCATCAGCAGGGGGGTGGGCATTCCAATAATCCGTGACCATGCGAGCATAAGATGCATCCTTTAGCTAGGAAGAGCTAAATTTGAAAGGACCCTTAGGCTTATCAATCCCCCCTCTACTTTCAAAATATATAGGTAGATGATCTGATAAACCCCTCGTTCCCACCCATTCTCTATAATTAAACCAAAAGTTTAGAAGGCCTTCCTTAATAAGGAAGCGGTCAAGTCTTCTGGCCAGACTGTCTTCCCGAGCTCTGTTATTTGTCCAGGTGGGCTATAACTTTGCTGGAGGGATGTCCAATAGACTGTGGGTTTCCAGGATGTTCTCAAAATAAGCTGATAGGGGATCAGTCTGGGAACGATGTCCCCATGATTTAGAGAGGCCTATGGAGAAATTTAGATCCCCTCCCAAGATTAGATCCCCTCCCAAGATTAAGTGGTCCTTTTGTAGAATATCAGAGCTCAGAAATTGATCCTAGAATTCAGGCCTATGATGGCAAGGCTCATACACATTAATAGTCCTGATCTCAATGCCCAGGTTGGCTGAGTAAATGTCTGCTCCCATATGCCTAGAGAATCCCCAACTATTGCAACGGTTGATGGATCGAGTGTTATATCCTAGAGCAATGCCACCTGATAGACCATTTGCATCAAGTGCTAGAAAGGACCATCCTAGGAGCATCGTTTCGAGCAGATGGGAGATGGATTCAGGAGTACCCAAGGTTTCTTGAAGAAGAATTATATCAACTGCTTCGGCATAGATCAGTCTTCGAAGTGCTAATTTTTTATCGGGCCTAGCAAGCCCTCTACAATTGAATGAGAACAACTTCATGGAGCGGGGTTGGCCAGGGTGTTCAAAGCTCTAAGTGCCCTGTGGATGGTGTTTTGTTTCCCTAATGCAATCTCCTCTCTGGCCTGCATCTTTGCTTTGGGGAGAGAGGAAGGATGTCCTCGAGGAAGTTTAGGAGGGATGGGGGTTGTATCCAGGTCGATACCTAAATTGTCTGGGGCCTGAATTTTCACCTTGGATCGAGTCAGATATCTAGGGGAAGGAGGCCCAGACTCAGGAGTAGGGGTTATGTTAGGGGGAAAATTCGGGAGGGAAGGTTGGGTGATAGAGAAAGTGGGAGAGGGGATATGAAGAGGGCAAGCCAAAGAAATGGGGAGCTGTGTGCATCCGACAGAGTACTTATTATTAATAGAAGCAGAAAGTGCAATGCTTTTAGATGGAGCAAAAATATTATTAGAGCAAGGTATAGAGGTACTCTTACCCAAAGATAATGCAGCCCTGATAGCCGCCATTGCCTTGGTGAGTGAAGGAGAGGGAGGCCGATGAGGTGTTTTGTCGTGCTTCTTCAGGACCTCTTTTGTAGGTGTCTCCTTAGCTGCTTTAGGGTCAGCATGAATCTCTGCATCTCCAGAGGGGGGATGCTCCTCTTGCGTTTGAGGTTTCCTTGTCGGAATTGCCTTGCTAGACTCCCCTACTGTTGTTTTTTTGTTAAGAGGGCAGTCCCGAAAGAGATGACCAACCTTATGGCATCTCCTGCATCTAAAGGACACCCCTTCATAATCCACTATTTGCAGCCTTGAGAAATTTCTCCATTGGAGGGTAATGTGCTCCTGTAATCCCTCCCTGGTATCTAAGTGTACCAGTATCCTTGCGTAAGCCATCATGCCGGTCGAAAGGAAGGATTTGTCATGTTCCAGGTATGTACCTAGGGTATTCCCAATGCGCCTAAATATGTCTTCGGACCAGAACTGTAGGGGTAGTCCTAGTAGGTGAACCCAAAGGGGGCCAACCCCAAGTTTCTCTCTCTCTGGATCAAAGAGGGGATTCCATCGGCGCAGGAGGATGGGATCTTGTTCAATATGCCAGACTGATGATAGGACCCAGTTTGTATGCTCGACCCTTGAAAATATTAATGCAAACCATCCCCTGACGAAGGCTTGGAAAAAGGGAAGATCAACCAGATGATGTCCCCATACTTTGGTCATCCATTACTTCAGCCTGGCCACAATATAATTCTATCCCTGTACTCTTCCAAATAGAACTCTGTCCGTTGTATCCATGGTGTCTCCCCACTGAATATCCTCACCTAAACTGAGAATTACGTCTTGTGCTTTAGATCTTATGCACCTTTGCTTCTTGCTTGGCCTGTGCCCTACATTAGATTGGGCCTGTTGAGGGCCTCTCAGAGGAGGGTTTGTAGTAGGGTTAGGAGGATTTTAAAGAGGCTTAGAGGGGAAAGCTTTGGAGATAGACGGGACCTTGGTGAAATTGCCGGATGGAGGGGCCAAAGAAATCAATGCCAGATGAAACCCTATAGAAGTGACAAAGGGTTCGTTGGGTAGAGTAGTAGAGGGGTTGTGGGAGCCAGCTGATGGGGGGAAGGATGCGAGGCTTGAGGAGGAGTCAGCTAGATTAGGGCCTATGGAGTGGGCCACAAAATTTAGGGTGGACAACAACGGAGGAGGAGTTGCAAAAGCTGGCCAGGAGGGGATGACCTTTGGGGGGGTAACGACTGAACACGAGGGTCCTGAGATTGAGGGCAACATCGCTATAGTGTCGGATAGCTCACAATTGTAATGAACAAGCCTACTGGGATTGCATGTAGTGTTGTCTAGATGGGGGCACCCTCTAATGGGTCCTTCAAAGAATCCACTAGGCCCTCCATAACCTCCTCGAAAGTCCCACACCAGTTGTCGCCGTAAAGAAATTTGTGCCTGTCGCTGTTGAGACCGAGAGCAGGTGGAGAAGGTCGAGGAAGGGCAGTGAAAAATGGAGGGGTAAAAAGCCTAACCGGAACAGAGAATGACAGAGGTGAAACGGCGTCATTCATATAATAAACATAGCGGCTAGAACGACACAGGGACAGGCTCAGGGGGAAGTGCTTCAGGCTTCAGAACTCGGAGCTAAACCCTAACCCTCATTGGGTCTCCTCTTTTATCTCCTCCGACTCATTTTTTCCGAAACTTTGAGTTGTTATAAGGAAATATTAACAATCACGATGTTAATGTGTTGATATTAATAACATTAATATTTTTGAAAGAAAAAATATTGTATATATTCTAAAGAAGAATATATACATTCTCTATATACTCATCATTGAAGTAGGAAAAAAAAACCAGTATGAGATCGACCTTATGTGTCTACTGATAATTTAAGTAGAAAAAACAACCAATATAAGAGCGACCTTATCTCTCCTTCGTTCCTTATTTGAAAATACACATAACTAAAAACGATTAACTTTTATATATAAAAAAGGTATAACATATGTTAACGGGAAAAGTGTCTATTCAGAACGACCCTATCCCACTAAGGTGTGACAGTGACCTTAGAAACAAACAAAGAAAACTACTTTTGTATTCTTCTTTATGAACTACAAACAAAGAGAAATAGGATGAACCAACCTGTGTCTTGCGTTAGTCCTTTGATCCAATCTCTCTCCTCTTTGACAGCTTCCAGCTACCTGCTCCCTTACTTTCCCAGCTTCACCAAGTACCTGCAAGATCACAGAAGAAGGAAACTATACAAAGACATGGGTTCATACTCATAAAAAGCTTAGGATCAGATTTAAGCTAAACATACAAATGTAACAAACATCAATGATACACAAGCATGTAGGAGAAACTCAAATAGTTTTATTGATATAACAAGAAGATCCAGGAGGAGTTACAACTGATGATTCCTGATCCAGCATCAACCTCCCAGCAGAGAAGCCCCTCTTCACCTCCAACAAAGCATAAATCACCCAATACTCTGATATCTATCTCAAAACCAACAACAATTCTTTGCAATGTACAATATTCCAGCCTCTGGATCTCTGGGATGAGGGATCCATATATAGATGTATGCAAGGAGGATGAGTCAGCTTATGATTTGACTAGTGGCTTCTCTCTGTCAGTTCTTGCTTCCACTTGGAGACTGAGAGCCTCTTACTCATCCTTGGTCAAACTCAGTGAGGTAAGTGTCATTGGAGAAGATTCTGGAAGCTTCCATTGTCTTTCCACCTCGCGGAATGACACTGCCATTTGTCATTTCTTGCTCAACGCACCTTGGTAGTGCATTTAGGTGCGTTGCAACGCACCTAGCTAGTGTATTTGGGTGCTATGCAACGCAGCTAGCTAGTGGAGAAGCTGAAATGATCCTGATTTGACTGATTCTGAGCAGTTTTTGGTGGAGAACTTCTGGGAGAAGCTGTAATTTGTTGACCTTGTTCCTTTAGGGGTCGGAACAACACTTTTAGGGACTTAGGATCCCTTGATTTATGGACATTTCATGCTTAGAGATGTAAGGCACAAAAATGTCTATAACAGTTTCCCCCTAAAGTATGAGGCCGTTTATTGGGTGAAATGCTTTATTAGGAGGATCCGAAGTTCTTTCAATGCTGGGAGGAGACCTGTAATAAGATACAATACAATACATTATCTTCATACTGTTTTCATGATCTAGCTGAGGCGGGCATTCCCATGCTCAGCTTTATAAATTCATTTTCATGTACATAGGACAGACAATCGTCTGATGGTAGACTGATGATTCTGATAGAGCCATCATCCTTTTGGTAGGATGATTATCTGTGCTGCAATGCTGTACATTTCAATGTCTTTATTTTCCTGAATATATATCGCAGCCCGGATGGATGAAACTAGATCCGGGGTCTTCAATCTCGTTCGATCTTCACTCGAAGTACAAGTCGATCCATGTGAGAAATGTTTTGAAGTCGAACATGGAAAGACATCGCTTGATTACCAGTCAATGATGTAAACTGTTAACAAGCGCGAGAGGAATCATCGATAATGATAATGACCCTCAAGGTACTGCAGTACAATTCACGTGGTGTGAATAAAGGACTTGGCGTCGAACACCACGCAAAATCTTTCGGTCGAAGGTCATTGATGTATACCTGTCGCGGGAAGTGAGAAACTTGCCATTGAGGCATGCAAGCTTCAAAGTACTGAATGGGGTGTTCCTAGATCAAATTCTTGGATAATGAGCTGATGTCGTCAAGAAGCGATCCGTCAAAGGAGGGCCTTAATGAATCCCACATCAATGACACGGAACGGAGCAAATGATTTTGATGGAGGTGAAAACGATCTGATGATATATGGTCCAGGATGGCGGTCATGAAAGAATGAAGTATAATGTATGGTAGTGGATGGGACACAGGTGACTTCTCTGGATGACTTCTCTTGAACATGTCGGCGACACTTATGTGATGGATCGGTAGCATTTACCCCAAATGTGGATGGTATGGCATGACCATGGTGATGTGACCGGTGAATGAAACAACCCAACCCGACTCGGGCACGGAGTGGAAGTGTCATGTTCAAGAGCGACTTGCTACCAATAAAGATTCTTTGAGTTTTCTTCCCAATTTTTCCCCAGTCATTGCTGACCAGTACCTCTCTATTTTTGTCAAGCTTGAGGAGGATAACATATGCTTGTTCTACAATTTTCCCTTCGGGCAAACCCATCGCTATGTTTTAACGAGCCTAGCGATAGTGAAACTCGTTCTCGTCTAAAGACAAGTTTGTCGCTATTAATCTTTTTAACGAGTCTAACGACAAAGATAACTCAGTCCTTTTAATTTTTAGAGAGTCTGAAAAGGTACGTAAAGATAACTCCAAAATTCCTTTTTTGTCATCTTATCCCTTAAGTCCGAAAAATTATAAAACAATACAGAAGGGATGAATTTTCGATAGTTTTAACGAGCCGAACAAAACAAGCGCTCGATATTTTTGTGCAATAATCCCTCAAGTCCAAAAAGATTAAAATCTAGAGGAGGGATAGCACTTCCTGTCGCTTTAACGAGCTGGAAGGCCAAAACTCGGCAATCTTTTCATATTTTATGAGTCAGTTGAAAAGAGCTTAAAGAAGACTCGTCTTTTGAGGAACGAGTGATAAAATGGGTAGCAGCTGATTCCAGGTAAGGTTTGGAATTTTCCAATCACGGCAGTGTGACAAGGATGGCTAGTGAAATCACTCTTCGCAGCTGTTCCTCAAAATGGGTAAAAAATCAAATGGAGGTGAATGATCGGCCAATGGAAAAGTGGAGGTGACGGTGCAAACACGACCAAGGCTTTAATGGCTGAAATGCTTCATTCACGGTGGTTATTTACCGGGGAATAGTTCATTTTTTAACGAGCTTAAACGCGGATGGAAACATTTGCTCAGATCTTATGTTTAGTTTTTAACGAGCTTGAACTATGCGCTAAAACTGCTCGATTAATCCAGTCATATGATAAGAATGTCTCATATATAAACGTCAACTTTTAGATTTTTGCCCCACATCCTTTCTTTGTGCAAGTTAGGTGACGACTTATCCTACGAGTTTAAAGGGTTAGCCTACGGGTTTAAAGGGAGGACCTAAAAATTTAAAAAAAATAAATAGCCGCCCTTAGCTTGCACTCCAAAAGGTTTGCATGCCCCCAGGTATAAAATATGGTTTCAAGGTTACCCCTCAATTTGCAGGCAAAACATTTGTTCTATCGGGAGAGGCCTACCTCTTACAGGTTACCCAAAGATTGTTCTATTCGCGGCGCAACCAAAACACTTCTTCGGCGATGCCTATCGAAATAGACAAAGGTGAGTGGCGAGATCAACCAATTCACATAACTTTGACGAGAGAATCTTGTTCTAGAATAACCCCTCTTCCACTGACGGACGGGGTACAGACTAGTCATATTCTCCCGCGGAAACCTACCCTATACCTGAAGTTTTCCTGCCGAAGCAGACCAGGATGCATGCCCCCTGGGTTTCAGTCATATCCCTCCGAATTACTCGCGCTCATCGGGAGGATGGATTGGGGATTGAGACATTTCTTGCGTGAAGAGACCATTTAGGGACGTTATATGACTATTTGCTATGCGTGATCCTGGAAATGAAAGCTGGTCCACGAGCTTGACCATTATTCCCTCGTGCAGAAAACACATTACTCTAAAGAGTGAGGAGACGATGGCTCCCATGCAATAAATATAGTCACGTCCAAGGAGTAGGTTATAATCCAAGGGTCCTTGAACTACCATTACGTTCATGCGAACAGTCTTCCTTCTCAATGTTATGGGCACATCGGGAAGGATCCCTAAAGGTCGACTGGTTCCTTTATCAAAGCTTGTAAGATTTATCATCTCAGGCGACAGCGATGGCGAACCAAGCGCTTTCCAAGCAATAGAGGAAAGGATACTCACAGAAGCCCCCTCATCTATGATGGTACCAGCCATGACCATTCTATATATTTGAACGATAATTCAAAATGGTATGCTTGCTGGTAAACGGGGTCTGCCTAGTTGATTCCAGTCGAAGGAGACAACTAGGTTGCTTGGAGGTGGGACCGAATAGACGGCCGGGTATGGCTCTGACAAACTTCCTTCCTGCGGTAAAGGAATGGGTAAATTGTCACCCTTGTTCTCCTCAGTGACTGTATCATCCGAAGAGAAAACTTCTGAAGGTAAGACCGGGTCAACTGCTGCCTCGACCTTTTGAATTTCGTCTGGTATGGATTCAGATGGTTTATATTCAATGATAGATGCTTCAGCTGACCACCTGAGCGGGCCAGCTGGATTCTCAACTAGTGACGAACTCGACAAGAGTTTTTTATATCCAGGAGGAAGTCGTAACGGTGAAACCGGACGATCATCCAAAACTCTTTTAGCTTCGTCTAAGAAGGGACAACGGTGGAGGGCATGATCGCTTTCACACAGTTTACAAGGAAATCTAGCTTTCCCTTTTTGTCCTAGGGCTTCACTTTCACTAGTTGACGGTGTGCTTTCAACATGATCACCAGAGGTTGATGACACTGGATTGTGCAAACGAGGAGACCAGTCCCTTAGTATCCGGGGGATGCAAGGACAATCTCTGTGAAAGTGGTCTCCTTTGCAAATGACACATGGCGATTTAGGCGTGGTCGGTGCAGTGTGTGGATTTTCGTTAGACGACACTCGTTTGCCCCCATTCGCTTTTGGCTCCTTCTTCTTCTTCTCTTTCTTCTTCTTTTCCTTCTTCTCCTTAGGTACTTTACTTTTGGCTTTACCAGCCCCATCAAGCGAAGAAGAAGGAGGAGAGGAAGAATTAGAGGAAGCAGAAGGTTGGTGGGTAACTCTGGACTCGTCTAATTGCTGATTCGATTGTTCAGGAATAGTGGTGTTCTGAACGACACTGGTTGAGAAGAGCCATACTGGCAAGCCAATTGTCAGTCCTGGAAGCGACAATGTGGCCATATGGGGCACACCAACATCTCCCCAAGAGGAGAAGGGACTAGGATTTCCACCAAGGGGAATTCCTTGGTTGGTAGGCTCCATTTTCTCAAGCCAAGATCAATGTAGGAAAATGGTATGAATATTCCGTTTAAAATAAATTTTAACACGCTTTGACACAACTTTTTTTTTCAGTTTTTAAGAGTCGAGAAAAAACAAAAGATGACTCTAGTCTCCTTCGATTTTTAATGATCCTGAAGTGACAAGTGCTTAGATGGACCTTTTCCGTTAAGGAGTCTGAAAAGGAACGAAAGGGACTGCTCTGGAGGTCTAGGTAGAGGGAGTACCAAACCAATCACAAAACTGCAGAATACTTTTTACGGTACGGCAGTCAATCTTCCCGAATGCTATGTTCGGTGCATTGCGATCAGTAGGGCGGTCGACACGACTTCCTATGGATAAAAGGATTTAAGCCTATAGGGGTCTCCCAATATATACTCGACGGTACGTGGGAGCACAAGTCCGTACTGGCACTTATCGTCTCAAAGTGGAGGAATCACCCAACCATCAGTGAGGACAACAGTTACCAGGCTTTACGACGCCGGAATACGTCTCTAGCCTAGACCTCTAAATGTTTTGCGTTAAGTTCCAAAGCGTTGTTAAGTTCATTGAATTTATTTTAAGTTGATCTTTCTTATGAAGTTTGCCTTTTGGGATCACCACGAGATGTAGATGTAATTCCTAAAATGCAATCTAAAGATGATAAACAAACTTTTATCTCTTTTCAGTAATGAAAATCCTAGCTACAAGGGAAAAGAAAGACACAATCTTTTCACAAAGAGCAAAGAGCACACTGTAAATGCACTTTTCCTAAATCAAGCCAAACAGACTACCAATATGCAAATGCACATGCATGTGTTTTGTTTTTCACTTTCTTAATATTGATGCCTAAAAAGAAAGTTGTTGTACAAATCTGATTTCGCTTTCAAGTGAAAAACACAAACAAGCTTCTTTTTGAAATCAAAAGGTAGAGACGATTACGAAACTTTATGATTTTGAAATAAACAGTCGTTTCGACACTAGAAAGTCACAAATTCAGACCAAAGGCAAAAGTAAAAGCATAATCAAATGTCAACAACAAATAAACTTTCTCCTATGATCAAAATCGACACTTGCGATGGATCTAAATCAAAGGACGACAGTATGACTATTCTACTTTTGCAATGGAAAACTGTAAATGACGTAACAAACACACAAAAACATCTACAGCTTCTTTTATACAACTGAGGCGGAATTACAACAAAGAAAAGGGGTTTTTAAACAGACACATACACTGATCACAGGCTGCAAAAATCAGAGACAAAACTGAAAAAATTGAGCAAAGAACCTCAGCTGCACAAGGCTAGGCTGATCAACGCACCTGCTACACAGAGAAACTGGATTGCAATGCAGGTTTGCCTCTCGGGAACTGCACTGAAATGCAGGAACTCTTCACAGTACCTGCGCTGGGGCAGAAACGAGAATTCTATCCGGGTTTTGGGTCACGGTTTGCAGTTTAATCTATGGTTTTTGGCCGAGTAAAAGCAATTAGTAATGCACAATCAGAGGGTAGATTTAAAGAAGGTCTAAGAGCTATCACAAAGGGCAATCAGATCATTTGTGAATCAACTGTTCAAATCATAAACAGATCTAGTGAATGGATTGAAGTAGCAGATGTCTACTTTGCCTTTGTTAATGGAAAATGCAGTTCGATTGCTACTTCTAAGTTTATGAAACAAACAACAAGAGAAACACAAGTAAACTAATTAGACAATCGTCCCCAGTGGAGTCGCCATTTTGTTAACGGGAAAATTTTCTATTCAGAACGACCCTATCCCACTAAGGTGTGACAGTGACCTTAGAAACAAACAGAGAAAACTACTTTTGTATTCTTCTTTTTGAACTACAAACAAAGAGAAATAGGATGAACCAACCTGTGTCTTGCGTTAGTCCTTTGATCCAATCTCTCTCCTCTTTGACAGCTTCCAGCTACCTGCTCCCTTACTTGCCCAACTTCACCAAGTACTTGCAAGATCATAGAAGAAGGAAACTATACAACGACATGGGTTCATACTCATAAAAAGCTTAGGATCAGATTTAAGCTAAACATACAAATGTAACAAACATCAATGATCCACAAGCATGTAGGAGAAACTCAAATAGTTTTATTGATATAACAAGAAGATCCAGGAGGAGTTACAACTGATGATTCCTGATCCAGCATCAACCTCCCAGCAGAGAAGCCCCTCTTCACCTCCAACAAAGCATAAATCACCCAATACTCTGATATCTATTTCAAAACCAACAACAATTCTTTGCAATGTACAATATTCCAGCCTCTGGATCTCTGGGATGAGGGATCCATATATAGATGTATGCAAGGAGGATGAGTCAGCTTATGATTTGACTAGTGGCTTCTCTCTGTTAGTTCTTGCTTCCACTTGGAGACTGAGAGCCTCTTACTCATCCTTGGTCAAACTCAGTGAGGCAAGTGTCATTGGAGAAGATTCTGGAAGCTTCCATTGTCTTTCCACCTCGCGGAATGACACTGCCATTTGTCATTTCCCGCTCAATGCACCTTGGTAGTGCATTTAGGTGCGTTGCAACGCACCTAGCTAGTGTATTTGGGTGCTATGCAACGCAGCTAGCCAGTGGAGCAGCTGAAATGATCCTGATTTGACTGATTCTGAGCAGTTTCTGGTGGAGAACTTCTGGGAGAAGCTGTAATTTGTTGACCTTGTTCCTTTAGGGGTCGGAACAACACTTTTAGGGACTTAGGATCCCTTGATTTATGGACATTTCATGCTTAGAGCTGTAAGGCACAAAAATGTCTATAACAACATATCAAAATCTCCATGGAATATCTAGACTCCATTATTAATATTCATAATTTTTTTTGTGACCCACAGGAACCCAACAACTCACCTGTGTTAGACACACAAATTGGAAACCAACTCAATTGTATTATTAAGAAGGATCTCAAAGAATGATGTACATCATGTACATATTACTACAATAAGTAAGTTGTTGATTCCGTTTCCTAAGTTTCGTAGACTCCAATAACTACTCACCACAACACACACTAACCCAAATCATAATCCGAGGATTAAGTGTTTAACATTCCCCCCCTTAATCAGAAGGGATGTATAAAATTCCAAGAATGCAAGCTAAAAATGCAAATATGCATCTCAGCCAAGAGCTGAATGTCTCTCAGAAATGTTTTTCAAAGGATGACAAAACCCAAGGATGGTGGTTTTTAAGAGAAAACCACAGACAATACCAAAATATGAGAGAAATCAAGGGCTCAACCAATGATGGTTTAAGGATGATCACTAACTCTAGAACTATCATAATAGTTCCTTAAACAAGCCAACTCTCAAACAGTTCCTAATCTGCATCTTCTGCTAGTGGAAGTGCTCTGTCACAAATCTCAACATGCCAAAAACATGCAATCATGCTCATAGAGTATAAAAGCTCATGGAGCATAAATCAAAATAACTTTGTCTACAATTCTGAATCTGGTTTTGAACTTAGACTTTAGGTTGTAGTTGTACAACTCTGATTATCTATAACTTAGGTTCACTTGACAAATCTTCGAACCTATTACAGGCCATCAATTCCATCAATTCCCCCCTTGTCAGATAGAGGGTGAGAAGATGAAGTACTTTTCACTGCAAGACTAGACAATACTCTAGAACATGTCCTCTGGCATGACCTGTAAATCTTCTTGGCAGTTTTAGATCAATCCCATAAAAAAATCCATCAGAATTTAATTCTCTCTTGCAGTATTCTTATGCTTGAAACATCTGTTTGAATGATGATGATTCTTTCCACAATGTTCACGGTGAACATCATAACACGGATCTTTCTCATGTCCAACTTTGTCACAATATTGACATCTGATAATTTGTTGTGAGATAACATCATCTAGAAATCTAGCACTATGAAACAGTATAGGCTTTGAAAAATCAGGAACATGAAAAGAAACATCATTATTATATCTCACTCCAGTTCCGATTTTTTGTGCACATTTTCTTCCCAAGGTCTAACACAAACAATGTAAAATTTGAAACGGGAACTTTGGCCAAAAATCCCGCAAAAACATCAAAAATAGTGCTAAAAACGAAAAGTGTGTATCCTGAAATGATGATTTGTTTTTAGGGTCAATTTTGAACATGTTTTAAAAATGGTAGTGAAAACGAAATTTTCGTGCAAAAAATAGCTTGAAAACGAAAAAGATCTATGGTTAAATGACCTAATTGAAATTGATCATCACTTTTGATTTCGATAATCGCCCAGCCATCCTTGGGGGTCGGGCAGGCCACCGTGGTGGCGTGGGGTGGTGATCCGGATCTTGGGAGGAGGCCCCCAAGATCTAAAAGATTGAAATGGATCTTGGGGGGAGAGAACCCCAAGATCTGAAAGATTGAAATGGATCTTGGGGAAGAGACCCCCAAGATCTGAAAGATTGAAATGGATCTTGGGGAAGAGACCCCCAAGATTTGAAAACTTGAAATGCTAGAAGAAAAAGAGTAGAATGCCCAATAAACAAAACCACAAAGAAACTTTTTTATTAAAACTGATAATAACTGTAAAGGCTACATTGTGGCGGACAATCTGTCATTTTACAAAATGTGACTTGTTACTTATAGTATTTTTCAGTTACAATACCACGGGTCAATTCCATGGGTGAATGAATACCATGGGTGGATTTTACAATACCACATGCAGATGCCATTTACAATACCATGGGTAAATTCCATGGGTGAATGAATACCATGGGTGGATTTTACAATACCACGGGCGGATGCCATTTACAATACCATGGGTAAATTCCATGGGTCGATGAATAATATGGGTCGATGAGTACCATGGGTTGATGCCATTTTCCATTCGGATCATTCCTCCCTCCTTAAGAAGCAATGGTCCCCATTGCGTAAAGTTCCCTCCTGCAAAGCCTTTGTTGAATATGAAGATCCACTGAAGATAAGGTTTTTTACGTGGTTAACCCAAAACCCTGATAAATGAAGATCCGAGGATAGAGATACCCTGTAATGCTTGTGACCAACTGTGATTCTGAAAGTGTGTGGCCTAGCAAATGGACTTCGATGAACTGTGGGTTTGTGGATGACCCATAACCATGAAGAACGAAGATCCGAGGATAGAGATACCCTGTAATGCTTGTGACCAACTGTGATACTAACAGTGTACGGCCTAGCAAATGGACTTCGATGAAGTGTGGGTTTGTGGATGACCCACACCCATGATGTTGGTTGCTGATGAAGTAGCAGGTGCCTACATAGCCTGGGGTGGGAGGGCACATCTCCAAATAACCCAAGCCGATTGCTGCTATGTTGAAACTGATGAATGTGAAGCAGGCGCCTACTAAAGTGGGGTGGGAGGGCACGTCTCCAATGGAAACCCACTCTGAATGCTGCTCCAGAATTAAAATGGACATAACTCGGCCAATATAACTCAGAATATTTATTATAACCTGTTTTTGGAAGCAGAAAGACCATTTTGCATCTGCCCATATGATAGAAATCCTGATCCAGGCACTAGAATTCCAGATCTGCGCTGCAACTCTCCCGCCGTCACCAAAATTTATGCAAAAAAGAGCTGATTTTAAATCAACGATATCTCCCTCATCCGGACTCCGATTCGACTGATTTTTTTTTGAAGTTGGGTAATTTTTCCCAAAGAATCCAGATCTGTAATTAGATTTTGCAGATCTTGTACCAGGACATCTAGATCTGCGCCGCAAAATCGCTGCCCTGAAAATTGTCTGCAACCCCACTGATTTTTAAATCAGCGATATCTTCTTCATCCGGACTCCGATTCAACCGATTTTTTTTTTGAAATCGGCTATTTTTTCACCAGGAATACAGATCTGCAATTATATTTTGCAGATCTTGCACCAAAATGTACAGATCTGATCTGCAAAGTCGCCGCCCAAAAAAAAATTCTGCAAAAAAATGAGAAAAGAAAAATTCTTCCTGCGTGACCCAAGAAAGTGCTCTGTGGAGGTTGTAGCACATGCCTGACGTTTGTTGAATATTGCTGCAAAATTTGAAACTGAAACATGCATCAAACCCTCGTTCCCATGGAATCATAACCTGCTCTGATACCACTGATCCGGATCTTGGGAGGAGGCCCCCAAGATCTAAAAGATTGAAATGGATCTTGGGGGGAGAGAACCCCAAGATCTGAAAGATTGAAATGGATCTTGGGGAAGAGACCCCCAAGATCTGAAAGATTGAAATGGATCTTGGGGAAGAGACCCCCAAGATTTGAAAACTTGAAATGCTAGAAGAAAAAGAGTAGAATGCCCAATAAACAAAACCACAAAGAAACTTTTTTATTAAAACTGATAATAACTGTAAAGGCTACATTGTGGCGGACAATCTGTCATTTTACAAAATGTGACTTGTTACTTATAGTATTTTTCAGTTACAATACCACGGGTCAATTCCATGGGTGAATGAATACCATGGGTGGATTTTACAATACCACATGCAGATGCCATTTACAATACCATGGGTAAATTCCATGGGTGAATGAATACCATGGGTGGATTTTACAATACCACGGGCGGATGCCATTTACAATACCATGGGTAAATTCCATGGGTCGATGAATAATATGGGTCGATGAGTACCATGGGTTGATGCCATTTTCCATTCGGATCAGGTGGGTGATGCAGCGCCACCCCACGCCACCCCAGTGGCCCGCTCGCCCCCCGGGCCCCCAGGGGGTGGGCCGGCTGCCGGGGTGGCGCGGGGTGGGTGCCGCAGCCCCACCCCGCACCACCCCGGGGGGCGGGCGGGCCGCCGTGGTGGCATGGGGTAGGCACCGCAGCACCACATTGGGAGATTCGCAGACATCAAAAATCCATTAGAAGATGAAAATGAGCAAAACGAAGAAGAAAATATTGTATAAGAAGACAATGATGAAACCCTAGAGGACGAAGAGTTTGGATTACGTGACATTGTTGATTAAATTTAAGTTATGCTCTGAAATCAAGTGCATTTTTTGCTACTATTAATTAGTTATTCTTGTAATGTTTTGACTTTGACATTTTATGAGAAGAATAAGCACTCAATTAAGGTTGTTATGCGTTCAATATTTGTATTATGTGATTTTCGCATTAATTTTTA
This sequence comes from Pinus tabuliformis, assembly GCA_031772625.1. NCBI lineage: Eukaryota > Viridiplantae > Streptophyta > Pinopsida > Pinales > Pinaceae > Pinus > Pinus tabuliformis. The sequence goes on along the minus strand of CM062818.1, from coordinate 439,389,035 downwards.
TGTTAATCATTATTTTTTGAAAAAAACAGTGATTATTATTTATTTTTTGACATGAAATTCATTAAAAAACTATTATTTAACCATTTTTAGTTAAAATTTTCCTATAAAAATTGTGATTTTGACATGTCATCTCTAGCAAAAAATTACAAAAAATTATCAAAACGTGTAGTTTTTTAGTTATATTTATGTTAAAAATGGTTATTTTTATATCAATTGTTAAAAAATATTGTTTTTTAGAAACAATTATTTCATGTGGATTGAAAAATTAATTAACACTGTATAAATATGTAGAATATCGAAAATTCGAAATATCGACCTTTTTCTTTAAATATGCAGCAAATAAAATCCTTACTACAAAAAAATTAAACTTAAAATAAAAACAAGAAAATATGAAGAAAAAGACCACCTAAAAAATTATCAAATTTACAAAATAATTATTTACATTTCATACATTAGAAAAAAAATAAAATAAAAAAAAAGGTTTTTGAAAAAAGGGCTTGGTGTAGAATTACCACTTTTTAAAATCAACATCAAAAACACTACAATTCTAATATGCAATGTACACCCCTAAATACATTCTAAACAAGTAAATTTTCATTCGTTGGCTCATTATCTGAGATGGAGGAGGTTATGGGTGCATAATGAATTTATACAAATTCCTCTATTTGTGTATGTACCCAAAAATACTCATGCCTATGAAAAAAACAACAAAAAAATATTTATTAAGGGTGCAGTTGTATTAGAATACCAAGGAACAAAAGACTTCTTCATGGGTTTTTTTTGTGAGTTCATCAACATTGCTACCATGCTTTGATACATCTGAAATTGTCATCCATGTAGCATTTTTAAGTGGAAGGTCCATCCTCAGCATTTTTCGCTACAAAACAATGCATTTAGATTTAAAAGGACCACTTTGCAACATCACATTTTTTCTTAGTTTAGCTTATTTATCATTGTCTAGTTTGACGACTCATCCTTTGCTCTAGCTTGATACAAAAATCCTTTGAAAATTTTGTTTTCTTAAAACATCATTGTTGCAATAGCCTTGGGTTAATTTTCCATGTAAATGGAACGACGTTATAAAGACAAAAATAAGACCAAGATCATGGGATACGTATTCCACACTGAAAGGAGGGAAAAATATTAAACTGGATCCAACGTAGATCCATCTTAAACTATGCATCTAACACGAGTCGAGAGGGATCAAAATTCTTCGCGTGCAAACTTATTTAGAGTGCAAAATACAATGTGTAATTTTTTATTGTTTAAATTGTTTTTTTGAATGGTATATAGAGTATATATAGGACCAAATAAATTTTTCAACCATATTCTTTTTTTTTTTCATGATATATATGTAACTTTTTAAAAATGATATATAGTATATACATAGTTGACATTAAAATATTTTACATAACATGTACATCGAGACATTTTATCTGGGAAAATTAAAATGGCTTTTTTATTATTAATATATTTGTAAGTATATGTCAATATTAATTCATATTAAAATATTTTATTTATCACCCACATTGAATATTTTTTTATATACAACATTAAAATATTTTATTTTAACATTTTTTTTTCTTCTATATATAGATATACATGAAGTTGATATTGACATAAATTAGTTAACATAGATCTTCAAATAGTTTATTTAAATGTTAAGGTTTAAACATCTTACTGACACAATTTTTTTTAACTTCTAATTACTTTACAACATATTCATTTTTTTTATTATAGCTGACATTATTATTCTATTTAGTGCGTAGTATTTTTATTTTTATTTTGAAGGGGCATGTGTCAACTCAACGAATGGATGGATGAACAAACTTACACATCCCCCTCATACTGGGCTGTAGAATGAGCCTCTTGGCTCAATGTGATATACTCAATAAAAATGTAGAAATTGTTTCTAAGAGTGGCATCTGATTAGTACTGATAGGCTACATTCATCCTCCACCTATACTACATGCATCACCTTTCCTAACCATTGCTAAACACTAGCTTTGAATTTTATTCTTTGTCGCTCATTGCGCTTCCTAATCACCTTTTACTAGTCCTTACATGCACCCTCGACTATTATTAGAACTATTGATAGGCATAAGTTCTTACATCTCTCATGCAATGTTGAAAGATGATTATTGAGAGGTTCTAGTTACATTATCCTACTGCAATGTCTTTACTTCGATAATATTTAACATATCAACTATGAATTGAGTTGTTGTACGAGTTGAGTTGTGCCGGGTTGGGGTGGGTAGGCACTGTTCAACCCAACCAATCACAGAACCTTATTTTTGTCTGCTTCCCTTGAATGAAAATTTGATGCGTAATACTTCAAGGAAATAACTACTCCCATTCTCCTCGTGATTCATCACATGATTGAGTCCTGTTGAGCCTATAACACCTTGTTGTCTACATTTGTCACTATGATAAATACCCTTCTGACTATGGGATGCAAGAATTGTGTTGGAATAGTGTCATTCACAATGACACTTTGGAGTCTAAGTTAATGCCCAAGGCTCGATCCCCTCAACTTAAAGCACATCAACACATGCTATTGTTGTAATTAAAACATAAGGTTAAATGAATTCACATTTGAATGTAGCTCAACAAAAGGGTGATTCAAAAATGTGTTCATAAACACACTTACAATAGATTCTATGACGCCGATCTCGAACAGTACCTGCGAGAGAAGGGAAAATATGAATTGATTATAATGAGAGTCATGACAAATATGTGATGTGAGACGGTGGCTAAGAATTCATTTAATCGAGGGTTTAGAGATTCTCCATCGATGCAATTGCTATAGGAAATGTGGATTTCAATGAGTCCATGCTCACGAATTGTATAATTTCCTATAGATTCACAAGCTCATGCAATGTACTAAAGCATAGGACAAGAATCTAATTCTACTCTTTACAACGGAAGCCCATAAACATCGATGAAAACAATAATCGACAAGGGGAAGATAAATCAATGACACATAACAAAATAAGTATCCAGAGAAAGCCACAACTCAAAACCCCACTATTTGTATTGCATTAAATTAGAAATCCAAGATGATAATACAATGCTCGTTCTCACAAGAACAATCCCAACACTCAGTATGATCAATCTCCCAACTCATAAGCAAGCTCGAGCTAGTCTCTATTCTCTTCTGCTACACTCCAAGCCCCTATTTCCTTGCGCCATTGGTTAAATAATTTGGATGAATACAATATGCTCTGCTCAACCTTGAGCTTAACCTGCACAAGTATTTCCTGTCCTTTGTCTGATGACTTCATTTGGTCAATACTTAGCCAAATTTCCAAGCCTCCAAGCTTCTAATTCTTTGCACAATTCCTAAGAGAATTAGCCTGTATTTAAAGGCAAATTCCTCATCCATAACTGCGCAATCCAAAATTAGGTCCTTCTCTGATTGTATGCATGATATTTACAACTCAGTAAATCATACAAATCATAGTACACTGTCCCTACACTTTAGTCTCAATTGGGTCTTTCTCTGAATCAACATGAATGAGTTTTTGATGAGGGAGTCTTCACTTAACTAGAGTGCCACTTGTGGATGCTCTAGTGCACCAAGTGACTGTTAACTCTCTATTAGTTCCACAAATAGTTTGGAACTAATTTAACTGAACATAACTCAGTAAAATGAGTTATCTAATCACAACTCACAATTAAATTCATCCTTGACCCGTAAAACTTAGGGAGAACACTTACATGACTTCCAACTCAAAATTCCTAAGTTAACTAAGTCAACTTAACTTAGTTAACTATTACAAGTTGCTATGAGAAAATAATTACAATTTTAATTCATAATTTAATTCAAGGACAAATTAGATTGGAATTTCTGGATTCTAGTTCTAACATTTCTTGTTTCTATTTTCAACACTCCCTCTCAACAATAAAGGAATTCAACTCGATCCCAATCCTGAACCTTTGGAATGTTCTGCATAAAACACTTCTCTCTAGTTTTGTTACTACAACTACTACAGAAACAAAAAACATCCAACTTGAATCAGTATGATGCATATGTCATCAACGTCTCTGACTGCTATTGCCTCTGTCGACTGAAAACTCTGCGCTTCTGCTGACTCTTTCTTTCTACACTGTTGTCAACCCTTCTCTGCACTCTTCAATATCTGACTACTCTAGCCTTTGTCACTTTGATCTCTGACTACATCAATCACCACTGATTCCTCCTGGTACTGCGTACTTTGGGTTCTTGTAGCAAGGTACGATCCATGAGATAAAACCTCTCAATGGACCCTGTCCAATTTCAGCCCTCTTGGGACTATCACTTCACATTGCCCCACCTCACATCTGGAGGTATGGATGCATGTGATCCCTCAACCCACTTGGCTCAAAATTTCCCCCTACTAGAGGTCTCTGCATGAGTGGATTCATCCACTCGGTCTCCTCTCAGCCTCTCTAGTTGTGGTTGCTCCACAACTTCCTGAAGCTGCTTCTGAGACTACTTATTTTGGGGATGCATGTTGAAGGGTAATTTACTCTCTCTCTAAACCAATAAGTCTATAACCTTTTCCTTGCTCCTCAAGCCTTTGCATACATCTTGTACCTCAAGTGCATACAGGTTCTTGGCTAGTACACCAATCTGTTTAATCTGTCCCACCATCACAAAATTTTCTAGAAAAAGAGTTGATTTTAAATCAGCAATATCTCCCTCATCAGAACTTTGATTCAACAGATTTTTTTTTCAATTTGGGTATTTTTCTGCAAGGAATCTAGATCTTCTATTTATTTTTGAATTTTTTTCACAAAAAATTTCATATCTGCTCTGCAAACTCACAGCCCAAAAAAAATCCTTCTCTGATACCATGTAAAATTTCCTGTAGATTCACAAGCTCATGCAATGTACTAAAGCATAGGACAAGAATCTACTTCTACTCTTTACAATGGAAGCCCATAAAGATCAATGAATATAGTAATCGACAAGAGGAACATAAATCAATGGCACATAACACAATAAGTATCCGGGGAAAGCCACAATTCAAAACCCCACTATCTGTATTGCATTAATCAGAAATCCAAGATGATAATACAATGCTTGTTCTCACAAGAACAATCCCAACACTCAGTATGATCAATTTCCCATCTCACAAACAAGCTCAAGACAATATCTAGCCTCTTTTGCTTCTCTCCAAGCCCCTATTTCCTTGCACCCTTGGTCAAAGAATTTGGATAAATACAATATGCTCTACTCAACCTTGAACTTAACCTGCACAAGTATTTCCTATCCTCTGCCTGATGACTTCATTTGGCCAATACTTAGCCAAATTTCCAAGCCTCCAAGCTTCTAATTCTTCACATAATTCCTAAGAGAATTAGCCCGTATTTAAAGGGAAATTCCTCATCCATAACTATGCAATCCAAAATTAGGTCCTTCTTTGATTGCATGCATGATATTTACAACTCATTAAATCATACAACTGATAGTACACTGCCCCTACACTCTAGTCTCAACTGGGTCTTTCTCTGAATCGACCTGCGTGAGTTTCTAATGAGGGAATCTTCAGTTAACTAGAGTGACACTTGTGGATGCACTAGTGAACCAACTGACTGTTAACTCTATATTAGTTCCACAAATAGTTTGGAACTAATTTAACTAAACATAACTCAGTAAACCAAGTTATCTAATTACAACTCATAATTAAACTCATCCTTTACCCGTAAAAATTAGGGAGAACACTTACATGAATTCCAAAAGACTTCCAACTCAAAATTCCTAAATTAACTAAGTCAACTTAACTTAGTTAACTACTACAAGTTGCTATGAGAAAATAATTACAATTTTAATTCACAATTTAATTCAAGGACAAATTAAATTGGAATTTCTGGATTCTAGTTTTAACGTTTCTGTTGCTATTTTCAACAAGAATATTGCTTATGGGTTTTCTTATCTCATTGATTTTCAAAGATTAGAAGATGATTTTACTATCAAAAATATCATTTGATTCTAGGGGTCTTATAAGTGTGAATGGATGTCTCTGTTTAATTGTGCTTAAATCAACACAATATATACAATACAAGTAAGTGCTTGAGGGTGAGGTCAATGATTAAATTCTTATAATCTAATGTGTGAACATTGATAAATTAATGTTTTAATTGTTTTGGAATCCTTAATTCTTAAACAAGTTATAGGGAAGGGATTTAAGCATCGAGATAGAATTATGTACTTTGGCTTATCACAGAGCCCCTGCTCATGTTTATGATTGGCTTCACATTTTTGTTTGATTTTCATAGGAACTTTTCTCTACTATAGCATCCTACTTCCACTTCTAGTTTATCATCAACTTTAGTTGTTGATGGTGTATAAGGCTCGATATTTTTTCATATTTACTTGTTATTTGTTGTATAAAGTTAAATAAATTGGTATTGGAAACTCTTATGACATTTGTACTGAAAAATCTTATGCCATGTTCGTTGTCTGTTAGTTGAATGGTTAGTTGGGTATTGGGCTTTGTTGGTTAAATGGTGGTGTAGGGGTGTATATCTATGTGTGTGTGTGAGCATGCATTGATCTTAACTTTGTATCTTAACTTACACAAACCCCATATAAATCTCTACTTTGTGCTAACCCACAATAAAAGTCTTCTTGTAGCTTTGAATAACTATTCCTTCATTAATATAAGCAACACCAATTAGAAATCGAATTTACCATATCATTTTCCAAATCCTGTGCCATATTTCCCCTCTCACTTCACATATAGCTCTTTGGTACTTGTTTGGTTCATCCTTAATTTCTTGGATAGTCTGAGGAATATCTTGTGGTTTCTAGCTAGTTTGGAGGGCTAGTTTTCTTTCCTCATATAGACCCAACACTCTTAAATCCCATGACCACGAGGTTTGGGGTTTGATTCCCCTTTAAGGAGAAAACATATATCTACAACACCACGTCATTAGAACTAGTGAATGCCAAAGTTCCTCATTGTTTCTTTAAAACCGCTACAACAAATTCTTCAATACATGATTCTTTTCTCATTAAAACTGCTAGAGCCTTGACATAACTTGCTTGGATAAACTTGCTAGGTGAAATCGACCTTCAATTTCAAATTAATACATTGTTGGGTAGAGTTTTGGCCATTAATTCCACTTGGGTAGATTTCAACTCTCAATTTCAATTGTATGATGAGCTAGGTAGAATTTTGGCTCTTAAATGCACTTGTAACGATGAGTTGGCCAGAGTGTGGCCCTCAATTTAATTTAGAATGATTAGTTAGATAGAGTTTTGAATCTCCGATTCTTTGTTAGATTGATTATTCATCCAATTCAAAGTACATGAACAATGAAGTAAATAAAAATACTAAGAACCAAAACAATAAATTTCAAATATACGAGAGAGCTTGTTTTGGGAATAGGTTCCCCCAAGAGTAGTTTTGGGGCCAAAAGCCCATGTTTTGGGATATTTTTGTAATAAAGTTGTAAAGTCTCTGCATTTTGTGGTCGCAGAGCGCGAAGGTGTCAAGAGTCATAAAGGGTTCTCCGCCCTTATTTTGTAAAGTGTCAAGTCGGCTGTAAAGATCCACCCATGGTCCGCGGACCATGGGATTGTATAAAAAGGAGCTAAGTAAGTAAGCTCTAAGTAGTTAATTGTTAAGTAAGGAAGAAATTAGTGAAGTAGAGTGGAGAAGTCTAAGATTTCTCAGGTCTTAGCATAGGTAGAGGCTTTGCAGTTGAGCGCGCAGAGGCCTAGGGTGGAAGTTCGCAGCTGAGTGCATGAACCCCTACAGCTGTGTGCACAGGGCGGATAGAGTCTGTATTAAAATGGAAGATATCGATGAAGAGAATTATTATGCAATTATTGTGTATTTAGCTCCTGTTAATGCATCTGATTATATTGCGTTTTGGGTTTAATTTACAATGTTTATTTGATGTGAAAATATATGTGATTGTATCGGTTAATTGAACGCAAGTAAGGATATCAGTTTACGCGGCGCTAAATGTGATTGATTAGTAAGATAAGTAAAACACTTGAGATAACTTGGGAACCTATACAATACATTGTCATAGCTGCACGAAAGTACCTAGACCACAGGTTAGGGTTGCGTGAAGGTTAATCGTACACCTTTGCAGAGGTACTGAAGGGCGGAATAAAAGGTAGACTGACAGAGCCCTAAGGCTTAGCGACCTGCGCTAAAGTAGGGGCAGAGGGTATAAACCGACATCATGACCATCTTAGGGTGTGGAAACTTGGTTCCAGCATCCCCCCATACTGCTTCGGGTGAGACTTCGGTCCGTGCTCCGTGGGGTAATGCCAAAGGGGCCAATAGTGTAGGGATTTGTTTGGCTAACTAACGTTGAACCTGGGTCAGGGCCCACAAGGCCAAAAAATGGCTCTGTCATCAGGACCGGAATTTTCATGAGAGATGTGTGATGTCGTATCATTGGAATCCAGCTAAGAAAGAGATCAAGGGCTGGTTGGATAGAAATATCCACGAATTTGTGGCGCAGGAGAATAGAAACCCACGACTGACAAAGGAACAGTGGCTAGACAGGTACCTGTATATAGAAATCCATGAGACCTTTTTCTGTTCCTTTCCAGTTGAGTTATACGAGTGGATCATGAAGCTAGCGGATAGCCAAGGAAGGTGGAGGCTTGATGGTCATATTGTCTGGACTCCAGAGCTAGTACAAAAACTGGAAGCTTCTGAGGATAAGATCGCCCGCGTTGTCGATCGTTGGCTCGATTGTATCATAGGAGGATTTGTGACTGAATTAATGGTCGACACCTCAGTCAGTTACAACGAATCAGAGTGATGTTTTTTCAAAGGTCCGCGAGGTAAGTACTTGAAGTCTTTAAACACTTGGATTAAGATGTTATTGTGCGAAAAACGGGTTATGCAGCTACCTTGATGTTCGGAGCTACGCGAAGTGTAAAGAATTACAGGAACGAAGGAAGAAAGGGCTTTGAATATAGCCCCCTGATTTTACCTCCTTTGAGTAACGAAGAGGGAGTAGCACAGGGTTCTTCGCGAAGTGCAGTTTAGAACAATGTAAACTTTGAAACGGGAACTATAAACTCAAAACGAGAACTCTGGCCCAAAAACCCCAAAAAAACCACAAAAACAGTGCTCAAAACGAAAAGTGTGTATACTGGAACGATGTTTTTTTTTTTTAGGTGTCAATTTTGCGGCTGTTTTAAAAATGGCAGTGACTACGAAATTTTCTACGAAATTTTCCTGCAAAATATAGCTTCAGAAAAAAAGTGTTGATACTGGAATAATGATTTTTTTTTTAGGTGTCAATTTTGCGGGTGTTTTAAAAATGGCAGTGACTACGAAATTTTCTACGAAATTTTCCTGCAAAATATAGCTTCAGAACGAAAGTGTTGATACTGGAATCGACCCACCGCCGGTCCGGTGGGGTGGGGCGGCCCGGGGGTGCCGCCGCGTGGAATTGGTAATGTGGATCGTCATTTGATGCGTGGAATTGGTAAAACTCAAGCTGCCCGTCAATGGAGAATGTCTGCGTCTTTTCACTTTGCCGAGTCTCTCTGTCGTGTACTGTCTCTCTATCCGTTGTATCGCACATACAAGCTGACGTCCACCCTCGAAACCTGTAGTCGGGGATGCGAGGGCAACCTAACGTCACCTTAAAATTTTCATCAAAACCATAATGCTAACTATATATAATTGGAGTACAGACAACATAATAGAGCTCGACCAAATATAGATATCGTTGCTCAAACATTCACATAATAAATAACAAATTTAATATATACAATTAATTTTTCAAAAACATGCTACTTGGACCATTGCTGACCTAAGAGGCATCCTTCACAGTATCATATAATAAAATACAATATATTACAATAGTCTTTAAGAGTCCATGAAGTGTAATATGGTCTTGAAATACACTATACATGTGAGGACTTCCAACCAAAGGGCGTATGCATCACTAAAGAACTTATCCAATCCTAATATTTGTATTGTTCCAAAGCATAAGGGTTCAATGAATATGCACGGTTGTTTTTTAACTAAGCGCAATCATATCTATGAGAATCCTCCTATTTGAATTCTCTCATGCATCCCCCTAGCAACTTCCCCTGAATCCTTCTTCTTATTCCAAGAATGGAGGTGAGACACCTCTTTAGTCTTCCTAGTCAGAATTTGCCTCCAAAATTTCTTAGGAGCTAGCTTAGAGAGGTGTAAGAGATTCCCTTGTCTTTTACGAATGTATTGCCTCTTTTTCCTTTTAGTTAGAGCTTTATATATTTTTATCTTGTCCATTTTAAGAGATTCATCAACAGCTTCCTTAATTGCTCTCCTCGCACTTTTATACTCTTTGTCATACCATGGATTGGTTTTGCTATTTCTTTTATTATTTGATATAGGAAAATAATTTGCAAAATTTGATAACTAATTCTCTAAATCCCTTTCCAAGACTAACACTTGAAAAGTCAATTAGGTAACAAACATGCTATTAGATAGAACTATTTGTTTCTTTATTTCACCAAACCAAATTGAAAAAATAATTTTATAAATTAAAAATCAATAATACAATCTTAGAAGCAGTTTAAATCTATTATTATAATCATGATGTGAAATTGAATAGCTAGATTCTTAGCACATCTAATATTCTCTTTTATTCTGCTATCAATGATATCATATTTTCCAACGTTTGATACATTGTGCAAGGCCTATCTATATAAAAGGATCATGAAATACAAAAAATGGAGAACCTTTTCCCACGAGCATGTGTGTGCTCGACACAATAGTACTTGCAACAACCATGGTTTGGAATCACATTATTATAAACTATGTCTTAGATTCAAATGCATAACTTTGTGGCGAAGGAATTTTCGGGCGAATAGATGATATACATGACAATGGAAACCATGTTTGTGTAGTAAAAGTTATTCTTAATTGGTAACTAGAATATGAGAAAAACACCCATAAGATAGGTTGCCTCAAAAGCACCCATGAAAAATTACCAAAAAAACATTTTTCTGAACCAATTACCAACAAGATGATTTCGAATAAGTAAAGGGTGCACTCAGTAGCTCTATTCCTCACACATGCGATAGAGAGATATAACTTAAGGCAAAAGACTTTTGAAAGATTACAATCCTAAAAATAATTTTTCCAACATGCATATTTTTTTCATTCTAACCATAGAATTGATATATTTCCATTCAATAAATTTGATTCATCCGTTTTCGTAAATCAAAAGTTTAAATGAATCCATACTTAAAACTGACCTTACTAAAGATAAAAAATTGATTTAAGAAATGAATATAAAATAGTGGTACGTTTCCGTAAGAGGCTTCTATTTATATCCTTTTAACATATACAAGGAGAGGGTTAGAAATTACTACTTTGGGTGGTTGTGATATTATAATTTGTTTACATAGTAATAATGAGATAGTGTAAATTTGTTGTGATATTATAATTTGTTTGCAGAGTAATAATGAGATAGTGTAATTTTTTTTAAATTGGTATGTATTTATTTTTTATATAAATATTTTTTTGGTTGATGTATATTTTAATGGTTATTTTTGTGGAAAATGTTATATGTTTTGAAGTAAAAGAAAAGATTTTGATTTATAGTGTTAATATGGCATTAGTTGGGATTCATTCTAATAATTTTTTTGGCATAAGACTTAGATTTTTTATTTTCTAAAAGATATATTTTATTATAAATGTAATTAAAGATTCATTTTAATTTCAAGCTTAATATATGCTGAGAGAAACCAAATTTCTTAGAGAGCAAATACTTTCAAATTTAAAAAAGTGTTTAATTGAGGAACTGTATCCCTCTCATTTCATGATATCTTTAAAGTTAAGATATATATATATATATATAAAAGGAGTAATTTGGAGAAAAACCCATTAACATTGTACATTATTGTTTGAGATAATTATTAACATACAGTTTATTTGGTTTCCAGATTTATTGTCTCACAGTGATATCATGTGTGTTTTGCGCTAGTTATTTTGGCATGATGTGAACGGTGTAAGAACGTCAGTGACTTTCTTGCTGGAACTGTTGGTGGAAGGGTTTCCCTTCTCACGGAAAGGAGGGCGTGCGACTTATTGAGACTGTGTACGTTGTTGACCTGGTATGCTTAAGAGTTGAATAAATAAGCAATTCAAACTACCATTCCAGTGAATCCCGCAATATAAATAACCCATTCTTAAATTAAATCATTAAATTGATTTTTATAACATTCGAGACTATATTATCTTTTTGTGGGATTTTATCGAGGATGTATGCTCCACGCTGCTGGTTTTCATTTTTCTGAGTTGTATTCTTTGAAGGAGTCTGTCTAGTTGTAGTCGAGGGAAATAAACTAGAGCTCACAAGCGTACGGGTCGATTCCGGGAATCGACCCGCCGCCGGTCGGGCGGCGCGGGGGTGGCGCTGCGGTGCGCAGCGCCACCCCCGCGCCGCCTGACCGGCGGCGGGTCGATTCCCGGAATCGACCCGTACGCTTGTGAGCTCCGGTATATTGCCAATGCAGTGCCAGCATGCCAAATTACTCCTTTATATCATGAAATTACTCCAAATTACTCCTTTTTCAAAGATAATGTATCATGAAATTACTCCAAATTACTCCAAATTATATTTGAAAAACTTTAATTGAACTAATAAAAACTAACCAATCGAACTTTAGAGAAGTTACTATCTAATAATCGAAAAGTTACAAGCTTGTAAAGAACTAAGATATTTTTAGCTTGCCTGCGCTCCTCTTCGACAGAATTACTGCGGTTGCTAGACCCCGAAGATTTGTAGTTGGGTAAAGGAATCTGGTCTGTTTCGATACGATTCAAGTCCTCTAACAGAATCTCATAATGCTTTTTCACTTCCTGTGGGGTTTTCCCACCAACCATAGCAGCCACATTGTGCCAACGGTCAGGAGTGTCTTTGTCGTAGATAGCCAAGGCGTTCTCAAACACTTTGTTTTGCTGCGAAGTCCACTTTGTTACAGTATCGCTGGAAGAAGCCGATTGACTACCCATATTTCTTTATCTCTGGAACCGACGCCTTCAAGGACAAAGTTCAAACGCAAAGTTTAAGGTATGTTTACCAACCTTTCAATCATAGTATATTCATGTAACAAACAAACGAACAAACTTACATCCAATAGAATTATAGAAAACAATGAAAATCCAATAGAATTATAGAAAACAATGAAAATCCCCAAATGTTTGAGATGCTACCTGAGCACATAGATAGGTGGGGAGTTTCTAGAGAATTCTACCAAAACGTAGAACCCAATGAGCAACTTCAATATAAACATCTAACTAAAGGAACCAATGTACCAAATTGTATTAAAAGCACAGTAAAATTCTTAAAAACATACTAAACTCAATAGCAAATTTTAGAAATGAAGACTAAAACATAGTACCCACTTCCTCCAAATGATCTGCTAGGCAGTAAAATCAGCGGGATTCTAAGGAAAAAAACTGTATGAAATACAGGGCTGTGAGAGGACGGGACACACGATGGGCTCAGAGGGGCATTCCAATTGACGTTTTCTTTCAAGGGGCGAGGAATGCAGTTTGCCTTGGATACCACGACCTGGTGTGTTCTTATAAACAGTGAGGCAGTTGTCGAATATCTGATACTGTTCTCGAATGAATAATGAGTAACTCGTCTTAGTGTATACAAACCACACGATGAAGTCTGCATCAAGAAGAATGTCGCTTTCAAGAATCAGAATCAGAAGAATGTCACTTTCAACAATCCTAATCCACCAACGTGATTCTCTCTTAGCTGCAGATTAACAACACAACAATAAAGAAACAGAACACTAAATATTTATGGTGTTATTGACTTATTAATCAGCCTGGCTATATATGTCTACAATTGGAAAATGTAGTTGAGCATTAATAGGTCAATAGCATAGTAAATGTTGATGGCCAAAAGAAAACATTATTTACAAGTAAACTCAAGTCAAATGAGCATTAATAGGTCAATAGCATAGTAAATGTTGATGGCCAAAAGAAAACATTATTTACAAGTAAACTCAAGTCAAAAGGTTAAATTAATAGTGAGTATATATAGCGCAGAACATTAATGGATCAATAACACAGTAAATATTGATTAAAAGAGAAAACAACATTTACACTTACACTCTAGTCAAAGGCTATGTATCAGTTTGTCTATCCGATTAAAACATTCGTTATTTTTAATAAATTAAAATTGTGATTAAAAAAGAAAACAACATTTACACTTAGACTCAAGTCAAAGGCTATGTATATCAATAACCCATTAAAACATTCGTTATTTTTAATAAATTATAACTGTGATGAAGTTTTGCCAATTTGTAAGCGGGCTTAAAGGTGGAGATTCCGTGTCTCTACTACTCACGCAACTTTGATGGATGGTTTCCTTTGTTTATGTGGTCAGTTCATTCGGGATTGTATTATGTGGGTATCGAGTCGATATTGGTATATTTGTTATGGAATGAAAGGTAAATGAATAATAAACTAGAGCTCACAAGCGTACGGGTCGATTCCGGGAATCGACCCGCCGCCGGTCGGGCGGCGCGGGGGTGGCGCTGCGCACCGCAGCGCCACCCCCGCGCCGCCCGACCGGCGGCGGGTCGATTCCCGGAATCGACCCGTACGCTTGTGAGCTCTAGTTTATTTCCCTCGACTACAACTAGACAGACTCCTTCAAAGAATACAACTCAGAAAAATGAAAACCAGCAGCGTGGAGCATACATCCTCGATAAAATCCCACAAAAAGATAATATAGTCTCGAATGTTATAAAAATCAATTTAATGATTTAATTTAAGAATGGGTTATTTATATTGAGGGATTCACTGGAATGGTAGTTTGAATTGCTTATTTATTCAACTCTTAAGCATACCAGGTCAACAACGTACACAGTCTCAATAAGTGGCACGCCCTCCTTTCCGTGAGAAGGGAAACCCTTCCACCAACAGTTCCAGCAAGAAAGTCACTGACGTTCTTACACCGTTCACATCATGCCAAAATAACTAGCGCAAAACACACATGATATCACTGTGAGACAATAAATCTGGAAACCAAATAAACTGTATGTTAATAATTATCTCAAACAATAATGTACAATGTTAATGGGTTTTTCTCCAAATTACTCCTTTTATATATATATATATATATATCTTAACTTTAAAGATATCATGAAATGAGAGGGATATAGTTCCTCAATTAAACACTTTTTTAAATTTGAAAGTATTTGCTCTCTAAGAAATTTGGTTTCTCTCAGCATATATTAAGCTTGAAATTAAAATGAATCTTTAATTACATTTATAATAAAATATATCTTTTAGAAAATAAAAAATCTAAGTCTTATGCCAAAAAAATTATTAGAATGAATCCCAACTAATGCCATATTAACACTATAAATCAAAATCTTTTCTTTTACTTCAAAACATATAACATTTTCCACAAAAATAACCATTAAAATATACATCAACCAAAAAAATATTTATATAAAAAATAAATACATACCAATTTAAAAAAAATTACACTATCTCATTATTACTCTGCAAACAAATTATAATATCACAACAAATTTACACTATCTCATTATTACTATGTAAACAAATTATAATATCACAACCACCCAAAGTAGTAATTTCTAACCCTCTCCTTGTATATGTTAAAAGGATATAAATAGAAGCCTCTTACGGAAACGTACCACTATTTTATATTCATTTCTTAAATCAATTTTTTATCTTTAGTAAGGTCAGTTTTAAGTATGGATTCATTTAAACTTTTGATTTACGAAAACGGATGAATCAAATTTATTGAATGGAAATATATCAATTCTATGGTTAGAATGAAAAAAATATGCATGTTGGAAAAATTATTTTTAGGATTGTAATCTTCAAAAGTCTTTTGCCTTAAGTTAGAGTCAACCTCACAAGTTTATACATTTTAGCATGTGAGCTTGACTCTACCTTGTAGGCACAAAATAATCAATTCCCTAAGAATAAATGTCCTTGCACATATATTTTGGGTTAATTCCCCATAATCAATCCCCCCTTTAGAAATATTGGTGTCCATAAACTAATGGTATTTGCCAAAACCATTCAAGAAAAGAAACAGTTTTTACAAAGTTCGTAATTGTTTCTTGACATCAACCAATTGGGAGCACATCCTTATAAAAACAAAGTCTTTACAAAAACTTATTGTTACATGCCAACACTCTTGGAAATCATGGTCATTTCATACAATATTTTAGTTACATGTGGTTTATTAGTCGTGGAAAGCACTCTAATAGTGGTTTATCAGACCAGCAAACCTTGATAATTTATCATCCCCCAGCTGATACACGGTGATGTATTGACCAAGGAATCCAGTTAGTAGCTCATGAAAAAATTTGATTTTAATTGTACGAGCAAGTAGATCATCTGATAAGCCAGGGAAGGCTCGTTAGGATTGAGTGACATCATAATCGTGGGGTACAAAACTTTGTGCTAAATAGCCACAACAATATATGTGCAGTCACACGATGCGAATTCATTAGATAAATTATTTTTTATGGTTAGTTTTGGCAAAACAATAATGTTGGTCTTACACATGGTTGATGAATATTAAAGTTTTGTGTATCACATTGTTTAGGTTACTAAATGAGGTTAGATTTAAGTTAATCATTAATTTTTGAAAAAAAAAGTAGTTATTATTATCTTTTTGACATGAAATTCATAAAAAAAACTATTATTTGACCATTTTTAGTTAATATTTTTGTATAAAAATTGTAATTTTGACATGTTAATTCTAGCAAAAAATTATCAAAACGTTTAGTTTTTTGCTTATATTTATGTTAAAAATGGTTATTTTTTATGTCCATTGTTAAAAAATGTTGTTTTTTAGAAACAATAATTTCATGTGGATTGAAAAATTAATTAAGGATGTCTAAATATGTAGATTATCTAAAATTCAAACTATCGACTTTCTAATTTAAAAATGCAAAACAATAAAAACCCCACTAAAAAAAATAAAAAATTAAGATAGAGAACAAGAAAATATGAATACAATGACAACTTCAAAAACTATCAAATTTAGAAAATAATTTTTTACATTTCACACACTAGAAAATTTAAAGTCAAAAAATAGGTCTTTTAAAAAAAGGGTGTGATGCAGAATACACACTTTTTAAAATCAGGATGAAAATCACTACCATTCACCGAGCCTCACCCACTTAATGCACATGAAAAAAATTAAAGTTCCAAAAAGCATGTTCTTAAAAAAACATGTGTATTCTGCATCAACACTTTTGAAAATCGGGTCATTTTTTTGCCACCTCTACAAAACGGGTAACAGTATCAGTTCCCGTTTCAAAGTTTACATTGTTTTAGTTGATAAAACAAGGATTCCCGCGACTGCCACCTCCACCTACACCACCTTCAACTTCACCATCGTCACCTGCAACTTTGCCCACACCACCACCACCTCCACCACAGTTCAACATGGTGAATTTAGTGAAGCTGCCTTTGTTTAAGGGCTTGGGAAATGAGGACAGGGACCAATCTTGGTTCATCGTAAAATTTGTATGGGAAGCTCAGGGCGTCACAGACGGTCACATGAAGAAGGCAACGTTGGTTAGTTCTCTACAAGATCGTGCGCTAACTTAGTGCATCAAGTACTCTAATGATAAACTAAACGCTGGGTTGGTAGAGACCCAGACCGCACTGAATAAAGAGTTTAGTAGGCCTAAATCTGAGGCACAGTCGATTGTGGGGTTCAAGGAAATCACGATGAAGCCAGGTGAGACACCTTGGGAATTGGATCAGAGATTGAAGTGTAAAATCCGTGAAGCTAATATGAACTTAATAGATGGACAACACCGCGAGTGGTCCGTGGCTTTGCTCTTGCCTCACCTAAGGGTTGCATTGTCGCAACGGAAGATTAAGACCTAGGCAGAGGCCTTGGAGATTGCAATAAGAATGAATGAGACAGTGATGCAAGATCTGAATCTGGGGGTTCAGTAGATCCATGCGTAGTTGCAAAATATTTGCCTTGAAATGCAAAACTTGAAGCATGACAAAACAGTTTGACTGGAGGCACGCGAAGAGATATGGTGCCTGAAATGTAAGGGTTAGAGGCATGAAAAAGACCACTGCTCAGTATTTGCGAACTATATTGCAGGAGGAGGACCGATGTCTTTGAGGTGGAAGCCCAAGTAGGACTGAGTGCGGGGCCTGCGTTGTGGTGCGCTATATGTCAGGTAGCAGGGAAACATACGAATAATAACTGTCATTTGCTACAGAAGTTTGTAAAAACACCGCAGTAACTGTTCTGCAACTTTTGTAGGTCGGTAGGGCATGATGACGGACAAAACACCCGCCTATAGAGTTCAGGCAGAAATGCGACCCCTTGACCAGAGTGTTGGGATGACACGAACAGACTTTCAAGGGTGCAGACGAGGCCAAGGCGGAGGAGGACCTAGCAGAAGTCGGGGACAACTGATTTGTTACAATTTTGGAGGACCAGGACATTATGCTTGTGAATGCACTAACCCAACACGTCCGTCGTGCAAATATTGTACTCAGTTTGGTCATGAGACAGAGGATTGTTCTACACTAATAGCGAGGATACGTGATAAAGGGGTGCTACCACCACAGCTGACTCAGAACCTACAGATGATGAGGGCTGAGCCTCGCGAAGAGGATCCGAATGTGAATATAGTGCTCCGAAGTGGAATTGCAATGGGTGACGTAAGGGAAACAACTTGAAGACAAAGCACGGGTTCGCAAAGCTTCAGTGAAGGAGGCTGAATTTGATTTCGGGCACGCACACGAAACGTTCATGGAAGCAAAAAAGAGCTTTGTTGAGGCCTCTACCTCAGGGAGCCGAGATAAGCCTATTCAGGAAATGGACAATTCTATGCTTACGACCTTTTTAGAGACCTGCATGAAGCTGCTACGCAATAGAAAGTTTGTGAAGGGGTTACAGGAACTTATAAATAGATGCACTGGAAATGCTCCGGGTGAATCGCGCATCGTACGGAAGATTGGTAGGCATAAGGCAAAGATAGGGCATGAGATGAGACTGACAGTGCAGATAGGAGAATATGAAATGGATCAGGTTATTCTAGATCTAGGGTTAGACGTGAACGTTTTGCTGAAGCAGACTTGGGAATGGATGGAAAGACTCATGCTGTAGTGGTCTTCGATTTAGTTAAGGATGGAAAATTAGCAGAAAATCATCCCCATAGGATGGCTGCAAGGAGTAACTATAGATATTGAAGGCGTGAGCGCATTGGCTGATTTTGAAGAGATAGAAATTGTGGATGACAGTAACCGCTACCCTGTGCTCCTTGGCATTGATTGGGTTATTGACATGAACGGGGCAATCAACCTAAATAACCGAAAGATGATATTTGAAAAGAAATCACTTCACGTAATAGTACCCCTAGATCCTACCGAAGGATTGCACTATCTGAACTAAAATGCGATTACGAGAGCGATGATGATTTGGACTGCATATATAAAATAACAGCGTGAGACAAAGATTGGGTGAATCCGACAACGGATGGCTAAATTACATGGGATTGCGAGAGTTCCTACACCTCAGACTCGGATGAAGAATTAGAGCACTGGTAGAATCAACTACATGAAGTAACTACGTTGAGCTGTAACATGATGACCCGGTCGCTACATTGTGTGTCATCAGAGGTACGAAATCTGCCCACTTATGATGGCTTGAATGATGTGGATGTGTTTTTGGATGCATTTGAGAGGGAAGTACCAGAGAAGCAGTGCTTCCAGGCTTTGGACTGGGCATTGCGTGCTACACCCGCGAGATGGTGGGGTACGCACAAGGGTAGTTTTGACGACTGACATGAGTATAGGAGGATGATGAGAAAAATCTTTGGGAAGCCGAACGTATGAGTAATAGACAAGTATGACAGGAAGGATGATCCGCGTGCACACTTGGCCAAATGGGCTAAGGCCTATGGCACGAATCCCCAACCTAAATGGGTGCACTTGTTCTGTCACACCTTAGATGTCATCTCGATGAACTTGTACTTGGAGACAGAGCTTCACCATGGCACAGGCGAATGGGATATTCTGCATGAAGGGTTCATAATGACGTTTAGCTTCAAAGATGGGTTTGACTGTATTGACGAAGTGCTACAAGAAGTTAAAGCAACAATCTTTAGGATACCACATGATCCTTTGGATCTGATTCAACCTGATTGGACTACTCAACTGAGCCACGCGATGGAATGCTATAACATGATAGTCGAAGAAGAAGATGAGGACCCCCAAAAGATTGATATCCCTGAAACCGAGGGTCACCGCAAGGTCAAGGGACTGCAGATCAAGAATCCTGATATAACCACACCACTGAAAACTAAACAGGTAAATATTGGTATAGAAACAGAGCCCAAATTCGTGAAGATTGGAGATTATTGGGATGATATGATGGTAGATAAGGTCGCCAAATTTCTCTACGAATACCAGGATTTGTTCCCTATCAAGTTTACACAGTTAAAGGGGATAATAGGAGACTTGGGTGTTATGAAGATCATGTTAAAACCCGACGCGAAGCCGGTTAAGCAAAGACCTTACCATCTCAATCCGAAGTATAAGGAGAAGGTCCGCTTAGAGTTAGATAAGATGCTCGTGGTAGGAATCATTGAGCTTGTAGAAGAATCTGATTGGGTGAGCCCAATGGTGGTATAGGAAAAGAAGCAGAAGGATGAAATAAGGATATGTGTAGATCTCAGGAAGTTGAATGACACTTGCATGCATGATCCTTTCCCAACTCCATTCATTGATGAGGTATTGGATAATGTAGGTGGCCAGGAAGCATACTCCTTCACTGATGGGTTTTCTGGGTACCATCAGATCAAAATCGCACCTGAAGATAGAAGCAAGATGACCTTTGCGACTAAACGGGGATGTTTTCCATACACTATAATTCCTTTCAGATTTAAGAATGCGCCTACGATTTTTTCACGCGTAGTTATTGTTGCATTCAAAGACTTCATTCAGAAATTTTTGGAGGTGTACTTTGATGACTGGACTGTGTTTGGGTTGGTAAAATGCCATGTGGCCAGTTTGCGCTCAAATCTGAAGAAATGTCTGTTTTGTGTTCCTTTTGGGACTCTGCTGGGTCATGTGGTTTGTAGACAGGGACTGATGGTAGATCCCGTGAAGATTGCAATGATACTTAACTTGGAGGCACCGAGGAGTGTGAAACAACTACGCGCAACCTTGGGACATACTGGGTACTATAGGAAGTTTATCAAGGGCTATGCCCAGATCACCGCGCTTATGGAGAAGCTGTTGAAAAAGGATGTCATGTTCTGTTGGAACGAGGACTGTCAGAAAAGCTTGGATGTACTAAAAGGAAAAATGGTCACTGCACCGATTTTAGTCTTCCCGGATTGGAAGAAGGAGTTTTATGTACATGTAGATGTGCCACGTATAGCACTAGGAGCAGTCCTGACATAGGCCGACCGAGGAGACTTGGACCATCCTATAGCATTCGTGAGCAGGAGGTTATCCAAGACTGAGAACAACTATTCCACCACTGAGTGCGAAGGATTAGCCATGGTATACGCGCTCCAAAATTTTAGACATTATTTGTTGGGTGGACATTTTAAAATGTATACAGATCATTCTGCGTTGAAATACCTGGTCAATAAGCCTGTGTTGTGGGGGAGAAGCTGTAGGTGGTTATTATTGTTCCAAGAGTATGATTTTGTAGTTATTGTGAAGCCTGGATGACTAAAAGCGGGACCAGACCATCTGTTGCGCATCGAAACGGGGGAAGAGCCCACTAATTTGGAGGAGGGATTGCCTAACGCGAAACTCTTTGCAGTGCATGTCGCAGATGGTCACTTTGAAGACATCATACACTTTCTAAAAATAGGAACTGCCAAGGAAGGCTACACTGTCTAGCAGAAAAAGGAGTTAGTGGTGCGCACGACAGACTTTTTTGTCATTGCCAGACATTTGTACAAAATGGGGTTTGATGAAGTATTACGATGGTATGTACCAAGTTTTGAAAGAAGCAGTATCCTCGTGGACGCTCATGGGAGTGTCTTGGGAGGAAATTATGCAGGAAAAGTGACCGCATAGAAGATTCTACGCGCAGGTTTGTGGTGGCCAACCATCCATTAGGATTCCAAAGCCTACTTCAGGGTGTGCGACGTGTGCCAAAGGAATGGTAGGCCATCACGGAGAGATGAGCTGCCCTTGAACCAACAGATGATGTTACAACCTTTGGGAAATGGGCCATAGATTTTGTGGGACCCATTCAGCCTCAAGGAAAGAAGACGGGAGCACAATACATTATCATCGCGACTGAGTATTTGACTCGATGGGCGATGGCACAGCTTGTGAAGGACTGCACAGTCGCAACCACTACGAAGTCTCTCTTTGAGTATGTACTGACGCGATTTGGGTGTACAAAGGTCTTGATGAATGATCGCGGTACGCACTTTCTGAACGAGATGATCAACGCGCTAACGGAGGAATTTTAGGTGTATCACCAGAAAATCACGCCTTATCACCCACAGGTTAATGGGATGGTGGAAGCATTCAATAAGGTGTTGGATAACGTGTTGACCAAGGTTTGCAATGTTCAGTGAAGTGACTGGGACCTGTGCATACCCATAGTACTATGGGCCTATCGAACGACCTACAAAAAATTGATTGGGAAGACACCATTTAGGCTTGTATATGGTGTTGAAGTAGTGATGCCCATGGAATACATTGTGCCTAGTCTGCACATAGTGGCACTCAAGGGTATGATGGATCACGAAGCCCTGGAAGAGAGGCTTGTGCAGCTTGTCGAGCTAGAGGAAGAAATATTTTTGGCTAGATTTCACCAACAGGTCGAAAAGCAGTGCGAAAAAGCATGGCATGATCGGTACATTAAACCATGCACCATTAAAGTAAATGATCTGGTTTTGTTATATGACATCAAGTATGATAAATTTCCAGGGAAATTCAGAATGCACTGGCTAGGGCCCTATGTCATTAAGGAGGTTACCGATGGTGGAGTAGTTCAGTTGGTTAAATTGAATGGAGATCCCTTCCCAGGAAACATGAATGGCAGCCGATTGAAGCCATACACCAGTGATCCGAACAGATGACTATATGAAGGTAACATAGTCTTAGTGCTCCAGGAAGCTAAAAGGAGGCGCGGGACTCTAAAATACACTACCCAGGTTGGGGAACTGTGCGATTGGAGGATTATGTGGAGTGAGGCAATTTCATAGGGTTCACGATAGCGCGAAGAGAGTTGCGCTACCTAGGGAAAAACCGTGCAGGTCAGCTGGAAAGTGACCATTAAAGTCACTATTCATGATTTGATGATGAGAATGTGGCTAAAAGGAACGGGCGGCTGACATTTAAGACAAAATTTATGGGTAAGATCCTGGGAAATTTGCTGCCAATCTGACATTAATGAACCGAATGTTGGGGGAATGGTCGGATTTGAATTCAGAATGGCCTATAAATTACAGGTGGAGGCCTAACGAAAAACACTTGGCATTTTGAACATTGAGTTGGTGAGCTCTTAGACGTGCATGATTCGGACATTCCTTGAAGAATTGGTTGACTACCCAGTGTTTGATCGGTTTCCAGAGTCCAACCACAATTTCATCCATGATTTTATCCCAGGATCCGAAGCTATGCACACCGAAGCAGTGATAGCCGAGGGGGCTATGCCAGAGGTCGTTATGGAAGCAAAAGGAGCTGCTCCAGAGGTTGCAGAGGTACTAGTTGAAGTCCAAAAGTCACCACGGACGCCTAGAATGAAGCCTACCTTGACCAAAGAGAGTGCGGAGGATAAGAAGGGCAAGCAAGCTATGATATCGGTGTGCATGTTGCCTAGGAGAAACCCACAAAAGGACAAGCCCATCGCATAGGAAAAGGGAAAAACCATTAACTTGGAGCTGGAGGAGGAAGAAATTGAGGACATCTCGTTGGATGATGAGGATTTGGGGGTGCAAGTGGAGGACGTTGAAGTCGAGGGTTTTGACCCTATCACTAAGTTGCTCGAATACGTCCCTTCGTGCAAAGGCAATACCAAAGTGTTGAAGGACATTGCTGAAAGCAAGGTTGCCCTGCACATACCTCTGCTGTCGGATGAGATTATCTTTGAAGGATCGTGCTTAGGGCAGGTTCCTCTGTTGAAACTGGAAGATTGGGACTTAGCTGACCATGAGAAGTTCTTGCACTTGGTGACAGAACAACTAATGCATTACGTTGTTCACAAAACCACCGGGATGATTGCATTAGAACCACGAAAGTGGCCCAGGGGTGTAGACAAAGCAGGTCTGCTCAACCTGCTATGGGTGCCGCACTACAATCGCACACCCATTACAGTATCGATCATCAAATAGTAGCTATGCTTGGTGCATGATGGGTGTCTGTGGCTAGAGGAGCCGATACCCATCACCAATAGGCTGATCCATAAGATCACATGGCTGCCCTATATAGGGGAGAATCCGGCCATGATGTTTGGCGGAAAAGGTGGCGAGTAGGCCCTCACGGAGGCCATGAAGGAGAAATTCAAGCTCGTGAAGAAGCCGTGCGGCTATGCCATCTCGAGTATCTGTGACCCTGCAGTCAAGGTGGCCACGCAGATCCTGGCAGGAAAAGTTATGTGGAAGTGTCACGCAGATGAAGTGCCGGCACCCATTGTTGCTTTAACAACCCAATGCGCCGAAGGAGTCTAGTTTAATTGGGCATGCTCTCTCTGCAGTGAGTTCCTTCTAAGATGTCGCAAGGCACAAGAGCTCAGCAAGACCTTCCACTATGTGTGGCTCTTGCTATCCATTGTGCTGGTAGCCTGGGAGCTACCGGAAGACAGTCAATTCCCCTCAGTCGCGTTGGACCTGCCAGAAGCAGTGAAGTATGTTTCGTTGTGTGCGACCAAAGATGCTTAGCGCATCAGGGATAACAAGATCTTCTGGATCTTGATGGAAATGAACATATGCATGGCTATTAATCGCAAACCGTGATTGTCACCTACTATGTTTGCCAAACTACAGGAGTACGTGGAGTTCAAGGCAGACTTTCAATGCGTCACGATCAGGGCACATAAGGACCCTGAGTGGAAGTGGCATGACTTTCCTTACTTTGCAACGGACAATGCGATTGATGTAGTTCTTGATCGTTGGCCGACAAAGTGGCGCACCTCAGACTCGGCGGTGGGGTCGTGCAAGTCTTCTGCGTAGCACAAAAAGGAGGAGGCCAAGCTCAAGATATCTTAGCTGGACGAGAAGAGGAAGAAGGAGGCCACTGACAAGGCCTAGGCAGAGCCCGATGCCACCCAGCAGGTGGAAAAGCAGATAGGTGAAATAGAGAATGGCTCTGACAAAGGTGCGAGGTCACCTTCACCCAAAACAGAGGAAGAAACGGACGAGCAAACAGAGCAGCATGGAATAGACCCACAAATGGAATCATACCGCATCAAACATCCAAGAGAACAAGAAAAAGTGTGGTCACGGAAGAAATCCAAGGCCAGTAAGACGTCGCTGGACCCAATCACGCTAAGAGAGGGAGATTTGAATGACATTGGAGACACGTTGCGGGATGTCACTGTGAAGGTACTACAACAATGTGAGCAGCAGCAACAACAACTATTGGGAACCATCCATATGGGTCTATGTGAGCTGCAGATCTGCGCATCATAGGCTGACTTGGTGTCCACCAGTCTTGCTATCAGTACTTCAAAAGTTGCCAAGATGTTGCGTGTGAAGGACTCTCGAGCGATAGTGTTGCCGGATGGAGCACTGACCACAGAAAATGAAGTTGATAGACCCACTGTCAGCGCCCTCAAGGGAGTGGGGTTGAACTTGGCAGTGCTTCTTGGCGAGGCGCTCCACCTACTGCAGGATGGGGTGATCACGGAGCTGAGGGCCCACGAATAGCACGCTGTGTAGGTGATCAGTGAGCAATAGATCAATAATGTGCAGCTATCCCTACAACAAGACTCTACCATTGCCATCATGACTGAGGTAACCGACCGAAATAAGCGCATAGTTCAGGTCGTGGAGGAAGCATGTTGAATGGCACTGGAGTTGGCCATTCTTGAGGGAGAACTAGTTAAGGTGCACGTTTGCAAGATTTTTATAGGGGTGCACGACGCTCACACAAAGTTGTCTAAGGTTTAGTTGGAGCTAAACCTACAGATTACAGATTTACAGTTGAAGGCCTAGCCTTCAACTCCACCAAAAGTAAAGGAGCAACGCGCAACTGGTGTCACAGAGGTGATAACAGTGGTAGACAGTGCAGTAGCAGGCTCCACATGGATATTTGAACAGTCGTTCAAGGTCCTAACGAGTCTGTGGGAGGATCCTAATGTACAATGAATGGAGACAAAGGTGCAAGAACTACAACAGCGATATGATGAAGTAAAAGGTACAATGTGCATCTTCGCTCTCACACAGAGACTGGCGAAGCTACAGGAGGAGAAAACATTGAAGGAATAGGTAGATGTAGCGCAACACAAAGAGGCAGTGCTAAAGGCGCGTTTGAAGCCCTGGTTGGACGAAGCTTATTCAGTCACAGCCTCCATTGAAGGCAAGCTTGCTAATCTGCAAGTGATTCAGCATAAGCTCTAGGTTTACAGTTCAGGACCAGTGACAGAGCAGTTGGTTGAGGAAGTGAAGCAGGTGGCCGTGCAGTGCATAGTTGATGTGGCAGTCACACAGGTTGAGCTGGGAGGTCTTCGCGCCAAGATCTCCATGCCTGTAGAGTGACTCGAGGGCGAGTCACCATGTTTGTGTTGGGGGCTGTTGGGAATGGGTTCTCCCAAGAGCAGTTTTGGGGCTAAAAGCCCATGTTTTGGGATAATTTTGTAATGACGTTGTAAAGTCTCCACACTTTGTGGTCACGGAGTGTAAAGGTGTCAAGAGTCATAAAGGGTTGTCCGCCCTTATTTTGTAAAGTGTCAAGTCAGCTGTAAAGATCCACCCATGGTCCGTGGACCATGGGATTATATAAAAAGGAGCTAAGTAAGTAAGCTCTAAGTAGTTAAGTTAAGTTAAGTAAAGTTAAGTAAGGAAGAAAGTAGCAAAGTAGAGTGGAGAAGTCTAAGTGTTCTTGGGTCTTAGCGTAGGTAGAGGCTCTGCAGCTGAGTGCGCAAAGGCCTAGGGTGGAAGTCCACAATTGAGTGCGCAGACCCCTGCAGCTGTGTGCGCAGGGTGGATAGAGTTTGTATTAAACTGGAAGATATCAATAAAGAGAAGTATTATGCAATTACTGTGTATTTAGTTCCTATTAATGCATCTGATTATATTGCATTTTGGGTTTAATTTACAATGTTTATTTGATGCACGAATATATGTGATTGTATCGGTTAATTGAACACAAGTAAGGATATTAGTTTACGCGGCGCTAACTATGATTGATTAGTAAGATAAGTAAAACACTTGAGATAACTTGGGAACCTATACAATACATTGTCATAGCTGCGCGAAAGTACCTGGACCACGGGTTAGGGCTGCGCGAAGGTCAATCGTACACCTTCGTGGAGGTACTAAAGGGCGGAATAAAAGGTAGATTGACAGAGCCCTAAGTATTAGCGACCTGCACTAAAGCAGGGGCAGAGGATATAAACCAACATCACGACCATCTCAGGGTGTGGAAACTTGGTTCCAGCATCCCCCCATACTACGGGTGAGACTTCGGTCTGCCCTCCACGGGCTGATGCTGAAAGGGCCAGTAGTGTAGGGATTTGTTTGGATAACTAACACTGAACCTGGGTCAGGTCCCACAAAGCCAAAAAATTTCAAAAATTGAACACATCCACTATCTAATTCTAAACACATTCGCATTCCCTCTTGTAATAAACAATGATGATAACTCAATTTACACACCATGAGAAATACAACTTGAACCCAATAGATTTGTTGAGATATTTGATTATTAGAGAAATTAAAACCAATTCCTAGATGTACTCTAAAACACCTAAATACATGCTAAACAAGTAAATTTTCATTCACTGGCTCATTATGTGAGATGGACGAGGTTATGTGTGCATAATGAATTTATACAAATTCCTCTACATGTGTATGTACCCAAAAATACTCCTACCTATGAAAAAATAATTAAAAAACACGTATTAACAATGCATCTGTATTAGAATACCAAGCAACAATAGACTTCTTCATGGGTTCTTGTCTGTGATTTCATTGATGTTGTTACCATGCTTTGATACGTCTAAAGTTGTTATCCATGTAGCATTTTTAAGTGGAATGTTATGAAACCAGCTCAAGAAAAGATAGAAAAGATAGATGAACGCCTTAGAATTCAGCCTCTTCGAGGGGGCAAACTCCTTTACATTACATAAATGAACAATTCTTGGATGATTCAAATGAAAAAACCTCCTTTCTATATATAGGAGTCTAAGGAGTCACAATATAATCGAGCCGACCTAAAAATAATAATATAAAGCCACAAAAATAACAATAGAGGGATTCTATGGGGCACATTAATAACAATATGGGGGTAATAGGGGCACAACAATATTAATAAGGGGTATAACTACAATAGTAATGGGGTAATCGCTAGTATTATAGGGACCCAACATGCCCCTCTCCTTCAAAAAAGTGTTGTCCTCAACGCTTGAGTAGTTCTGGATACTTCTGCATAAAATTCTCATCCTCCCATGTGGAATCTTCAGCGGATAAGTTCTTCCACTTGATAAGATACTCTGAAATTGATCGATTTCGTAGCTGTCGAGTTCTTGTTTCTGTGACTGCTTCTGGTTCCAATATAATTTTTCCTTCCTCGTCAAGTTCTAGCAATATTGTTTGAACTGGGAGCTTGTCGCCTATAACCTTCTTCAAACATGAAACATGGAAAACTGGGTGCAATCGAGAAGTTGCAGGAAGCTCCAATTTGTATGCCATAGTACCAATATTTTGCAACACCTTGTACGGGCCATAATACTTTGGTGATAATTTATTTTCCTTCTTAGCTTGCTTGAGGGACATTTGCTTATATGGTTATAGCCGTAGGAATACCCAATCACCTACATCAAAACTTCTTTCACTGCGATGTTGATCTGCCTGTTGTTTCATTCTATTCTGTGCCAACACGAGGTTATCCTTTAAGAGTTGGAGGACTTGTTGTTGATGTTCGATGTGATGTTCCACTGCTTGAACCTTAGAATTTTCTCTTAAATATGATGTGATGGATGGTGGTTGATACCCATAAAGTGCCATAAATGGGGTCATTTTTGTTGTTGTATCGAAGGAAGTGTTATACCACCATTCAGCCAGAGGCAACCATTTGACCCACTGTGTCTGTTTATCAGATACAAAGCAAAGAAGATATCCTTCCAAACATTTGTTTACTATTTCAGTTTGCCCATTAGATTGAGGACGATAGGATGAGCTATGAGCTAACTGAGTACCAAGACAAGAAAATAATTCTGTCCAAAAATTTCCAGTGAAAATGGGATCGCTGTCACTTACAATAATCTTTGGGTTTCCATGTAGTTTTTGAATTGTTTCCATAAATGCAGTAGAAAATCTACTGGCTTTAAATGGATGTGATAATGCACAAAAGTGTGCATACTTGGTAAGTCTGTCAACTACCACCATGATGACACTCTTTCCCTCAGACTTGGGTAAACCTGTGATAAAATCCATTGAAACCTCCTCCCAACGTTGGCCTGGAATGGATAAAGGTTGTAATAGACCCTGTGTCTTAATTGTTTCAACTTTATTTTGTTGGCAAACCAAACAATCCACCACAAACTTTTGAATATATGATTTAAGGTGTCACACGGAATGAGTCGATCTTGCGGACAAGATAGACCTTCCTAGAATCTAAAGAAGACCTAATGACAAGCAAACCAACCAGACACTATCTTTCTCTAAATATGCTTTTAAAAATAATGGCAAACAAGTGTTTTTGGGGCCTACCTTAGGTCCAACGCAAGCTTGTGGATGCCCTCGCTCCTTTGATCCAAATGATTTCCTTTTCGCGAATCTGCAAACACAAACAAGGCAAACAAATTAAATAGCACCTGAAAAACCAATTGCATAAAACATATTTAACATGAAAGTCAAGGAGTCCATGAAACAAATAAAATAAGATACTTGTTGAGAAAAATGAGCATGATTGTATTAATTCAAAGAAGAAGAACTTTACAACCTTTGCCTTGACGCTGTACAAGCTCCTCCCAGGGTCCAACAAGATGTCTCCTCTACTTTGACAAGTTTCACTCACTCTCCAATGGAACCAAGAGGTATGTGATCTCTCCTCTCAAGCTCAACCAAAGATTTTTAATTTCACCAGCATTTACCCTCAAAATGTTCAGCTTCTAACCTCCCTAGTCCTCACCCCAATGCCTGTATTTATAGTGCAATGGAGGGAAGTTACTAGTTCCTCCTTCAAAGGGATAAATCCCTCCTTCAAAGGGATAGCTCCTTTAGTCAAGGGATTAGCTCCTTCTCTTTTGGGATGCATGAACCACCTCAGAGCGAACAATCCACGTCAAAATTCCTTCTAGAAACCTCTAGAATTAACCCAAAGTGAGTTTTTTAAGATAAACTTTGCGCCTTTTGACTTTCATAGGGGTACGCACCCACCCCTTTACAGACAGAGCATGCAGGTACGCAGTTGACACGAACAAAGGGTGCCGGCCCGCAGGTGACAGTAGGAGAAAGTGCGGAACCAGAGCTTTGATGATTTTCAATGTCTTTCTCTCATTTTCAAAGCTTGACTTAAAGAGATGAGGTCTTAGACTTGCTTAGGAGGACAGTATAAGTGATGATGGACTCATACTGACTGCAAATAATCATGATGACGATATTTTTGTGTAACAGATTGCCCCCTAAAGTGCGAAGTCTGTAGTAGATGAGGATTTCATTTATCATATAGGAAGAGTGAAGTACTTTATCATTTCGAGGATTATCTTGTGGAGAACCCGGTCGAAACCTGTAAAAACATTCAATGCAAGATATATATATGAGATCATATCATCGCTGAGGTAGGCATTCCCATACTCAGATCAAAACTAACTAGAAAACTATCTACTGCTCTGATATAGGAATGATCTTGTAAGACATCACAAGTATAGACTCATGTGAACACAGTATGGATGCAGCCATCTGTTTATGAATAGTCCACAATATAATGAATACAAAATTCCTCGCAGCCTGGATGGTGGAAACTAGATCCAGGGTCTTCATTTCTACTTCCCGAAATAGTACGATTCTATCCATGCGAATAAATGTGTTGAAGTCGAACATGGTAGAAACCACTTGATTACCAGTCAATGATGTAAGCTGTTAACAAGTGTGAGAGAAACCACCAGTGATGTCAATGGCTCTCAAAGTACCCAGTATAATCCATGAGATGTGAATAGATGTGTTGATGTCGAACATATCACGGAATCCTTTGATCGAAAGTCAATGATGTAAACTGTCGTCAAAGGCGAGAAACCTGCCATTGAGGCATGCAGATCCCAAGGTACTGACGATTCCTAGATCATCTTTCTAGATAATGTGTTGATGTCGATAGAAAGCGATCCGTCGCAGGCAAGCCCACAACACGAAATCATAGATCAAGTTGAAGAAATTTAGTTGCAAGGAATGACTCAGGGATGGTCAAGATGGATGACAGATATTTTGCAGATGAATGGCTTATTGGCAGTGACCTCTTGAACACATAACGACACAACAGATGGTTTGGTGACAAATGACCCAAAGTTAATACCCAGAAACCGGCTGAAGACTTTCAATGTGGTTTGATCAACTGTTAGGCAAAGGATTTCCCAACCCAGGTGAATAAAAGTGTTGTGTTCAAGAGTGGTTACAAAGTATGACAATCAGGCTCATTTTTCTCTCTTTTCCCCCACCATTTCTGGCAAGTACCTCTTTATTTTTGACAAGCTTGAGGAGGATAACATTTTCTTGATTATAAGCTCATCCTTCGGATGAGTCCAAATTAGTTTAAATTCGAACCCTAAGAAGGAGTGGTTCGTTCCTGTTTGTAATTGAACAGGCTCTTTACTGTGAAATTTTAACGAGTCCAGTATAGGAGAAACTCGGCGTTTTTCAATTTTAGAGAGTCTGAAAAAAAACTAAAGAAGACTCCAGGGTTGACCTTTTTCGTAAATTTGTGTCTCCCAAGCCCGAAAAAGTATAAAATAATACTTGAGAGAACCGCTTGATCTTTTACAACCAAGGAGTATTTTTCGTAATTAGTGCCATTGATCCGAAAAAGTAAAAAAACGATCAACGACACGTCGTTTTATAACTAATATCGAATTTGAAACGACAAAAATCCGGCAATCTTTTCATGTTTTTACGGTCGGAAAAGAGCTGTAAGTGGACCGTCTTTTAATTCCGTTTTAACGAGTGTAAAAGAAACGCTCGGCAATCTTTTCATGTTTTAGGAGTCAGAAAAGGGCTTAAAGATGACTCTACTTGTTTTTTCGTTGAAAATGGTAGATTTCGCCTGAATGATCCTGTTATCTTGCACAAAAAAACAAACATTACTCATACCTGTTTGAAATGGATAAAAATGTTGTAAAATACCTTTTCAAAGTGAAACATAAACAAATTTGCAATTCATTTACTCAAAAAACTTATAAAAAGGGGTTTTGACAATTCATTTTTACCGTTTGAGTTTGGGTGAGAAAACATTGCTTTCGTTCAGGAAACTTCCCATGAAGATTGCGGAAAATCCAACCGTCAGAATCGAACGCCGTCTTCTCCAGGTATTCCACATCAACTTACTCTTCATTTTTAACCGTTTCATTTCTTGTTTTAGTCATTCATTTTATTTTTTGGAGGGTTTTTAGGCTAAATTTCCGCGCGCGGGGGCCCGCAGGTGTAACATTGGTGGCCCGCGGGCCCCGACTTCTTCTCCATTGGGAAAAAGCCAGGGGCCCGCACCTTCCATGTAGACGAAGTGCGTACCCACGCACTGTGTCTAACCTGGAGGGTGCGTACCCCGCCGCGAGGGTTTTTAACCCAAAAAATCTCAAAAATTGACCAAACAAAATAATTCCTAGCAATTTAATTAATCTTTTTACTTGATGTAGAGAGTACATCATGCTAGATTGGCGCGAAAGAGAGCATGAGGACGTGGATGCTTCCGCATGGAATCATCAACCTTCACTTGATGCTTTGAGGGCGTGCGGCTTGTACAAATTCTGGACCATTCCTGGCATGAGGGCTCAGATGGAATTCTTATAGTGGCTGGTTGACAGTGGAGCATACAGGACTAGTGCTTCTTCATTGGTGGCCACCAGCTCGAGTTCGAGCCGGCAGACATATATTTTTTGACTGGTTTGCCTAAGAGAGGCGAAGACTTGACTCTATCTGGGACTAGGCCAGGTGGCCAGTCTGTCGATAGCCTCAGGTTAGAGTACTGTAACAGCCAGGCTAGAGACAAAGGGATAGACATAAAGACCATATCCCTTCCTGAACTCATGGTGATTGCATTTACTGTCACCAGACTTTGGGGAGCTGCCGCATTACATATTGCCACCGGATCCCAGATGCGTATGGCAGTTAATTGCTTTCGAGGCACCATCTACAACTGGTGCGATGCTGTGTTGGCCAATCTGAAAGGCCAACTGACCAGGGCCAAAGAAGGACGACTAAAGACCTTTGGTTATGGGGCTTTGGTTGTGAGTTTTGGCCTGGAGAGGGTTCCTATGCTGATCCCACAGCACCTTACTGTTGGAGTTGGGCTTCCTCGAGAGCCCAAACTGATGCGATGGGTCACAGTCATGGCCCGTCATCCGGACGAGGGGACAGAGGTTGTTCGATTCAAACCTGAGTATTTCCAATGGCTGGAAAACCAGGTCTTTTCCATTCAGGACTTCCCTTACGCTGGGGTAGATTTTCGTGGTGACCCAGACATGGCTCTTCCACCAGGAGAGCAGTGGGATGACTCAGGTAAAAT
Organism: Pinus tabuliformis; assembly: GCA_031772625.1. Lineage (NCBI taxonomy): Eukaryota > Viridiplantae > Streptophyta > Pinopsida > Pinales > Pinaceae > Pinus > Pinus tabuliformis. Next base: position 439,355,166 of record CM062818.1, on the reverse strand, counting down.
CCTTTTCAACATTTTTCCTATTTTATTTTTTTTTATTTTTCCATCGTCTCAAAACTGATAGTAAAAAATTTGAAATGCAGATGTGGGTCCACAGCGACCAGCCGCTCTCCGGCCTTTCGAGAGGAAACAACCAGTTGCACCCTTGCCAGCCCCACAGGATGAATCAGCAGAGGTTTTGGCCGAGTTGGAGGGTCATTTAGAGCGTTTGACAGGAGATATTCCCGAGACCACTATAGATGACATTCCTCGTCGACTTCAGCGCTATGTGATTGGGGTCCCAGGACCTTTTAGGAGGTTCCTTTGCAAGGTGGCCCGGGCAGTGGTTTCTTATAGAGATCATCACCAGTGATAGGATGATCGCCTATTGTGGGCACATATGACATTTTTGTTTTTTGTACTTATCATTTTTGCCGATCATAAGGTGTTTTTCAACCTATGATCGAGGACGATGTATTTTTTGACACACTCCTATATATATATCACTATTACCGGCTTATCTTGTTAAACATGTGTGATGAAATGTTTTTAAATTTACATGTATGATTATTGCAAATGTCTACTTAACATTCGAGAAGCAATTGCATCTGCCAATGTATTTAAAGATCTTGGAATATGCTGATATTCAATATAATCAAACTCACGTTCCAAGAGACGCACTCTCAAAAACAATCTCAGTAACACTGGATTTCTAATGGCATACACTATATTAAGCTGTGATACAATGAGCTCAGAATCTAACCTCACTATCAAACTCCGAATCCCAAATGAAATAGATTCAGATAATAACTCAATCACTGCACTATACTTGACAATTTTGTTTGTTGTTTGACCGAGGCTTACCCCATGCATAGAAACTAACTCGTCAGAGGGCGAATAGATAACCCAAGCTGCGGAAGAGATGTTCCGTGTATTATGACAGGCACCATCAGCAAATCCAATGTATGTTTGGAGAGGCATCGACATCTGCGATATCAAGAGTAAAACCAAGATAAGCAGGAATAATGACGAAAAAAAACTCTATTAAGCTAAGCACACTTTTAAACTAAAACACACTTGCTAGAAAGAAAAACTAACCTAACTAAAAAATCTCCATATCCATTCTTTTAAGCATAATACCTCTTTAAGTAAAGACCATTTCTGGGTTTACCTAAAGAGTCCCCGTCAAAGTCCACCAATTCATAGGCCCCTTTTGCTAGCTTTCGCTTGACAATATAGGGCCCATGCCACATAGGAACGAATTTTCCAGCGCCTAATTTATCATTAGCTTGATCATACAATAACACTAGGTCTCCTTTTGAAAAATTTCGAGGGGTCACATTTCGATCATACTGAGCTTTCATACGTTTTACGTGAGTCTCGATCGCCAATGCAACATCATGTTGATTCTCATCTAATTGAGCTAAGTATAATAAACGCTTTTCCTCTTCGGAAGTAGCTGGAAGTAACTCGATGGCCATTTGCAGTGATGGGATTTCGCATTCAATGGGTAACACGGCTTCCAAACCATAAACTAGTTGGAAAGGAGTGAACCCTGTTGATATTTTCACTGAGGTTCGGTACGCCCAAAGCGCTGAAAATAGCATGTTGTGCCAATTTGACTGATGAATGCCAATGATTCGTCGGATCATGATAACTAAAACTTTGTTGATGGACTCAACCAGACCATTAGCTTGTGGATAATAAGGAGTTGAGCTATCGTGACGTAAACCAAGCTGGCCTGTAAGTTTTGTCATCATAACGTTTCGAAAATGGCGCCCATGATCGGTGATTATCACTTGTGGGACACCAAACCTAGCAATTATGTGATTGAACACGAAAATTGCAGCTGTTTTGCCGTCTGCCTCAAATGTAGGCATCGCCTCGGCCCACTTAGTAAAATAATCTACCGCAAGAATGATATATGCATGCCCCCCGGCCGAGTGAGGGTTACATGTAATAAAATCGATACCCCATTTGGCAAAAGGACCAACGACAATTATAGGGTGGAGAGGAGCAGGTGGAGCGCGCATCTTTCGATCAAACACTTGACAGTTGTGGCATTTTCGGACCGCGTTAATACAATCTTTAAACAATGACGGCCAAAAGTAGCCAGCGCGTAATATCTTTTGGGCTGTGGCATACCCAGACATACGACCGCCACACGCTCCAGAGTGACAGTCATTTAGAACCCTTTCAGCTTCCTCATCAGTTAAGCAACGTCGAAAAACCAAGTCCGCCCCACGGCGATAAAGAGTATCTCCAATAATTCTGTATTGCTGGGACTGGAATTGAATTTTCCGACGTTCCGACCTTGAAATTTCTGGCCGAAAGGATTGGGTCTGGAGATAGACGATGATATCCCCATAACACGGATCTAAAGTGCTAATTAGAAACAAGGATTCGTCCGCAATGGGCTCCTCCGCCACAGTTTCCGTGTCAGCACGCGGGAAGTCACACATTAACTCCGCAAAGACTAAAGATTTCTTAGACTTAGATTTCTCAAATTCCAAATCGAACTCTTGCAGGATAACAATCCATTTAGAGTACTTACCCCCTAGCAATTGCTTCGTCAAAATGTAGATCATAGGGTTGCAATCCGAAATTACAGTAGTTTTACGAAGTAAAATGTAGTGACGAAAATGTTGGACAGCTTGAACGACTGCCAATGCCAATTTCTCCACATGTGAGTATTTTAGCTCAGTGGGATTTAACGTTCGACTAAGGTAATGTATCACATGTTCACTTGCGAATTCATCTTCTTGAACTAAGACCATTCCAATGGTGGAATGAGAGGCGGCGAGGTACAAGAAGTAATCTTGGTTGTAGTTGGGAGGATGCAACAACGGTGCATGGGTCAACGCGTGTTTGAGTGCATCAAAAGATTTCTGAGCTATCTCATCCCAATAAAATTGAGTGTTTTGTTTCAACAACCGTGTAAAACCCTTTGTAACCTTGGCATAGTTAGGAATGAATCTTCGTAAAAAGTTTGCTTTCCCCTGCAAACTTTGGAGTTGGCGAAGACTCGAAGGAGGAGGCAATTTGATGATAGCTTCGACTTTCGAGGGATCAACGCGAATGCCGGCTTTCGAAACTACAAACCCCAGCAATCGACTCGTTTCTATACAGAAGACACATTTGTGTGGGTTCAACCGAATCCGATAATGCCTACACCTCATAAAGATTGCTCGTAAATGGACAAGGTGATCAGCTTGATGTAAGGAATGAGCAGGCAAGTCATCGAGATAAGGTTGCACAATGTGCTTGATGTCATGAAACGCATAAGACATCGCCCTTTGGAAAGTCGCTTCGACATTCTTAAGCCCAAAAGGTAATTTTCAATAAGAAAATGTCCCCCATGGACAAATGAAAGTCGTTTTTGGTTGATCGGTAGGTAGAATATTGATTTGATTGTATCCGGAAAAACCGTCCATAAAGGAAAATATTTCGTTGCCGGTACAATCATCAATGATTTGATCGATATAGGGAGTAGGGTAATTGTCCTTTGGACAGGCTTGATTAATATCCCTATAGTTGATACATATTCTTATTGTTCCCTATTTTTTGTTAACCGGAACAATATTCGATACCCAATCCGTTAGCGGGATTGGATAAATGAACCCTGCTTTCAACAGTTTTTCAACTTCTGCTTTGATTGCAGCTGCTTTTCGTGGGTGAATCTGACGCAAACATTGTCGGACGGGTTTAGCGTCCGGGTAAGTCTTGATCTCATGAACAACAATCGCGGGATCAATTCCTGGCATTTCCTCATAGGACCAGGCAAACACGTCGCAGAATTCTTGAAATAGGGCCTTATATATTTGAATTTCGTCATCTGTACACGAGGCACCTATATGAATGTTCTCAACAATTCCAGGCTTAACCGAAATGTCAATAGGAACAGTTTGGGAGATGTTTCCCATATTCAACTCTGAATCAGGATGTTTCATTGGATTCTGAGGTTCCTTGACATATTCAGTTGTAAAAATTGATGAAAAATCATTTTCAAAATGATCATCCTCAGGTAAAAACGAAGATCTGTGATGGAGATCTTCCCATGGTAAATCATCTACACATAGGATTTCGCGAATTTTCTCGTCAGAGTGAACAAATTCAGGAAACGTGATTAAATCTGAGGTTGATGTGAAAAGTGATTCCTCACAGACCACATTCATTAAGTCAGTTTCGGTTGAAGATGGGTCGGCAAAAGACTGCACGGCTTCATAGGCAATTTCATATGGACTCAAAGGCATAGCATCACCAAATGAGTCTATCTCAGATTCAGAAGGAATGATCCAAGGATCATCATAAACAATGGTGTCTGATGTAATCATATGAATGGATGCAAACGAAGACGATGCGTTGATTGGAGGAAAAGGAAAAGTTCCCAGTAAACCGGCATCTTTAACTAATCCTACTCCAACATCCTTATATGGGATAGTCGTTCTACCAACATGCTGTATACTCTCAGAAGAGGCTAGGTCGGATGAAAAGTAAGCCAGCTGGTCTATTGTTACGATCTTTCCATTATGTGGAAACTTTATTACTCGAAAGACCGATGATACGACAGGTGTCATAGCGTAAGACCAACTTCAACCCAAGAGAAGGTTGTAATCTAGAGGGGCATCAACCACCTCCACATCTAGATTAACGATTTTTCCTTCAACCCCTATAGGCAAATCCTGTAGAATGCCGAAAGGATGAAACCCACGGCCGTCAAAGGCCTTAAGTATTGTCGGGGATTGATTTAGTGAAGGAGAACCAAGTGATCTCCAACACTGTATCGACATAATACATGTTGAGGCTCCTTCATCAATTACAGTCTGATGAATAGGCCTGTTTTTTAATATCACTGGGATCTGGAAAGCCATTTGATGAGGGAGACGCGGTGTACTATTTTCTAGATCGAAAGTTATTAGGTTCGGGTCCTGAACGTCAACAGCTCCTATAGCCGACAAAAGTAATTTACGCTATGCTGGGCATGATTGCAGCACTTCCAAAGCCGACATTGCTGAGGGTGAAACAACTAAATCCTCAACAATGTTATAATTCTGGGCCGCTCTCGCATGTCGATTGAAAGCAGACTTTCGAAGTATACCCTTGGTAGGCGGTTTGATTACTAAGTCCGGGTTAGGTTTCTCGATCTGTAGTGGATCGGAACCGGGAGCTGAGGTTGATGGATTAGAATGAGAAGATTCTGCTTCTTTGCCATCAACAGGACTCTTACTACCGTAATCTTGCGATCGAGTCGCAATCCTTACATGGGACATCATCAATATGGGTTCTTCATTAGCACTCGAGGATGAACCTATCATCTTACTGTCTTGAATTGGAAATGGATCTTTCAAGACAACAAGAGTTTGGGAACCTTTGACGATCTTCGCAACCTCTGCACGATGAGGGCAGTCTCTTGTAAAATGTTCTTCATCACAAATGAGACAAGGATAACGAGGTTTGTGTTTTTCATCATTGGATTCCGATTTTTTAGGTTTCTCCTTTGAATTTTTGTCCGTTTTATTCTTCTTCTTTCCTTTCTTCTTTCCACCGTTTTTTGATTTAGCTGTAGATGACTCTACAACGTGAATATCGGCGGAAACTTCTGCAGAAGAATCTCCTGTTGGGGAATCAGGCAAGGTTATGATTGGAGAAGAATTCTTGGAGGACTTCTTCTTACTTTTGGTGTTAACCGTACCAATCATACCGTCAGCGGCATGAGATCCCGAAGGAGCTGCAGCGATTTGTTTTCACTTGGGAAGATCGGGGATCTTTTCGTGTAACGTACCTGACTGAGTATAGACCAAGTCAAGGTACTGTGCTTGAGCAATCAATTTCTCCTTAGTAACACTTCCGGCTTTATCAACATCTTCAGTGATCTTTGGCAACAAAGACTTTACAAACCACTCAGCCAAAATCTGATCCGAAATAAATACCTTCACTAAACGCCGTCGACGTCTCCATTCATGAATATGATCGGAAATATAAGTGGACGTCGATTGCTTTAACGAAGTTAGTAGTTCCGTGCCATTGTCATATCTGACCGGCAATTGAAAATGTGTTAAAAACGAGGTAGCTAACTGACTAAAATTATAAAAAGTGCCTCGCAGTAACTCAATGTACCACTTGGCCGCGAGACCAATCAGAGTGCGCTGGAAAAGTCTAAGACGGATCGAATCATCTGAAATAGAGTTAGATGCACACCAGAGGTGGTAAGTCATCACATGATTCGACGGGTCCTCTCCTGATTTACCTTCGAACTTGGGAATGTCACTGGGCAACTTATTCGGCATTTGCGGCCAAAACGGAAGATAATTAATTGGATCGTTCGTTAGGCGCGACAAATCAGGCAAGTCCAAAGTTGCGATAAACGGTAACTGCCGATTAGGATCCCTAAAACTCTGGGTCATGAGACCAGCCCCAGGAGGAGGATATCTGGGATAACTTGGAATAGGAATTGCGTTCGGGATATTGTATCCTCTCGGAAAACCAGGATTAACTGGACCATACTGGGGTTGTTGATGTTGTTGATAAGTGTACCCAGGGTACGGTTGATACTGATAGACTGGCTGCTGAACAGCAGGACCGAATTGGTACTGTCCTTGGTACGGTTGATAAGTGAACTGTGGTTGACTTGTGACAACCGTACTTAAACCAGGTTGTCCTACAGGTATCTGAACCGTAGTTTGAATCGTAGATCCAGACGGTGGTAAAGATGTCTGAGGAGTAGATACAGGAACAGTAGAAACCGGAGCTGTCGATACTCCAGAAGTAGGTGGGGTAGATTGAACAGATGTTGCGGTAGTTGCAGCAATCGTTTGAGATGGAGTACGAGGCGCAGTAGGCCCAGACTGAGAAACTACCGAAGGTACAGAAGTTTGAATGTTAGACTGGACGGGTTGCTGGGGTGAACCAGAAACTAAGGGTTGTCTAGTTTGAGATGACAACTGTACATTAGGCTGCAACACCTGTTGAGTTTGCGATGGATCCCACACTAAATTTACTCCGGGGTACGGACCCATTACAGGTTGAGGATATGGGGGACCATAACCAGGTTGAGGGTAGGATTGATAATTGAAAGGTACATTTCCCGTTCCTTGAACATAAGATTGACCTTGGGGTGGTTGGAAACCTTGGTTTGAGTATTGACCTTGGGGTTGATACCCTTGAGGCACACACTGATACTGGGGTTGACCTTGAGGTATAAATTGATACTGAGGTTGACCTTGGGGTACATATTGAGGCTGGGGTTGACCTTGAGGAACGTACTGTACCATGGGCACATACTGTCCTTGAGGTTGCCCCCCAGACATGATTTTTGTACCTTGAGGTTGCCCCCAGGCGTCAATTGAGGCTGCCCCCCAGGCATTAACTGGCCACCTTGAGGTTGCCCCCAGGCGTCAATTGAGGCTGCCCCCCAGGCAGTAACTGGCCACCTTGAGGTTGAGAATTGGGAATAGAACCTGACATCAGGAGAATGTCTTCTACGCTCAACGGTTTATTACCATTGTTTCCAGTTAATAACCCATGTTCAATGGGTTGAGGAGCTGCTCCCGCAAAAGTACCAAAAAGTGACTGATACCCAGAGGGAATAGAAGGACCACCGTACAAAAAGGATTCAGGCGATTGAGTAAACATGGACGACTGACCAGACATATTTACAGGAGTATAAAAACCTCTAGGATGATAAGGAGCACGAGGTGGAGAAAAACTTAACCCTAGGTTTTCCAAATAATTAGTTAAAGAAAGATACCAAGTAGTGCTCCTTGGTGGACTGTGAAAAATGGATTCACGCTCCCTTAGATCAATAATAGGTTGATTTTTAGGGATAGGGATTCCTACTTCTTCTTCCGGAGCAAGTTCTTCAATAGCTATCAAACCAGAAGGAAGATTTTCGGTGATTATTCTTTCTACCCTAGGTGAATCAGGACCACTAAAAGTTGGAGAGACAAGCCCCGATGTTGGAATAACAGGTTCAGATATCTCAGGTTCTTCACCTACATCACTGGCAGATGAAAAGCTACCAGCAAGTTCAGAAACTGAAATAGACTCAGGATTATAGCCTGTTACTAGAGTTTGGTAATCAGGATGTACAACCAATGAAGACTCTCCTTCTTCAGGTGACCCAACTTTACTGCCACTAGGAGTTACGAGGACTTTCAAGCCTTCAAGCTGGCTCGGGACTTCTTCAGGAGGTTGGCCCCGAAGTCTACGGGACTTCCTCAGTAAATCAGCCACGGTTACTTCCTCAGGAGACTGGCCCCGAAGTCTACGGGACTGTCTTGGTAATTCAGCCACAGCTAAAAACTTTTAACTACTTCACACGCAAACAAAGTAAAATTTCAATGAAAACCACCTAAAGCCTCTAAAGAACCAAACAAATTTGAATCACACGCCTAAAGAATCTAGAGATCAAACACACACAAACAGTAACTTACCGGACCGAAAACACTAGTTGGTGATGAAATCCAACGTCGTAGAATTCAGTACAGAAATGGTGGTTGGAACAGTTACCTCGGCAACCTGATTAATGAATAGACTGGACCAAGTTCCTCTACTTAACCGTCTTGAGTGAAGCGAACCCCCCAAAAAATCCAAGTGAGTCTAGCCAACGTCTGCTCCAGGTACAGTGGGATCTTCCCACCACTGTCACCTCAGGAAGAATCCTAAAGAATATGGTCACTAAGGCTACCAACTGAGACAAATAAACCTGGGGGAACAGTCTACGATCTGATACGCACGCAAGGGCAGAGTAGCAAGCTCAATCCCCTTGAAGGCTCCTTGACATAATCCAAGGTTTACCAACAAGTGACCCCAGGCTCCTCGACAATGGTTAATCCGAGGTTTACTGTTTTTAATACGTGAATATCTGGCGTCGTTCCCAATGAGGAAGGATTGATTCCCACACTGGTTCGGACACGATCTCGTGCTTCTCCTTTAAGAGGAGCTTTCCCAGAGCATAAATGCAACAATTGGATTTCTTCCTACCATAAGATTTAGCTACTTGTTTGTTTTACTTGTCTTGGAGAGTTAATTAGTCTCCTACTCCAAGAAACTAGCCTAAGCTAAATTGGTGTATCAGAGCCCTAGAAATAAAAATGTTACTAGGTGAATTTTACTTTAAGTGTTAATTTTAGTGGTTGTTGTTTAAGTCAAGAGGTGGCAGAGATGAAACTTGTGGTGTAAAGACTCGACTCGAAATCACTAAAAAGATGCACCTAAGATGATTTAAACTATCTTTTCTCTTCGACGAATTTCTAAACTAAAAAAGAGTTTGAGAATGTAAATACTTTATAAACACAAATCTTTCTCAATTAAACAAATTTAAAGAAGAGCTTTTCCTTTCCAAAGCACTCAAAACGAGACGACTAGTTATTTCACAAAAATTTCCCTTTTCTTTTCAAAGCACTTCAATCACTACAAAAACAAACTTTTTTTTTCAAAAGAGAGATTTTTTATATTTTTGCAAAAAACACTCAAAACTATTTTTCATAAAACATTAAAAACTATGAAAATGACTAACTTTGAGATCTACAAACTATAAAAAACCTATTTGAAGTCAAAGCTTACAAAGTGTCTTTTTGAGGATGTTTTACTTAGCTAAGTGTGAGCTAAGGACTAATTTATGCAGAATCACAATCAGTCAAAAAACAACCAGATCTTTCGTTTTCTTTTTAAAAATGAAAATCCAAACTTTTCAATACAAGCTTTTCGAAATTTTGAAATGAGAAAACTCAAAGCGGATTCCTCAACAAGGGGAGATTTCATAAATGGTCAGACTCATAAGAAGGCTGGTAGACACCAATGTGATCTGAGGTCCCTACAGCTTCTAAGCTCAGAGCCACTACACAACCAAATACGAAAAACAAACCCAACAAGCAAAACTCCTAGGAATTTCACCTAAAACCCTAACACTAATGAAATTAAACCAAGGAAAGTTTTTGACAGGGAACAAGCAGGCCTGGGCAGTGGCTAAAACTTATAAACAAATTCTAAACTGATAAAAAAGAGAAAAATTTAAAATTTCTCAAACTTTTGACAGGGTACGTAGGCAGCCTGTTTACACAGGTACATTCACGCTCTGTGCACAAAGCAAAAGTGCGTACAGGTACGCACTGTGCTTAACTCAGAGAGTGTGTACCTCTCCCAAAACTATGAAAAATAAAAACTAATTCAAAATCAAGTAAAGCTACCCAATCCCACAATCATCAAGTCAAAAACAGAAACGAAAAACACAGTTTCTCAGGTCAAAGTATAAACAAGGAAAACAATCAAGTCCCCAGCGGAGTCGCCATTTTGTCACATGGAATGAGTCGATCTTGCGGACAAGATAGACCTTCCTAGAATCTAAAGAAGACCTAATGACAGGCAAACCAACTAGACACTATCTTTATCTAAATATGCTTTTAAAAACAATGGCAAACAAGTGTTTTTGGGGCCTACCTTAGGTCCAACGCAAGCTTGTGGATGCCCTCGCTCCTTTGATCCAAATGAGTTCCTTTTCGCGAATCTGTAAACACAAACAAGGCAAACAAATTAAATAGCACCTGAAAAACCAATTGCATAAAACATATGTAACATGAAAGTCAAGGAGTCCATGAAACAAATAACATAAGATACTTGTTGAGAACAATGAGTTTGATTGTATTAATTCAAAGAAGAAGAACTTTACAACCTTTGCCTTGACGCTGTACAAGCTCCTCCCAGGGTCCAACAAGATGTCTCCTCTACTTTGACAAGTTTCACTCACTCTCCAATGGAACCAAGAGGTATGTGATCTCTCCTCTCAAGCTCAACCAAAGTGTCTTAATTTCACCAGCATTTACCCTCAAAATGTTCAGCTTCTAACCTCCCTAGTCCTCACCCCAATGCTTGTATTTATAGTGCAATGGAGGGAAGTTACTAGTTCCTCCTTCAAAGGGATAAAGCCCTCCTTCAAAGGGATAGCTCCTTTAGTCAAGGGATTAGCTCCTTCTCTTTTGGGATGCATGAACCACCTTAGAGCGAACAATCCACGTCAAAATTCCTTCTAGAAACCTCTAGAATTAACCCAAAGTGAGTTTTTTAAGATAAACTTTGCGTCTTTTGACTTTCACAGGGGTACGCACCCACCCCTTTACAGACAGAGCGTGCAGGTACGCAGTTGACATGAACAAAGGGTGCGGGCCCGCAGGTGACAGTAGGAGAAAGTGTGGAACCAGAGCTTTGATGATTTTCAATGTCTTTCTCTCATTTTCAAAGCTTGACTTAAAGAGCTGAGGTCTTAGACTTGCTTAGGAGGACAGTATAAGTGATGATGGACTCATACTGACTGCAAATAATCATGATGATGATATTTTTGTGTAACATAAGGCCATCCCAAAAAAATTCCTTCTTAACCCTGTGGTAAGTTTTTAAAAATCCTAAGTGCCCTCCTAAGGGAGAAGTGTGCAATTCCATAAGAATATTTTGTTTTAGCTGGGAATTCTTACAGAGGTATAAGTGATCTTTGTACCATAACGAATCATTTTTCCAGCTAAATGTATCAGACGTACTGGAATCTTGTTGTATCTTTCGAATAAGTACCCACACTTCTTCATCATTCTTCCCTTCCTCCCTTGCTTCATTTATCCAATCTGGTTGGATAATAGAAATGGCGCACAACAATGCTTCCACATCCTCATCCTTTCTTAAAAGTGCATCTGCCACCACATTTTGCTTCCCTTTTTTGCAGATGATTTCAAAGTCATAACCCAACATCTTTGTGACCCACTTTTGTTACTCTTCAGAGGATAATCTTTGTTCTAAAAAGTATTTAAGGCTATCATGATCCGTTTTTACCTTGAAGTGTCTTCCCATTAGGTAGGGCCGCCATTTCTTAAGTGCATGGAGTATTGCCAACATCTCCTTCTCATAAATAGCTTTTCTTAAAAACTTTCCCTTGATTGGACGACTTTCAAAAGCAATGGGTCTTTCATCTTGCATTAGAACAACACCAATTCCATTTCCTGAAGCATCACATTCCACAATAAAGGTTTTTGTGAAGTCCGATGTAGCTAAGACTGGTGCTTGGTACATTGCCTCTTTAAGATGTTCAAAGGCCTTTGTTGCTTCCCGAGTCCATGAAAATGCATCTTTCTTCAATAATGTTGTTAGAGGTGCTGCTATTATCCCATAATTCTTAACAAACTTGCGATAATACCCTGTCAACCCGAGAAATCCTTGCAGATGCTTTATGGATGTGGGGATTTTCCATTCCTTAATGGCTTTAATTTTGCTAGGGTCTACCTTAACTCCTTCATGAGATACAATATGACCCAGATATTCCACCTCTTGGACTCCAAAGAAACATTTGGATCCTTTTGCATATAATTGTTTCTCCTCCAATAGTTTTAGCACCATGTCAACATGTTCAACATGATCCTTCCAAGACTTGCTGTAGATTAGTATATCATCAAAAAATACTAACACAAATTTTCTAAGGAATGGTTTGAAAATTGAATTCATCAAACCTTGAAATGTTGAAGGTGCATTGGTAAGGCCAAAAGGCATGACCAAAAATTCATAATGACCCTCACGAGTTCTAAATTCTATTTTCGGAATGTCTTCAGTCTTCATTCTGATTTGATGATATCCTGAACGAAGATCCAACTTGGTGAAGTAAATTGATCCATGCAATTCATCCAATAATTCATCAATGACAGGAATGAGGAACTTATCTTTAATAGTGAGCTTGTTGAACTCCCTATAATCCGGACACATGCGCCATGATCCATCCTTCTTGTGCACCAATACTACTGGAGCAGAGAAAGAACTTTGACTCGGTTGAATTATACCAACCTCTAGCATTTCTGCAACCATACATTCAATTTCACTCTTTTGGACATACGGATATCTGTACAGCCTGATGTTTGGAGGAACACTTCCTGGAACGACGTGCCACGAGTCACTGTTTCAACCTTTGGATCTGAAAAATGCATACAAGAAACTACAGTCCATCCTCTTTCTGTACCTTCTAATGAAATTTCAATCCGATGCTCAGAGAAAAAGTTATGATGATTTTCCCCAGATCACCTGTTTGGAATGTAATTCAGGAGTCTGCAAAAAGACCAACTTCCTTATATCATATCTCCGCAAATATAGCGCGAAAAGATTTGAAATTTGTATCTGAGATTCAACACGAATTCTTCTCAAATGGGTTTTTTTTGTGACTTCTGAAACGCCACAGAAAAAAGTTATAGCGAAAATGCCACGAGGACCTGTTTGGAGCAGCGAAACCCTAGAATCCAAAGCTCTGATACCAAATGTTATGAAACCAGCTCAAGAAAAGATAGAAAGGATAGATGAACGCCTTAGAATTCAGCCTCTTCGAGGGGGCAACCTCCTTTACATTACATAAATGAACAATTCTTGGATGATTCAAATGACAAAACCTACTTTCTATATATAGGAGTCTAAGGAGTCACAATATAATCCAGCCGACCTAACAATAATAATATAAAGCCACAAAAATAATAATAGAGGGATTGTATGGGGCACAATAATAACAATATGAGGGTAATAGGGGCACAACAATATTAATAAGGGGTATAACTACAATAGTAATGGGGTAATCACTAGTATTATAGGGACCCAACATGGAAGGTCCATTTTCACCATTCGTCGCTACAAAACCATGCATTTATATTTAACACCACTTGCAACATCAATTTTTTTCTTAGTTTAGCTTATGTTTCATTGTCTAATATGATGATTGATCCTCTGCACTAGCTTGATGCAAAAATACTTTAAATATTTTGTTTTCTTAAAACATCATTATTGCAAGAGCCGGAGGTTAATTTTCCATGTAAATGGAATGACATTATAAAGGAAAAAATAAGATGAATGTCATGGGACACATATTCCAAGCTGAATGGAGGGAAAAACATTAAATTGGGTATCACTTGTGGTTAATTAATGACTATGGAAATTTACACTGGCATTGGAAAAAAGAAAAGGGAAATAAATGGAAATTAATTAAAGAAATAAAGGAAAATATGAGAAAAGTAAAATGAAGAGACAAGAATATGCATGCAATGGAAATTATACAGAAAATAAAGGAAAATGAAAGAAAATAGGAAAGGGAAAGGAAGAGACACCAAACATTAATGATAAAAAGGCATCTAAGAAATAGTTGACATCTTTTGCCAGCTTTGGGATTAGTTTTTAGCTTTTGATCAACTTTTGATTAGTTTCAATTTTACACAGTTTTAGTTTTGCTAAGGAATAAATCATACTCCAAGAGAGAGAGAACAGGAAAGGAAGCAAGAAAGCAAAGGCCGAGAAAATGAAAGAAAGGTAGCGCAAGGAGAAAGTTGGAAGAGTAGCTACAATAGGAAGATTTTGCAGGTAACAATCTTCATGTATGATTTCTTTGTTGGGACTTGAATGCATGGTGTATGCATTTCGTTTACATGATTACTTTGTTGTCATTAGAATTAGGTTTTCTTTGATTTAAAATGGTTATATTCTTGCATTTCCATTTCTTGGATAGCCATGGTGTGTTGGGATTCTTTCTTGGTTGACATTTGGATTTTCAGAATATTTTGGGTTCGGGTGAGGTGGTCTTAGGAAAATCCATACGGTTGGGGGTGGAGATGGTTTTCTTCACAAAGCCCTTAACAGGTGGGGGGAGACAGGAAATTTCCTCTGGGTATGGTGAAGAAACTTTGAGGCATCTAGGCTTGTGTTGGTTTGGCGATTTTTGGACCAGTTTAGGTGAAATCACTATGGTTGATGGTTGAAGTGATTGAGCCTCTGGATGCCTTGATTGGTTTTTTTTAGTTTATTCCATGAGATCCCACATTCATGCTTGGAATATGGCACAAATATGATTAGATGAAAGGTATGTGGAAGTCCTTGACTTGGTTGGAATTTTCATATGTTATTATGTGTTGATTCTCATTGATATTAATGAGCACAAGTTCTTATTTTATGCATGATTTTATCATTGGTTTGTCATGGTTCTAATATGGTTAAATGATAGTTACATGTATGGTATATTTGTCATAATATGATGTGCTATAGTTACTGATCTATTCCATGGTTTAATGGGCTCTTAACTATCTTGTATGAATGCATGAGCTAATGTGTGTTATTGTAGCTAGTAATAGAGGGAGACAATCCTTCTTGATGATTCTATAATGAACTTAATGAATTCATGCATTCATTACCTACATGTACCTTGTCGAACGAGTGTTTTTCTAAATGATTTTTATGTATTCCATAATTTTGAGTAGGAATACAACAAATAATAGTAAATTAAGTCTCCTACAGGTTAATGGAAAAGTTATGGAATATTTTGGGTAGTTGGACTAGAGCTAGCCCTACAAATCTCTAACAGGGATTCTGGTCGCAATCTCTTAACTGATAAATTTCAGTTGTAGCTGCATGGAGTACAACCTATGCATGTGGATGGATCCCAATGGCCATATGGACAACTTGGCATGCATGCGACTGGGCTATGAGATGAAATGAAAAGAGATTTCCAACTTAGGGTAAGATCATCAATGGATGTTTTCTGACATCTAGATAGTCTGGTGTCCCTGGAAAGTTGTAGCGAGTTTTGGTATGGTAGACCCAACTTCCATAAATGAAACTTGGATTTTGGGTCATGCATAGTAACCCTCAGCTCATGTTTACCCTGGAGAGCTTGTAAAAGCAGGTTATTGTGGGGTGGGGTGTTATAATTGTGTCCAACAACTACTTCACTTGTTATATTCCATTTAAATAATTGAATGCTTTCACTTGTTGGCAAAGGTTTGCCTTTAACATTGGGATATGATCCACTAAAGGACAAACATGAATAATACCGTACTGCAACCCATTCTATAGTATTTGAAACATCAAGGGGTCCCATAATGAACCCATTTCCAAGATAAAAGCTACTATATTTTTCCTTTTTGTCTGAGGTTTTGTAGTGATTTGAAGCTCTTGAAGAGAAGAATTCTTTGAATTGTTAATGTTTCTAAAGGTGTTTTGGAAACTTGGCAGCAAAATTGAATAAAAAATAATATAATCCTCTTTGTGATTATGTATAGGATCTCGCAGTATTAAAATTCTAATAAATTTTTCCTCTAAAGTTTTAAAAATTAGGTTAGCAACAATTCTCGAAAAACTTGTTGCAATAGGAGAGCGACAAAAAAAGCAGACGTTGGCATACCCATTCCATTTTCCTTAGAACATACTATACTTTCCAATTCTCGATCATGGATGGGATTATCCTTTTCCATCTTAGTTAGCCCAAGCAAAGAGCTTGAAACATGGACATGATTATTATTATAATTTTCTTTCTTCTTTAATTTCGCTACACCATTCCATATACCATCATGAAAATTGCTAATGTTTTCCATAACATCATGACTTGAAATAATTTTTCACTTTTCCCTATTCAAAAAATATTGTCTCTCAACCAAAATGTCTTCCTTCATGTTGCATTTAGTTGGAAACTTTTAGTTCCCTATAATACTAGTGTAGTCCCCTTATTGTTATTGTTAGTGTAGCCCCCTATTGTTATTGTTGTGCCCATGTAGCCCCCGTATTGTTAATGTTGTGTCCCATAGAAGCAAACTATTGTTATTCTTGTGCCCTTAGATATTATTATTATGTAGGCTCTAATTATATTATGACCCCTTAGACTCCATATATACCAAGGAGGTATTGTCATTTGTATCATCCAATAATTGTTCATTTATGTGATGTAAAAGAGGTTTTCCCCTCAAAGAGTATAATTTTTAATTCGTTGATCAATCTTTTCTTCTGTTTTGAGAGCTGGTTGCATAACATTTGGTATTAGAGTATTTGGATTCTAGGGTTTCTCTTCTTCAAACAGACCATCTTTGAATTTTCATGATAACATTTTTTCTGCAAGGCTTCAGAAGATGAAATTGCAACCAAGTGGAGCCGAAATATTATTGAACTTTGTGTACGAATTTTAGATTTTTGTTCACTATATTTTCAGAGATATGATCCGAGGAAGTTATGGTTTTTGCAGGCTCCAGAATTCCATCTCACATATGTGACCTAGGTAAAATCATCATACCTTTCTCTTTGAACATCAGATTTGAATTTCATAAAAAGTTACTGGAAGTACACAAAATTTAGTTGTGCTTGTAGAATTGTTAGGGTCAAAGGACGAAACAGTGCCATGTGGCACTCCGTACAAGTTCTCTCTACTGAACCTATCTATAATCAAGATATCGTGCGAGATTGGGCATAACTCTTTCTTGAAGAATCAAATATCATTATGACTTGTGGGGTTGGAAATAAGACTCATATGGTTACCACAAGATGAAATTTTAGACCTTGGAGATCCAAAATTACAAAGATACATCAGTGTCAATATCAAGCTCCTAAAAAGCAAGAAAAAGGTGTGTATTTTTTTAAATTTTGTATAACTTTTGTTTGAAAAATCAGTTTGAAGTGATTCAAAGGCAATAGTGAAGCATAGATATCATTGTCTGATTCTAAAATTCCTAGAAACAAAAAATTGGAAACACCTATTAAGCAACCAGAAGGCTCTTCCATGACGCATGAAGAAGAGGATGAAATGCAACATTATATATCAAAATTGCGAGATCAAGTGCAACAAATTTCACTACCGCAAAGAGTAATAAAAAATGAACTGGAAGCTAAGATGGATGGTTTGAAATCTGACATGGAAGCAATAAACAATGTCAAGATGAAATGTTTGAAGGATGGTTTAAAAACATAAATGAAAAGGGACCTGAAAGGTTTGAAAAAGTTGCTATAAGAAATGCTTCCTAGTGGTGGCAAGGTACTCCACAAAAATCACGATGAGGATAAAAGGAATACAAATTATGATTTTAGAGACTCCCATAATGTTTTGAAGACTAACCATATTCCAAATATAAATATGATGAAGTTTGATGGTAAGGATCCAGTGACATGGATACTACAAATGGAGAAATTATTTGATTTGCATGAACACATAAAAGTTACACATTGCATCTTTATATTTAGAATAAAATCAATTTGTGTGGTATCGATGGATTTTCTCTCATCAATCAATTGTCACTTGGATAATTTTTGTGGAAGAATTGCTAGCACATTATGAGGATACAAAAAGCAACACCTTCTTTAGCCAATTAATAAATCTAAAAAAAAAGTTCAATAGAAGAGCACATTGAGGACTTCCAAATATTGAATATCAAGGTAAATGATATTCTAGAGGAACATAGGATTGAGGCCTTCATAGGGACTTTGAAGGATATCACCAACATGAGGTTTGCCTTTGGGAGCCTAATTCATTGGAGAAGGCATTCAATGTGGCAAGAAAAGTTGAAAGAAAAATTATGGCAACAAAGAAGTCTACCACTCACAAATATAAAGGTGGAAGTGTTGCTGCTACTAGTTTTCCACAAACTACAAGGTTGACACTACAAAAAATGGAGGAAAAAAAAGAAAAAAGGGGTTTGTTGTAGTTGTGATAGAAAATACACTAAAGGTCATAAGTGTGTTGAGAAGAAAATATTTTACATAGATTGTGAAGAGGAGGAAGAAAAGGAACAAGAAGCATCAAAAGAAGAGGATATACACCAGGAACCAACCCCCAAAAAAGAAGAAAGGAATCCAATGATATATTGTAATGCATTGGCAGGAATTACCATTCCTCAAACTCTTAAGATATAAGGATATATAAAGAAGAAAAAGGTAATAGTGTTGATTGATTCGGGTACTACTCATAATTTTATTCATTGTAAGATATCTAAGGAATTGAATTGCTTTCTATATCCAGCACCAGAGTGTCAAGTGATAGTTACAAATGGAGGAACTATAAATTGATTTGAAAAGTGCCATAATATCAATCTAACCATGGGAGAATATTTATTTAATAGTCCAATGATTTCCATTCCAATGAGTTCTGTTGATATTATACTAGGAGTCCAATGATTACAATCTTTGGGGACGATAGATTTTAATTTTCAAGAACTTATCTTGAAATATTTTTGGGAAGGAAAGGAAATTGAATTAAGGGGTATCACAGTGAATCCAGGGAAGATAATCAGCTCTAATGACATGAAAAATCTTCTGAATAAATAATAACGAGGCACAATTACACAATTATGCTCATTAGATGTCCAAACATAAAAATAATCTATTTCTCTAGATCTCCAAAAAGTCTTGGATAGTCATTCCAAAGTGTTTGAGACTCCCAAAGGCATTATACCAATTCGTGATTATGATTATGCTATTCATTTGATTCCAGGAAGTGTTCCTCCAAACATCAAGTCTTACAGATATCCATATGCCCAAAAGAGTGAAATTGAACATATGGTTGCAGAAATGCTAGAGGCTGATATAATTAATCCAAGTCAAAGTTCTTTCTATGCTCCAGTAGTGTTGGTGCACAAGAAGGATGGATCATGGTGTATGTGTACAGATTGTAGGGATCTCAACAAGTGCACTATTAAAAATAAATTTCCCATTCCTGATATTGATTAATTGTTGGATGAATTACATGGAGTAATTTACTTCACCAAGTTGGATCTTCATTCAGGATATCATCAAATTAGAATGAGGACTAAAGACATTTCGAAAACAACATTCAAAACTCATGAAAGTCATTATGAATTTTTGGTCATGCTTTTTGGCCTTATTAATGCACCTTCCACATTTCAAGATTTGATGAATTCCATTTTCAAACCCTTCCTTAGAAAATTTGTGTTAGCACTTTTTGATGATATACTAATCTACAACAAATCCTGGAAGGATCATGTTCAACATGTTGACAGGGTGCTCAAACTATTGGGGGAGGAAAAATTATATGCAAAAATCTCCAAATGTTTCTTTGGAGTACAGGAGGTGGAATACTTGGGTCATATTGTATCTCATGAGGGTGTTAAGGTAGACCCTAACAAAATTAAATCCATTAAGGAATGGAAAATCCCCACAACCCTAAAGAATATTCGAGTATGTCTCGGGTTGATAGGGTATTATCACAAGTTTGTTTAAAATTATGAGAGAATAGCAACACCTCTAACTAAATTACTGAAGAAAGAAACATTTTATTTGACTCTAGAAGCAACTAAGGCCTTTGAACATATTAAAGAGGCAATGTGCTAAGCACCGGTCTTAGTTACGTCGTACTTCACAAAAACATTTTTTGTGGAATGTGATGCCTCGGGAAATGGACTTGGTGTTGTTATAATGCAATAAGGAAGGCCCATTTCTTTTTCAAAGTCTTCCAATCAAGGGAAAGTATTTACACGAACCTATTAATGAGAAGGAAATGTTGGCAATGTTGGCATTATGATGCATGTGTTGTCCTTGAGGAAACTCACTTGTAATAGAACAAGTATATGGTAACTAGATGAATCCATAGGTTAGTTCACAGGTGACAAAATACCAGAATGATGGGTCAAAGGTTTACAAATCAGAATCAGAAGTTTTATATAGGGATATTGTCAGAATTATGAACTAGGTGTTGTCCTTGATGGAAACCTACCTGATGAGTTTTCCTTGATGACAACCTATTTGATGAAATGGAATCCTACTTGATAAGTTGTCTTTTGATCTACTTGTTAAAGGTATAAACAAGATGTGTTTACAGATGTGATAGAATGCATGGTAGTTCAAAGGAATTAGTTCAAAGGAATGATACGGTTGGAAGTTAACAGGATATGTTTACAGATGTGACAAAATGCATGATAGTTTAGAGGAACCTGTTCAGAAGAATGATAAAGTTGGAAATTCAAGAACTATATGTGGGTTATGTTAAGCCAAGTTGTGTATGCACGCGAGTTCAGTGAATAAACGTAGCGTATGGTTTTTGCACCATGGTATTCTACATAACAGGGGTTCTTACCATGGTATTGACCCATAGTAATGAGTGTGACAAAGAATATTGATCCTGTAAAAGAATACCATCGGTATAACTATGGTTTTGGCCTGAGGTGTTGAAAAAGGCTAAAACTATATAAGGACGTGAAGATCAAAGTGCTATTGTGTGCAAGTGATGGAAATCTTATGAAAAGTTAGATCAAAATAAAATATGCATGTTGTGGGATTTTGATGCTTTGCTTGATCTAAACTAAGTATGCACTTGAGAGTTTGATGACGGATGAGATCCAATAGATCTAAAATAATTATGCACAAACGAATACAATGATGGATCATGATCATGAGATCTGAAATGAATTTTCATTGTATCATCTTCTCATGGATAGATTATATCTATGTAATGACGCATGTTTTTATCTCTGAATATTATGATCTGGGTCTTTTTGAAGTTCTGAAGAGCTACACAGTTTTAGGTTAAAATTTGTAGATATATACACTGGTTGGTCTCAGGAAAAGCGGGTATACATGCAAGTTGGCCTCTACAAAGTAGCGTATACAAAGTAAGGTTTTGAGTTCATAAATGACTACTCAATATGATCAGTGTTTCTACTTACCTCCTGTCTGTCAATGATGTCTTCGTGATTTTTCTGGGTTAAATGATAATGTCTGAAGTAGATATGATTAAATAATGAAGTTGAATGTGGTTATGAATAGTGTTAAGATTACTTTCTGATTGTGATTGAAGATCAGGTTCAGTTCTGTGATTGGTTCAGAGTGTTGCAGTAGATCTGAGTATGACTCAATATTCTTTTTAGAATTGCAGTAGTCAAGTTTTCAGTTTTCTGTAATTTAAGATATGTATGTGGGTTTCTCTACTGAAAAGTGTGTGCGCACATGGGTTTCCTTAAGTCAAGTAGCATATGAATTTTGGCATTTGAATGATCAGGACTATAGTTGATGCTGTGTGTTGATGCAGTATTCTGGGTTTAGTTTTGTGTACTGGTTACAATGATCTGACTGCTCCAGTTGATTGGTTTAGTTTTTGATTAAGTGTTAGTTGATTGGTTTTTCAATGATTGGTTGATTCAATTGTATGATAAATTTATGATTGGGTTTCAGTAAATGGTTTATCTAGTTGTGTTAGAGATTGATGATTGGGAGATTGATTTAGTTGTGTCAGAGATTGATGATTAGGTTTCAGTGATTGGTTGATTCAGTTATGTCAGAGATTGATAATTGAGTTATAGTGATGAGCTATAGTTTCATTATTGATATTTGACCATGAGTGTTGATAATGGGTCTATTCTGAAAATTTGATGAAACATGGCCTACAAGTTATGATGTTTTGAAGCAAGTGGATACAGTGTGAAAAATCATGAAAAATGGTCCATGGATGTTTTCGAGGGTTGGAGCCTTCAGTGAGGAGGTCGAAGCTTCCTGCCAGTAGTAGCTAGTGATCAGATCAGGGGGTTGAGGCTCCCTTCTAGTAGCAACTAGAAAATGAGTGAAGGTTGTAGCCTTTTGCAGGTTGGTGCCTATGTACTGGTACAATTTTACACCAATACAAGAACCAAGGGGTTAGAGCTCCCTTACAATAGGAGATGGAGAATGAGCGAAGGTTGTAGCCTGATGCAGGTGGGTGCCTGCGTACTAGTATGAGTCTTCACCAGTAAAAGATTGTAAAAAGTTTTTTCTTTATATTAAAAAGAAGACAAAGACAACATCAGTAGGTGGTTTTTTCCCGCATTGGGTTTCCACCTTAAATCCTGGTGTTCATGTGTGTTGCTTACACGTGATGGTTTATTTTGTTCTTACAACACATGGTTGTCGTTTATCTAATGTTTAATAAAGTACATATTCACTATCTAATGACAAAAATATGATGAATTAATTGAATCATAAGTTCACTAGATGTATGCTAGTTGTCTTAAGAACAATCGTGTACACATGCGGGTTCCTTTCAATAAAGTCGCGTATAGAAATCTAAATATGAAATGTAAAAATTTATTGATTTGAAAACACTGATTCACCCCCCAGTATTTTTCCCAACAATTGGTATCGGAGCAGGTCCTTTGGTAGAAGCTTGATCGCTTGAAGGAGATCCGTCGAGACAATGGGAAAGAGGCAAAAGAAGAAAGCATCTCAAAATAAGAATACATCTCAAAGAGACAGTAACAATTTTAGACATGTTTGGCTATTAGGTGGAAGCAAATATTCAGATTCAGAATCACCTCAGAATGAAGATGAAAAAGAAAAATAATTATCAAGTACTAATTTTTGGTCCTCTGGTGATACCTTTCTCTGTTCATGCAATATTGAAGATAATGAATGTGACAGTGAAACAACTGAATTTTCTCTTATGGGTGAAAGTGAAATAAATCTAATAGAGGTAGAAGTTAAAAGGCTCACAGATAAAATTAGAGATCAACAAGATCTATTTGATAAAAGGGAATGTACCTACAAAGAAGAGGTTACTAGGTTAAAAACTTAGTTGGAGGAAGGAAACAAAATAAGGAAGCAGTACAAGGAAAAGGAAGATCAATGTCAAAGGCTGCAAGATGAAGTAACATCATTGAGAAATCAAGTGAATGAAAATGATACAACAACCAAGGAACTTAAAGAAAGAACCAGTTACTGTGAAGTTCTTGAAGTTGAGGTTGTCTCTCTAAAAGAAGATCTTGAAAAATCAAATAAGAAGAATGAAGAACTACTTCAAGCATTTTAAGAACAAGAAAATGAGATTCTCAAATCAAAACAACAAGTGGAGGAAGGAAGAAAGGTTGAAGCAATAATGAAGAAGCAATATCTAGAAATGAAAGAGTAATATTAGGTGGAGGTAAATATCCTAAAAGGTAAATTAGAATAAAAGGATAAACTTTTGCGATTTCAAGATAGTACTAAGATTTTGGATATATTCTTAGTAGTCAAATATCTCCTACCATCAAATCTGGTCTCGGTTTTCATGAGATTGTTAAAGGTGAATCTAGCTCACAAGCTGATGCAAGGAGTTCTAATGCAAAATCTGAAATGCTCAACAAGGAGATAAGAATTCAACCCCATCAACAACCAAGGAAATAAAGTCTTCAAAGAAAATCATTTACTCCTAACCATAGAAGTGCTAATCGATTATTTCATCTGATCAGTAATGTTGAATGTTCTATATGTCATAATTTTGGACATGTTGTAGTTAGGTGCAGAAGTAGAATGTTTCAAGCTAATAACCGTCTCATAGAAAGATCATCAACTTCCATGTACTTTAAGGGATATTTTTTTCTTGCAATATGATTGGTCACAAATCCATTGATTGCTATAGAAGGAATATGAAACATATAAGATGTTATTCTTGTAACAAGTTTGGGCATGTAACAAAAGAATGCACAAACAAGTCTACGGATCGCCATAGAAAATATGGTAAGCAACCAAATAAGAACATTGATATCAGAAAATATGAAAAATATGGATCCACCAATAATAAAGAAAAGGAAGATCAGATAAGGTGTGGTCTTGTCGAAGACGAAGATGAATGGTACATAGATAGTGGATGTTATCATCACATGACTGGAGAAAAGAGTAAAATGGAGTCTCTGATGAAGAACCATCATGGTAATGGTATTCTTGGAACTGATGTTTCAAAAAAAGTTATAGGATCAGGTACAATCATAACAAACTCAAGGGCAACTGAAAGTATGAAATTTTAGTATTCCACTTTTCATACACAGATTTTATGAAGACAATTCACGTATATACGTGAGTTCGAAACTGCACAATCACGTATATGCTGGTTTGATGAAGAAGCAGTAGCATAGACTCAGAAAAAGGGTCTAATATGGTTTAGTCAATTATCAATTATCTTTTATATTTTAATGGATGATGATTACAGTCTATTGATACTATTTAGTAGTGATTTTGGCCCTCATAAGTTGTTGATGTCTTAATGTATAATTGGTTGATAATGATGCCTTGATAATTCTTACTGATATATGAAATGATCAGATCTGATAGTGAATAGTTGGCACAGGTT
Source organism: Pinus tabuliformis (assembly GCA_031772625.1). Lineage (NCBI taxonomy): Eukaryota > Viridiplantae > Streptophyta > Pinopsida > Pinales > Pinaceae > Pinus > Pinus tabuliformis. Next base: position 439,330,355 of record CM062818.1, on the reverse strand, counting down.
CAGGGGGAGAATTTGCTATACTTCTAATAATGCATTGTTGGAATTATGTTTGCTTTAGAATTCCTTGGTATGTAATGGTTCTTATCAATGATGATGATGCTTATGTTGTTGAAGTGTTTAAATGATGCATCATGCTATGCTGCGGTCATGGGTTTCCTATGACGAAATCACAGACGATACTTATATATTGCTTGAGCCACATAGTTGTTTTGATGCTTCTGATCAGATTTATGGATGATTTAGATGATTCTTTTGATGATGCATATAGTACATATGTTATGTTGTATACATGGTGATCTTCATAAGGTCAAGAAGATGAGTTGATAGCATATATATATGAAAATCTGTATGCAACATTCATAGTCACAGGTTGATGATATTAAAGTTACATTGTCTTATCTTGTGAATTGATGATGGACATTTACAGGTTGTTATTCTTGGTGACGCTGACAGATGCTTATGGTGCAGATCATATATGGTGTATGCTAGTTGCTGATAACTATCATGGTCTTGTTTAAGTATTTGGTCTTTGCTATAAATGTCATGTATATCATTTGATGTAAAGGTAATGTAAATACCTATGATGTAACTATTGTGGTCAAGTCCTTTTGGACATATGATCAATGTTACACCACCATGTTTGGGAAGTTGATGTAACAATGATTTAAAATGTGCAAACCCACTGCGATTGGTTGATTGATGTAAGTCTTTGGTGATACGAAAATTTCTATTAGTCATAGAGTCATGTACTTCATTGAACATCTGTCAGAGATTTCGGTATGTGTTCAAGGGGAGCATGATCAGAGAATTCAACATGTGCTCAGAGGGAGCATGGTCAGTAGTCATATTCAACATTTTAGATGTGGAACTCTTCATTCAAAATTGGTCAACCCTTTTGAGAGTAGCTTGATGTTTTGAAAATCTTGGTGCTTGACTTGATGCTATTTATATATTGTGGTGACTAAACACTAAATTGGTTGCCATCAAGTCCAAAGGGGGAGATTGTTGGCATTATGATTCATGTGTTGTACTTGATGGAAACTCACTTGTAAAAGAACAAGTATATGGTAACTAGATGAATCCACAGGTCAGTTCATAGGTGACAGAATACCAGAATGATGGGTCAAATGTTTATAGATCAGAATTAGAAGTTTGATAAGGGGAGATTGTTGGAATTATGAATTAGGTGTTGTCCTTGATGGAAACCTACTTGATGAGTTTTCCTTGATGACAACATATTTGATGAAATGGAATCATACCTAATAACTTGTCTTTTGATCTACTTGTTAAAGGTATAAACAAAACGTGTTTACAGATGTGACATAATGCATGGCAGTTTAGAGGAATCAGTTCAGAGGAATGAAAAGGTTGGAAGTTAACAGGATGTGTTTATAGTTGTGACAAAATGCATGGCAGTTCAGAGGAATCTATTCAGAAGAATGATAAAGTTGGAAGTTCAAGAACTATATGCGGGTTCTATTAAGCCAAGTCACGTATGCATGTGAGTTCAGTGAATAAAAGTAGCGTATGGATTTTGCACCATGGTATTCTAAATACCAGGGGTTCTTACCATGGTATTGACCCATAGTAAGGAGTGCGACAGAGTATTGATCCCATCAAAGAATACCATCGGCATAACTATGGTTTTGACTTGAGGTATTGAAAAAGGCTAAAACTATATAAGGAGGTGAAGATCAAAGTGCTATGGTGTGCAAGTGATGGAAATATTATGAAAAGTTAGATCAAAATAAAATATGCATGTTATGGGTTTTTGATTCTTTGCTTGATCTAAACTAAGTATGCACCTGAGAGTTTGATGATGGATGAGATCCAATAGATTTGAAATAATTATGCACGAATGAATACAATGATGGATCAGGATCATGAGACCTAAAATGACTTTTCATTGTATGATCTACTCATGGATAGACTAGATCTATGTAATGACGCATGTTTTTATCTCTGAATATTATGATTTGGGCCTTTCTGAAGTTCTAAAGAGTTGCACAATTTTAGGTCAAAATTTGTAGATATATACACTGGTTGGTCTCGGGAAAAGCGCGTATACACGCAGGTTGGCCTCTACAAAGTAGCGTATACAAAGTAAGGGTTTCTGTTCATAAATGACTGATCAATATGATCAGTGTTGCTACTTCTCTGTTGTCTGTCAATGATGTCCTCATGATTGATCTGGGTTAAATGATAATGTCTGAAGTAGATCTGATTAAATGATGAAGTTGAATGTGGTTATGAATAGTGTTAAGATTACTTGTTGATTGTGATTGAAGATCATGTTCAGTTCTGTGATTGGTTTAGAGTGTTGTAGTAGATCTGAGTATGACTCAATATTCTTTTCAGAATTGTAGTAGTCAAGTTTTCAGTTTTCTGTATTTTAAGATCTGTACGTAAGTTTCTCTACTGAAAAGCGTGTATGCACATAGGTTGCCTTAAGTGAAGTAGCATATGCATTTTGGCATTTGAATGATCAAGACTGCAATTGATTCTGTGTGTTGATGTAGTATTCTGGGTTCAATTCTGTGTATTGGTTACAATGATATGATTGTTCCAGTTGATTGGTTGAGTTTTTGATTAAGTGTCAGTTGGCTTTTCAGTGATTCGTTGATTCAGTTGTATTAGAAATTGATGATTGGGTTTTAGTAAATGGTTGATTCAGTTGTGTTAGATATTGATGATTGGGAGATTGATTCAGTTGTGCTAGATATCGATGATTGGGTTTCAATGATTGGTTGATTCAGTTATGTCAGAGATTGATGATTGAGTTACAATGATGAGTTACAATTTGATTATTGATATTTGAGCTTAAGCGTTGATAATGGGTCCATTTTGAAAATTTGATGAAACGTGGCCTACAAGTTATGATCTATTGAAGCAGGTGGATCCAATGTTAAAATTCACGAAACATGGTCCATGGATGTTGCTGAGGGTTGGAGCCTTCAGTGAGGAAGTCAAAGATTCCTACCAGTAGTAGTTGGTGATTAGATTAGGGGGTTGAAGCTCCCTTCCAGTAGCAGCTGGAAAACAAGTGAAGGTTGTAGCCTTCTGTAGGTTGGTGCTTGTGTACTAGTACAAGTTTACACTAGTAAAAGAACCAAGGGGTTGGAGCTCTCTTCCAGAAGGAGATGGAGAACGAGCGAAGGTTGTAGCCTTCTACAGGTGGGTGGATGCGTATTGATATGAGTCTGCACCAGTACAAGATTTTAAAAAGCTTTTTCTTTATATTAAAAAGAAGACATAGACGGTAGCAACAAATGGTTTTTTCCCACATTGGTTTCCACCTTAAATCCTTGTGTTCATGTGCATTTCTTATGCGTGATGGTTTATTTTTTTCTTACAATACATGGTTACCTTTGATCTAATGTTTAATAAAGTACTGAGGCACTGGTTGAATACCAACATATGATGCATTAACTGAATCACAAGTTCATTAGATGTACACTAGTTGTCTTAAGAACATTCGCGTACACACTCGGGTTCCTTTCAGTAAAGTCGCATATAGAAACCTGAATATGAAATGTAAAATGTCATTGATTTGAAAATACTGATTCACCCCTGCCTCTCAGTATTTTTCCCAACAGGCAATACTACATGCACTAAATAAATGGAAACCTTACCTAATGGGAAGGCACTTCAAGGTAAAAACAGATCATGATAGTCTTAAATACTTTTGGGAACAAATATTTTCTTCATAAGAGTGACAAAAATGGGTCACAAAAATGTTGGGTTATGTCTTTGAAATCATCTACAAAAAATGGAAGCAAAATATTGCTGCATATGCACTCTAAATAGAGGATTAGGATTTGGAAGCATTGCTCTATTTCATTTCTCTTATCCAACCTGATTGGATAACTGAAGCAATGGATGAATGGAAGAATGATGAAGAGGTGTGGACCCTTTTTCAAAAGTTGTAGCAAGATCCTAGTACATCAGATACATTTATTTGGAAAAATGATTCATTATGGTACAAATATTTCTTATATCTCTATAGGAATTCCCAACTCAAACAAAATATTCTTTTGGAATTGCACACCTCCCCCTTAGGATCGCACTCAATATTTTTTAAAACTTACCACATGGTAAAGAAGGAATTTTTTTGGGATGACATTATATATGATATTCAAAAGTTTATGGCAAAATGTTTGGTTTGCCAACAAAATAAAGTTGAGACAAATAAGATCTTGTGTTTGTTACAACCTTTATCCATTCCAAGTCAGTGTTGGGAGGAGGTATCAATGCATTTTATCATAGATTTACCCAAGTCTAAAGGAAATAGTTTCATCATTGTGGTAGTTGATAGACTTACGAAGTATGTACACTTTTGTGCATTATCACATCCTTTTAAAGCTAGTACAATTGCTACTGCATTTATGGAAATAATTCAAAAGCTCCACGTAAACCCAAAGATTATTGTAAGTGACAGAGATCCCATGTTCACTAGATGTATTTGGATGAAATTATTTTCTTGTCTTGGTACTCAATTAGGTCATAGCTTATCTTATCATCCTCAATCTGACGGGCAAACAGAGATAGTGAACAAATGTGTAGAAGGATATCTCTATTGCTTTGTATCTGATAAACAAACACAATGGGTCAAGTGGTTACCTCTAGCTGAATGGTAGTATAACACTTCCTTCCATACTACAACAAAAATGATGCCATTTATGGCACTTTATGGATATCATCCAATGTCCATCACATTATCTTTAAGAGAAAATTCTAAGATTCAAGTAGTGGAGGATCACATTGGGCATCAACAAAAAGTTCTCCAACTCTTAAAGGATAACCTCACTCTGGCGCAAAATAAAATGAAACAACAAGCAGATCAACATTACAATGAAAAAAGTTTTGATCTAGGAAATTGGTTATTTCTACAGCTACAACCATACAAACAAATGTCCTTGAAGCAAGCTAAGAAGGATAATAAATCATCACCCAAGTACTATGGTCCTTACAAGATGTTGCAAAATATTGGTACTATGGCATACACATTGGAGTTTCTTGCATCTTCCCAAGTATACCCAAATTTCCATGTTTCATGCTTAAAGAAGGTTATCAGTGACAAGCTCCTAGTTCAAATAGTATTTCCAAAAGTTGACAAAGAAGGAATACTCATATTGGAGCCTAAAGAAATCATGGAAACAAGAACTCGACATCTACAAAATGGTTTAATTACAGAGTATGTCATTACGTCGAAGAAATTACCCATTGAAGATTCCATATGGGAGGACGATAATTTTATACAAAAGCATACAAAACTACTCAATCATTGAGGACAACACTTTTTTGATGTAGAGGGGCATGTTAGGTCCCTATAATACTAGTGTAGCCATGATACAGGTGGATATTGGTGGCCACCCTCCTATTCCACTTGGACCCCCAACACTATCTCTTTCAGTTTTTTAGTTTCCTTAATTGTTGCACAGTTTACTATTTTTGGCATTTTTTCAGGTCCTGAACTTCTAGAGCCGTTTTGAGGCCCTAAATGGCATTTTTAGGGAAAATGCAGAGTTTGTAAAAAGCCCCAAACCAGGTAGCCAATTTTTTTTATCTCCTCTTTGAGACCTTAGAAACGAGGTATTATGATAGCCAAACGAAAATCATATGCCAAAGTTACAACCTCAGGAAGTTGATGTACCAATTTACCCGAACAGGGCCCACAGTTTTGGCGCTTCATCTCCTAGGGTTAGGTTTTGGATGTTTAGGGTTCTACATTATTTCTCAATAATAAATAGGTTTTTGAGCCTCATTATAACACAATTCAGATGCATGTAGCCGCCACATCTCTTCTCAGAGATAAGCTATCATTGCCCGAGCTAGTTTATTTCCATTTTGTTTGTAAGCATATTTTAGTATTATGAAATTAATTAAATGAAGTGTTATTTCTACTGCATTTTCTATATTTATGGTTATATATGTAATTTGTTGCATTCCTGTTTAAGTTGAGATCAAGCCCCCTTCTTGTTATTGTTAGTGTATGCCCTTATTATAATTGTTGTGCCCTATAGAAGTACATTATTGTTATTGTTGTGCCCTTACATTATGATTGTTATGTAGGCTCTGATTATATTATGACCACTTATACTCCTATATATACCAAGGAGGCCTTGTCATTTGTATCATCCAAGAATTTTTCATTTCGGTGATGTGAAGGAGGTTTCCCCTTCGAAGAGGATAATTTTTAAGTCGTTGATCTATCTTTTCTTCCATTATGAGAGTTAGTTGTATAAAAAAAACTCATGAATTGATGTATTTATCTGAAGAAGTTCATTTCATCCAAATAAGAAATAACATGTTCCAAACCAATTATCAAAAATGTCACGCCAGTTGACATATGGTAATTCCTTGGTTCACTTTTTTACCTTATGAAAATACTGTGAAAATCTCATGACGTCATTTGCTAGACTACATGTATTCTATTTGTTTTATATATGATACTTAGGCCTCTTTCTGACATCCACATGAATCTTCCAGCATTGTGAAAGTTCAATGCAATATTGATTGTAAGCACATAACTATTTCGTTGTCTGCTACTTGATTTGTCCCACAGTCATGACAACTCTCTTTTTGTAAGCTTATTTTTAATAACTTTTTACTGTTTCTGATGTTTGATACTTGAAGGAGTCTCTCGATAGCATCAACCACACAAAATTTTGGTATGTTGAAGGAGCTAAAACCATAATAGATGACATTGGTTGTAGGAGCAATACACGATGGAAGAAATCAAGGTTGCCAATTCCAAGAGTACCTCAGAATGTCCTTTCAGATCAAACAAGCAAAAATTTGCTTTACTAGAGAGATTGTATAACTCATATCTTTAAACCTGCAAAATCCATAAATGAACACATTCTTTTTGAAATCGAAGTTCCTGATGGATATTGGGAACCTCTTCCTAAGGTAAATCATCATTGTTGTGGAAGAGGATCTTTAAACCTGCAAAATCCATAAATGAACACATTCTTTCTTAAATCAAAGTTCTTGATGGCTACTGGGAAACTCTTCCTAAGGTAAATCGTCATTGTTGTGGAAGAGTTTCATAAAAAATGAAACTACATTTTGATTCACAATGGTTGTAAACAACATTTAAAAAAAAAAAACTTTTTGAGTTGTTGAAGCTCAGATGTCAAATATAATTGCATGCTTCCAAATATTAATATACATATGGTTTCTGAATATTAATATAGGTATGGTTTCTACTATTATTTCCAAATTCCAAATTTGTTAATTTTCTTTTCACATAATATTTTTGTGCATTTTTTTTGTGAATATTATGTTTCCATGAACAAGGAACACCACACATACTCAAAATATTGCAAATATTTTCATTATATTGAAGTACAGAAATATAAGTATCAAGAATTGCTTATTGTATCTCAATAATTCTTGTAGACAACATAAATGACATAAGGAGCTATACCACAAATGTTTTTATTCAAACTAAGAGTACAAAATAGAATATTGGGAACCATGATGCTTGGAGATTAATTTAATTGACTAACTGCCTCATCTCTTACTTGTTAAAGATGATGAACCATTTTTGGATTTTAGGAGAACCATCTTAACCAATATTTTAATCCTTTCGCAAAGGACTATGTATATAAATGGCATATTCATACAACAACCTTTTCACAGAGATGTTAAGGTAAGATTTCTTAAAAGGCATCCCTAACTCAATTGTCATGATCACGGAGATTTTCACAAGTACTTTCGCAACATTCATTGATACAACAATTCTATTTGTAATTCGATTTTTTCTCATCTTCACAATAACTTATTTATTACCAGTGATATCTTTAGTTTATAGATACGTTAAGAAATTTGTGTTTAGAATTTATTTCATACCATTTTAAAAAACTCCAAAGAAATTGAACTCCTCTATTATGTACCTTGTACTTGCATGGATTTGCATTGTTTAAAGACATTTATGTTAGTGTAAGTTTCTTCTTACATTTTACCTCTTGCTACACTCTTTAGAAGATATATAGAAACTGAAGTTTCAATTGTATTTCATTGTCCACATATTTCACTTCATTATTTCCTTCTACATTTCCTCCACTCCTTCTATCGATGTTTCTTTGCACCTCTTGGTACAATTGCTAGTATTTATTTTTTCACCACCTGATATGTCACCATTAACCGACTGTGGGTGTGGCCTTACAACATTAATGCTTTTATTTTCCCAATCCACTTGGCCAATCCCAATAAGCACTCGACATCAAGTCATATTCTCATTTGATGGCTAGCATGTTGGCATTAACAACTAATTTTAGTGCAAATAGAAACCTACCTTGATCACCCCAACACATTTCCCTTGGCATTAATACCCATTTGTATTAATACCCTTCAGGACAACAACAAAGTCTTCATCCAATTATTACCCCTTCAAGCTTCCTCATTAAGTATTCATTCTAGCTTAGCCTTTCGCTCACATAGTGCTATCAACTTTCCAGTTTGAAGGGCTAGTATTAATTTCATTTAGAACGGCTAGTATTAATTTCATTTAGAAGGGCTAGTGTACATTTAAACACTATAAAATCTCAATAGAATTTAGTAAATAAGGAAACATTTTTCTCAAATTGCATTAAAAAAATGTAAACAAATGTTTCTTCTATTCATTTGATGATCTGTTGAAAATAGCAACAAGAAATGCTAAAAATAGAACTGCTATAAATGGCATTGCTATAGATAGCATTTTAGGATATATTCCAATTTTCATTTGTCCTTGAATTAAAATTGAGAATTAAAATTCGAATTCAGTCTCAGCAGCTGTTTAGCAAATAATTAATTAATTCATCCTGAGTTAATTAGTTGGAGAAATTCAAACATGAAGTCTTTGTGAAGTCATGCAACAATTATTCCTTTGATTGAGGAAGCTATCCCTTAATTAAGGAGATAAGGATGAGTTATAATTGAGTTGTAATTAGTTAGCCCAGTTAACTGAGTTATGACTAGTTAAATTAGTTCCAAACAGTTTGAGGAACTAATTGTGAGTTCAGTCAGTTAATGCATGCATGAATGCATGCAACTAGTGTTCTATAGATAATTGAATATTCTGTCATAAATAACTCATGCATGTCAGTTCAGACAAAGACCTAGTTGAGATTAAAGGCAGGGACATTGTACTATCAGTTGCTAGAATATTCCCATGTTAATATCTTTTTCATGCAAAAGGAATTCATTCCTTGAGGATTGCGCAGTTACTACAGAGGTCAGAGCAGTGTGTGAGGTGATGTTTTGGGAAGTTTTAGTGTCTACAGATAAACGCTTAAGTTTTAGTGTCTACAGATAAACGCTTAAACCCCTAGACTAGTAGCTAAGTCTAGAACAATAGTGCAAAGCATTCTCTACTTTTTCTATAACCAATAGATTAAATAAGGCAGTAAAGAAGCCTACCTGTAGCTTTCTCTTACTCCTTATCTCCCTTCACCAATTCTGTTGCTCCTTTCCGTACTTAATTAGCTTGAAAAGTACCTGCACACAAACAGAAGAAAAAAACCAATCAAAGCATATGATAATGATCTATTGATTAAACATATAATGGAATCAAGTTCATAATAGACATATGAAAGCATCAATGAACAATACAAACATACGGAAAAAGCTTTGAACACTTTATTAGTAAAAGGAAGAGTTACAACCCAATTTGCTTGATTTAGTGTCACTCCTCCAGTTCAATCCCATCCTCTCCTCATAGCAAGCAAGACATTTTGACATCATTACAATACTTGAAACCAACTCAAGTCTCATACTAACAACATATCCCTATAATTCAATGATTTCCAGCCCCTGATCACTTAGACGAGTGGTCTTTTTATAGGTGAATGAAGGAAGTTATTCATAAATGGTGATAATGAATGCCCTCCCAAACTTAGGATTTAGTTCCATGGAGGAAGGGATAAAAGGATTGATGTTCCTTAACTCCCTCCCTCATCCAATTTCGAGCCTAAAGGAGTGGATAGCCTTAGGAAACTTCTAGAGACATCCTATTGATAAGAATATTCCAAACCCCAATGCAGATTTCACTCAAATTCACCCAACACACCCTAGTAGTGTACTGGGCTGCACTGTAGTGCACCCTGGTAGTGTAATGGGTTACACACAGTGCACCCTGGTAGTGTATCTACCTGTGTTGATCCTCTTAGAGACAATTTTTGGATGATTTCAGTCATAGAACTTCCTGGGAAGCTAGGCATTCTGATGGTTGACTTCTTTAGGGAATGTAACAACTGAATTAGGGTTTGATGGGCCCTAAAGCATTGATTTATAAGATGGGAGTGATGTGCCCAAATGGATCGGTAACAGGTGAGAATCACACAGGTGGTAGCTGGAGGACCCAGGAGAAACTGTGCAAGAAAATAGGAGGCTTGGAGGACTGAAGGAAGGAATATGTGTTGTCTATTCTATCTATGACCAGCAGTGAAGAATTGTACTAAGAGCTGGATAGCTTGAGAGCTAAAGATTTGTGTAATCCTGAGATATTTCCACTTGTATGATAATACAGATAGCGGGGTTTTTAGCTAAGGCTTTCCCTATATTATTCTTTCGTGTTTCATGTGTGATTGAATCTTCTTCTCTGTTATATGTGTTCTGTTTGATCTTGCTCAAAATCGATTAAGCTTCCGCAAGTTTGATTGTAGAAGTAGATTAAGTATTTTACTTTAGTACATTGCATAATCAGCTTAATCTATAGTGAGAATTTCTACATGGTATCAGAGCAAAGGTGATCAAAGCAAAGAACAATATACAAAGAAGGGAGAAGTTCGAAGTTTGAAGTTCTTGATTGTAGGTACAAAATCGATTTCTTATCACATCTCAAAGTTCTCAAATGGCGTTCAATGGCTTGAGACTCAAGTATGCCTTGGTTGGGAGCTCGAATTACATAGCATGGAAGGATCGCATGGAAGCGATATTAGAAGGCAATGGTTTGAAGGACTTCAATGATCAAGAAGTCCCCAAGCCAACAACAGCTAATGCCTAAGAATTGGCGGAATGGAAGAAATGTGTGGTGAGATCAAGGAGGATTATTCTGGAGGGAGTTCGAGACCATATTGTCTCGAGTCTCCATGGGAAGGAGACTCCATTTTCAATGTGGAAGACATTGAAGGATCTATATCAGAACAACAACGACCAGAGGAAGTTGGCGCTGAAGGACAAGCTTCGGAAAATCAAGTGTGAAAAGGGTGACACGATCTCTACATATCTGAACAAGCTCACCACCTGCAGAGATGAGCTTGGAAGTGTAGGAATCATGATAGCTGATGATGATATGGTGAGTCTTGCTCTCCTCAGTCTTCCTAAGAGTTGGCATAGCTACCAGGACTCAGTGAATGGAAGAGAGAAACTTTTGGATTGGGAACAACTGTGGTCAGATCTGATGCAGGAGGATATTAGGAGAAGCACCAGAGATGGTTCTTCATCTAAGGAGGATGAAGAAAATCTGGCCTTAGCAAGTAAGGCAAGGAAAGGTAAGGAGAATGATTCTCATCCTAAATCGAGTTCTTCTCATGGAGGGAAGAAGGGTGACAAATCTAAAGTGAGATGCTTTAATTGTCACGAGATGGGTCATTATGCAACAAATTGCCCATCGAAGAAGTCCAGGAAGGGATCCTTGGAAGGATCTGAAGGTGAGGCATTGGCCTCTCAGTTCGAATTGGATTTTACCCTCATCGCATGCATGGTTTCATCGATGATGGGTTGTGGTTGGTTTCTTGATAGTGGAGCCTCATTCCACATGACCAACGATAAGAGTTTGTTCAGTACCTTGGAGGAGAAAGAACTCCAGATGCGCATAGAGATGGGTAATGATGAAAAGTATAGTGTTACAGGAGTAGGCACGATCGCTTTTCAGAGGGAGCATGGAGATCTTATTACTTTGACAGATGTGAAGTATGTGTCTGGACTGAAGAAGAATTTGGTATCAATCGCGATGTTGGAGGACAAAGGCTACGATGTTGTCTTCAATAAGGGAAAGGTTTTCCTTAGACACATCAACATGAGGCAGGTGAAGCAGATCAGTTCATGAGTCAAGAACCTCTATGCTCTTGAGGTTCAAGATGTATGCAAAGCCTTGAGGAGCAAGGAAAATGTTGGAGACTTGGTGGTTGAGAAGGAGAGTAAATTACCTCTCAATATGCAGCCCTAGAAGAAGCCTCAGACAATTGTGGAGGAGCCATAATTGGAGATGCTAAGAGGAGACTGAGTGGAGACATCCACTCATGTAGAGACCTCCAATAGGGGGAAATTTCTAGCCAAGTCGGCAGAAGGATCACATGCAGCCATACCTCGAGGTGTGAGGTGGGGAAATGTGAAGTGATAGTCCCATGAAGGCTAAAATAGGGGCAGGATCCTTGAGGTATCCAGCCTCTTTGATTAGACCTTGCTACGGGAGCCCCGACGAGGAGTAGCAGGACTGGCTGAGTGAGTAGAGACAAATGTAGATGGAGTGGCAGAGGGAGCTTCAACATCAGAGGGTGTTTCTAGCCCAATAGGGAGGCCAGTTGGGAGATCAGTTACTTACTTCTCAGTAACTGAGTTGCAGTGCAGCATTGGGAAGCACGATGCAACATGATGAGAGGAGGTGCAGTGTGGATGCAGTGCTGGGAGATAGGACCAACAACAGCATGGATGCAGTAGGAGGAATCAATGTGATTGATGCAATCAGAGATCAAAGTGACAGAGGCTAGAGCGGTCAGATACTGAAGAGCACAGAGGTGTAGAGTTTTTTAGTCGACAGAGGAAATAACAGTCAGAGACTTTGATGATAGAGGCATCATTCTGATTCAGGTTGGATATTTCTTTTTGTTTTTGAATTTGCTGGAGCAACAACACTTGAGAGAAGTGTTGCATGCAGAAAATTCCAAAGGTTCAGGATCGGGTTCAAGTTGAATGCCTTTCTTGTTGAGAGGGAGTGTTGAAAATAGCAACAAGAAATGCTATAAATAGAACTACTATAAATAGCATTGCTATAGATGGCATTTTAGGGTATCTTTTAATTTTAATTTGTCCTTGAATTAAAATTCGAATTTAGTCTCAACAACTGTTTGGAAAATAATATTTTAATTGATCCTGAGTTAATTAGTTGGTGAAATTCAAACATGAAGTCTTTATGAAGTCATGCAACAATTATTCCTTTGATTGAGGAAGTTATCCCTTAATTAAGGAGATAAGGATGAGTTATATTTGAGTTGTAATTAGTTAGCTCAGTTAATTGAGTTATGTCCAGTTAAATTAGTTCCAAACAATTTGAGGAACTAATTGTGAGTTCAGTTAGTTAATGCATGCATGCATGCAACTAGTGTTCTCCAGATAACTGAATATTCTCTCATAAATAACTCATGCATGCCACTTCAGACAAAGACCCAATTGAGATGAAAGGAAGGGATAGTGTACTATCAGTTGCTAGAATATTTCCACGTGAATATCTCTTGCATGCAGAAGGAATTCATTCCTTGAGGATTGCACAGTTACTACAGAGGTCAGAGCAGTGTGTGAGGTGAGAATCACACAGGTGGCAGCTGGAGGACCCATGAGAAACTGCACAAGTAAATATGAGGCTTGGAGGACTGAAGGAAGGCATATGTGTTGTCTATTCTGTCTATGAGTAGCAGTGAGGGATTTTACTGAGAGATGGATAGCTTGAGAGCTAAATATTTGTGTAATCTTGAGATATTTCCACTTGTATGATAATACAGATAGCGGGGTTTTTAGCTAAGGCTTTCCCCAAAATTTTCTTCTGTGTTTCATGTGTGATTGAATCTTCTTCTCTGTTATATGTGTTATGTTTGATCTTTCTCAAAATTGATTAAGCTTCCACAAGTTTGATTGTAGAAGTATTTTTATTTAGTACATTGCATAATCAGTTTAATCTACAGTGAGAATTTCTACATGATCTTGAAAAGTATTTGGACTTACATCATTGAAAATATAAATCTATTTTCCCAATGGAAAATGATTTCTAGTTTTCATTTGTTTCCGTACATCATAAATAACATTCCAATCTACCTCATTTATACCATGAGGTGCACTAAGAGATAAAAACATTAACATATCCAGTGTCTGCAGTGAAAGTCTATATTAATCATCATTTTTTATCATGTTTAATTTTGAGAAGCCTCTTTCACACACTATTGTGTTTGCTGTGATAACAAGAATAATTTGTCATAATTGCATAAAATGTGGAAAGCCTTCAAACCATTCAGGTTCATCTCCATATAAATTCCATGCTCCATAAATATTGTTTTTGGGGTATGATTTAGAAGTGGTACAAATAATTTCATCCAAACATTCCACAATAGATGATTCCCCAACACTAAATTTTTCACATAAACATTTCAACCATATTTTTGTTTGAGAGTCTCTATCATTCACTTCTTCATAATAATGTTGAGGACTAAAAAACTTAGCATCATTAAATACATGTAAATCTATGAATATCCTATCTAAATATTCAATCACCTTTACAACAAAACATTTTCCTAAAATAATACAATCATTTAGCGTCCCTGATCTCTTCATCTTTGGAAAAATTTCAAAACTCAATGGACATAAATGTACCATCTTTGTGCTATCCTCAAATTCAAGGGTTCCTTGTTGTGCTTTAACTAAAAAACAAGACATGTGCATTGCACCTACCCCAAAAATTCTTCCCAAAATCATTTGTGAAGCATGCTAATAGAAACATGTACAATAGTGCCAATAGATGTAATATAAACATGATCCTCTTGGAACTTTTGATTCAAATTATTTAATTCATTGAGAACATCTATAAGTAGATGGATGAAAATTTTCACTTCAAATATTGTTTCCAACTCATAGATTTTTTTCTCCCCTAACTCATAATCCTTTAACAAAGCAGACATCGGTTTAACAAGTCTTTCCATGACCTTTCCTATAGAGACCTACCTAATTTGATGAATTTGTAGGGCCTATAACTTAGTGATTTGAAATGATTCCATTTGTTCCTTCAATTCCCCATATCTTTTAGTTGATTTCCCAAACCATGGATAAGCTTTGTTTGCAAATTTGTCAATATATTGCAACTCTAGAAAATGTGAGGAACCATCATTGGCTACTAATGCTTCCCTATGAGTTATGCAATGGATATCTCATAAATGATGAGTGTTTCAAAACAACTTATAAGATAAACCTTCATGAATACCCCTGATGGAAAATGCACAATCCAAGCGAAAACCAACTAATTTCATCAAATATAGATCCATTTCTACTAAAAGAGTTCTCATTGCATCATACATACACTGAGTTGTTCCATCCTTTATTTGAAGATAACATACAAATTTTTTTACACATTGAACTCTTCCTCCAATTTTAAAATATGTAATATAAACAATCAAATGGTGTTCCATAGTTCGATCAGTGCTTTCATCAACTAAAATTGAGTAAAATGGGGGTTGTAAAATCTCCTCTTTTAGTTTGTTCCAATACAACTCTTTAGCGACTTTAAGAAACTCTTTTATTGATGATGTATTTGTGTATGAAGAATATTGATTTGTTGGAGGCATGTGTGGAGTGCATTTATACCTATTCAAGTCACACATTGACTAACACATTTCTAAAAATAAATCATGTATGACATCAAAATGTATGTTTTCAATCACTAATATTATTCTCTCCTTCTTAGCATCTATAATTAGTTTGACATGTTTAGTGATTGGAATATTACATCATTTTCTTTCTTCCTCCAAAACTTGTAAAGAGAATTTATGAGCTTCTGATACTCCACGACCACTTAGACCACTAACTTGAATAGTGACACTTCCCTCTTTTGCAAATGGAATGTCTCTTTTAAAATGAGCACACCAAGAACATTTTATTCTTTCATTACCATTACAATATTTTAAAACAGAATCCCATGGAAATATTGTCTTCCATTTAGATATGAATATTCTTTTACGTTTCTTTCATGGGTTTTCTCTTTTAAAAAGACATACAATATCTGATTCATCATCTTCATGTAGATGAACATCAAATTCATTTTGAAGATTACATGGTTGATTAGAATGTTGTGGGAGACCAAATGCATCAAGAATTGACAATTTCTTTTTATCCTTAATTGGGCGACCAATAGGAGACATTTTTTCAAGATTTACACCTATTTAATCAATAAAAACAATAGAATAAGTAAATACATAAATTAAACAACAATAACATATTTGTTTGTGAAATAAATAAAAACAACTTCATATTAAAACAAAACAATTATAACTTTTTTAATATAATAGATCATTTATTAGATAATCTTATATATATGAATAGAACTTCTGATATATTTTTTTTTCAAAATTTATGATTACAAAGATTTTATGTTTTTCCAAGTATGTTGTTGTTTTGCATTTTCCTCACATGAAGAAAACAATAAAGAAGACTTAAGCTATTAAGCTAGTACAATGTTTTCTTATCCGTAATAACTTGAGGAAGAGTTCTAGCCCAATTTTGTTTTCAATTAAAAGAAGATATAAGCTCTTCTATGTTTTAGAAGCCTAACACGCATGTTTGTTTTCTCAAAGGGATCTTTTCATTTTTGAAAATGTTAAGAAAACACAACATTTCAAAAAAGAAAATTCAAAGCTAATAATTCCATCCTCTGAGTTATTACTTTGTTATGTATGCAATATACACATCAAAGACGTAATGGTAAGATAAGATTTCGAATGCAAATAAATTTGTTTCCCTCTCACTATTTTTTTTTTTAATATTTCATACATCTTGAAGGGTAACTCACATAAAAAACTATACACTCCTACCTGAAACTTCCATAGATGTTGTTATATACAACACACTTCTATTATAATAAAAGAAAACTGCAGGTCTTTCGATATTTATATATATCTAAACATGAATTGAACCAATAGTGCACACAAACCATTTTATTGCAAGAAATTAAATTGATTAGGTTGTGTTTATGACAAGCAACTAAAATATGCAAACAATTAAAACAAATTATAGACCAGAACTGGGCTTGTGAAGATGGGCTTGATTCTTGGAAATACCTATAGGTCACTTACAAGAATGTCTTGAATGACAAGCTGGATGTTAACATCAAAACAAAGTTTAGATTAGAACTATAAAAACCCCTAGTTGATTTCCTATGTAAATAAAAAATAAGACCAAGATCATGGGACACACATTCAAAGCTAAATGTTGGGAAGAACATAGTGATTGGCATCATTGGTGATTAATTAATGGCTATGGAAATTGGCAAATACATTGCCAAAGGAAAAGTGACATTAATTGGCATTTATTTATGAAAAGAAAGGAAAATAGGAGAAAAGGGAGATGAAAGGTTTGATATTTTCATGAGAGGGGAAATTGAAGGAAAAATGAAGAAAATAAAGGCCTCAATGACAAAAAGGCTTTTGAGGATCAATTCACAACCTTTTTTCAGTTCAATTTTGGAGCTGTATTTTATTCGCTCATTCTCTCAAACTCTTGAATACTTAAAGAATTCTTGGAGCATGCTTGGAGCACTCTAGTTTTCACTTGGGTTGGAGAAAAAAGGCCAAGGAAAGAAGGAAAGCACAAGGGAACAGGTGGATTAACAACTGCAACTCGATTGCTTTGCAGGTAACAAGTTGCATGTGTGATTTCCTTGTTGATTTATAGATGCATGGTATATGCATGTGAGTTTTTAGTTATGTGTTTTCATTGGCATGGATATTTGTCTAGATTAATAGTGGTTTTAGCCTTTCCTTTACATTTCTTGGATAACAATGGTGTTGTGGGTTTTTCCACTTTTTTTCTTTTTTTCTTTTTCTTTTTTCTGATTGGTGCTCCTAATTCCTTATATCTGTGGGTTGGAACAAATGCTCTGGAAGCCTTGCAACAACTTGGGTTTAGTTACTAGTAATGCTTTGGATCCCCAGAAGGCTATGGGTTGAGTTATTAGTTCCCGAAGCTACTATGAGAGGGAATTAAACCTTCTTGGTGATTCTTAGAGTAGTTTCAACCTCCTATGATCATACATTCATTCACGACATGTAGCTTACTTGTTCACCATATCTTTGATGTAATGACTAACATGGTTAGGCCTGGTTAGGTCAGGTTCTTGTTCAAGTTTTGTATGTTTAGAATCATAGTTATTTCATTTATCATTATGAGAAGTCTCAGGCAGTGGTCTAGAGGTTGACCTGGAATTGTGGCTCAGATCTCAGGAGCACACCCTCTAAACTAGGCAAGTTGGGTCACAATTGCACTCAGATGGTCTTGCGCATGCAGTTGGAGGCTTTCAACTACACCTAGGCCTTGTCATGCATTTAGTTAAAAGCCTAGGTCATTGAAAAAGAGTCCCAACTCAGAGTTTGGTCACTTGGGGTGGTTCTTTGGCCGCTGAGTGTCCTGTAGATTTGAGGGATGTTGTGAGTTGTCAGTTTGCAGTATGTTGTAGGCTCCACTTCCTTAACTAGAGCTTGGAGGTCAATTCATGTCATAATAACACTTTTTTCTCATGTTTAACCTGACATGATGGTGAAATTGGGTAAATGTGGGAGGGGGTGGTTATAGGGTGGTATCAGAGCGAGGTTACAACACTCTACTTCGGGGTAGATGTGAATGTTATGTATGCATGCCTGATTGTTTATGTGTTTGTCATGCATGCATGTTGGTTATTTCTCATGATGGTAATTGTTGTAGATGTGTCATCATGTAGAGGTTGATGATGCTTGGTCTATTATGATCATTGATATATTGATGTTTTATATATATATATATATATATATATATATAGATATGTATATGTATATATGTTGCACTAATCCATATTAACTGTGCAAATGAAATAACCTCCCCTAAGCTTCATTGAGGTATGTTTGTTATGTTTATATTTGGTTTATATGACATGGCATGTTTGCAGGAAGTAAAGGATCAGAGATGACAAGAAAAATGGTGGACTACAATTCACATGCTTCTCCTTATAGATCATGTAACATCATGGTGATGAGTACTCCCTTGACATCACAGATACATTGAGAATTTTTAAAGCGGTGATCACAAGTTGTAAGGAAAATAATGACAGGATCATTCAATCAGAGGAAAAACTTTCCACAACATAGGAGAAGCAAGAAGAAGTTAATCCATTCATCCTTCAAAGTCTATCATATTTGCAGAGACAGGGACCACTTAGGACCAGTCATGGACAAGAGGAAACGACCAATGGGGCATATGGAAATAGGGCGTAATCACGATATAGGTTTGACAAGGATGTATAAATTATGGTGTAGAATTGCAAGTGCTCATGAAAGTTTAATCTAAATCACAGGACACAATCCTACTCTACTTATCTATGCAATTTAATTCACAATTTAGAATATCAATCACAAACATGGAATGAAAAATAAAACACATGCAAACAATATTTTTCAATACGAAAGAGACTGCTAAAAACCTTTTATGTTTGCTTGCATTAATCTAATGAATAGAGATGTATCACAATTGCTAGCTCAATTTGAGCTAAACCTGCAAGTGAATAACCTATCTCTCTTCTCACTAATAAGATCTAAACTAGACTTAGTCAAATTATTCCTCTGCTTGAGCCCCTATTGCCTCGTGAAAATCCTGAGGAATTAGGCCCCTATTATTTAGAAATTTCCCTCCAATTTATTACGCAGTTCCCATGGTTGATCATCTGCCTACATGCAACACCTGTACACTCAAGACTAGTCTACAACTGATGTTACACTACCTTAGAATCTCCACGACATTTGGGGAACTCGAATTCTTTGTGTGCACTAGCTATTTTGGGCTAATTGATAAGTTAAATGGATGATCATTGAGTTAGAATGTTATCCCACTGCACAACTGACCTTGCACTAGTTCGTCCAATAATTAGAATTAGTTTAATTGAAAGCAACTTGAAATAAGTGACCTTGATTGCTACAAATTAGCAATCACACATGCTTAATTGATCTCTAAGCCCTCTAGCTTGACTTTACTGAGCTAACTGAGTGACAAGAGCCATATCACACAATTTAACTAAATCGAAGTTTCTTGTTGATGTGGAAATTCAAATTTTCTTAATTTGACCAAGGTAAATCAAATTGAGACTTTCTTGTTGCATTTTTTAACACTCCCTCTCAGGATAAAGGGATTATAACCCACCTCTATCCTGCACTTGTGGAAATAGAACTTCCCTCTTAACAAATCCTTTGTCAAAATGTCAACATCTTGTTCCTCTAAAGGAATGTATTTTAGCAACATTATTTGCCTCTCCACACAATCCTATAAATGGTGATATTGGATATCTATATGCTTGGATTGATCATGAAATATTATATTCTCGGAGAGCTTGGTGCAATTATTATTATCGCAATGGATAAAATTTGGATCCATCGCTTGACCAAATAGTCTCACGGGTATCTTTCTCATCCAAATTGCCTCACATGATACTTGACTTGCAACTATTTATTCTACTTCTACAGAGCTGAGCGCCACAGATATTTGCTTCCTGTTGTACCAAGAAACCATTACAGACCTAATGTTGAAAATTCCACCTAATTTACTCTTTCATTCAGATGGACTCCTTGCCCAATCTACATCTCTGAAGCCACATGATTTCACTCCCTTTGTCTGTCTGTACCATAATCCAAACTGGGTAATGCCTCTGAGGTACCATAAAACATGATTAGGTACCCTCCAAAATAATTTGGTTGGACTAACCATAGCTTGGATAACTTAGTTGATTGCACAACACATATCTAGTCGTGAGTTCACAAGATACATCTGTGAACCCACTAGTTGTCAATAAATGGCAGCATCCACTTCTTCACTTGAAATGGAATCCTCCTTCCTCTAGCTGGTCACTAGAGGTGTCTCCATGGGTTTACAATGCTCCATGCAGAATCTTTGTAGTATCTCATTTGCATACTTTCCTTGAGACACAAATAGTTCCCAATCACCTTTCCATACTTCCAACCAAAGGAATTAGTGCATGATAACCATGTCCTTCATTTCAAATTCCTTTGGAAGGTCCTCCTTGCAAGATCTAATTAGCTTCTCATCATAAGTCAAAATAAAATCATCAACATATTAGAAAATAATAAGCAATTTACCTTCTACCAAAATATGATAGAGGTTGGCATCCACTTCGCTTTTGGTGAAGCCCAAACCAGTGAGATATTTGTTGATATTGGTGTACCAAGCACGAGGTGCTTGTTTAAGACCATACAATGCTCACTATAGTATTCACACATGAGACTCCCCATAAAATATCTCAAAACCTTCAGGTTTCTCGATGTACACCTCCTCCTCAATAACCCCATTGAGAAATGTTGTTTTTACATCCATGTGGTGGATATTCCACTCCATCTGCGTATCAAGTGCAAGAATTGATCTAATGGATGAATACCTTGCTACAAGAGAAAAGGTTTCCTCATAGTCAATTCCCTCAACTTGAGCGAATCCTTTGGCCACAAATATGGCCTTATAATTCTCTATTATTTTGTATGCTACATGCTTAACCTTGAAGAACCATCTAAAACCCACTACTGACTTATCTGCTAGTCTTGGCACCACTTCCCAAAAATTGTTCTTTATAATGGATTCGTACTCTTCCACCATTGCGTCAAGCCATACAAGTTTCTCAAATTATTCCTTGAAAGAGGATGCCTCAGTCTCTACAATCTCAGTCATTAGAGCCATGTAGATAGTGTATCTCTCAAGTGACCTCCTTTTCTTGCATAAATTTGAAGGACCTCCCACATTCTCCCTCACATCCTGCACAAGTCTATTAGCTTCCTTGGTTCTTTTCCTACATTCTCTAGATGGTTATGCTTGAGTGGATGTCTCCACTCTTTGCTCCTCAATTTGTGGCTACTCCACAACTTCTTGAGGCTCCTCCTATGGATCTAAAAGCTCCTCTTTCGGTGGGATCTAAAGCTCCCTCTCAAGAGAGTACCACATTGATTTCTCATCAAAATTTACATCCCTTCATACAATTGTAATTCCGAGGGAAGTTAAGTACACATGGTAGTTGTGATGAGTTTCAGTGTAAGCCACAAAAACTCCTAAGTCAGATGTTGAATCAAGCTTCTTCCTTGATTCTTTGGAGACATGGCAGTAAATAGAGGCTCCAAAAATCCTGAAGTGAGACACATCTGAATTTCTCCCTGAGAAAGCCTCCTCCAATGTAATCATACAGAGAATCCGATGAGGAATCTCATTTTGCAAGTAGAATTTTGTGTTGCATACCCCTTCCCACAAATGCAGTGGTAGGCCTTGGTCATGTAGAATAGCTCTTTTTTCTTCCACATGATTTAGTTCTTCCTCTCATCTACCCCATTCTGCTATGGGTTGTGGGGTGTTTTCATCTCTCTTCGAATTCCTTCTTTCGCACAAAAATTCTTGAATTAATTTGAAACATACTTACCTCCATTATCACTCCCGGGAGCCTTCAAATTCTTGCCAGTATCTTTCTCAACCAATACCTTTAATTCTACAAATTTGGAGAATGTCTCATCCTTCTTTCACATGAAGAAGATTCAACACTTCCTTGAGAAATAATCAATAAAAATGACAAAATATTTATGTATGGCAGTGGAGGTTATCGGGAAAGGTCCATAGACATTAGAGTGGATCCTTTCCAAGACTGCATGTTCTTTGTTATCCCGATCATGGAATATGGATTTTGCATACTTCCCCCAGGTACATAATTTTCAGACATTTTGTTGCTCAAGTGCTCCTTTAAGGAGGCCAGTGGTTATTTGTTGCATAATCTTTAAGGTGCCATGATGTAAATGTCCAAGTCTTCTATACCAAAGTTCATCGACATCGCGACTCTGCACTTTCTCTGCATTACTGCTTAATGCACAAAAATCTTCTACATCTAGCTTATACAAGTTCTTCACATAAGCCACAATCTTCTTCACCTCTCCAGTGGCTATGTGTCTTAGGAATGATTTCCTTTTGCTGAAGATCACATCATAACCACAATCTTCCACCAATGTAACAAAGATGATATTTTTCTTTAGGCATGGAATGAACATGACATCCTTGAGTCATAGAGGGGATCTCAACTCCCTCTGAAATGTGATTTTACCAATCCTGATCACGCTATACCTTCCTTTGTCCCTCAAATCAATGTGCATTTGGATATCTTTCTCCTCTAGGTTATTGAAAAACTCTCTACACCCTATCATGTAGAAAGATGCACCTGAGTCCAAGTACCACATGCTTCCCATCACTATGCTAGCCATGCATGTGATAAGGGTGAATTCAATCTCTAATCGTGAAGCCAAGGTTTCACCTTTTGTTCCTCCTAAGTTCTTCTTGCTAAACTTTGTCGAAAAACGCAACAAGAAATTCTTAGTTTGATTTTGCCTTGATTAAGTTGAGAAAATTAGAATTTCCACATTAGCATACAACTTGGATGATGTTAACTTGTGTGACATGGCTTGTGTCACTTAGTTTACTTAACAAATTCGAGTTGGAGGAGTTAGAGTTCAGTTAAGCATGTGTGATTTCTAATTAGTAGCAATCAAAGTCAGTTATGTAAGGTTGTTTTCAGTTAAACTAGTTCTAACTGTTGAAGGAACTTGTTAGCGCTTGGAATTCACCTAGGCTGAGATAGACAAATTCTCAAGGCTACATCAAACCATTTCACCTCGTAGCTAGCCCTACGAGGTATGAGAAGGCTCTCTCGGGTCAGATTTGATAGATCTTATAATATAATAAGCTGACCAATTAGGATCAAAGATATTAGGCTAGTAAATTGATAAGGGGGGTTGATTTAAAGATTTTTTGGGTTTTTGGTGGCAATTGGAGGGAGTGCAATTTAGGGTGCGGGGATTGAGCTCAGTTTTTGCAGGTGGGTCTTTGGGGCAAGGTAGGAGTCTATGCTGATGCCTTTAACTGAAAGAGATGATCAGGGAAGAAAGAAGAGAGGCTAAAGAGGGCAAACAATGAATTCAAATCCTCTCTAGACAGTGGAAAACATAAATTTTAAACAAAATTGAAAGCTGAGCATGGCATGCATGAATTCAAACTTTATCACTTCTTTTGTTTAAATAGCAGCAAGAGATCAAGAAATGGAACACATAAACACACTTACAATAACAGTAGGAGACACACCATCAACATAATAATCCACAAGAATCCACAATGAAGTCTGCAAAACCCTGGCCTTCCTTTTCCTCAAATTGCAGAAAATACAAGTCAAAAATACAATAGCCTTCTCCCTCTAGAGTCCAACCATGAAAATGAGAAGGAGAGAGCATAATATAGACCCTCTAGACCATCTAACTCCTTTCCCCACCTCTAGGGGTCGAGCTCAGCTTCCTAGGAGCAGTTTGAACTAATTCTAAACTAAGAACTAGAAAATAGGCAGCCAAACAACTTGCCTCTATTACTTAGCTAACTCATCCATGCATTAATTTTTCACTTTTTACATCATGGAAGCTTCTAGAAGGGTAAAGAAAGATAAAATCTACCAAAGTGCCATGAAAATATTACATTTATCCTTCATCTACAAGTAAAAATAGTCAACCATAGTCAAAACAGTGTTTTTTGACCAAAAATGTGAATTCTGGCAAATTTGGAAGTTCTGGTCGCGCCCCTGGAAGTTCTGGTCGCGCCCCTTCACAGCTGTTTTTGAGTGGGTTCCACTGGTCCAAATCAGGTGCAAGATGGCTCATTGGAAAGCTTGGCCTGTCTACTTTCCATCCCAAGTGGAATTTCTGAATTTGGTGTTGATTTGACCCCTCAAAAACCATTTCTCCCAAGGTCACTTTCTGCAACTCAAAAAGTGGGCAGAAAGTCATTTTTTTGATGTATTTTGAGCTTTTGGAGGCTCAAAACTCAAAACCAGGCTTCTCCCAAGCATTGGTAATTTTTATTTTTGCATGCCCTTTCCAAAAATGCCAAGTTTGCAAAATTCCGAGCAGCCCTTCAAACTGGTCTCACCCGGGGTGAGACCAGTTCTTGGGAAAAACCTGTAATTTTCACAAAAAATTCACAAATGACAAAATTTTCTCCAAATTTCTTGAAATTTGGGCTGGGAGACCCCAATCAAGTACCATGCTCAGTCAAAGAGGCTTTGACCAAAATTTGGAGTGGATCGGGCGTTTTCCTTCGTTTTTGTACTTTGGCCAACCATCCTTGGAACACCTTCGTTCTCGCCGGTATTTTTGACATTTTTCTCAAACCATGACACCTGTGTAAAAAGTGAAGGAGGTTTTTCTTCCTTGGCATGTTGTGGACAAAAACCTCTCTCAGTTTTGAAAAATTCATCTTTGATTGCTCAGAAACAGCTTTTGAGTGCAACTTGTCCCGATGTGTGAAACAAGGGATTTTGTCGAAATGAAGCGGAATGAAGGGGACAGAAGGCTTCTAAATTCTTGGGGAAATTTTTGGGAGTGGGGAGGGATGTTAGGAAGTAGGGGAAAGTGGAATCTCAGAGATTGAGTGAGGGGAAGGGGTCGAAAAGGACAAAACACAGGCCAAACCTAGAAAATTGCCAGGTTGTAGCTAGAAACTAGGGTTTGCGCAAAAATGAGGAATTTGGCGGATCTAAGGGATGGGGAGTGTTTGATAAGGTACTTTAAGGATAGGGGAAGGTGTATGAACATCAGGAAACAAGTTTTTCTTGTTTCCTGATGTTCATACACCTTCCCCTATCCTTAAAGTACCTTATCAAACACTCCCCATCCCTTAGATCCGCCAAATTCCTCATTTTTGCGCAAACCCTAGTTTCTAGCTACAACCTGGCAATTTTCTAGGTTTGGCCTGTGTTTTGTCCTTTTCGACCCCTTCTTGGTACTCAACAAGGAACACACATATTAAAAGATGTCAAAGAATTCATAATCTTTCAGATAAGGTGTTCAATCCTTTGGAATTGCCACTTCTCACAGCATTGAATCTCCGAGGGAATTCATTGAGCCAGAATTCAGAAGATATTCTGTTGGAGTTGTTGCGATGTTTTGTAAATTTACGATCATTGGAGATTGATATTCTGGGGCCCCTTGGAAGCAGTGCAGTAAGGATTGTGGAATCCCTTCCCGGTTTGTCAGACTTAAATGGTGTTAGTGTTTTTAAAATCCTGGAAGAAGAAAAGGATGTTGTTGATGCTAAGCTTCAACCTCGTCTTCCTGAATGGTGCATTGGAGAACCAGTTGCAGACCGTATTCTTCATGCAATGTGGTTATATTTGATGACGTACAGACTTGCTGATGAAGAAAAGCTGGATGAAACTCCTGTTTGGTACGGGATGGATGAGCTTGGTTCAGCATTGCGGCATAGTGATATACCAAATTTCAAAATTGCTCCATTTCTATTCATGCCAGATGGAAAATTAACCTCAGCAATAAGCTATTCTCTGTTGTGGCCAATCAATGATACACATAAGGGTGAAGAATGCTTACGTGACTATTTGCCTGGGATTGGGGAGGACAAGCAGCGCTCTGCACGCCTTACAGCCTGGTTTCATACACCAAAAGATTATTTTATTGAGAGATATGTGGCATTGAAGGTACAGAAGAGTGCACAGCATTACACAGAGGCAGACATGGATGAGATTGCAATACTAAAGCAAATAGCAGAAGGGGATGTAGATGACGAGAAGTGTGTGGTTAAATTGCTGGATCATTTCAAGCACACTGGACCGAATGGGCAGCACGTGTGTATGGTTTTTGAGTTCTTAGGAGACAATTTGTTGACTCTTATCAAGTATTATGACTACAGGGGCATGCCCCTGCACATGGTGAAGGAAATTTGCTTTTCTGTATTGGTAGGATTGGACTACTTGCATCGGCAGCTTTCTATTATTCACACGGATCTCAAACCTGAGAACATTCTTCTCTTGTCTACAATTGACCCTGCCAAAGATCCTAGGAAATCTGGTACTTCGCCCCTGCTTTTCCCTAACAAAAATAAGTCCATATTCCCTTTAAATTCTTCCATATTCTTGCCTTCAAAACCCTAGGAGAGGGAAATGAGCTTGCCTAGGTGCAACTGAAGCATGAACAAGATGTAAAATGACTCATTAGACACTGACATAATAATGACAACCCTATGAATGATGATAAAATCAGCTGAATGGTGACATGGACTGACATTTGGGCAAACCCTAGACCTAATGCCTAGCGACCAAATTTTGCTTGAAGACTCACTGAAATGACAAAATTTGACCTTGACACTTCAAAATCACTATGTAAGAGCACATTTGATCACTGGAGGAAGGCTGTAAAGACTGACACTAACAGAACTAGTGGAGGGTTAGTTAAGTAGTGGGACTTCAGTCAACCTCAGTGATCATCTAGTTAACTGATGAATAAACCCAAAATAGCTAGTGCATGTAGAGAATTTGATTTCCCCAGGCTTGGTGTAGATTCCAAGGCAATATAACATTACTTGTAGAGTAGTTTTGAGTGTACAAGTGTTGCATGTAGTCATGTTATCAACCTAAAGAATTGTGCAAACAATTTCGGAGAAATTCCTGAGTAATAGGGGCCTAAATTCTCAAGGAAAAACACAAAGAAATAGGAGCTCAAGTAGAGGCAAAAATTGACTAATTCTAGGTCAGAGCTTCTCAGTGAGTAGAGAGATAGGTTATTCACTTGTAGGTTATGCTCAATTGAGCAAAGAAATTGTAATACATCTCTATTCATCAGATTAATGCAAGCATACATTGGAGTTTTTAGTAGATTTATTTCCACAGAAAAAATACCATTCGCATGTCTGTGATTTATTATTGCATGTCTAAATTTTTCACTCTAAATTGTGAATTAATGTCTACAGAGCAGTAGAGTGGGTTTGTGTCTTGTGATTTTGATTAAAACTTCATGAGGATTTGCAAATCTACATCATAATTTCTACATGGTGTCAGAGTAGGATTCACTTTAGAGAATAATTTTTGAAGTTGTTTCTTCGGAGGTTCAAATTTTGAGTTCAATGCAACATGATCTCTTCAGAGCTGAGAATATGGCCTTCAATGGACTAAGGCTAGAGTATGCCTTGGAAGGCACCTCTAATTTTGTTGCATGGAAGGATCACATGGAGGTGGTATTAGATGACAATGGATTGCTAGAATACATCAAGATATATGTTGAAAAACCACTAGAATCTGATGCCAAGAACCTTGCTCAGTTGAAGAAAGATGTAGCCAAGAAAAGGAGAATAAAATTGGAGGGAGTACGAGATCACATTATCTCAAATATCCACGAAAAATAACCCTTTTTCACAATGTGGAATGAACTAACAAAATTGTTTGAGATTAATAGTGACCATAGGAAGCTGGCACTCAAGTGTAAACTTTGAAGTATCAAGATGTAGAAGAATGACACTATTTTGCAGTATCTAAGCAAGTTCACACAATGTCATGATGAACTTGTAGGGGTTGGTGTAAATGTTCCTGAATAATACTTAGTAAGCCTAGCCCTTTTGGGCCTTCCTAAGAGATGGCATAGCTATCAAGATTCGGTGAATGGGAGGGAGAAACTACCAAATTGGGAGCGCTTATGGTCAGATTTGGTATAGGCGTAAATAAGGTGAAATACCAGAGATGGAACTTCATCCAAGGGCGAGGATGAAGAAAAAATTAAATTAGTTGGAAAGGAAAAGAAGGGAAAAGGGAATAAATCTCAATCCAAACCAAAATCTAGCCAAGGGGGCAAGAAGAAAGATTTGTCTAAAATCAAATGCTTCCATTGTTATGAACTCGGGCACTATGCCACGAAGTGTCCACACAAAATGGCAAGCAAGAAGAATTAAGGGGAGGCTGCAGTTGAAGCCTTGGCTTCACAATTATAGCTTGAATTTACCCTCATTGCATGCATGTCCAACACAACGATGGGGAGTGTATCATACTTGGACTCAAGTGCATTGTTCCACATGATAGGGTGTCAAGAATTTTTCAGTGACATGGAAGGAAAATATTTCAATAGAGGAAATTTAAGCCTAAAAGTGGCCTCCTAAGGAAAATAATAAAATAATAGTTAAAATAATAAAACAAGACTTATGAATTTTGGAGGGATTTTTTTATTTTTTTTTGGCTTATCTCCTTATAGGTTTACTCAAATTTCAAGTGTCGACACTCATTGGATGCGAAATCAAATTTCACATCAAACGAGTACCCATCATGCTTACTTTTGAGGAGACACACATTGATAAAAAATGAAGATACATGAAGAAAGCGTGTTGAACACACTTTTTTAATGTATCTTCAATTTTTATCAATGCAGGTCTTCTCAAAAGTTTGCACAATGGGTACTCATTGGATGCGAAATTAAATTTTGCATCCAACGAGTTTCTAAACTTGAAATTTGAGAAAACCTATAAGGAGATAAGTAAAAAATACAATTAAAAAAGTAGTTTTTCTTCTTTTCCCTGCAAAATATTTACATGTACCTCTTTTTAAATTTAAAGGATTTTGATTGGTTTACATATTATGACATGGA
The DNA here is from genome assembly GCA_031772625.1 of Pinus tabuliformis. NCBI lineage: Eukaryota > Viridiplantae > Streptophyta > Pinopsida > Pinales > Pinaceae > Pinus > Pinus tabuliformis. The sequence goes on along the minus strand of CM062818.1, from coordinate 439,300,944 downwards.
AGATGCACATCAAGATGGGGATGACGTAAGGTATAGCGCAACCGTTGTTGGTACAATAACCTTTCAGAGGGAGTTGGGCTCCCCCCTCAGGCTCAAGGATGTCATGTTTGTTTCGGTCCTGAAGAAAAATATCATCTCTATTTCAGTTTTGGAAGACCGTGGTTGTGATGTGATCCTCAGCAAAGGAAAGGCACTCCTCAAACACAAAGCCATGAAATAGGTGAAACATATCGAGGTTCGTGTGAAGAACTTGTAGAAGCTAGATGTGGAAGACTATGTTGCATTAAGCACTAAGGCGGAAAAGGTGGAGAGCGGCGATGTCGGTGAACTTTGACACAAAAGATTTGGCCATTTGCATCATGGCGCCTTGAATATTATGTAGTAAATAACCACAAGCCTTCCCAAAGGAGCACTTGAGTAGCATGATGTATACAAAGGATGTACTTTGAGGAAGTACACAAAATCCACATTTTGTGATCGAGACAACAAAGCACATGGAGTTCTAGAAAGGATCTACTCTAATGTTTATGGACCTTTCTCGACAACCTCCACTACCAGACACACATATTCTTTTTATTTTTATTGATGATTTATCACGGAAGTGTTGGATTTTATTCATGCAGAAGAAATATGAGACATTCTCCAAGTGTGTATAATTCAAGGCACTAGTTGAGAAAGAAACTGACAAGAAGGTGAAGGATCTCAGAAGCGATAATGGAGTTGAGTACATGTTGAATGAATTTAAAAATTTATGTGAAAAAGAAGGTATTCGATGAGAGTTGACAAAACCCCACAACCCACAGTAGAATGGGGTGGCTGAGAGAAAGAACCGTAGAATTGTGGGAGCAACGAGGGTGATGTTTCATGACTAAGGCCTACCTTTATATTTGTGGGATGAGGCATGCAACATGACAATTTTTTTGCAAAACTAGAGTCCTCATTAGATTATGGGCATGATTACATCAGAGGAGGATTTCTCTAGGAGAAAGTTGGATGTGTCGCACTTTAGGATTTTTGGAGCCTCTGTTTACTATCATGTCTCCAAAGAATCAAGGAAGAAGCTAGATCGACAACATAATTGGGGGTATTTTTGGGTTACGCAGAAACTCCCCATAACTACCATGTGTACTTTCCATACCTGATAATGATAGTTGTGTGGAGGGATGTAAAATTTGATGAGGAGAAAGCGATGTGGTGCTCCCTTAAGAGGGATTTCATCTCAAACCAGAAAAGGAGATTTTATCTCCAAAGGATGAGCCTCAAGAAGTGTTGGGGCAGCCACAAATTGAGGAGAAAAGAGTGGAGACCACCACTAAAGTAGAACCATCCAGAGAAGGCAGGAAAATAACCAGGGAAGCTGCAAGACTTGTGTAGGATGCGAGGGAGAATGTGGGCGCTCCTTCAAATCAAAGCAGGTAGAGAAGGTCAACTAATCGGTACACTAGCTACATGGTCATAATGACAGAGATTGTAGAGATTGAGCCATCCTCTTGTTTAGTCAATTTAGTGTCATGAATTGCTTGCATGAATTATCAACCGAAATTTGTACACTGATGAAGTGTGATGCACTATATGTGCTTAGTTAACTTTCTCTTACTTCATTGTTTTGTATTTTATGTTTGTTTTGGGGGGTTCTGTTCTTTGATGTCTAAGAATATATAGTCTATGAGAAATTTACAGGGATCTAATGAGTTTTCAAAGAAAGGATAGGTTCCTAAGTTAGTCTAAACTCCTAAAATGGACTAAGAATAATTTTTAACCAGTTAGGACCTAATTAGAGAAACGAAGCATCTAGCTTATCTATCATTTAGCCTTAATCTACCATTTAGTCCTAATATACCAATTAGTACTAATCTACCAATTAGTTCTAATCCATGGATCTAATTCTTAAAACCAAAAGTAATACTGATGCAAAGGGTAATTCAATAATTGCATTCATTAGCCATTCAACCATTCAATTTTGGAACATGATAGAATCAATCTCCTTGAAATGATCTTTTGGAATGTCAAGTGATGCAACTAAGTAATGACCTAAAAACATAAAAGAAAAGATGATAGTTTGTAAAACTAACAATATGTTGAGTAAACTCAATCACTGCATGCATTAGATATTCAACCAATTAAGTTAGAATTGTCATCATTTCGAAATGGTTTTGAGAACATCTATTAATACAGCTAATTGACAGTTCTATGCTAAAATGAGTAATACAAAACAGTAAGAAGCTAGAAAAACCATTTATTCTCATGTCTTCATTGTTCATTCAATCATTTCTCATATAATATCTCAGAAGAATAAGACTTGCACAATTGTGATTTTTACCCTCACACTTTTGATTACAAACTGAAATGAAACAAAGCTAAAGAAAATGGACATGTAGAAAAAATAGAGTAATAGAAATTAAAATGAAAACAATAAGTGAAAAACCTCCTTTAATGCATGGGCCCTCTGCAACTGATGTGGCTGGATAACAGTTAACTAAATATGCACTTTTAAACCACCATTGACAAAACAGAGTTTGTATTATCAACAAAAAATGAAGTCTGAATAGAGTCTTGTAACAAAAAGCTTGTAATCCTTCCTTAACTTCTAACTACTTCTCGGTCTCATTTAACTGATATTTATAGAAAAACAACATAACTATTTAAGAGAAAATCTTGTTACAGGTGGCCTAATCCGAATCTATCATGACTATTTATAGAAAGACATGCTACAAATGGCTTAGTTTGAATTGTAATGAGATTGTTAGACTTCTGAACAGCTACAGGTGGCCTGATATGCATTAATTCTTCAACCCTTGATCAGCTACAAGTGGCTTACTCTGAATTAACTCTTCAACAGAACCGTTAGAATCCTGATCAACTATGAAATATCAAGAGTCATACTGCTACTAGATAACGTGTTTGACTCCATCTTTAACCAAGACTTTAGGCATTATTTTTTGTTGATCTGGATCAAGTGAGTAGGATAGAATCCATGTAGAGATGATTCTAGAGATGCCCATGTGGCCTGGTTCTTCATTTGACACCTGTAGCCTGCCAAACCATGAAAATAGCTACGGAACCCACAGTTAGCTGCAGAATAGGCTATGTTCTATAGTTAATTTGCAAAAATCTATTAAAATAGAAAGAAAATGAAAATATAATATGGTGATCATTTTAATGATTTCCTAAGACAAAATATAGCATTTATCATTGATTGGATCTGTAGTTTTGTGAGAAATTGAGAGAAAAAGGTGAGAACAAATGTCAAGGGGAAGATAATTCTAAGGTCCAACACCTCTTTTGAGGAAGTAGTAGAGAAGCTTGTATGGGTTGATGCAATGGTGGAGAAATATGAATCCCTTGTAAAGAATAGTGTTTGGGAAGTGGTACCAAGACCAAGAGATAAATAAGTTGTAGATTCGAGATGGATCTTCAAGGTATGGCAGGCATCAGACGAAAGCATAGAGAATTATAAGGCCATATTTGTTTCCAAGGGGTACTCTGAAGTTGAAGGAATTGACTATGAGGAGACATATTCTCTTGTAGCAAGGTACTCATCCATTAGATCAATTATTTCTCTAGGTGCGTAGATGGGGTGGAATATCCATCAGATGGATGTAAAAACAACATTCCTAAATGGATGTATTGAGGAGGAGGTGTACATAGATCAACCAAAAGGCTTTGATAATTTTGAACGAGTGCCTCATGTGCTCAGACTCAAGTGATAATTGTACGGTTTCAAATAAGCACCCCATGCTTGGTACACCAATATCGATAGCTATCTCATCGGTTTGGGCTTCACCAAAAGTGAAGCGGATGCAAACCTCTATCATATATTTATAGAAGGTAAATTGTTGATTATTGTATTATATGTTAATGACTTGATTTTAACTGGTGATTAAAAACTGATTATATCTTGCAAGGAGGAACTTGAAAGACAATTTGAAATGAAGGACATGGATCTCATGCACTACTTCCTCGGATTGGAAGTATGGCAAGGTGATGGGGAATTGTTTGCCTCTGAATGCAAGTATGCAAATGAGATACTACATAGATTCCACAAGGACAGTTGGAAACCCATGGAGACACGTCTAGCGACCAACTGGAGGAAGGAAAATGCCACTTTAGTTGAAGAAGGGGATGCTACCATTTATAGGCAGCTAGTGGGTTCACTGATGTACCTTGTGAAGACATGACTTGATATGTGTTATGCAATCAACCAACTAAACCAAGTTACAATTAGGCCAAGAAAATTATTTTGGAAGGAAGATAAACATGTTTTATGGTACCTCAGAGGCACTACCTAGTATGGACTATGTTATAGATGGATAGGGGGAGTGACTTTGTGTTGGGTCTGTAGCAGTTTCCTCGTACAACATGAAGCAAAGATCTATGGCGCTTAGATCAACAGAAGCAGAATACATGGTTGCAAGTCAAGCAACATGTGAGGCCATCTAGATGAGAAAGATACTTGTTGGATTGTTTGGTCAAATGATGGATCTAATTGTGATCTACTGTGATAATAAGAGTTGCGTTAAGCTCTCTGTCTTGTTTTTCACAATCGATCCAAGCATATATATATCCAGTATCACCATTTGTAGGACTGTGCCCATAGGAAAATAATATTGTTACAATACATTTTGACAGAGGAACAAGATGCTGAGATTTTGGCAAATTCCATATCAAGAGGAAAGTTTGAGTTCCATAGGTAACAGATAGGGGTGGGTAATAATCCCTTTCTTGCTGAGAGGGAGTGTTGAAAATTGCAGCAATAAATTCTTAATTTAATTTTTCCTTGATTAAATTGAGAAAATTCAAATTTGCACATTAGCATACAACTTTGATGATGTTAACTTATGTGACATGGCTTATGTCACCCAGTTTACTCAGTAAATTTGAGTTGGAGGAGTTAGAGTTCAGTTAAGCATGTGTGATTGCTAATTTGTAGCAATCAAAGTCAGTTATCTGAGGTTGTTTTTAGTTAAACTAGTTCTAATTGTTGAAGGAACTAGTGGAGGATCGGTTAAGCAGTGGGAATTCAATAAAACTCAGTGATCATCTAGTTAACTGATCAATCAGCCCAAAATAGCTAGTGCATGTTGATAATTCGAGTTCCCCAGGCTTGGTGGAGATTTGAAGGCTGTGTAACACCATTTGTAGACAAGTCTTGAGTGTACAGGTGTTGGATGCGATCATATGATAATCCTAAGGAATTGCGCAATCCATTTTGGAGAAATTCCCAAATAATAGGGGCCTAATTTCTCAAGGAACAACACAAGGAAATAGGAACTCAAGCAGAGGAAAAAAGTAACTATGTATAGGTCATAGCTTATTAATGAGAAGAGAGGTAGTTTATTCACTTGCAGGTTGTGCTTAGTTGAGAAAAAAAATTGTAATACATCTCTATTCATTATATTAATGCAAGCAAGCATTGGGAATTTTAGCAGATTTCTTTCCCCAAGAAAAATATTATTTGCATGTGTGTGATTTCTTATTACATGTCTAAAAGTTTTGTTCTAAATTGTGAATTAATGTCCATAAAGTAGTAGATTAGGTTTGTATCTTGTGTTTTTGATTAAAACTTCATGAGAAATTGCAAATCTATATCATAATTGTCTACAATCTTTTTGTGTGGACACTTTTTGGCATAGTTCCTGAATTCATGACAATTGAAGCATTTTATTTTCGAAAATTCTTTCTTCTTACCCACTCAGCTAAATTCTGGTTTGGTTTGATATTTCTTCCCTTTGCCCTTATTTACCTTTCCAACCAATGGAAAATTTTCTTCATCCTCTCCCTTAGATGAAGTCCCATCTCTAGTATTCCGTCTGATCTCCTATTGTACCAAATAAGACCATAAGCATTACCAATTTAGAAATTTCTCCCTCCCATTCACCGAGGCTTGGTAATTATGCCATCTTTTTGGAAGGCCTAGAATAGCTACGCTTACCAAGTTATCTTCTGCAACATTTACACCAACCCCTCCAACCTCATCACGAACTTGTGTAAATATGCCTAGAGATTCCAGAATAGTGTCATTCTTTTGCATCGTAATATTTTGAAGTTTATTCTTGAGCAACAATTTCTTGTGGTCACTACTATTCTTGAATAGCTCTGTCAGTGCCTTCCATATTGCGAAAGGAGTTTCTTTCCCATGGAGATTTGAGACAATGTGATCCTGTAATCCCTCCAAGATTATTCTCCCCACCTTGGCTACATATTTCTTCCATGCCATAATCCTAGTTTTGGAATGTCTAAATTGACATATTCCAACAACCTGTCATCATCCAATACCTCCTCCATGTGATCCTTCCATGCCATGAAATTAGAGATGCCTTCGAAGGCATACTGTAGTCTCAACCCGTTAATTTTGGGCATCAGCGAATCCTGGTTTTGAAATTTCTAAATTGACATATTCTAACAACCCGTCATCATCCAACACCTCCTCCACGTGATCCTTCCATGCCATGAAATTAGAGATGCCTTCCAAGGCATACTCTAGTCTCAACCCATTAATTTTGGGCATCAGCTAATCTTGGTTTTCGAATGTCTAAATTGACATATTCTAACAACCCGTCATCATCCAACTCCTCCTCCACGTGATCCTTCCATGCCATGAAATTAGAGATGCCTTCCAAGGCATACTCTAGTCTCAACCCGTTGAATGTCATCTTCCTAACTCTGAAGAGATCCTGCTACACTGAATTGCAAATTCAAACCTCCTAAGAAACAACTTCAAAATTCTTGTTCGAATGTGAATCCTACTCTAATACCATGTAGAAATTATGGTGTATAATTGTAACTGCTCATGAAATTTTAATCTAAATCACAAGGCACAATCCTACTATACTGCTCTACGAATTTCAATTCACAATTTAGAACATTAATCACAAACATGCAAAGAGAAATAACACACATGCACAATAGTATTTTTCCAGGGGAAAGAAACTGCTAAAACCCCCTTATTCCTACTTGCATTAATCTCATGAATAGAGATGTATTACAATTTCTAACTTAATCTAAGCTCAACTTGCAAGTAAATAACCTATATCTTTGCTCACTAAGAAGCTCTAACCCATACTTAGTCAATTTATGCATTTTCTTGAGTCCCTATTTACTTGTGAAAATCTTGAGGAATTAGGTCCATATTATTAAGGAAGTTTCCTCCAATTGATTACATAATTCCCAAGGTTGATCATCTGATTGCATGCAACACCTGTACACTCAAGACTAGTCTACAACTAATGTTACACTGCCTTGGAATCTCCACCACAGTTGGGGAACTCGAATTCTCTACATGCACTAGCTATTTTGGGTTGATTGATTAGTTAAATGGATGATCACTAAGTTATACTGTTGTCCCACTGCACAACTGACCTTCCACTAGTTCCTCCAACAATTAGAACTAGTTTAATTGAAAACAACCTAAAATAATTAACCTTGATTGCAACAAATTAGCAATCACACATGCTTAACTGAACGCCAACCCCTCTAACTCGAATTTACTAAGCTATATGAGTGAAAAGATACATGTCACACAAGTTAACTACATCCAAGTTGTTTGTTGATGTGGAAATTCAAATTTACACAATTTGACCAAGGCAAAATCAAATTGAAACTTTCTTGCTACAGTTTTCAACAAGGGATGACACTGTCAGAGATGGTAGGTTCTTGGATACACCTGAAAAAAGGGGTAGTGACCATGGGTTCTATTCAAGTTCTAGTTCAGAGAGACATCATCGTCATCACTGCCACCATCTGTATAGGAGGAGTGAGAAGAAATACTTGCCAAAGGAGTTCAAGAAAGAAAAGCCTACTACATTTGGTGGAGAAATGAAGAAATCATAAGATGCAAAAGCTTATTTACTTGGGATGAATAAGTTTTTCAGATTGCATGAATATTCAAAAAATATGAAAGCCATGATAACTACTTTCATTCTTAAAGGAAAAGTAGACACTTGGTGGGAAGATGTGAAGAATGTCAGAGGCATTGGAGAAGAGTGCTTAGCTTGGAGTGAATTCGAGATACTTTTCAGGAAGAAGTATCTATATGAAAGATATTATGATGACAGGGAAAGGGAGTTCTATGAGGTTAATATGGGATCTATGACCAATGAGGAGTATACTAGCAGAACCCTGAAGTTGTTGAGATATGTGCCTTATCTTAAGGAGGTGAAAGCAAAGATCCAGATATTTATCAGTGGGTTACCGATATCACTCAAAGACATGATTGAGTTTGATGAGCCTAGAATGTTGGATGAAGCCATCAGAAATTTGAAGCACTTTTATGAGCAATCAAAGTGCAAGAATGTCTATGTAAGATTGGAAATTTAATGAGAATAATAAAGGAAAGTGGTCTAAGAAGAGAGGAAAACCTCACGACACAAATGCCAAGGAGAATGTAGTGTTGCACAAGGATTTTAATGCAACTGATAGAGGACATGGATTTTATTCTGAGGATAAGAATAAGGGTGATGGAAGGAATCCTTTACAGTGTTGAACTTGTGGCAAAGATCATTGAAGGAGAGATTTTCCACAACATTAGGGTGGAAAACCGCATATTTATAGTGCTTAGGAGACACATACAATTGGGGATGTTGGACAAAGTATCCCTTGAATTTATGCAAAATTGGATGATAGGAAGGCTGATCATCAGGCATCTCTTATAGAGATGGAAGGTAAGATTTGTGATCAAGTTGTTTCTATTTTGATTGACCCTAGATCTAACTATAGTTATATTAATCCTGACCTAGTGGATAAGTGTTGTTTGAATAAAGAAGTGCATGCAGAATCTTGGTTGGTGCAGTTGGCTACATGTACTAAGAAAAGAGTTCATCATTGGGTAAGATCTTGTGCATTTGAGTAGAATGTTATGTCTACATCAAAAAATCTAAATGTGCTTCCATTGGGATCATACAATATGTTGTTAGGCATTGATTAATTATACATTCACAGAACTAAGGTAGATTGCTATGATAAGGCTATTGAGTGCTTGGATGATAACATAGAGAAGAGAATCTTTTAGAGTAAGAAGAATCCTACATCAATGATAATGGTTACAACTATGTAGGCAAAGCATAGTAGCAGGAAAGGATGTATACTGTTTTCAGTTCATATTTTTTGTGACAAAGGGAAGGATGTCGAGGATGCTAAAGTCTTGAAGATATATTTGGTTTTGCAGCAGTTTCAAGATGTATTTTCAGCTAAGATCTCAGAGTTACCACCTCATAGGGAATTGTAATTTTCTATTCAGATGATGTTGAAAGCAACACCAACATCAAAGTAACCTTATAGGATAAGCACTCCAAAGTTAGTGGAATTTAAGTTGCAGCTTAAGGACATGCTTAACAAGGGATAAATTAGGCCAAGTGTATCACCTTGGGGTGCACCACTATTGTTTGTGAAGAAGAAGGATGGTACTCTCAGGTTGTGTATTGATTAAAGGTAGTTGAACAAGGTGATGATTAAGAAAAGGTACCCTTTTCCATTAATTGATGACTTGTTTGATCAGTTGAAGGGAGAAACAACGTTCTCAAAGATTGATTTGAGATGAGGGTATCATTAGGCATGCATCAAAGAAGAGGACATATACAAAACTGCATTCCATACCAGGTATGGGCATTATGAGTTTGTAGTAGTTCCTTTTGGTCTTACTAATGTTCTAGTGACTTTCAAGTGTGTGATGAATAGGGTGTTGTGTCCTTATATGGAAAAGTTTGTGATAGTATTCATTGATGACATATTGATATATTCTAAGAATGAGGAAGAGCATACATAACACCTAATAGAAGTGTTAATATTGTTGAGATAACATAATTTGTATTCCAAGCTTAGTAAGTGCAACTTATTTCAGACAAAAGCTCATTACTTGGGGAATGTGGTTTCCAAGGAAGGTATAGCAGTGGACACAAAAAAGATGAGATATATCATGGAGTGGGAAACTCCTAGAAATGTGGATGAGGTCAGATCATTTATGGGACTAGCATGTTATTAAAGGCAGTTCATCAGGAACTTCTTGAGATGTATTTCCTATCGTGTTACATATTTGCAGTGAAAAGTAAAGAAGTTTGAATGGACTGAATAGTGTGCAACTAGTTTTGCGCAGTTGAAGTAGTTTCTTACAAAATGCTTCTATCTTGAAGATTGCAGATCTAGATAAATATTATGAGGTGTGTACAGATGCTTGCAAGAGAGGAATTGGTGGATTTTTGATGCAGGAATGATAGGTGGTATGTATGAGTCAAGGAAATTGAATGAGAATGAGCATAATTTTGTGACTCAAAACCTTGACTTGGAAGATATCATTCATGAATTGAAGATGTTGAGACACTATCCTCTTGGCAGGAGGTTTATTCTGATGAGTGATCATAGTGGACTAAGGTACTTGTTTGACCAACCTAATCTAAATTCCAGGAAAGCTAGGTGGTTTCCAATTCTTAATGAGTTTAACTTCAATATCATGTACATTAAGGTTAAAGAGAACATGGTTCCAAATGCTCTTAGTAGAAGAGTACACGTAAATCACATTACATCAGTGAGATCTCATGTGACAGAATTGATGGAGTGTATATTGCAGGAAGGACAATGGGATTAAAGGTACCAACAACTTAAGAACAGGTCATAGAAGTAGGGTACAGGTGATCGAGATGTGGATTATCATCTCATGACAAATGGTTTGGTTAGATTTAGGGACAAGATCTATGTGTCGGACAATAATGAGCTCAAGAAGCTTATCTTGAGGGAATTTGATGTCAAGACATATTCAGGTCACACGGGATATCACAAGACATTGACAATAGTTAAGAAGTTCTATCACTATCCGAACATGAAGAAAGAGGTTTTTGAGTATGTTAAGAAATGCTTGGATTGATAGTAGGTAAAAATAGAGTGTAAGCATCCCAGTGGTTTATTGCAGCCGATTCCGATTCCATGGTGGAAATGGGAGGTCATTTCCATGGAATTCATTATAGGATTTCCAAGGACATCCAGAAAACATGATTCCATCACAGTTGTGGTTGACAGTTAATCAAGGTGGCTCATTTCATTCCAGTGAAGTCTACTAATTCACCTAGTGAGGTAGCTTAGGTCTTCATTAGGGATATAATGAGTTTGCATGGTATTACTAAGAAGATTGTGTTAGACAAAGAGGCCAAGTTCACTTCCAGGTTTTGGAAAGAGTTGTTTGTAGGTTTGGGTACAAAGTTGGCTTTCAATACAACTTATCATCTACAGACATATGGACTGACAAAGAGGATTAATAGGACTCTTGAGGACATGTTGAGGATGTATGCCATGCATCAACAACAATAGCATGAAGAATATATTCCATTGGTAGAGTTTGGGTACAATAATGGGTATCAGGAGTCCTTGAAGATGATTTTGTTTGAGGAACTTTATGGGTAGAGTTGTAATAGTCCTATTAGTAGGAGTAATCAAGTGAACATGGTATTGATTGGGATAGCCATGTTGACAGATATATAACAAGAAATGAAGGTTATAAAAAAGAATCTAAAGGAAATAGGATGGGCATAAGAGTTATGCAGATAAATACATGTTATTTAGAGAGTTTTAGGTTGGGTAGCATGTGTACTTGCGCATAAATCCCAAGAGGAGATCCTCGAGGATTGGATCATGTACCAAGTTTCCACCTCGGTATTGTGGGCCTTTTGAGATCCTTGAGAGGATTAGACTAGTGGCCTATCGACTTCAACTTCCTTTGACAGTGAAATTACATGATGTTTTCCATGTTTCATTACTTAAGAACTATGTCAAGGATGTTGATGATGTGATTTACTGATATGTATTACAGGTGGAACTAGAAGGAGAATTCTAGTCAGAACCTCAGTGCATTTTGCAGTGAAACATGCTCATGCTCTAGAATTGAGAAATCAAGAAAGTTAAAGTGTAGTGGAAGTTGGGTATCACTGGTGATTAATTAATGGCTATGGAAATTGGCAAATACATTAGCAAAGACAAAGTGGCATTAATTGGCATTTATTTATTAAAATAAAGAAAAATGGGAGAAAAGGGAGATGAAAGGTAACAAAATTGCTCGAGAGGGAAATTGAAGGGAAAATGAAGGAAATCACTGGTGATTAATTAATGGCTATGGAAATTGGCAAATACATTAGCAAAGACAAAGTGGAATTAATTGGCATTTATTTATTAAAATAAAGAAAAATGGGAGAAAAGGGAGATGAAAGGTAACAAAATTGCTCGAGAGGGAAATTGAAGGGAAAATGAAGGAAAATGAAGAAAATAGAGTCCTCAATAATAAAAATACTTGTGAGGATCAATTCACAACCTTTTGTCAATTTAGTTTTGGAGCTTTCTTTTATTCACTTATTCTCTCATACTCTTGCACACTTAGAGCATTCTTGGAGCATGCTTGGATCACTCTAGTTTTGACTTGGATTAGAGAAAGAAGGCAAAGGAAAGAAGGAAAGCACAAGGGAATAGGTGGATCAACAACTACGACAAGATTACTTTATAGGTAACATGTTGCATATATGATTTCCTTACTGATTTCTAGATTCATGGTATATGCATGTGAGTTTATGGTTATGTGTTTTCATTAGCATGGAGATTTGCCTAGATTGATAGTGGTTTTAGCCTTGCCTTTCCATTTCCTGGATAACCATGGTGTTGTGTGTTTTTCCATTTATTGTTTTTCTAATTGGTGGTCATAATTCCTTATGGTTGTGGGTTGGAACAAAAGCTCTAGAATCCCTAGAAAAACTTGGGTTGAGTTACTAGTCCTTCAGTTAGACTACTACCAGTGAATGGCATTGTCAATAGCTAGCCACCAAACCAGGACAATGGCTTTTTATCTTATCAACAACAGAAAAGGAAATGAAGTACAAAATATGAAAACATATTTTGAATTCATTCTGTTAATCACACTCTTAATTGGATGGGACAATGGACAATCACATGGTTAAAAGGTATCCCTGTTGAAACTATAGATGTTTGCTGGCAGCAGAGGCTCTACCTATGACAGATGAGTTTACTATAAAAGCTGATTTGGAAAGGTATTCTATTTTATCATTATAAATCAATAAAGACCTATTTTAAACTTAGAATGTATTTAATTTCTTAAAAAGGAGGAAGTCAACAAAATAGTTTCATTTTTCTCAGAATACATAGAAATCTAGTTATATTAGAATTTTCCCCTTTGATTGAAACTCTATTTTGAAAAAGTTTAAGTATTTCTATCATTTCCAGAGATAACTGGTTCTTCCAGCGAATCGCCAATTGTTGTGCTCTACAACAACCCCCCATTTCATATCATCTTTATTTATAAATATTAACATATGAAATGGGTCCCTTTAAAGATTAATTGGTATCAATACTTTTATTAGGTCCGATAATCAAATGAACTCATTTTATAAAACCCTTTTCAAAAACCCGTTTAAAGAAATAAGGCAAATCTTTGTCATTGCGATAAAGCGATCGCAAGATCGCATATCGCAATGACATAAGAAATATAAATAAACGGCACAATGATTTCCGCCGATGCGATATCGCAATCGGCGATCGGCAAAACTTCATGCACATTTTAAAAGCGCCCCATGCCATTAGCCCCGATGCGATGCGAAATCGGCGATCAGAAATCGGCGGTAATCTTTACTTAAGTCTTAATATTCTCAAAGCTTTTCCCTCGATGCAATGCAATCGGCAGTCGGCAATCGGCAATATCCAATGCACATCATTAAGGCGCAAAGGTCATACCCCCGATGCGATCCGATATCGCTATCGGCGATCGACGATACACTATATGTGCACTTTATAATCCTCATCCCCCCGACGCAATGCGATAAAGCGCAGTTTTCAATAAAAAGCCGTTAAGTGATGGGATATCGCAATTCATTCATATTTAAAGCTTGATCGGTTAGGCAGTCATTTACCTGCACTCAACCACCAAAATGCCCACTGCACGCTTAAGTGAATCATTCAGCCGAATAACGATATAATGGGCATTTAAGGGATGACAGGTTTTAAACGGCCAATTAATGAGATCATAATTCTTAAAATCTCTCCATGGATTGTGTCTGCGCCCATTTTTAAAGGCTAATCCCTTATTACGCACCTATTCTTATGTTCTCATCACTTGCAAGTTTTCATTGCTATCTCTGTATTACGCACATTTGTCTCTCTGTGCAGAATCCATCCGAAAGAGAAAACTCAAACAAGATGGGGAAGAAATCAAAGAAGACCGCAGGCGCCTCCACTACATCAGCAGCTGGTCAAGCTCTTGTGGACAAGAAGAAGGGCTTAATTTCTGATACTACGTGTACGGGTCTCACCAGAGTCACTTGGCAAGGCACTTACAATTTGATTGAGGCCGAACAACCAGAAAAAACAGTAATAGAAGCTACTGCTGATCCTACTCACAAGTCTAATTGTACTCTCAAAGATTTAGCCGACTCTTTCCTTCACAGAATAGCGGCCAGGGAGAAAATTCTCCCATACACAGATGTAGTGCGGTGGGCGATTCAAGAAATCCCAATTTTGGACAGAACTTTCAACACTAGAGATGGGAGAATCTTCGGATCGTTCAGGCCGGATGATCTAAGACAAATGTATCATTTGCCTGAGCCGGAGAAGATATATAATAAAGCATTCCTGGAGAAGTTTGCAAATGAAAATGAAGTTGAATCCGAACCCATCCGGGATTGGAGACAAAATCCAGCCAAACACAAGCACGAATCTTCGGGTAAGTACTCAGTCGACTCTCTGGCTTCTCCTTATTGCTATGCGGGAATAATGATGTGTAGATTATGGGGATTGCATGACTCTGCTAATTTTACCATAGAGATGGTTCCTATAATGGAGGCAGCTGTAAACGGTATAATTATGGATTGGGCCACCATCCTTTCTGACAAATTAGCACAAGCTGTGCGTGACTTTAGACATCAGACTATCATCACAGAAAGGAAAATTCCCCCATTTTATTATAGTGCATATATCTTAGATACACTATGTTTCAATTCTGAATTCCCCGTGCTTGGCTGGAGGTGGACGGCACAAGATCCCACGGCCATCCACATATACCATCAGAAACTATGGAAGTCCTCTTACAAGCACCATCTGTACCAAGTCTGTAATGGCTTTATGGTGCCTATTCACTATTCTATTTTTGACAAACCCATTCCCAAGATTTCATATCAAGCTTCGTTTGATATAACAGCGGTAGCAAGTTGGTTTGGGGAAGAGAGATTTACCTACATAAGAGTTTTCGGCAGCCAAGCCAACCCACATGTTCTCCCTCTGTATATACCAGATAAGCTGCTAGCAAGAGAAATCGCCTATCAGATTACAGCTGAGAGTGTTACACAAACTCTCAAGAAAGAAAAGAAGAGGGGCTGGCCCTCTTTTCCCTTCAGGTGTGGTGTCTATACTCTACATGATCTCAAACATGCAGAAAAGGAAGCCACAAAGCTTCAATATTTAACTCTGGCGACTATCCCAAACAGGCCATATGATCCAAGCAAAGTTGCCTACAATGCGCTAGAACATGCCAAATTAACAAAATTCGAGCACAAAGAAGATTGGTTTGACGACCTATTCGTTGCAGCCGAAACAATAGGTCAAGCTAAAGAACTTGCTCGATTGAAATATAATGATGAAGGGCTGACTGAGTTCAATACGCTTAGAGAACAGAGGTTGCAAACTCTTGATTTACTAGCAACAACCCCGGCGACATCATCAAGCGGGCCTGTTCGGCAACAATCAAAAGAACCTCCGGTAGTAACAAAGGATCATAAAAAGGAATACGAGGAAAGGCAGAGAAAAGAAAAAGAAGAACGACAGAAGAGAGCACACGAGTAGAAACAGAGGAAAGATAAAGAGGAACAACAGAGGAAAGAGCAAGAGGAACAACAGAGAAAAGAGCAAGAGGAAAGGCAAAAGAAAGAACAAGAGGAACAACTGAAGAAAGAGCAAGAAAAAGAACAGGAAGAGTCCCAAACCGAAAAGGAGAAACAGACCACCACCGATGTCAATGTGGATACTACCATAGACCCCAAACTATTCCAGGAATGGCAGCAGTTTCATTCCATCATCAGTGGATTGGAATGTTCATAAGATGGGGACACTTCCAAGACAAATGACACACAGGACATCACTTAACCTCAGGTTCTAAGTGGAACCAACGGCCCACCCATTTCTAAGAATGTTGAGATAATTCCAAAGGACCCCTCTGATCAAATCATTCTCCAGGTAGAAGATATTCCTCCCCTGGATGTTTTCTACAGCCCGAGGCATAGAGCAGTTGTAAAGCGATCAAGGAAAAGACGAAGGACTGATCAACCTTCTATCTTTCCAGAGCAAACAGTCACGGGTAATGTAGTATGGAAGGAGGAATTGGACCCCTTTGATGACCTAACAAATCTATCACAGTATGCAGGAGCCTATTCCGCAGCAACAATCGACAAGGCATCAGAGGTAAGTCTTCTACTGAAGACTAAGGACCAAGAAATTTTTGCACTACAGGCAAAATTGGCCGAGGCAAAGCAGAAAGCAGTGCAAGCAGAGGAGCAGTTGCTGGCACAACAGCAAATGAATGATCAATTAACCCAGCAATTGCAGGAAGAAAGGCAAAGGATTGACCAAAATGCAATCCATAAACAAAAGGAATTGTCGGAGGCAATGGCACAATTGAGAGAAGCAAATGAGCAAATGGTGAAAACGAAAGATGAGCAAATCGCTCAATTATCATCACAGCTTGAAATAATCAAGGGCGCTCCACAGGTGGATGAGTTCAGAAAGGAAGCATCACTAATAAACAATGCATTGATATCACAAATTAGGCTCCTTTGTCAACAACTCACTTAGGCAGAGCCATTGTGTGAGTTAACTATATCCATTAATCAGCAGGTAGAGAAGGCCAAGAATGAGTTAGACCAGGTCGAAGAGATCATTAGTGGATATCTTGACTGGCAAGATTCTGATCAAGGGAGAGAAGCAAATTTGCCCAAGATTTCAGAAACATATAAAGACATACTTTTCACAGAATGGCACACTCAGATAATGAAAGCAGAAAGAGCAGCTTCAAGGTGTAAATGAACCTCCAGCAACCTAGTTGATCTAGTTAACAACACTCTCTACTTAGCGAATATGATCTCCCAATGTACGCCAGGAAAGATAACAACAACAAACATGTTGGAGCAAACGTGTTATCCTGATTTGGAGGAAAAGGGGAGATTAATCGCTGGGGTTAACAGTTTGACCTTCGATGCATATTGGCTTTTCCTGATTATGCCGCACACAGAGAGAGCCGCCCTTAAGTGTTTAACAGATGCAATCAGGTGTATAATTCCCGACATTCAGGATGCCACCTATGCTTCCCAGCTCAGTTCGCTTCTCAACAAACCACCTGAAGTAGAGCCAATGCTTGCGACAAGTCAGCTCAGGTTTAAAGGCAAGCAACCTACCTGATGAATCATGTCGACGATTGCCAGATCGCTCCAGGAAATAGGATCAATATTTATTGATGCCAATTATGTAGGATTTCTGTTTATTAGATATTTAGATTAGTTTAGTATTTATAGACCCTTTCATTGTTTTGGAAAGGGTCGTAAAGTTTTGTAACAGACTTAAAAAACTGAAGTTTGCACTATTGTGCTTCAGTCAATATTCTTTTATGAAACTGGGCCAATTGTTCTTAATTTAACAAGGAAGCTTCTTTATGCAATTGTGCACTATTGTCGTTGTTGAGGATGTTTTTGCGTTGAAGGAAGAACTACAAATAGCGATTGATATTTGGGAGTGTCAAGCAGCTCATATGGTATTTCTATCTATGTTTGAATTCATTCCTTTTATATGAATTGTTATGTGATTATTCTTGCTATTGTTGATTATATGCATGCGCTGTAACAACAGATCTTTATTCATTCCACTACTGGATGTTTTACGATTTGCCTTTTCTTTTAATCATGCATGTGACATGATATAAATGATAAAGTGTGGTAATATCGCCTTAATTGCTTTGCTTAACTATTTAGGCATAGCAATCATGAATAGAATAACATCCATGTCTGTCAAATGGAGTCATCTACATGCCTGTTTATAGATACAGATCATCAAGCGTTGCACTTTAAAAACTCAATAAGTCCCCGGGGTAGATCATAGTTATTATATTCTTGCCGATAGTTTTAGTTATTTGCTCATCGCTAGCGTAGTTTATAATCATCCATCCATCCCGTTTATATATTTCTGGGAAACTGGTCCCATTATCCCCAGTCGGAGCCACTACTTCAAACGGAAAAGGAGTTGTACTAAGGTCCGGACCGGGTGGTTATCCCCGATGTTGTCGCAGCGATTTTCGAGGCATCAACATTTTTGGCGCTAGAAGGAGGGCCATCAACTGTGAATGGCACATAAGTCAAAACCTATAAGCCATTCTAAGAGTAATTCTCCCTCCGAATCCCCTCAATATTCTCATTTGCATACTAGTTCGCCGGTACCCAAACAAGAAGAAGGGGAATCAACTACCACTGCTCAAACCCATCATACTCCACAACAATTAAGTCTTGAATCACCTGAAGTCCAGTCTCTTATCCACAAACTTCAGAGCTTCTCGATTTCACCACAGAAATCTGAGGTATCACAAAGCAGTGCGACTTCGCAGTTTAATTTAACGCATCCTCTCACCAGACTTCAGAGCGAAAAACTCGGTATTGAACCCACTGAGTTCCCTTTACCCAAAAGGAAAAAGGCGAAGAAAATTACTGAAGGATCTGATAGTGGAGAGCTTTCATCCACATCCTCCATTGCATCTTCCCCTCTGCAAAGTCAACCATCCACTCCCGCATTACATATTGTTGTTCACCAGGGATTTGAAGCCTCAACATCCCAACCCACTCACTCCTCAGCATTAGTTCCTTCCCAGACATCTAGAATTCCAACAGTAGTATCAACCACTGTTGCTATGGCAGATCCATGGACCAGGCCAGGTGCAGTCAACATGCCTGCACCATTGCATCCTTTACCAGATGCTCCTGAAAAATGGCTACCTAAATTTAACCCAGATGACGGGACCCAGGCTGAAGAACACATTAATAATTTTATGTTAGCAGTTAACTTGAAAGGAGTGACAGAACAAGATGTTGTTGTAGGACTCTTCCCTTACACCTTGCAAGGATCAGCAGGATCCTGGTATTTTTCTTTACCCTCTGGTTCCATTACCAGTTGGAACACTTGCTAAGAGCAATTTCTTACCAAATATGGAGATGATAGGTCCTTAGCTACTTTAATAAATGACCTCTCCAATCTAAGAATAGAGCATAAGGAACCAATAAAGGAATTTAATGCTAGATTTAATAAACTCCTGAATAAAATCCCTACAGCTTCCAAACCAAGTGAACAAATTCGAAGCGAATGGTATATTACCACCCTACCTGACAATATAGCCATTTTTGTAGACAGGGCTGGGAAACCTACCTTAGCTCAAAACATGAGAGAAGCACTTGCTGTGGAAAAGCGCATCAATGCTCTAGAGAAGAAAGCTGCTTTGGAAGACAGAAAAGCCAAAAAAGTCTCATTTAAAGAGGATTCCAAGAAGAAAACCCCAAAAGACCCATATGACATGGAGGGTTTGCAAAAGGTCCTGAAAACTTTGTCTAACAAAATGGTTGAAATAAAGAAGCAGGTGGCCGAAACCTCAAACAAAAGACCATTTAGGACTTATAAGAAAACTGAAACAAAGCCAGTGAATGTCATATCTAACGCAGATTCAGAGCAAGAAGAAGAGGAAGAGGAAACAACCTCACAAACTGATGATGAAGAAGAAGTAGCTGAATGCCACGGAATGTGGGATTTTATACTCCCCAACTCTGATACCGATAATGAAGAAGAAGCTTTTCCGATTACTACAAGGAGTAAAAGTACTTCTGAACCTGCCCAGGCAACTTCAAAGAAAAGGAGTGCAGGTGCTACCACAACAAAGGAAAAAGTTCCTCCAAAGAAATCACCCGTAGTAGTTCCCCAAAATCAGCCTTCAACTTCTAATTCTCCTTCAACATCCAAAACATTAGTGGTATCCGATTCAATGGAATATAACATTGTTGATGACATGAAGAAAACTAAAGCAAACATAACTATGTTTGAACTTAGTAAATTAAAGCATCAGCAAAAATTACTTCTTAAAGAATTGAATGTTGTTCCCTCTACACCCCTTCCCAGTGCAAAAGCTGCTAATGATTCAGGCCAACCTCCTCCAGGTATGGTTGAAGCTACCGATTCAGTTCTAATTGGAGATAGATCGAACTCTCATACTCCACCCTTCCTGCTGACCTATGAGATTTATAACAGAAACCTGCACAACTGTTTAATTGACTCAGGGGCATCATCTAACATAATGCCAGCTTCAGTTTGCTCTAAACTGAACATTGAACCCCAGAAGTCTGCTATTCATATTGTACAGTTGGACAGGACCAAAGTGCAGGTTGTGGGAGAAATTAATTCCGTAACTATCAGGTTCTCTGCCGATCCCAGAATTGTACAGAGGATTGACATCTTAATAGCTGATATACCTGAATTTTACGGTTTAATTCTGAGTAGGGATTGGTCCGAAAAATTGCATGGGTATATTTCCACTGATTGGTCACATATGTGGCCTCCCTACAAGGGGAAGCCAAATCAAATAAGGATCGATCGAGAGAAACACATGACCCACACAGTTATTGAATTTGAGCAAGAAAACCAACCTGTAGCGTTCAACAACAATATTTTGGGGAATTATTCGTCAGAGTTATTTTTTGGCAACTTTGTTGCCCATCCATCTCCTTTTTCAGTCAATCATTTTACATCTCAGATTGAAATTTTTTCACAAACTGATAAGTCTAGATGTTTTAATGATGCTGAGGAAAATGTAAGTACTTTTGTTAATACCTCTTTATTTTGGTCTTTATATTTTGATGGCTCTAAGTCCAGCGAGGGCTCAGGAGCAGGTTGCATTTTGGTTAATCCACAAGGAGAAAAGACAATGCTGTCTTGTAGGTTAGAATTTGAATGCACTAACAACACAGCTGAATATGAAGCTTTAGTCTAGGGATTATATAAAGCAATCGGCCTTAAAGTGCAATATCTAAAAGTATTCGGCGATTCTGAAATTATTGTTAAATAGGTGAGAAATGCAATCCATTGTCTTTCAAATCACCCCAAGCATTATTAATCGCTAGTACAGGATCTTACCTCACACTTTTTAGCATTTAACATTTCCTCCATTCCTAGGTCGCAAAATTCGACAGTCGACTTACTAGCCAATGTAGCTTCCAAGCTTCTACCTTCTGAAGACTACAGCCTTGATAGATTTTCCGTAGAATTACTTTTTAGGCCTTCAATTCCCGACAATGTCACTAATTGGAGAGTATTTAACCATGATGAAGATATTTTACAATTTCTAACTTTTGAAAAGTCCTATGACGATCAAATTATTGAGGAAAATGACCATGATCTACAAATGAAAGAAACACCTCAGGAAAATTCAATTCCTAAACCAGTGGTAAAGCTCGAAGATCTTTATGATATCAAAGACAGGTTTAAACCTGTAATTAATGCAAAGCTCCAAAGTTCTACCCTTAGGTTTGAATTGATAAATCTAGGTACTGACCATGCTCCTCAAAATATTAATTTAGGATTAGGACTTTCCTTGGAAGAGAAGGAGGCATTCATTAAACTGTTAAGAAAAAACAAACAGGTCTTTGCTTGGAAGTATGATGATTCGAAGACATATGATACATCCATTATCCAGCATACCATTCCTATGCTTCCTGATCAGAAACCGATTCAGCAGAAGTTAAGAAAAATACATCCAAATTTAGAGAGCCAGATAAAGTCGGAACTTAACAAACTCTTGAAAGCCAAGATTATTTTTCCTGTCCGACACTCAAACTGGGTCTCTAATATGGTGCCAGTCAGAAAGAAAAACGGCGACATTTGAATTTGTATTGATTTCAGAAATTTAAACAAAGCGAGCTTGAAAGACAACTTCCCATTACCTACTATGGAGCAAATAATCCAATCAGTAGCAGGCTCTGAATTGATGTCCTTTCTTGACGGATTCTCAGGATATAACCAAGTTCTGGTTCATCCTGATGACCAACTTAAAACCAAATTCAGAACAAAATGGGGAACATATGCGTATTAGAAAATGCCTTTCGGACTTATAAATGCAGGAGCGACATTCCAGAGAGCTATGGATATAGCTTTTAGAGGGTTGATTAATAGAACAGTAGTCATCTATTTAGACGATATTACTGTATTCTCTAAGAAGAGGTATAATCATTTGCATGATCTAAATCAAATCTTTCAGCGCTGCAAAAGATATGGTATTTCTCTGAACCCTAAAAAGTCTTTCTTTGCTCTTGATCAAGGAAAACTCTTAGGTTTTTTTATATCCAAAGATGGCATTTATATCGATCCTGATCGGATCAAAGAAATCTTTGAAATCCCTTTCCCACACAATAAAAAGTCGATGCAGTCGTTTTTAGGCCAAATCAATTTTGTTAAAAGATTTGTTCCTGATTTTTCTCAAATTATTTTGCCACTTCAAACAATGATCAAGAAGAATTCAGTCTTCAAGTGGGGATCAGCAGAAAAGCAAGCTTTTGATATAATCAAACAATCAATAATCAATGCCCCAGCCTTGAATACTCCAAATTTTTCTAGTCATTTCACATTGTATACCATTGCATCCGACGTGTCTTATGCTGCAGTGCTCACGCAACTAAATGAACACAATTTGGAAGCACCCATTTCGTTCTTCAGCTCAAATCTCCAGGGTGCTGAATTAAATTACTCCGATGTAGAAAAACGAGCCTTTGATGTATTTAAAGCAATCAAGCATTATAGACCCTTCCTTTTGAAAACCCACACAAAAGTTATAGTTCCTTTCCCAGCAGTTAGGCAACTATTAATCCAAAAAGAGTTGGGTGAAAAAAGGGCAAATTGGGTCACAGCGCTTCAAGAATATGACTTAGAAATTAGGCCAGCAAAGATTGTTAGGGGTCAAGGTTTTTGCAGGATATTGGCAGGAGCATCAAACATTCCAGAATCAAGCGATACAGATCAAACCCAAGAAATCTATCAGATAAGTGTTACTGATTCTGGATCTCAATATGCAGATTTAATATTTTATTTAAAGAATGGTTATGCACCACCAAATTTGTCTTACAAAAACAAAAGGGCCATTAGGTTAAAAGCGAAGAATTTTACAATTATTGATGACGTGCTTTTTAAGCAGAATTATGATTCTATCTTGTTAAGATGCCTTGAAAAACCTGAAGCCCAAAAGGTTTTGTAGGAGTTACATGATGGACCAACAGGAGGACATTTCGGAGCTGACACAACAGCTCACAAAATTATTCATGCTGGTTACTATTGGCCTACTTTTTTTAAAGATGCCCACGAGTATGTAAGGAAATGTATCAATTGTCAAACTGCTAGTGGAAGACAACGTAAATCAGCTCTCCCTCTGCAACCTATCAACATTGAAAAACCATTTGAGCAATGGGGATTGGATATCGTTGGGGAAATCACTCCATCATCTTCAAAACAGCATAAGTATATCCTTACTGCTACCGATTATTTTACTAAGTGGGTTGAGGCAATCCCTTTAAAGACAGCAAATTCTGAAGCAATCATTGAATTCATAGATCAATTCATTATTACCAGGTTTGGTGTCCCAAATGCTCTTGTTTTTGATAACGCATCTTACTTTTCAGGCAATGCTATGTTTGATTTCGCTATTAAAAGAGGATTTAAGTTAAAATATTCTGCTAATTACTATCCTCAAGGTAATGGTTTAGCGGAGTCTACTAAAAAGAATCTGATTAAAATCATTAAGCGAACCATCGAACAAAATCAGAGAAATTGGCACAAATCCTTAGTGTTTGCATTATGGGCTGATAGGATAACACAAAAAGCTTCTATTGGAACTTCTCCGTTTAATCTTGTGTATGGAAAAGAAGCAGTACTGCCCACAAATCTTGTTCTTCCTTCTTTAGCCCTAGTTCAGTTCATTGAGGAAAATCCTTCCTCTTCTATTCAGCTTAGATATGACCAAATTCTAAAATTAGAAGAGGAAAGAGAAAAAGCCAAGGTTATCCATGCCAAACATCAGCAAGCCATCAAAGCAGCTTTTGATGCAGTCTCATCCGGTTCAAAACAATTCCAAGTCAGTGATTTAGTTCTGAAATGGGACAAAGCCCATGAGGACAAGGGTAAACACTCTAAGTTCCAGAAGTTGTGGCTTGGACCATTTCAGATCTGTGAAAAGATAGGCCATTCAACCTTTATATTGCAAGATTTATCAGGTTTGAGAGATTCTCTCCCTGTTAATGGCCTTATCTTGAAGAAATTATTTAACTGAGGAGGTAACCCCTTCTCCTTTCATTTCAGTAGGATTTTATAGTTTGTAGGATTCTTAGAAAATAAGGTTGTGAGATATCTTCCATTGACCTTTTGTTGGGTTTGAAATGTTGTCCCACAGAACTAGTATGAACATTTGATTTTAAATAATAGAACTTTTAACCAAAAAAGGATAATTTCTAGGAAATTAGATATCATTGTATTCTGAAACCACAGTTCAAGTTTTGTCAACTCCTCTCAAAAGCATAGAAGTATTGTAAATCATTTTCTGTTTTCAAATTGGTCTCGAAAGGTTATCAATATCAAGATAGAAGTCAATCCAATTTCAGCATCTTCAACTCTTACCCTGTCGTCCATTTACTCTTAAGGAGAAGATTGTCCATCCCATTCACTAAAGTTTATGATTTTTCAGAGTGTAATTCTAAAATATAAGATATTAAAGATAAGAGGTCTTATTACAAGCTTGCTTACCATGTTCATAGGGAAATAGTTTATCTGACATTACCAATACTGCAAACCAAAAGAGGGTAATGGCCTGAAATTACAAGACAAGGGGTCTCATCACGAGCCAACTTGTTCAGTTAGACTACTACCAGTGAATGGCATTCTTAATAGCTGGCCACCAAACCAGGACAATGGCTTTTTATCTTATCAACAACAGAAAAGGAAATGAAGTACAAAATATGAAAACATATTTTGAATTCATTCTGTTAATCACACTCTTAATTGGATGGGACAATGGAAAATCACATGGTTAAAAGGTATCCCTGTCGAAACTATAGATGTTTGCTGGCAGCAGAGGCTCTACCTATGACATATGAGTTTACTATAAAAGCTGATTTGGAAAGGTATTCTATTTTATCATTATAAACCAATAAAGACCTATTTTAAACTTAGAATGTATTTAATTTCTTAAAAAGGAGGAAGTCAACAAAATAGTTTCATTTTTCTCAGAATACATAGAAATCTAGTTATATTAGAATTTTCCCCTTTGATTGAAACTCTATTTTGAAAAAGTTTAAGTATTTCTATCATTTCCAGAGATAACTGGTTCTTCCAGCGAATCGCCAATTGTTGTGCTCTACAACAACCCCCCATTTCATATCATCTTTATTTATAAATATTAACATATGAAATGGGTCCCTTTAAAGATTAATTGGTATCAATACTTTTATTAGGTCTGATAATCAAATGAACTCATTTTATAAAACCCTTTTGAAAAACCCGTTTAAAGAAATAAGGAAAATCTTTGTCATTGCGATAAAGCGATCGCAAGATCGCATATCGCAATGACATAAGAAATATAAATAAACGGCACATTGATTTCTGCCGATGCGATATCGCAATCGGCGATCGGCAAAACTTCATGCACATTTTAAAAGCGCCCCATGCCATTAGCCCCGATGCGATGCGAAATCGGCGATCGGAAATCGGCGGTAATCTTTACTTAAGTCTTAATATGCTCAAAGCTTTTCCCCCGATGCGATGCAATCGGCAGTCGGCAATCGGCAATATCCAATGCACATCATTAAGGCGCACAGGTCATACCCCCGATGCGATCCGATATCGCTATCGGCGATCGGCGATACACTATATGTGCACTTTATAATCCTCATCCCCCCGACGCGATGCGATAAAGCGCAGTTTTCAATAAAAAGCCGTTAAGTGATGGGATATCACAATTCATTCATATTTAAAGCTTGATCGGTTAAGCAGTCATTTACCTGCACTCAACCGCCAAAACGCCCACTGCACGCTTAAGTGAATCATTCAGCCGAATAACGATATAATGGGCATTTAAGGGATGACAGGTTTTAAACGGCCAATTAATGAAATCATAATTCTTAAAATCTCTCCATGGATTGTGTCCGCGCCCATTTTTAAAGGCTAATCCCTTATTACGCACCTATGCTTATGTTCTCATCACTTGCAAGTTTTCATTGCTATCTCTGTATTACGCACATTTGTCTCTCTGTGCAGAATCCATCCGAAAGAGAAAACTCAAACAAGATGGGGAAGAAATCAAAGAAGACCGCAGGCGCCTCCACTACATCAGCAGCTGATCAAGCTCTTGTGGACAAGAAGAAGGGCTTAATTTCTGATACTACGTGTACGGGTCTCACCAGAGTCACTTGGCAAGGCACTTACAATTTGATTGAGGCCGAACAACCAGAAAAGATAGTAATAGAAGCTACTGCTGATCCTACTCGCAAGTCTGATTGTACTCTCAAAGATTTAGCCGACTCTTTCCTTCACAGAATAGCGGCCAGGGAGCAAATTCTCCCATACACAGATGTAGTGCGGTGGGCGATTCAAGAAATCCCAATTTTGGATAGAACTTTCAACACTAGAGATGGGAGAATCTTCGGATCGTTCAGGCCGGATGATCTAAGACAAATGTATCATTTGCCTGAGCCAGAGAAGATATATAATAAAGCATTCCTGGAGAAGTTTGCAAATGAAAATGAAGTTGAATCCGAACCCATCTGGGATTGGAGACAAAATCCAACCAAACACAAGCACGAATCTTCGGGTAAGTACTCAGTCGACTCTCTAGCTTCTCCTTATTGCTATGCGGGAATAATGATGTGTAGATTATGGGGATTGCATGACTCTGCTAATTTTACCATAGAGATGGTTCCTCTAATGGAGGCAGCTGTAAACGGTATAATTATGGATTGGGCCACCATCCTTTCTGACAAATTAGCACAAGCTGTGCATGACTTTAGACATCAGACTATCATCACAGAAAGGAAAATTCCCCCATTTTATTACAGTGCATATATCTTAGATACACTATGTTTCAATTTTGAATTCCCCGTGCCCGGCTGGAGGTGGACGCCACAAGATCCCACGGCCATCCACATATACCATCAGAAACTATGGAAGTCCTCTTACAAGCACCATCTGTACCAAGTCTGCAATGGCTTTATGGTGCCTATTCACTATTCTATTTTTGACAAACCCATTCCCAAGATTTCATATCAAGCTTCGTTTGATATAACAGCGGTAGCAAGTTGGTTTGGGGAAGAGAGATTTACCTACATAAGAGTTTTCGACAGCCAAGCCAACCCACATGTTCTCCCTCTGTATATACCAGATAAGCTGCTAGCAAGAGAAATCGCCTATCAAATTACAGCTGAGAGTGTTACACAAACTCTCAAGAAAGAAAAGAAGAGGGGCTAGCCCTCTTTTCCCTTCAGGTGTGGTGTCTATACTCTGCATGATCTCAAACATGCAGAAAAGGAAGCCACAAAGCTTCAATCTTTAACTCTGGCGACTATCCCAAACAGGCCATATGATCCAAGCAAAGTTGCCTACAATGCGCTAGAACAGGCCAAATTAACAAAATTCGAGCACAAAGAAGATTGGTTTGACGACCTATTCGTTGCAGCCGAAACAATAGGTCAAGCTAAAGAACTTGCTCGATTGAAATATAATGATGAAGGGCTGACTGAGTTCAATAAGCTTAGAGAACAGAGGTTGCAAACTCTGCCTCTAGATTTACTAGCAACAACCCCGGCGACATCATCAAGCGGGCCTGTTCGGCAACAATCAAAAGAACCTCCGGTAGTAACAAAGGATCATAAAAAGGAACAGGAGGAAAGGCAGAGAAAAGAAAAAGAAGAACGACAGAAGAGAGCACACGAGGAGAAACAGAGGAAAGATAAAGAGGAACAACAGAGGAAAGAGCAAGAGGAACAACAGAGAAAAGAGCAAGAGGAAAGGCAAAAGAAAGAACAAGAGGAACAGCTGAAGAAAGAGCAAGAAAAAGAACGGGAAGAGTCCCAAACCGAAAAGGAGAAATAGACCACCACCGATGTCAATGTGGACACTACCATAGACCCCAAACTATTCCAGGAATGGCAGCAGTTTCATTCCATCATCAGTGGATTGGAATGTTCAAAAGATGGGGACACTTCCAAGACAAATGACACACAGGACATCACTTCACCTCAGGTTCTAAGTGGAACCAGCGGCCCACCCATTTCTAAGGATGTTGAGATAATTCCAAAGGACCCCTCTGATCAAATCATTCTCTAGGTAGAAGATATTCCTCCCCTGGATGTTTTCTACAGCCCGAGGCATAGAGCAGTTGTAAAGCGATCAAGGAAAAGACGAAGGACTGATCAACCTTCTATCTTTCCAGAGCAAACAGTCACGGGTAATGTAGTATGGAAGGAGGAATTGGACCCCTCTGATGACCTAACAAAGTTGTCACAGTATGCAGGAGCCTATTCCGCAGCAACAATCGACAAGGCATCGTAGGTAAGTCTTCTATTGAAGACTAAGGACCAAGAAATTTTTGCACTACAGGCAGAATTGGCCGAGGCAAAGCAGAAAGCAGCGCAAGCAGAGGAGCAGTTGCTGGCACAACAGCAAATGAATGATCAATTAACCCAGCAATTGCAGGAAGAAAGGCAAAGGATTGACCAAAATGCAATCCATAAACAAAAGGAATTGTCGGAGGCATTGGCACAATTGAGAGCAGCAAATGAGCAAATGGTGAAAATGAAAGATGAGCAAATCGCTCAATTATCATCACAGCTTGAAATAATCAAGGGCGCTCCACAGGTGGATGAGTTCAGAAAGGAAGCATCACTAATAAACAATGCATTGATATCACAAATTAGGCTCCTTTGTCAACAACTCACTGAGGCAGAGCCATTGTGTGAGTTAACTATCTCCATTAATCAGCAGGTAGAGAAGGCCAAGAATGAGTTAGACCAGGCCGAAGAGATCATAAGTGGATATCTTGACTGGCAAGATTCTGATCAAGGGAGAGAAGCAAATTTGCCCAAGATTTCAGAAACATATAAAGACATGCTTTTCACAGAATGGCACACTCAGGTAATGAAAGCAGAAAGGGCAGCTTCAAGGTGTAAATCAACCTCCAGCAACCTAGTTGATCTGGTTAACAACACTCTCTACTTAGCGAATATGATCTCCCAATGTACGCCAGGAAAGATAACAACAACAAACATGTTGGAGCAAACGTGTTATCCTGATTTGGAGGAAAAGGGGAGATTAATCGCTAGGGTTAACAGTTTGACCTTCGATGCATATTGGCTTTTCCTGATTAAGCCGCACACACAGAGAGCCACCCTTAAGTGTTTAACAGATGAAATCGGGTGTATAATTCCCAACATTCAGGATGCCACCTATGCGGCCCAGCTCAGTTCGCTTCTCAACAAACCACCTGAAGTAGAGCCAATGCTTGCGACAAGTCAGCTCAGGTTTAAAGGCAAGCAGCCTACCTGATGAATCATGTCGACGATTGCCAGATCGCTCCAGGAAAGAGGATCAATATTTATTGATGCCAATTATGTAGGATTTCTGTTTATTAGATATTTAGATTAGTTTAGTATTTATAGACCCTTTCATTGTTTTGGAAAGGGTCGTAAAGTTTTGTAATAGACTTAAAAAACTGAAGTTTGCACTATTGTGCTTCAGTCAATATTCTTTTATGAAACTGGGCCAATTGTTCTTAATTTAACAAGGAAGCTTCTTTATGCAATTGTGCACTATTGTCGTTGTTGAGGATGTTTTTGCGTTGAAGGAAGAACTACAAATAGCGATTGATATTTGGGAGTGTCAAGCAGCTCATATGGTATTTCTATCTATGTCTGAATTCATTCCTTTTATATGAATTGTTATGTGATTATTCTTGCTATTGTTGATTATATGCATGCGCTGTAACAACAGATCTTTATTCATTCCACTATTGGATGTTTTACGATTTGCCTTTTCTTTTAATCATGCATGTGACAATGATATAAATGATAAAGTGTGGTAATATCGCCTTAATCGCTTTGCTTAACTATTTAGGCATAGCAATCATGAATAGAATAACATCCATTTCTGTCAAATGGAATCATCTACATGCCTGTTTATAGATACGGATCATCAAGCGCTGCACTTTAAAAACTCAATAAGTCCCTGGGGTAGATCATAGTTATTATATTCTTGCCGATAGTTTTAGTTATTCGCTCATCGCTAGCGTAGTTTATAATCATCCATCCATCCCGTTTATATATTTCTAGGAAACTGGTCCCATTATCCCCAGTCGGAGCCACTACTTCAAACGGAAAAGGAGCTGTACTAAGGTCCTGACCGGGTGGTTATCCCCGATGTTGTCGCAGCGATTTTCGAGGCATCAACAGATCCCTAGAAGGTTGTGGGTTGAGTTACTAGTTCCTTGAGCTCAGGAAAGCTTGGGTAGAGACTGATCTAGTGGTGTTAGTGATTTATGAGTGTGGACATCAAATCACTGTGGATAAGTGTTGAAGCGGTTTGGCCTCTGGAAGCCCTGGTTTGGATTTGTTAGGCTTATCCCATGAGATCCCACATTCATGTTTGGAATATGGCACAGGGGGGGTTAACTGAAAGAAGGATTTGGCTTAGCCCAATCTATAGTCAGGTGGTACGTGGAAGTCCCTAACTTGGTTGGTATTTTAAAATGTTAATGAGAGTTATTATTTTATTATGATTCATCTATATTTGTAGTGATTATGTTGGTAATATTATGGATAAGTTGCGATGGTTTCTATGCTTGTTTTTGTTGGTTATATGTTGGTTATGTGATGTATATTACTTATGGCTCTTGACATGTTTTGATGAGTGTATGAATGGTTGATGAATGCATGGACTAACAAATTTTATTGCAGTTAGTATGAGGGGGAATTAAACCTTAATGGTGATTCTCATATACGTTTATGTTTCCTATGATCAGATATGCATTCATGACTTGTAGCTTACATGTTCACCACATGTTTGATGAAATGACCATCATCGTTAGCCCTGGTTAGGTCAAGTTATTTTTCAAGTTTTGTATTTTTAGTATTGTCCTTATGTCATTTATCATTCTGAGAAGTCTCAGGAAGTTTTGGGAAGTGGTCTGGAGGATGACCTAGAATTGTGGCTTAGATCTTGGGACCACACCCTATGAACCAAGAAAGTTGGCTCACAACCGCACTTAGGCAATGTCGTACATGTGATTGAAGGCCTTCAACTGCACCCAAGAATTTTCATGCATGCAGTTGGGAGCCTAGGTCAATGTCTTGTATCCCTAAGGGATGTTGTGAGTTATGAGTTTTTGTTCATTTGTAGGCCACAAATCCTTAACTAGAGCTTGGAGGTCCATTCATGCCATAGTAACTCTTCATTGTCATGTTTACCCTGACAAGCTGGTGAACTGTTGGAAATAATACTGAGAGGGGGGGGGGGGTGAATCAGTATTATCAAGTCAATTGTTCCCTTTTTCAAATCCAGATCATATACGCTACTTCAGTTAATCAAAACCGTGTATATACGCAACTACGTAGAAGGAAACCCACGTATACCATGCAAACTTATAATTTATTTTATCTTACAAATGTTGATTATTAATCTGTGTATCAGAATCAAATAAATAGTAACCAAAAATAGTAAAACAGAGCAAAAGACAATCACACACAAGAACACAAGATATAAGGTGGAAACCCAATGTGGGTGAAAACCACCTGCTACAATTCGTCTCTATCTTCCTTTTAATTAGAAACTTCTTTTTACAATGATTTTGTACTAGTGCAGTCCTTTCCCAGTACACAGGCTGCAACCCGCTGAGAGCTACAACCCTCTCTCGTTCTCCAGCTTCTCCTGGAAGGGAGCTACAACCCCCTTATCTCTTGCACTAGCCAAGATAATAGTACATAGGTGCTGACCTACAGAAGGCTACAACCCTCTCTTTCTTCCAGGGACCACGTTTCATAAATTTTTAGATTGGATCCATGAACATCAATCAATCATCAAGAATTTCTGCATCAAACAATCTCCTTTTCACCAATTAGAACTTAATCAATTAGACACTTCTTTGACAGCTATACCCAAAACACAATAACAGTAACCACACACCAAATTTTGAACCCAAAACACTGCAACAATAAACAGAAGCAGTTGGACCCAACTCAAGAGATGTACGCTACTTCATAACCTGAAACCTGCGTGCATACTCTTCTATGTTTAGACCAACCTGCGTATACGCTATTTTTATTCACTGAACCAGCATGTATACGCGCCTTCACTTCACTGAACCTGCGTACAAATCTATAAAGATAATTCACTCTTTCAAATATTCAGACACTAATTAACCTAGATTATCAGATTTATAGATCAAGCATGCGCCACATATAACAGATCAAAATCATACAAAGATACTATTATTCAAGCCTTAAGATTATGACCCATCAATAGAACTTATCCTTCTCTTTGCGCTAAGGTTCCTCCTTCATTCAGATCTAGATTTGCACCATAACCCCAATCACCAATATTTCAGATCTAGCACTTATTAGATATTCAATTAATTCAGATAATCCTTTGCCAAATGATCTCCTTCCTCTTTTATAGTCTTAGGCCTTTCACAATAACACGGTCCAAAACCATAATAAAACATACCATGGACCCAATACTTGGGATCAACACTTCTGATGAGATACCATGGTCCAAAACCATAGGTTCAAATATCAAGGACTAAATACCACGGACCAAAAATAAGTTCTCCAACATATACGCACTTTTCCTTGCGTGAAAGTGTGTGTATATACATATGCGCCTTTGTAACGTCTAACCTGCGTGTATACGTGCCTTTTTCTAGGTGAACCTGTGTATATATCTTTTTTCTTCATTCTGAGATCTGTCACCAAAGTGAGTTGCCATCAAGGACAACACCTGTGCCATAGCTCTAAATCAGTGCCACAATGCCAACAATCTCCCCCTTTGGACTTGATGGCAACCCCAAGATCCTCAAAGTCATTCTCCCCCTTTGTCATCAAGGGCAAAGGGTTGTGCTCCCCCTGAGTACATGCTAAAATCTCTACCCTGCTGTGCTGACCATGCTCCCCCTGACTGTAGGCAAGATCTGCAAAAAGATGTTCTTCAAGAAGAACCATGACTTATACATCATAAAAGACCTTCCTATCACCAAAAGATTCAATACATACATCCATCACCCAACCAAGTGGGGATCATCCACCCAACCAAGTGGGGATACATCAGAAATTTACATATGACAACCAAGTGCATTACATCTTCATCCCAGACATAATGGGGAAAGCAAAATAGGCCGTTACATGACCTTGACACCATAAAAGAGATACATGACATAGAGACAAAATATCTAGAGCAAGAATTATGAAAGTCACCAATAACTGATATCAGCAGCATCTGTTAATCATCATTCAGATCAGCAACCATGATTTCCTTCTGTTCTCCCTCTGCATTTGTTCCACCTGACACCAACAACAGTTGTGAACTTGAACGAAAAGCTTCTAAGATAATGCCAACAGTGCATCATTAGAAGTTTATCTGCTCCCCCTGAACCTGTGCTAGATGGTCTCTGTCAGACCCATATCAGACTATCTTCAACCAGAGCCTGTCCCTATTGATATCCATCAAGCCTCCATATACGTGACTGTATCTATATAAACCAGCGTATGTACGTGGATCCTCTTCAACCAACTCATGTACAACCACTTTTCTCTAAAACAGACAAGTTTCAACAGCAGGATGAAGCATCAACTACTCCCAGCTTCTGTCTGAGGTATTCAAATGTCTCCCTGGGCAGTGGTTTGGTGAGTATATCAACAACTTGTTCCTTAGAGGGAACATATTCCAACTTGACCTTTTTTTCAAGCACTTGTTCCCAGAGGAAATGATATTTGATAGGTATGTGCTTGGTCTTTGAATGCATAACTGGATTCTTTGAAATGCCAATTGCACTTGTATTATTACATAAGATGGAGATAGGTGGCGTACAAGTGATTTGAAAATCCTGCAAGGTTTGCATCATCCAAAGGAGTTGAGTGCAACAAGATGCAGCAGCCACATTTCCGCTTCAGGTGTAGATAAAGCAATCGAACTTTGTTTCTTGCTGAACCAAGATACTAATCTGGAACCCATAAAGAATGCACCACCACTTCTGCTCTTTCTGTCATCCATGCTTCTAGCCCAATCTGCATCTGTATAAGCATGAAGAGTGAAATCTGTATCTCTCGGATACCATAAGCCATAGTTTTGAGTTCCTTGAAGATACTTGAAGATTCTCTTCACTGCCTGAAGATGAGTTTGCTTTGGATTTTCCTGAAATCTTCCAACCATTCCCACTACATGCATGATGTCTGGTCGGGTACCTGTCAAATAAAGCAGACTTCCAATCATGGATCTATAGGTTGGTTGATGCACTGCTACTAATTCATCATTTGCACTGAGGCTGCATCTTGTAACCATATGGGTACATACTGGTTTCAAATCTTCCATGCCATATTTCTTCAAGATCTGCTTGAGATACTTGGTTTGAGACAAAAAGATACCGCCTTCATTTTGTTGGATTTGTAGACCAAGAAAATATGTCAGCTCTGCAAGTAATGAAATTTCGAATTCTTTCTACATCACCAAGGCAAAGTTTTGACTCATAGCTTCTTCATTGCCGCCAAAGATAATATCATCTACATACACAACAAGTATTAGCAATTTGTCATTTTCAATTTTTATATAAAGATTGCTATCTGCTGATCCTTTTGAAAAACCTTGTTGATGAAGATACTTGTCCAAACAATAGTACCAAGCCCTTGGAGTCTATTTAAGACCATAGAGAGCCTTTTTAAGTCTATATACAAGATTTGGATCATTCCCAAGAATGAAACCATCTGGTTGCTCAATGTACACTTCTTCTTCTTGTCAGGCGGAAAGATTCGATTGTGCGGACACAACCAACCTCCCTAGGAGCCTAAGACTCTCTAGTGACAAACAAGACAAACAAGAGCAATCCTTCTCTAAACGTGCATTTACTATATGGGAAATCAAGTGTTTAGATCCTACCTGTAATCCAACGCTGTTGTAGCTGTCCAGCTCCTCTGATCCGGATGAGCTCCTCCTTCACTTTGAAACCTGCATACACTAACAATCAAACGATTAAATAGCACTTGATAATCTCATAGAATAAAACATATTTAACACATAGACCAAGGAGTACATGAAACAACTCATAAATAACAAGTTATTGAGAAGAATGGACTCATTTTCATTAATAGGTAACAAAAGGAACAAATACAACCTGAGCCTTAGTGTTGTGCAAGTCCCTCCCAGGGTCCATCAAGAGTTCTCCTTTACTTTGACAAAGCTCACCCACTTCCAAATAGAACAAGCAAAGATGGCAATCTCTCCTCACAAGCTTCTAAATGAGAGTCCTAATTCCTGCAGCATCTACCCTTAGAAATGTATAGCTTCCAACCTCCTCTCCTTCTGGCCCAATGCCTGTATTTATAGTGCTCAAGAGGAAGTTAATCAGGTCCACCATCAATGGGATAATCCCCTCTTTGGATGGGATAGCTCCATTATTGATGGGATAAGTTCCTCTTTGGTAGGAGTGCATGAACCATCTGGAGGCGCTCAATACACGTCGAACAACCTTCTAGAATGCTCTAGAAATGACCACAAGTAACTTTTTAAAGATGAAACTTGCGCATTTTAACCTTTACAGGGGGACGCACCTGCCCCTTTACATACAGAGCGACCAAAGACACAGCTTTTGTGAACATTGGGTGCGTCCCCGCAGGTAAGGTTGAGAGAACCTGCGTCCCCAGAGATAAATACATTTATAAAGGCTTTCTCTCTTTTTGGAGTTTGACATGGAGAGCAGAGGCATAAGACTTGCCTAAGAGGATAGCATGACTGTTGATTGAGCCATACCAACTGTAAATAGTCATGGTGACATTTTTTAGTGTAACAGATTGCCCCCTAAAGTGCGAAGCCTGTAATAGATTAGGGTTTTGTATTATCTAGGAAGGGTGAAGCGCTTTATCATTTCAAGGATTATCTCATGGAGAGCTTGGTCAGAACCTGCAATTTTCAACACAAAATACATGTATAAGATTATATCATCACTGAGGTAGGCATTCCCATACTCAGATTAAAACTTTAACTAACAGACTAACTACTCTGATACAGGAATGATCTTGCAGTACATCATAATCATAGACTTTTGTAGACACAGTATGGGCGCAGCCATCTGTTTATGATTAGTCTACTTAGATAATGAATACAAAACTCCTCGCAGCCTGGATGGTGGAAACTAGATCCATGGTCTTCATTTCTACTTCCCGAAATGGTACGATTCTAGCCATGCGAATAAATGAGTTGGTGTCGAACATGGTAGAAACCACTTGATTACCAGTCGATGATGAAAACTATTAACAAGCGTGAGAGAGACCACCTGTAATGTCAATGGTTCTCAAAGTACCCAGTACAATCCATGAGATGTGAATGAGTGAGTTGATGTCGAACATTTCACGGAATCCTTCGATCGAAAGTCAATGACGTAAACTGACGTCAAAGGCGAGAAACCTGCCATTGATGCATGCAGACTTCAAGGTACTGACGATTTCTAAGTCATCTCTCTAGATAATGTGATGATGTCGATAGAAAGCGACCCGTTGCAGGCAAGCCCGCAACACGAAATCATTGTTCAAGTTGAAGAAATGTTGCTGTAAGGACTGACTTAGGGATGGTCAAATGGATGACAAGTATTTTGCAGATGAAAGTTTTGCTTGCAGACCTCTTGAACACATAACGACACAACAGATGGCTTGGTGATAAACGACTCAAAGTTAATCCCCGGAACCCGGTTGAAGACTTTCAAAGTGGTTTGATCAACTGTGAGGTAAAGGATTTCCCAACCCAGGTGAATGAAAAGTGTCGTGTTCAAGAGTGGTAATAAAGTTTCTTCTGAGACAAAAGGTAACAAATAGGCTCATTCTTCTCTCTTTTCCCCCACCATTTCTGGCAAGTACCTCGTTATTTTTAACAAGCTTGAGGAGGATAACATATGCTTGATTATAAGCTCATCCTTCGGATGAGTCCAACCTAGTTTTGATTCGAACCCTAGGAAGGAGCGGTTCGTTCCTGTTTGTAATTGAACAGGTCCTTTACTGTGAAATGTTTAACGAGCCCAGTATAGGAGAAACTCGGCATTTTTCAATTTTAGAGAGTCTGAAAAACTTAAGAAGACTCCAAGTTGAAATTTTTCGTAGATTTGTGTCCCTCAAGCTCGAAAAAGTATAAAATAATACCTGGGGGAACCGCTTGATCTTGCGACCAAGGAGTACTTTCATAATTAGTGCCACTGACCTGAAAAGTAAAAAGTGATCAAGGACACGTTGTTTTATTTCCGTATCGAGTTTGAAACAACAAAAACCCGGCATTCTTTTCCTGATTTTACGGTCCGAAAAGAGCTATAAGGGGACTGTCTTTTAATTCCATTTTAACGAGTGTAAAAGAAACGCTCGGCAATCTTTTCATTTTTTAGGAGTCAGAAAAGGGCTTAAAAGATGACTCTGATATTTTGGTTCGTGAAAAATGACAATTTTCCCTCTAAATCCCTTTGTCCTGCACAAAAATGACCCATTACTCATACCTGTTTAAGATAGGCAAAAATACATCGAAAAACATCCTTCCATGGTGAAAAATGAAAAAATTCATCCAAAAAACCTATAAAAAGACTTTTTACCATGTCATTTTTACCATTTTACTGTTGAGGTTGAAAAAAGGGCTTTTGGAAAGAAACTTCCCGTGGTCACTGCGGAAAATCCGACCGTCAGAATCGAATGCCGTCTCTTCCAAGTATTTTACAACATCCTACTCTTCAATTTCATCCGATTAAAATTGTGTTTTAGGTTTTAGTTTTGATTTTTTGGGGGGTTTTGGGTTTCAAAGTGCGCTTTGCGGGGGACGCAGGTGGCCTTCGGGTGACCTGCGTCCCCCGACTTTTTCCTGTACAGGAAAAAGGTTGGGGGATGCAGCCCACCTTCAGGCCAGCTACGTCCCGACGCCCTGTGTTCTAAACGCGGGGTGCGTCCCCCGCGAAAGGCGGAATTTGAAACCCCAAACTCCACAATCAACCATTTAAAATTTCCCAAATCA
The DNA here is from genome assembly GCA_031772625.1 of Pinus tabuliformis. NCBI lineage: Eukaryota > Viridiplantae > Streptophyta > Pinopsida > Pinales > Pinaceae > Pinus > Pinus tabuliformis. The sequence goes on along the minus strand of CM062818.1, from coordinate 439,262,637 downwards.
ATTCTAATCTCTGTTTGTTGGTGTGTAGGGTACTTACCATGTTGGATTGGAGAGAAAGAGAGCACGAGGACGTTGATTTAGCCGCAATTGAACATCAACCTTCCATTGATGCCCTAAAAGCATGCGGGCTATATAAATACTGGGCCATACCTGGCATGAGGGCTCAGGTGAGATTCTTGGAATGGCTGGTTGAGAGATGGAACGTTCAAGAGAAATTCTTTTACATCGGAGGGCACCAGCTCGAGATAGAGCCCTCTGACATATACTTTCCCACTGGCTTGCCGAATAGAGGCGAGCAACTCAATCTAGCCGGGACTAGGCCGGGTGGCCAATCCCTTGCTAGTCTCCGGGCGGATTGGTGCACACCCAATGCACACCATGCGAAAGGCATGGAAATCAAACACATCTCTCTGCGTGAACTCAAAGTTATAGCTTTCACGGTTACCAGAATTTGCGGCGCAGCCGCTTTACATATTGCCTCCAGGTCCCAAATGCGGATGGCAATTGACTGTTACCAAGGCACCATTTTCAACTGGTGTGATGCTGTGTCGGCTAATATGAAGAGCCAACTGACTAGGGCAAAGAACGGACGACTGAAGACCTTTGGATATGGGCCTCTAGTTGTGAGCTTTGCCTTAGAGAGAGTTCCGATGCTGATCCCTCAGCAACTCACTGTTGATATCTTGGGTCCTCGGGAGCCAAAGCTGATACGATGGGTTACGGTGATGGCCCGACATCCTGACGAGGGCACGGCGATTGTTCGATTCTCTGATAGTTATTTTCACTGGTTAGAGGACCAGGTTTTTTCGATCCAGGACTTTCCGTATGCCGGAGTAGATTTTCGAGGTGATCCGGACATGGTTCTTCCACAGGGAGAACAATGGGATGACAGAGGTACTTTATTTTTCACAAGTTTTCAAATTATGTATTTTTTTGTTTTTTATATATATCGTCTCAAAACTGACAGTAAAAATTTTCAAAATGCAGATGTTGGTCCACAGCGCCCAGCCAACCTCTGGCCTTTTGAGAGGAGACATCCAGTTGCACCGGTACCGGCCCCACAGGACGCAGCTGCAGAGTCACTAGCTGAGTTGGAGCAGGATCTAGAGCGTCTGACGGTGGATATACCTGAGACTACCATAGATGATATTCCTATCAGACTTCAGCGCTATGTAGTCGCAGTCCCTGGACTGTTTAGGGGATTTTTGTGTAAGGTAGCCCGTGCAGTGGTGTCGTATAGGGAGCACCACCAGTGATTGGCTAGTCACTTTGTAGACACATGTGACATTTTTGACTTTTTGTACTTTATCATTTTTGCCGATCATAAGGTGTTTTTCAACCTATGATCGAAGACGATGTATATTTTTTGACACACTCCTATCTATATATATATATCACTATTACCGGCTTATCTTGTTTAACATATGTGATGAAATGTTTTTAAATTTACTTGCATGATTATCGTAAATGTCTGTCCAACACTCGAGAAGCAATTGCATCTGCTAATGTATTTAAAGACCTTGGAATATGCTGATATTCAATGTAATCAAATTCACGTTCCAAGAGACGCACTCTCAAAAACAACCTTAATAACACAGGATTTTAATGGCATATACTCTATTAAGCTGTAATACAACAAGTTCAGAATCTAACCTCACTATCAAACGTCGAATTCCAAATGAAATAGATTCGGATAATAATTCAACCACTGCACTGTATTCTGCAATGTTGTTCGTTGTTTGACCGAGGCTTACCCCATGCATAGAAACTAACTCGTCAGAGGGCGAATAGATAACCCAAGCTGCGGAAGAGATATTCCATGTACTACGACAAGCACCATCAGCAAATCCAATGTATGTTTGGAGAGGCGTCGACATCTGCAATATCAAGAGTAAAACCAAGATAAGCCAGAATAACGACGAAAAACACACTCTCTAAGCTAAGCACACTAACTAAACTAACAAACACGCTAGCTAGAAAGAAAATCTAACCTAACTAAAATTTCTCCATACCCACCATTTAAGCATAATACCTCTTTAGGTAAAGTCCATTTCTGGGTTTACCCAAAGAGTCCCCATCAAAATCTACCAGCTCATAAGCCCCTTTTGCTAGCTTTCGCTTTACAATGTAGGGTCCATGCCACATAGGAACGAATTTTCCAGCACCTAGCTTATTGTTAGCTTGATCATATAATAGCACTAGGTCTCCCTCCGAAAAACTTCGAGGGGTCACATTTCTATCATACTGAGCTTTCATTCGCTTCGCGTGAGTCTCGATTGCCAATGCAGCGTCACGTCGAGTCTCATCTAATTTAGCTAAGTACAATAAACGTTTCTCCTCTTCGGAAGTAGCTGGAACTATTTCGACAGCCATTTGAAGTGATGGGATTTCGCATTCAATGGGTAACACAGCTTCCAAGCCATAAACTAGCTGGAAAGGAGTGAACCCTGTTGAAGTTTTCACTGAGGTTCGGTATGCCCATAGCGCTGAAAATAACATGTTGTGCCAATTCGATCGATGAATACCAATGGTTCGTCGGATCATGATAACCAGAACTTTGTTGATAGACTCAACCAAACCGTTGGCTTGCGGATAATAAGGAGTAGAGCTGTCGTGGCGCAAACCAAGCTGGCTTGTAAGCTCAGTCATCATGATGTTTTGAAAATGGCTCCCATGGTCAGTAATGATTGCTTGTGGGACACCAAACCTAGTTATAATATGATTGAATACGAAAACTGCAGCTGTTTTGCCGCTTGCGTCGAATGTAGGCATCGCCTCGGCCCATTTAGTAAAATAATCAACCGCGAGGATGATATACGCATGCCCCCCGGCCGAGTGAGGGTTACAAGTAATAAAGTCGATACCCCATTTGGCGAATGGACCAACGGCAATTATAGGGTGGAGAGGAGCAGGTGGTGCGCGCATCTTGCGATCAAACACTTGACAGTTGTGGCACTTCCGGACTGCAATGATACAATCTTTAAACATAGACGGCCAGAAATAGCCAGCGCGCAACACCTTCTGAGCTGTGGCATACCCAGACATATGACCGCCACATGCTCCAGAGTGACAATCATTCAAAACCCTCTCAGCCTCTTCGTGAGTTAAACAACGTCGAAAAACTAAGTCTGCCCCCCGGCGATAAAGTGTATCTCCAATAATTTTGTATTGCTGGGATTGAAACCGAATTTTTCGACGTTCCGCCTTGGAAGCTTCAGGCCGAAAGGTTTGGGTTTGGAGATAGATGATTATATCCCCGTACCACGGATCTATAGTACTGATAAGAAACAAAGATTCGTCCGCAATGGACTCCTCTGCCACAGTCTCTGTGTCAGCACGCGGGAAATCACACATTAATTCCACAAAAACTAAGGATTTCTTAGACTTGGATTTCTCGAACTCCAAGTCAAACTCTTGCAGGATAAATCCAAGTACTTGCCCCCTAGCAGTTGTTTTGTCAAAATATAAATCATAGGGTTGCAATCCGAAATAACTGTAGTTTTACGGAGAAGAATGTAGTGACGAAAACGCTGGACAGCTTGAACGGCTGCCAGGGCCAATTTCTCCACATGCGAATATTTTAGCTCAGTGGGATTTAAGGTCCTACTAAGATAATATATCACATTTTCCGCTCCGAATTCATCTTCTTGAACTAACACCATTCCAATGGTGGAATGCGAAGCTGCGAGGTATAAGAAGTAGTCTTGGTTGTAGTTGGGAGGATGCAACAACGGTGCATGGGTCAACGCGTGTTTAAGTGCATCAAAAGATTGTTGGGCAATCTCGTCCCAAAAGAATTGAGCGTTCTGTTTCAACAACCGTGTAAAACCTTTAGTGACCTCGGCGTAGTTTGGGATGAATCGGCGTAAAAAGTTCGCTTTCCCTTGCAAACTTTGGAGTTGGCGCAAACTCGAAGGAGGAGGCAATTTGATGATAGCTTCGACCTTCGAGGGATCGACGCGAATGCCGGCTTTTGAAACAACAAATCCCAACAATCGACCTATTTCTATACAGAAAACACACTTGTGGGGATTCAACCGAATTCGATAATGCCTACACCTCATAAAGATTGCTCGTAAATGAACGAGGTGATCAGCTCGATGTAAAGAATGAGCAGGAAAATCATCGAGGTACGGTTGCACAATGTGCTTGATGTCATGAAATGCGTAAGACATCGCCCGTTGAAAAGTGGCCCCGGCATTCTTAAGCCCAAAAGGTAATTTGCAATAAGCAAATGTCCCCCATGGACAAATGAATGCCGTTTTTGGTTGGTCGGCAGGTAGAATATTGATTTGATTATAGCCCGAAAAACCATCCATAAAGGAAAACATTTCACTTCCGGCACAATCATCAATAATTTGATCGATATAAGGCGTAGGATAGTTGTCTTTTGGACAAGCTCGATTTATATCCCTATAGTCGATACAGATTCTTATTGTTCCTTGTTTCTTGTTGACCGGAACAATATTCGATACCCAATCCGTTAACGGGATCGGATAAATGAAACCTGCTTTCAACAGCTTTTCGACTTCTGCTTTAATCGCAGCCGCTTTTCGAGGGTGAATCTGACGCAACCGTTGCCGGACGGGTTTAGCATCCGGGTAGGTCTTTATTTCATGAACAACAATGGCAGGATCGATTCCCGGCATTTCCTCGTAAGACCAGGCAAACACATCGCAGAATTCTTGGAATAGGGCCTTGTAAGTTTGGATTTCATCTTCTGTACATGCGGCACCTATATGAATGTTCTCCTCAATTCCGGGCTTCACTGAAATATCAATGGGAATAGTACGAGAAATATTCCCTAAATTCAACTCTGAATCAGAATGTTTTGTTGGATCCTGAGCGTCTTTGACATATTCAGCGGTAAAGATAGATGAAAAATCATTTTCAAAAACGTCATCCTTAGGTAAAAACGAAGATCTGTGATGGAGATCTTCCCACGGTAGATCGTCTACACTTAGGATTTCGCGAAGTTGTTCGTCAGATGACACGACTTCGGGAAACGCTATCCGTTCTAAGGTTGAGGTGAAAAGTGATTCTTCACTGACCACATTCATTTGGTCGATTTCGGTTGAACGCGAGTCGGTAAAAGACATGACAGCTTCATAAGCAATTTCATATGGACTCAAAGGCATAGCATCACCGAATGAGTCTATCTCAGAGTCAGATGGGACAATCCAAGGATCATCATAAATAATGTTTTCTGATGTAATCATATGAATTGTTGCAAATGAAGGATCTACGTTGAGTGGAGGGAGAGGAAAAGTTCCCAGTAAACCGGAATCTTTAACTAAACCTACGCCAACATCCCTATAAGGGATTGTCGTCTTACCGACATGCTGGATACTCTCTGAAGAGGCTGGGTCGGATGAAAAGTATGTCAGCTGATCAATAGTCACAATCTTACCGTTATATGGAAACTTAATTACTCTGAAGACCGATGAAACGACTGCTGTCATAGCATATGACCAACTTCGACCCAAAAGAAGGTTGTAGTCTAGAGGGGCATCAACCACTTCCACATCCAGACTAACGGTTTTACCTTCTACCCCTATAGGCAATTCCTGTAGAATACCAAACGGACGGAACCCACGGCCATCAAAGGCCTTAAGGATGGTGGGGGATTGGTTCAACGAAGGAGAACCAAGAGATCTCCAACATTGAATCGACATAATACACGTAGAGGCTCCCTCATCAATCACAGTCCGATGAATAGGCTTGTTTTTTACTATCACTGGGATTTGGAAAGCCATTTGATGGGGGAGACGTGGTGTACTATTTTCTAGATCGAAGATTATTAGATTCGGATCCTGAACATCAACAGCTCTGATAGCCGACAAAAGTAATTTTCGTTGTGCTGGGCATGATTGCAGCACTTCTAACGCCGACATTGCTGAGGGTGAAACAGCTAAGTCCTCAACAATGTTGTAATTCTGGGCCGCTCTCGCATGTGGATTGAAAGCAGACCTTCGAAGTACACCCTTGGCGGGCGGTTTAATTACTAAGTCTGGGTTAGGTTTTTCGATCTGTAGTGGATCGGAACCAGGAGCTGAGGTTGATGGGTTAGAGTGAGAAGATTCTGCTTCCTTACCATCAACAAGATTCTTACTACCATAATCTTGCGATCGAGTCGCAATCCTCACATGAGACATCATCAAAATGGGTTCTTCACTGGCATTCGAGGAAGAACCTATCATCTTATTCTCCTGCTCCGGAAATGGATTTTTTAACACAGCAGGAGTGGGAGAACCTTTGACTATTTTCACAACCTCGGCTCGATGAGGGAAATCTCTCGTAAAATGATCCTCTTCACAAATAAGACAAGGATATCGAGGTTTGCGCTTTTCGTCATTGGTTTCCGACTTTTCCGTTTTCTCCTTTGGAGCCTTGTCTGCTTTAGCCTTCTTCTTTCCTTTCTTCTTTCCACCGTTTTTTGATTTTGCCGTAGATGTCTCTACAGCGTGAATATCGGCGGTAAGTTCAGGAGAAGACTCTCCTGTCGGGGAATCAGGCAAAGTGATAATAGGAGTAGTTGAAGCCTTGGAAGACTTCTTCTTGCTCTTTGTATTCATGATACCAATCATACCATCAGCAGCATGAGATCCCGAAGGAGCAGCAGCGATTTGATTCGACTTTGGAAGATCCGGAATCTTCTCGTGTAACGTACCCAACTGAGTGTAAACTAAGTCAAGGTATTGCGCCTGAGCAATGACTTGCTCCTCAGTAACTACTCCGGCCTTAGCTACATCTTCAGTAATCTTCGGTAATAATGATTTAACAAACCATTCAGCTAAGATTTGGTCCGGGATAAAAACTTTCACTAGCCTTCTTCGACGTCTCCACTCATGAATGTGATCAGAAATATACGTGGACGTCGATTGTTTTAGTGAAGTTAATAACTCCGTGCCGTTATCGTATCTGACCGGCAACTGAAAGTGAGTTAAGAACGAGGTAGCTAACTGGCTAAAATTGTAAAAAGAGGCCCGTGGTAACTCAATGTACCACTTGGCCGCGAGACCAATGAGTGTACGCTAGAAAAGACGTAAGCGGATCGAATCATCCGAGATAGAATTTGAAGCACACCAAAGGTGGTAAGTCATCACATGATTGGACGGATCCTCTCCAGACTTACCTTCTAACTTGGGTATATCACTGGGCAACTTATTTGGCATTGGCGGCCAGAACTGAAGATATTGAATTGGATCGTTTGTTAGGCGCGTCAAGTCTGGTAAATCCAAAGTTGCGATAAACGGTAACTGCCGGTTAGGATCTCTAAAACTCTGGGTCACAAGACCAGTCCCAGGAGGAGGATATCCAGGATAACTAGGAACAGGAGTCGCATTTGGGATATTATATCCTCCTGGAAAACCAGGATTAACCGGACCGTACTGGGGTTGTTGATAAGTGTACCCAGGATACGGTTGATACTGGTAAACCGGTTGTTGGACAGCTTGCCCAGGTTGGTACTGTCCCTGGTACGGTTGGTGAACAAATTGAGGTTGAGTAGTGACAACCGTACTTATACCAGGCTGACCTGCAGGCATCTGGACCGTGGTTTGAATCGTAGATCCAGACAACGGTAAAGATGTCTGAGGAGTGGTTACAGAGACAGTAGAAACCGGAGCCGTCGATACTCCAGAAGTAAGTATGGTAGATGTGGCGGTAGTTGCAGCAGCCGTTTGAGATGGAGTACTAGGTGCAATTGGCGGCTGAGTAACTACCGAAGTTACAGAAGTTTGAACATTTGACTGGACAGGTTGCGGTTGCTGGGGTGGACCAGAAACTACGGGTTGTCCAGCTTGAGGTACCAACTGTATACTTGGCTGCAACACCTGTTGACCCTGTGATGGATCCCACACTAACATTCCGGGGTATTGACCCGTAACAGGTTGAGGATACTGAGATCCATAACCGGATTGAGGATAGGATTGATAATTGTAAGGTGCAGTTCCCATACTTGGAACATATGACTGACCTTGAGGCGGTTGATAACCTTGACTCGAGTATTGACCTTGAGGTTGATAACCTTGAGGTAAATACGGATACTGGGGTTGACCTTGACGTTGAGGTTGGTACCCTTGAGGTTGATACCCTTGGGGTTGATACCCTTGGGGTTGCCATCCTTGAGGTTGATATTGATACTGAGGTTGACCCTGGGGTACATATTGAGGCTGGGGTTGACCTTGAGGCATGTATTGCACCATAGGCGCATAGTGACCTTGAGGTTGCCCCCCAGACACGATTTGTGTACCTTGAGGTTGCCCCCCAGGCATTAACTGAGCTTGCCCCCCAGGCGGTAATTGGCCACCTTGAGGTTGGGAAACGGGAATTGAACCTGACATCATGTAAATGTCTCCTACACCCAATGGTATATTACCACTGTTTCTAGCTAATAACCCATGATCAACGGGTTGAGGAGATGCCCCCGCAAAGGTACCAGAAAGTGATTGATACCCGGTGGGAACAGAAGGACCAACGTGTAAGAAAGATTCAGGACTTTGAGTAAACACGGACGATTGACCAGACATATTTACAGGAGTATGAATACCTCCAGGTGGAAAAGGAGTACGAGGTGTAGAAAAACCTACCCCAAAGTTGTTTAAATAATTGGTTAACGAAAGGTACCAAGTAGTACCTCTAGGAGGACTGTAAAAGATAGATTCACGCCCCCTTAGATCAATAGTAAGTTGATCTTCAAGGTTAGAGACGCCTATTTCTTCCTCTGGAGCAAGTTCTTCGATAGCAATCAAACCAGTAGGAAGATTTTCGGTGATAACTCTTTCTATTCTTGGTGAATCTGGAACACTAGAAGTCGGAGTAACAGGTTCAGATATTTCAGGTTCTTCGCCTGTATCACTAGCAGACGAAAAACTACCAACAAGCTCAGAAACTGTAACAGCTTCGGGATTATAACCTGTCTCTAAGCCTTGATAATCTGAATGGACTACCAAGGAAGATTCTCCTTCTTCAGGTGAACCTACTCTACTGCCACTAGGAGGAGTTACAAGGACCTTTAAACCTTCTAGATTACCCGGGTCGTCTCGAGGAGGTGATCCCCTAAGTCTAAGGGATCTTCTCAACAATTCGGCCACAGAAACAACTTCAGGAGACTGGCCCCGAAGTCTACGGGACTGTCTCGGTAATTCCGCCACAGCTAAAAACTTTTAACTACTACACACGAAAACAAAATAAAATCTCAAATCAAACCACCTAAAGTCTCTAAAGAACCAAACAAATTTGAATCACATGCCTAAAGAATCTAGGGCGTCAAACCAAGCACAAACAGTAGCCTTCCAAACCGAAAGCACTAGTTGGTGATGAAATCCAACCTCGCCGGATTCAGTACAGAAGTGGCGGGTGGAACAGTTACCCCGGCAACCTGCTTAATGAATAGACTGGACCAAGTTCCTCCACTTTAACCGTCTTGAGTGAAGTGAACCCCCCAGAAAATCCAAGTGAGTCTAGTCGATGTCTGCTCCAGGTACAGTGGGATCTTCCCTCCACCGTCACCTCGGTAGAATCCTAAAGATAATGGTCACTAAGGTTACCAACCGCAACAAATGCACTTGGGGGAACAGTCTAAACTCCGATAGCACGCAAGGGCAGAGTAGCAAGCTCAATCCCCTTGACGGCTCCTTGACAATAATCCAAGGTTTACCGACAAGTGACCCCTGGCTCCTCGACAATGTTTAATCCGAGGTTTACCGTTTGTAATACGTGCGTGTCTGGCGTCGTTCCCAACGAGGGGGGATTGATCCCCTCACTGGTTTGGACACGAGCTCGTGCTTCTCCTTTAAGAGGAGCTTTCCCAGAGTACAAATGAGACAATTGGATTTATTCTATCACAAGATAAGCTACTTGTTTGGTTTTGTTGTCTTGGAGAGTTAATTACTCACCTACTCCAAGACACTATCCTGATCTAAATTGGTGTTTTAGAGCCCTAGTAAATAAAAGTTACTACGTCGATTTTACTTTAAGCGTTAATTTTATGGTTTTTCTTAAAGACAAAAGGTAGCGGAAGTGAAAACAATGGTGTGTAGACTCGACTCAAACCACTACAAAGATGCACCTAAGATGATTTACGCTACTTTCCTTTTTCAATGAAATTCTTAACTAAGAGAGTTGAGAGATGCAAATTTTATAGAAAACAACTTTCTTAGTAAAGACAATCAAAGAAACAATTCTCTTTATCTTTTCAAGCATACAAACATGACCACTCCTTACGTGCACGAAAAACTCTTTTTCTTTCAAAACTCTTCAAAGCTACTTGAAACAAAACTTTTCAAAGGAGATGTTTTTGTATTTTCTCTTTTTAATAAAGCATATAAATCTATCTTAACGAAAATCAATCTCAAAAGCTATAAAATCTATGAAAACTTGACTCATAAGCAAATCAAAAGGGAAATTACTCTAAGCAAACCTAACAAGGCAAAAGCTCACAAAGATGATTCTAGGTTGTTTTACTTGACCAAAATCAAATCAAGGACCAGCTAATGCAGAATCAAAAGACTAGTCAAAACAAAACTCAAATCTTTTTGTTCTTTTTGTAAAATGGAATTCAAGACTCAATCAACAAGCACTTCGAAATTTGCCCAAAGAAACAACTCAATGGTAAGTTGCTCTCACAGGTAGACTTTATGACAGGTGTGACTTCTAAGAATGCTAACAAAACCAGAGAGATCTAAGGCTTGCCAACTTCTACCGCCAAAGTCACTACAAGACCTACTCAAAAATCAAACCCTATGGCTTAAACTTCTATGAAATCCACTAAAACACTCAATGCTATCGAAACAAGTTCAGGTGAAGATCTTTGACAAGAGACTAATGAATCTGGGCAGTAAAAACTGAGAAAAAGCAAAATCTAAGAGAAAAAATGCAAAAAATGGAATTTTCTCAAATTTTAGCAGGGGACGCAGGCGACCCGTTAAGACAGGTGCGGGCCCGCTCTGTGCACACAGCAACAGTGCGTCCAGGGATGCACTGTGCAATACTCAGAGGGTGCGTCCTACTGGAAAATTCAAGAAAAACCAAAATGAATCTAACCCTAAGCTAACCCACCCAAAGACAAAGTCACAGAGCCAAAAACCAGAAAAATAAACCAATTTTCTCAAAGCAAAGTTCATACAAAGGAAAAGACTTTCACATCAATGGAGTCCCCAGTGGAGTCGCCAATTTGTCAGGCGGAAAGAGTCGAATGTGCGGACACAACCAACCTCCCTAGGAGCCTAAGACTCTCTAGTGACAAACAAGACAAACAAGAGCAATCCTTCTCTAAATGTGCATTTACTATATGGGAAATCAAGTGTTTAGATCCTACCTATAATCCAACGCTGTTGTAGCAGTCCAACTCCTCTGATCCGGATGAGCTCCTCCTTCACTTTGAAACCTGCATACACTAACAATCAAACGATTAAATAGCACTTGATAATCTCATAGAATAAAACATATTTAACACATAGACCAAGGAGTACATGAAACAACTCATAAATAACAAGTTATTGAGAAGAATGGACTCATTTGCATTAATAGGTAACAAAAGGAACAAATACAACCTGAGCCTTGGTGTTGTGCAAGTCCCTCCCAGGGTCCATCAAGAGTTCTCCTTTACTTTGACAAAGCTCACCCACTTCCAAATAGAACAAGCAAAGATGGCAATCTCTCCTCACAAGCTTCTAAATGGGAGTCCTAATTCCTGCAGCATCTACCCTTAGAAATGTATAGCTTCCAACCTCCCCTCCTTCTGGCCCAATGCCTGTATTTATAGTGCTCAAGAGGAAGTTAATCAGGTCCACCATCAATGGGATAATCCCCTCTTTGGATGGGATAGCTCCCTTATTGATGGGATAAGTTCCTCTTTGGTAGGAGTGCATGAACCATCTGGAGGCGCTCAATACACGTCGAACAACCTTCTAGAATGCTCTAGAAATGACCACAAGTAACTTTTTAAAGATGAAACTTGCGCATTTTAACCTTTACAGGGGGACGCACCTGCCCCTTTACATACAGAGCGACCAAAGACGCAGCTTTTGTGAACATTGGGTGCGTCCCCGCAGGTAAGGTTGAGAGAACCTGCGTCCCCAGAGATAAATACATTTATAAAGACTTTCTCTCTTTTTAGAGTTTGACATGGAGAGTAGAGGCATAAGACTTGCCTAAGAGGATAGCATGACTGTTTATTGAGCCATACCAACTGTAAATAGTCATGGTGACATTTTTTAGTGTAACACTTCTAGGTCTCCATTCAGAAAGGTTGATTTCATGTCCATTTGAGATACTTTGAACTTATGAAATCTAGAGAGAGCAAGGAACATTCTGATGGCCTCAAGTCTAGCAACGGGAGCAAAATTTTCTTCAAAGTCTATTCCTTCTTGTTGAGCATACCCTTTACAGACAAGTCTGGCCTTGTTTCTAATCACTTCCCCATTTTCATTCAACTTGTTTTTGAAGATCCATTTTGTCCCTATGACATTCTTATCTTTTGGTCTAGGAACCAACTCCCAAGTGTTATTCTTTTCGATCTGCTCAAGTTCTTCATCCATTGCCTTGACCCAACATTCATCTTTTCTTGCCTCTTTTACATTTTGTGGTTCAGTGGAGGAGAGCAAAGCCAAATAGCTTGAGGCTTCTGCAATTGTTCTTCTTGTTTGTATACCTGCCTCTTTCTGCCCCAAAATTTGAGATTCTGGATGATTCTTCTAAACGTACCTGGATGGAGTCTTATCTTCTATCCTTATCTGTTCTTCTGGTTCCTCTTGAGCTTCTTCTTCATCATAAGTCTGATTTGATGTTGAAGGATAGTCCTCATCATCTTCGAAATCTTCAGATCTTACCTGTGTAGGAGTGTTTTCTTCTTCATCAATTACTACATCAGTACTTTCAACAATTTTTCCAAGCCTTTTATTATGACACTTGTAAGCTTTGCTGTGAGGAGAGTAACCAAGGAGAATGCCTTCATCTGCTCTAGGTTCAAACTTGCCAAGATTCTCATCAGTATTTTTGATATAGCATTTGCTTCCAAAAATTTTGAAATATTTTACCGAAGGAGTCTCACCATACCAGAGCTCATGTGGAGTTTGAGTGATGTTCACCCAGACATTCGTTTTGTTGAGAATAACAACTGTAGCAAATGCGGCTTCACCCCAGAAGGTTGCAGGAGTTCCAGACTCATCAAGCATAGCACGAGCCATTTGTTGAACCATTCTGTTCATCCTTTCTACTACTCCATTTTGTTGAGGAGTCCTAGCTATAGAGAATTCCCTTCTTATTCCATGTTCTTCACAAAAATCGAAAAATTCATTCGAGGTAAATTCTCCTCCTCGATCAGACCTGAGGCATTTGATTCTGTGATCTGATTCGTTCTCCACCAAGGCTTTGAATGATTTGAACTTTTCAAAGGCTTCATCTTTGTGCTTCATAAGTCCTATCCAACACATCCTGGAATAGTCATCAATGAATAATACAAAGTATTCTTCTCCTCAAGGTGACCTTTTCCTAGAAGGACCACATATATTAGTATGGACAAGTTCAAGCGGCCTGCTAGCTGATCCTTCCTTCTCAGGGAAGTTAGTTCTGGTTTGCTTACCAAACTGACACGATTTGCATATTGTATTGTCTAAAATTCTGATGTCTGGAAGACCACGAACTGCCTGGTATTTGCATGCTTTCCTTATTTGTGAGAAACTAAGATGCCCCAATCTTCTATGCCATAGCCAGTGTTCATCATTCTTACTTAGATAGCATTGATGTTGTCCTTCTTTGGATATGTATAAATTATTTGGAGTTCTTATGCCTTTGATCACTGTTTTTCCTGTATCAAGATCATGAACACTACATCCATTTGATCGTTATATTACCTCAGTTCCTTGATCACACATCTGACTGACACTTAATAGATTATTCCTTAAGCCATCAACATACATGACATTTCCAGCTTTGACCCTTTCTTTCAACTGAACAGAACCTTTACCTTTTATGAGAGCAGGGGTGTCATTTCCAAAAGAGACCTTCTTCTCCTTCTCTAAGGCACTATATGACTAAAGTTTTTCTTTATCACCTGTCATATGTTTCGAACATCCACTGTTGATGTACCATTGATTTTCCTGCCCTTCCGCATATAAGGCTATACCACATATTTCTAGTTGTGGTTCTTTTATTCTCCATGATTTGGCACTTGAGACTTGCTCCTTCTGAGTTGTCTGCTGAAACCTGCTCCTGCATTCAGAATCTTCATGACCGAAATTGTTACAAATATAAAATTCTATTTCATTTTCAAGAGCAAAGAAGTTGTTGTAGGTCCTTTTCATGATCCCAGTCATAGTCCTCTGTTTATGAGCTTCTCTAGTCATGATTGTCTTATAGGCAACACATTGAGCTGCTTTGTGACCAAAGTTATGACAAGAAAAGCACTGGCCATTGAAAAAACTCCTGTGATTATCAAATCTACCATCCAAATGATTGTAGTTCCTATTGACATCCATTCTTGAGGAAAATTGAGAAGGTTTTACCTGTGGCTGGTTGTAGCTTCCGTTTGTCCTTAAAGTAGATTGCCCCCGATTTACCTGGTAGTATTTGTTCATTCTTGAGGTAAATTGTCCCTGATTTACCTGGTGATTTCCATTGGGTCTTTGTTCACTTCTCCTTGCAGCATCAAGATAACTCTTAGAGGTAGATGGTTTCTGCACTTGAGTTGTTTCTTCATTATATCACAGACCTGTCTTGATTAGTGGAGAGCACTCCACTTTGATAATCTCATCTAAAGTGTCAGATCCTTCAACAAATCTAATATTAAGAGCTTTTGTTTTCTCAATCTCTTTTCTCAGTCCCACAATTTCACATTCTAACTTTTCATGATGTTTTTCCTTTTTAGCAAGTTGGAATTGTAGAGTATCTATGATCGCATTCTTCTCTTCTAAACAAATTTTGAGTCTAGAAATCTCTTCATAAAGACCTTCTTCATCTATAGCATCCACAAAATCATCATCTTCAAAAGCCATTAAAAGTTTATAATTATAGCCTTCTTCATCACTATTTGAAAGTCCATCACTATCTTCATGAGTGTAATAGCTTTTCTTATTTACATTCTGTTTCTTGTTCCCTCTAACAGGTTCCTTACCTTTGTCAAGCTAATCTTTATGAGGACACTTGGCAGCATAGCGACCGACTCTTCCAAAAGCAAAGAATTTGAAAGGTAACTTACCTCTGAATCTACCAGCACCCTGTTGAAGGTTCTTGACAAAATTTTATTCTTCCTCTTCTTTTGACATATGTCCTGACTCATAGTAATCTCCTTTGACTGATGCCTTGAATGCAGCTTTTCTCTTGTGTGATGGTCCTCCTTTCCTCATTTTGTAAGCAATTAGAATTTCGTGCAGCTGTGACATGGTAAGGTTCCGTAGATTCTCCTTTTCTTCTATTGCAGAAACTTTTGATTCAAACTTAGGGGACAAAGTTCTTAGAACTTTTTCAACCACAACAGCCTCTTTTATTTCTTCACCCAAAATTTTCATACAATTAACAATCTCATCTACACGAAGGAAATAATTAGCCACACTTTCATCATTGTGCATTCTGAGATTTTCATACTGAATTCTGAGGGTTTCAAGTTTTGCTCGTTTTACCTGTTCATCTCCTTCATAGCTCAGAACAATCTTGTCCCATATTGCTTTTGCAGATTTACACTGCATAACCTTGACAAATTCTAATTGATATAGACATCCTAATAGAGTATTGATAGCCTTTGCATTTTTTTCATATTGCTTCTTACCAGCCGAATCTTTAGGAGTTGTGGATGGAAAAGTGTACCCTGTATCTATGATATCCCAGACTTCTATACCAAGAGATTGAAGATAGGCTATGACACTTACCTTCCAATAGACGAAGTTGGTCCCATCAAATAATTGGTGGCCTGATAGATGCTTCTCTCTCGCAGTTGCTCATGATGATGGATCTTCCTTCAAGTGATCAAGCTTCTTTAGAAGGATCTGCTCTGATACCAATTGTTGAAAATAATACTGAGAGGGGGGGGGGGTGAATCAGTATTGTCAAGTCAAATATTCCCTTTTTCAAATCCAGATCATATACGCTACTTTAGTTAATGAAAATCGCATATATACGCAACTACATAGAAGGAAACCTGCGTATACCACGCAAAATTATAATTTACTTTATCTTACATATGTTGATTATTAATCTGTGTATCAGAATCAAATAAATAGTAACCAAAAATAGTAAAACAGAGCATAAGACAATCACACACAAGAACACAAGATATAAGGTGGAAACCCAATGTGGGTGAAAACCACCTGCTGCATTTCGTCTCTATATTCCTTTTAATTAGAAACTTCTTTTTACAATGATTCTGTACTGGTGCAGTCTTTACCAGTACGCAGGCTGCAACCTGCTGAGAGCTACAATCCTCTCTTGTTCTCCAGCTTCTCCTGGAAGGGAGCTACAACCCCCTTAGCTCTTGCACTAGCCAAGATACTAGTACGTAGGTGTTGACCTACAGAAGGCTACAACCCTCTCTTTCTTCCAGGGACCACGTTTCATAAATTTTCAGATTGGATCCATGAACATCAATCAATCATCAAGAATTTCTGCATCAAAAAATCTCCTTTTCACCAATTAGACTGAATCAAGTAGACACTTCTCTGACAGCTGTACCCAAAACACAATAACAGTAAGCACACACCAAATTATGAACCCAGAACACTACAACAATAAACAGAAGCAGCTAAAACCCAACTCAAGAGATGTACGCTACTTCAATAATATGAAACCTGCGTGCATACGCTTCTGTGTTTGGACCAACTTGCGTATACGCTGTTTTTATTCATTGAGCCAGCGTGTATACACTCCTTCGCTTCATTGAACCTGCGTACAGATCTATAAATGATAATTCACTCTTTCAAATATTCATACACTAATTAACCCAGATTATCAGATTTATAGATCAAGCATGCGCCACATATAACAGATCAAAATCATACAAAGATACTATTATTCAAGCCTTAAGATTATGACCCATCAATAGAACTTATCTTTCTCTTTGCGCTAAGGTTCCTCCATTTAGATCCAGATCTGCACCATAACCCCAATCACCAATATTTCAGATCTAGCACTTATTAGATATTCAATTAATTCAGATAATCCTTTGCCAAATGATCTCCTTCCTCTTTTATAGTCTTGGGCCTTTCACAATACCACGGTCAAAAACCATAATAAAACAATACCATGGACCCAATACTTGGGATCAACACTTCTGACGAGATACCATGGTCCAAAACCATAGGCTCAAATATGAAGGACTAAATACCATGGACCAAAAGTAAGTTCTCCAACATATACGCTCTTTTCCTTGCGTGAAAGTGTGTGTATACGCATACGCGCCTTTGTAATGTCTAACCCACGTGTATACATGCCTTTTTCTAGGTGAACCTGCGTATATATCTTTTTTCTTCATTCTGAGATCTGTCACGAAAGTGAGTTGCCATCAAGGACAACACCTGTGCCATAGCTCTAAATCAGTGCCACAATGCTAACATGAACTTGGGTAAATGCGAGAGGGGTTGTTACAAGAACTGGGTTGGTGGCGTTGGGCTTGATTCTTGGAAATTTCTACAAGGCAATTACAAGAATGACTTGAATGCTGAGTTGAAAGTCAATATTGTTACCATAAGTAGAATTTGTTGTTACTATGACACTGGTTGTGTTCTTCATTAATAAGATCCTCCATGCACTGGAAATTAAAGACATGACAAGGTATTGTTATGGTGCCCTTCTTCTCAAGTCCATATTCCTCTTCGGCCTCCTTAAGGAGTTTCAAGAATAGAGGATGGTTTATATGCATCTTCAATATTACAAAACGTCTCCATTTCCCTCCTTGCTATTGTTCTCCTTTATATGCTCAATTGCTTGTTTTAGATGTCACCATTGCAATCCCTGAATACAACCACAAAATAAATGAAAACCAAATGTAGACTTGTGAGAGAAATCATGCAGTATAATGAACAAGAACCATAAGGTTGAGCCAAAGGTTGTGAAGTGTGAATATTAGGTGGAAAATTAATAACTTGATGGGAACTCTAGAGTGTTGGACATTGGATATGCTTGTTAGATCGGTTGGTAACTTGGTATCTACCTCAGAAATGACAACTTGCTCAAATTCAATGGTACCTAGAGTATCAACGATTAAATGAATCATAAATGGAAAGGTGTAGTAGATGAAATGCTCATAGAGTCCTGAATCCCAACTTTAAAATCTTAAAAAATTGTTTCGATATCATGGTCTATGTCACCTAATTATAATCAATGTTATTTTAGTGCAACTTCAATATTCTATGAAACTATGGACTTTCGTAAACTTAAAAAAATATTGAAAAGTTATTAAAAATATTTCCCTTATTTCGAGATATAAAAAATTAATCTAACCTTCGTGATTGACAAGTGATTTTTATATTTTAAAGTTTTTCCGAAGGGTTCATTTATTATCCCTTTTGGGATGACCCACAAGAAGCTCGAGGAAGGGCTAGGACATGTTCAATTTTGAATAGTGAGTGCTATGTAATTGCATTATTCTTCAGCTCAATATCCTCTCCCAACGCTGAAGCTTGCACTTGTCGCTCGAAGATTTTCTTGTACTCAATTCGATTATGCTCCAAGTAACTATGTTAAAATTTACTTTCTTTTTATGAATTTTATATCATGAAGCTCATGATAGTTTTTTCATGGAGGCATCGAAGATATTTAATTGATAGAATGTCTAAAACACATAAGGGAAAGGGGTAGAAGCTCAACATTATAGAGCCCATAGTGCTTGATATGGTTGTAGGTGTGTTGTACCTGTTTCCCGTAGGCAATCCTTTGCTGCAAAAACTACGCCAGGAAACCAACTCAACCAGCCTTTAGGTTCAAGCTGGCCCTTGAACCAAAGGGGGCTCCCTCAGGTGTTACAAGGCTTTGTTTAACATTGTTCACTTGTCACTGAACAGCCTTTGAAGCACAATGGCAAGATTTATGGCTTTAATTGGGGGTGGTAGACGATCAAAGACAATTCCTATTTATGATTTAAAGGCTCTCTCACAGGGTTCCCTTTGAAAGTGTCAGCTTCCAGCTTGACATAACGACTTGATTTGTATAAGAATTTGACCGAAGAATGTAAGGAGATTCCTAATAATTGAGTAACCAGACTGATTACTTAACAACTAGGAAGATTTGGATGAGTGTAGAAGGTTTCTACAGCCCAACAAAACATATTTGGGGAAGATAGAAGTACAAACAATAAAATCAATTCAAAGAGGAGCTAACTCAGACAAATCGTCCAATATACTTATCTCTTTAAATGATTATTAATTTGAAGGGGATTTCGGGAAGATTGAAACTCAATCTATCCTTACCCAGATCTTCTATAATGCTTGGAACATGTGCAGAAAACAGATATGGAAATACTGGAAAAACATACTTGAAGCACAAAATTATGTTAAAAGTAGAGTTGTAAGGCTGTCATTAGAAATACTACAACAAAAACTTTATTACAGAGTGAAGAGTCTTGGCATCAAAAGCCCACACTTGTTTATTACAAATAAAATAATAAATAGACTAAATATCTCCTAAACTGTTACAATAATCCTGGAATGATATTCTTAACTTTATATTAAAAATAAATAATATTTCCTTATTAGTTGCAGGAAATCTGGAACTGTTGAAAGTATCTACCTCGAAATCTGGAGTTGGTTGAATTACTACTGAAAATCTGCAGAATGATCCTCAATCTATTGATCTTTTGATGTTCTGAATGTTGATATCTCCATGCCTTTAAAATCTAGAGTTGTTGTTTACACCATTTGTCTTTCAATTGATATTTCTGTGCCTTGAAATCTAGGTTTTGTGAAGTTGTTGCTGAAGATCGTTTGGAATGCTTTTATGTCACTTTTTGACAATGCTTCACTAATTTCAAAATCATAATTGTTTTCATATATTTTGTGAATAAATTTGGTATTTTCATGAATTTACTAAATAAATTATCTCATCAAATAATAAATTTATGGATAAATCCATCCACTTATTTGAAATTATGTCGTGTTTTTATTTCTCATGTATTTACAAAACTATGTGTGGTTTTGTAAATCCATGTCCTGTTTCACCTTCCGTGTAAAAACTCATTTACTTTCACATTGTAAATTTCCTTTTTATGAAATTCATTTACAGATTAAAAAATCATATGTGGTTTTTTAAATCCATGTCTTGTTTTCTGTAGTTGGGAGAGTACTTTACTTTGCTCTTTTACTTTCACCTCAACTTAATTTCACCATGCCTGTAAATTATTCTTACTTATGTAACTCTGACTTCAATTTCACATGTATCCTATACATTAAGCCTCCCTTTATTCATTTTCATGCACCCATAATTTGTTTTACCTGTATTTGTAACACATGAACCTATACTTCCATTTTACCCACTTTGCCTTCCATCGTGAAATAAATTTATTTCTTAATAGTATTCCTGCCATATAAAATTCTAATTAATACTGGGTATAGTTTTCGGGCCCCCTCCTTATTGGTAAATGGCATAATAGTATTCCTGCCATGTAAAATTCTAATTAATACTAGGTATAGTTTTGGGGCCCCTCATTAGTGGTAAATGGTTTGGGATTTTAAGTCCTGAATAACTAAGAGCAGGGGTTGGCAGTTTTAGAGGGTGGTTTCTAAAACTGTCGACTTCAGACCCCACACCCCCCCCCCATGTGACCTTTAGCTTTGAGTGTGCTTATTTTTTTAGGTTATGATTAGGATGAAATTTTATTTTTTATAATATAATTTTAATTTTAAATAAATATTTTCATAAAAATACATAATTGTATTTTTATAAAAATTAAAATAATTTTTAAAATTAAAATTATTATATATAAAAAACAAATAAATCATTCAAAAGCATAAAATTTATATATTCCCTCAATATTTAACTCAGACGGAAATGGAAATTTCACAATGATTTTTTTTAATTTTGAGTGTGCCGAAATATGTTACAACATTAGCTCCAATGGGGACTTCTTCCCCTGTGGGATGCACAGAAGTAGTAGACCAGCTACCTCTTGTGTTGGGCATGGAGTCATACCATAAAATCATTGATCAATGATCTGCCATCATGTAATGTATAGTCAATCCCCATCATCCAGCCACTGCATCTTAAACCTGCAACTGTGAATGACAACTTGTATTTCCTGCACTAATCCTGAGACTTATTCATTTTGAAATCTGAAAATTGAAAACTGCTGAAGTGAAACAATTATCACTATCATTGGAAACAAGCACAAGAGTGCCTAATTCATGGGCTATGGAGTCAATCATTTAATCCCTTGGAAGTCATTTCACTAAACCAAACCAAACTTAATACTACAATCTTGAAATATAACTGAAACAGTTGTAGATCTACTGCACCTTGAATCTAAAAGTAGTTAATCAATCCCACACCTCTATCTAACTGAACTGGAAAATTTTACACTGTTAGGTGTAATCTTCTTTCCAATGTAACCAAGTGCGGAGTGGATTTATTGACAAACCACATTGCCAGCAACTAAAATTCTAAAGAATATATACAATATGAACATAAAATCCCATGGAAAACTTATACTCACAGGTGTACTTTAAAAGTTGCTTCCTCTGTAGACATGTTAGATTTCTGATCATGGCTGAGAGGAGAAAACATATACTGCTGATTTCAAGTATCAATGAACCTGGCATAGCAGTAAAGGCAACTGAAATTTCAAAACAATGGGATCAGTTACCCAGTGGAATCACCATATGACAAAGTGGAGTCACTAGGTGAAAGAAATGCAACCAATACTAAATGCCTACTCCTTGTTCACCAGCAAAGAATAGATCTAATCTTTATCGTTCCCAGAGAAAGATATCTTCGTTACTTCACTCCCCGGCAACGACGCCAAATGTTGTACCTATTTCAAGCTGGCCCTTGAACCAAAGGGGGCTCCCTCAGGTGTTACAAGGCTTTGTTTAACATTGTTCACCTGTCACTGAACAACAACCTTTGAAGCACAATGGCCAAATTTATGGTTTTAATTGGGGGTGGTAGACGATCAATGACAATTCCTATTTATGATTTAAAGGCTCTCTCACAGGGTTCCCTTTGAAAGTGTCAGCTTCCAGCCTAACAGAACGACTTGATTTGTATAAGAATTTGACCGAAGAATGTAAGGAGATTCCTAATAATTGAGTAACCAGACTAATTACTTAACAACTAGGAAGATTTGGATGCATGTAGAAGGTTTTTATAGCCCAACAAAACATATTCGGGGAAGATAGAAGTACAAACAATAAAATAAGTTCAAAGAGGAGCTAACTCAGACAAACAGTCCAATATACTTATCTCTTTAAATGACTATCAATTTGAAGGGGATTTCAAGAAGGTTGAAACTCAATCTATCCTTACTTAAATCTTCTATAATGCTTGGAACATGTGCAGAAAATAGATATGGAAATACTGGAAAAACATACTTGAAGCACAAAATTATGTCAAAACTAAAGCCGTAAGGCTGTCATTAGAAATACTACAACAGAAACTTTATTACAGAGTGAAGAGTCTTCGCATCAAAAGCCCACACTTGTTTATTACAAATAAAATAATATATAGACTAAATATCCCCTAAGCTGTTGCAATAATCCTGGAATGAAATTCTTAACTATATATTAAAAATAAATAATATTTCCTTATTAGTTGCAGGAAATCTGGAACTGTTGCAAGTATCTGCCTCGAAATCTAGAGTTGGTTGAATGACTGCTGAAAATCTGCAGAATGATCCTTAATTTGTTGATCTTTTGATGTTTTGAATGCTGATATCTCCATGCCTTTAAAATCTAGAGCTGTTGTTTCTGCCATTTGCCTTTCAATTGATATTTCTGTGCCTTGAAATCTGGGGTTTGTGAAGCTGTTGCTGAAGATCTGTTTGGAATGCTTTTATGTCACTTTTTGACAATGCTTCACTAATTTCAAAATCATAAATGTTTTCAAATATTTCATGAATAAATTTGGTATTTTCATGAATTTACTAAATAAATTATCTCTTCAAATAATAAATTTATGGATAAATTCATCCACTTATTTGAAATTATGTCGTGTTTTTATTTATTTACAAAACTATGTGTGGTTTTGTAAATCCATGTCTTGTTTCACCTTCCCAGTAAAAAACTCATTTACTTTCACACTGTAAATTTCCTTTTTGTGAAATTCATTTACAGATTAAAAAATCATATGTGGTTTTGTAAATCCATGTCTTGTATTCTGTAGTTGGTAGAGTACTTTACTTTGCTCTTTTACTTTCACCTCAACCTGATTTCACACCTGTAACTTGATTTCACCATGCCTGTAGTTTATTCTTACTTCTGTAAGTCTGACTTCAATTTCACATGTATTAACGTAAATATCTTTCTGCTCTCCTGTATATTAAGCCTCCCTTTATTCATTTTCATGCACCGAGAATTTGTTTTACTTGTAGTTGTAACACATTAACCTATAATTCCATTTTACCCACTTTTCCTTCCATCGTGAAATAAATTTATTTCATAATAGTATTCCCGCCATATAAAATTCTAATTAATACTGGGTATAGTTTTCGGGTGGTTTCTAAAATTGGAGACTTCAGAATCCCCTATGTTAACGGGAAATGGCCAAGGATGCTCCAAAATCACTTTTTAAACGTTGGATTAAATTACCCATATCTCGAGGCATGAAAGATAAGGTGAGTTTAATTAGTTAAATGTGGGGTGGGCCATAGGCTTTGACCTTTAGCTCAAAAGGAAATGGCGATTTTCACACTGATTTTTTTTTTTAATTTTCAGTGTGCCTAAATATGTTACAACAAGGTGAAATATTCTATGGGGATGCAAAAGACTTCGATGGAAGAAATACACATCCCAATTGGGGTGAAATCTAATGTATCTATGTACATTCTCAGTTTCATGTGCATGACGATGACTACGCTACAATGTGGAACATTGAAAACCCTGAAATCCATCAGACTTCCATTGGGCTGCCTGTGATGCCTTATAATGACAGGATTAGGTGCACCATGGTGTAGTTCGACCTAAAGCAAGAGGCCATCATCGATAGCCATGGAACAGTCATAACATCCCTAAAGGTTGATAGAAATTGAACATACAAGTTTTGAATGGTTTCTTTGCAACCCATCCTAAATTCATCCAAACTGTAAAAGGATGGTGGTTGGATGATGAATCTTTGAAAAAACACACCAAAAGGCAACATTTGACTTAGCACTTGAGGGAACCTTTCCGAAAATTCACTGTGATGATAAACTGACTCTATGGTGATTTTAATGCCTCCTACTTCAAGATAGAATGGCTACCATTAGCAGTCAAGATAATCTCCACAAGTCGTATATTTAACTGGTATAACTTTTGTCAGGAAATATAGTTAGATCTCTTTCGAAAGTGAAGTATGTCTCTACGAATCAAAACGCCTCATTTTATATGTGGGCTTATCTTATATATTCTTTATGTGTCATAAATGAGTTCTCAGGAATCAACTAGAATGAACTCCAACACTCCCCCTATACATAATTAATGTGAAGAATTATGGATTGATCACTACCACAAGTTCTTTAATGAAATTTGTGACTAGTTTATTGCCCAAATCCATCAAATCCTCTTAATATTTCCAACACCTAGGATATATGAAGAGGAAAATAATGTTGTTAGGGGAATCAATAATTGGTATCACAAGGAGAATTACACACACATTAGGATTTTTAGCTATTCATATACTCTCCACTTGATACTACATTTGGTCCCTTACAAGATCATGATATGAGAGATTTCATATCAGAGTATAGGAAATGGGTAGCATCAACAATGGGAAATAACAATAATAGGTCTTGGATGGGTTTACCTATAAGAATAGACTACTAAAATCTAATGAAAATCCCCAAGAAATAAAGTAGACTGACAACATCAAGGAGCTCAATCTCCTCAGCGACATCTTCAAAACACATGACCCCCATAGCATGATGAAAGAGAAATACAAGCCCACAAAACTTACTTACCCTTATGAACATGAGTCTATCGCTGATGACTTAATATTCCAGGATCTTCTCACCTATGAGGAAGAAAATCTAAGAATGAAATTAAGAGAATAGGAGTACCTTCCACCTCTCTAGTTTTTGAAAATAGAGAAAAGAGAAAAATAAATGGATAAAAATTCTTTTGAGATAGAGGTGCTCCGAGAGGCTTAAAACAAAGAAGAAAAGCTTAAAGTTGAATCACTTGATAAGAAAATAATTGAGGTCACGATTAGGATAGAGAAGCAAAAGTTGGCCTTGACCAAAAACCCTAATATTGAACATATAACCATTGATTATGATGAACCATAGGTGGAGACAAGTGTACCAAGGAAAGATATTAGCAAGGGGAAGGAGGCAAACTATTCCCCACAATATTTTTGGCAAAAATAAATCCTTGAGCTACATGTATTGATCGTTACCCTAGTACAAGGGCTCATTATCCCGTAGAGTTCAATTTCTTCCATATTTCCAATTTCTAAGCAAATCAGACCAACTCCTTGGTGGGCTCCAGTATTGTAGCAATAATGCTACAACTCCTGGAGCTTCCTATCTCTAATTTTATCAACCCGGTAGTTCGTACAAACTTGGAAGCGACGGTGCTGTATGCACAAGTACTAGCTCTTGTCGCAGCTGTCACTTGGTCAGCTGGCACAAGTCCGCTAGGGCTCAAGCCAACTTCTATATGCTCACAGAAGAAGCTTTATGAATGATGGACGAAAGCTAACTCACAGGAGACTAGTCTAATTGCAGAAAGAAACTGAAAGCCAATAAAGCATGAAAACCCTAGTAAACCCTAATTTGACTAGGCTAGACCCTAACTATGCAAAACTGTGAACGAAACCACTACCAATAATGCCATTACTTGCAGTGAACTGAAATGCATGCATCTAAGCTACTTGTATCTGAAAAGACATGTTTTTGTATTTTTTCATTAAGTGGTTGGATTTATTGTGATGATGCTTTTGATTAGGGTTTGGTTGTGCAGGAGCGGTTTGAATGGAAGGAAAGCATGGGCAAGGTCAGGATGGCTAGGGGAGGTCCCAGAGGGTCTCTAGCATTAGTCCACAGAAGTCTACCACGTTCGGATGCTCAGCAACCGAGTTTGCAGGCTTCTACAGGAAGTCTGCAGGGGATCCTACAGGAAACTCAGGGATTTCTACAGGAAGTCTGTGCAATTCTACAGGATGTTTGGCCGTGGAAGTTTTGGGAGATGGTGAAGTGTTGGAGTGGTGTGGGAGGATAGGTGAGATGGAGATGGAGCTGGTGATGGCTCAGGAGCAGAGGAGTCAGATGGAGGAAGAGTGCATGCAGTGGGTTGATGGTTGGAAGGATGGGATCAACGAAAGTTTAAGTAGATGGAGCTAAGTGATTAATGGATGAGTTGGAGGGTAAATGAGCTGGACAGAGGCTGAGTAGGTGGATTGAGGAGAGATCAAGAAGAAGAAGAAGGAAGTGGAATGATATGGAGCAGCGTAAATGAAACAAATGACTTATGCACCAAAAACGAGAATTCATTAACCTATGATAATTGTGCCATGAAACCTATGAACAGCAATGGAAAACCAAGAAATGAAACTCGTGCATGGAAGTGAAATGTAGAAGTATGGTTCAATATCAAAAGTGCATGGATGGATCTTCAATGAAAATGTCTATGTTGCAGCTTGCATGGAAGTGAGAAGAACTGCATTTCTTTTTGGTGGATGGTTATGGACTGCACCCCAATCCCTAACAGAGATGGCAGTGAGCTTTAACAACCTTTTTCTGGAGCTCCAATGAATTATATCTATCCTTGTCTAGCCTAAGCAACTGGAAACAAATTCACCATAAACTAATCCTATTCAATCTCATGAAAAAGACTAAATTAACAGACTGCAAATTCGAATTGCATGTTAAAGTAAAAACTCAAAGTGCTGGAACGAAATGCAAACAACATTACAACACCGAGGAGATCTATTTCTCTCAGGTTGGGCCCTAACCTGAGAGCTATAGCTCCCTTAGAAACTCAGAATGAGATCAAAATCTGCCTGCCTTTATTCATAAACGAAAATCTGATGTCATGCCAAAACTGGCTTACAAAAGGAACAAACACCGAGCTGTATCTCGTACTTCCAAATTACAAGAGCAATACAAAAGTTCAAAAAGCTTCTATCCAAGGCTACGGCCTCAGTATTTATGAAAAATGATCATCCAACAGGTGTCCTTGATTTGTGGAGCTCGGCTGTCCAACTGAAGGTTAAACTGCTGATCCTGTAGAACAGTTATAACTGATGTTCCTGTAGAACAGTTGGCTGCCTCTAAGCTCGGTGGGGAGATGGATTGGAGCTCGGAGCTATGGTGGGAATCATGAGGAAGGTCCCCAAGACTGTGGACATCCTCTCCTAGAAACCAGCAGTGCCACCTCATTGTCTCCTTTCTCATGGTCTTTGCTCCCTTTTAATGCCAAAACCTGAAATCATCATGTATTAGTCACGTAGATAGAATGCCTACCCTTCTTCCTACAAACAACACGAATAAACCAAGAAATGAATGCATAAGTGATAAAAAATGAATGGTTTGAGAAGAGCAAGTAGGCAAAATGAGCCCAAATTGTACCAAAATTGGGGCTCATCATCACCCCCCAACTAAACTATTTGCTCATCCTTGAGCAACTTTGCCCTGGCTCCTCGTCTTTGGCCGAGAACTAGAGCCCGGAGCATGCTTTTCCTTTCCTGTTTTTGGTGGCCCTGCCTTTTCTGCCGAGGGTGGCGCTTCTTCCTTTCCCGTTTTTGGCGGCCCTGCCTTTGCTGCCCCTGGTGGTGACGAAGGTGATGCTTCTTCCCCCTTTCCTATTTCCTTGAGCCGGGCTTCGGAAGGTGATTGGCCTATTTTTTGTGTCCAGGAAGTTATTTTTGGGCTCCCCTTCTCGGGGTTGGCTGATGTTTTAGAGGGGGTTCTTGCACTGGGTGAAGTAGGGACATCCCCTAAAATGGTTTGGCTACCGGGTGGAGGCTGTGTCTTGCCCGTGGTTATCCTCTTGCTTCTCCTGGCTTCAGATGGTAGAGGGGTCTCCCTCTCTCTTCTCCTTCGGCTTTGGAGGTGTACTGAGGGCGGCCAGCGCCGCTGCTGCCTCCTTTTCTAGAATACCAGCCTTCTCTTTCTTGCGTTTTGCTCTCTCAGAGATCCTTGTAGAGGGCCCCTCCTTTTCAGATTTCAGGCTTCCTGTAGAAGACCCTGCTTTGCCCACTTCCGGGCCTCATGTAGAAGATTCTTTCTTTCCCGCTTTTGGGCTTCCTGTAGAAGACCCGGCTTTAGCCACTCCCAGGCTTCCTGTAGAAGGCCATTTCTCTGTCTTCATGCTTCCTGTAGGAGGCTGTTTCTCAATGACCTTCGGGCTTCCTGTAGAAGCCCCTTTTTCAAATTTCGGGCTTCCTGTAGAAGCCCTTGTCTCTGTCTTCGGGCTTCCTGTAGAAGCTTGTTTTTGCAATTTCAGGCTTCCTGTAGAAGCCTTTGTCTCCGTTTTTGGGCTTCTTGTAGAAGCCTGTTTCCCAACGATTTTCGGGCTTCCTGTAGAAGCCTTTGTCTTTGTTTTTGGGCTTCCTGTAGAAGCCTGTTTCTCACTGATCTTCGGGCTTCCTGTGGAAGCCTTTGTTTTTGTTTTCGGGCTTCCTGTAGAAGCCTGTTTCTGCTTTCCTGTAGACACAGGTGTCTCCACCTCTGCTTGCTTGCCTGCCTGAGCTTTGCTTTTTTCTTTGGTTGCAGGTCCTGTTGAGGCACTTGGGCTGACGTGGGCCACCTCAGCTTTGTCCATTCTGCTCTTCATCCTCTTTTCCCTTGCTGACAAGATAGGTGTGCCACCTTTTTCTCTGTCCTCCTTTTCCTCATGCTTCTTCCTTTGTTCTTTCTTCTGCACTGTGGTCGGGGTCTTCTGGCCTTCTTCTCTCTGTCCCTCGGCCACTGCTTCTTGTTCCTCGCTACTGGAGGAACCCGTTTCTTCGATCAACATTTTAATGTCTCCATCTTTTGTTAAATTCCGGAAGGATTCCCATGAGAGGGGAACCTTATATGAATGCAGTGCATCCTCCACAAGAAGCTTGATCAACCCATGGTGGGCTATTTGATCTGGTATGCCCTCTTTTAGCTTTGTGGCACACTCCATTAGAGACTGCAGTAGGTAATAAGGAATGCTCAGTTTTTGTTCTACAGGAAGATCAATTCGGTGCCTCAATTCAGTGAGCAGCCGAAAGTGATATGCATACACGATGCTGAAACGGCCTTCACAAGTGATATATTTCATGATTTTCAAAATGACTTCATTCCATGGTGGCAACAGGCTCATTCTTCGCACCCCATTTTTGTCCTCCGAGAATTCTTCCTCAGGTGGAAAGAATTCTTTCTTTGCCTGCTGGCTCAGCTTCCTTTCTTCCTTATCCCACGGCAAACCCATAGGAAGTTCTGTGATCTGACTGATATGTTCCGGGGTGAGCTTGAGGCTTAGACCTCTGAAGTTCACTGTGGCCAGTGTCTGGGATTTAGGCTTCAGAGCTTGCAAGAATTCTTCGGCCACTTCATCATCGTAGCCCTGCAGCTTATCACAAAAAGGCATCCATTGTGCTCTGGTGAAGAGCTCTACCACTGCCGGGTTTTCCCTTAATTTGGTTGAATCAGTGGGTTCCCGTCTTATAAACCCACCCGGCATGATGAACACGGTTGTTTTAATTAAAGGTGGCAAATGCAAAAGAGATCTGGTCTATTAAGACAGAGCATGCACATAATCCACAAAATTCAACACGATCTACTTATACTGACATCCTGTAGAACGACAGCATAGGCACAGCAAACAACAATTCCACCAATATCTTTATGACCAGACTGTGGACGATGATCTCGCCACTCTTACTAACCAGTTGCATGAAGAGTTCAGGGTTACCTCTTTAATTGGCCACCTTTTTCGTGAGGCACCCGCTTCCCTGTAGAAGATTGCGTTCCTGTAGAGACTGCGTTCTTGTAGAACTGCGTTCCTGTAGAACTGCGTTCCTGTAGAAACTGTGCGCAATTCTCGGGGAGGACTGTAGTTGGCCCGCGCTCGAGGTGTGCTTCACCGGCATTCTGGTAGCCAACAGCTCGGCGTATCAAAGTGCAGAGGAGATCAGAATAGCCACCCGAGTTTGAGGTGGTGGTTGATAAATGCGTGCGCATGATCTAGCCGATTAGATTTTGAATCGGCGCAATCCGTGGAGCGGGGGATGAGCTGTCCCCGCCGGACCGTTGGGCGACGTCATCCATCATTTGCCTGTGTATTCACTTGCTGCCGCATCCATTCCCACAGATTTGCCGCCGCCTTTCCCTGTTAAACTCATGCTTCTGACGGGAGTGTTCTTACGTGCGTGCTGTTCATTCTCTTTGTCGTGGCCGCCACCCAAACATCCAATTACACTTTAACTAGCCGACGTGGCCAGTCGAATGGCCATACGGCCGCTCAACCATTCAATTTTACACTGTGAAAACAATTTCAAAGTAAAATTCATGCGATTTGATGGAAGGAAGGGTCGAGACACTTACCTGCGTGGCTGCACACGATTTTTCCAGTTCTTGGACGATGGTGAGTGGATCTACTTGCTGCATGCGAACTTACACAGACCCGGAGGCTCGTGGTTACAGGCTGCCGATGATGGAGTGGATGCTTTGGTTGCATGCGCCAGCGTTTCGTTGCAGATGGTGGAGCTGTGAATGGTATCCACTCGAGCAGGTTGAACTGTTACAGGATTCCCACGAGGTGTCTCGTAACAGTTCTTTCTCCTTGGGTGCATGCTGCACGACGGAGAACCTAGCCGTTCAATCACGTTCCCGGAGCTCTTGATGCCTGTGGTATGAGATCCCAACATTTGTTTAACTTTGAAAATGGCTTTTCCCGCGAGAACTCATCGATCTGCTTTGTTGGTGCAGGGAACTCGGTTGCATGTCGACAAGGATGGTGGAGCAAGGTAACAGCAATGTGCAAGGGTGCCAACAGAGGCTTGCATGCGTCCAAACCAATCCATAGTAGCTAAATCTCCCTTTAAGATGCATTCTGGGCCGTCCCAAACTTCTACAGGAAGTTTCCTGGAGAACACAGAGCTTCCTGTAGAAAGTTCGGCCTTCCTGTAGAAAGTTTGTACTTTCCTGTAGAAAATCCGCGCCTTCCTGTAGAAAGACTGCATCTTCCTGTAGAAAGACTGCATCTTCCTGTAGAAGACTCAAACCATGATAAAATTGCACATACCTTGAAAAAACATGGGTACCCTTAGAGGAGGTACTGGTGAGGTTCCTTGACAGTATGATAAGGACCCTTGGCTTTGAGTTGAAGGGCTTCCTCTCCTCCATAGAACATCTGCAACCTGCATGCAATTTTACCATAATTTGCTTATTGTTTCTTTTCTTTTTTCTTTTTCTTTTTTGAAAGATAACAGGGGCGCCTCAAAGAGGTTTTCACCCGTGCCATCTGCCCTGAGCGCCTCATAGAGGTTTTCACTCAAGGATCTTTTTCAAACCTTTTCTCTTTTTTTTTGAAAGACAATAGGGTCGCCTCAATGAGGTTTTCACCCCTACCACCTGCCTTGGGTGCCTCGGAGAGGTTTTCACCCAAGGATCTTTATTATTATTATTTTTTCTTTTTTCTTTTTTCATATTCCTCAGGGTATGCCAAAAGCAGAGGCAGAACCCTTCTCTATGACCAATACAGATTTCTCCATAGTTTTGATGAACTCTTGTCTTGAGAGAGGTCTCCTGTAGATCTTCAATCGATGCCCATTGACAAGCATGGGAATGGCTTCCTCATCAATGGTTCGAATGAGGACAGATCCATTGTCATGGCATTTCTCCACTGCATATGGTCCTAGCCATCTGGTTCTCAGCTTCCCCTTGAAGTCTTTGTATCTGGAGTCATACAACAAAGCCCAATCTCCCGGCTGAAATTGCTTGTCATGGAGATGTTGGTCATGCCACACCTTTCTCTGAAGTTGAACCACCTCTGAGTGAAGGAGGGCCTGCATTCTGTGCTCATCTAGGCCATTCAGCTGCAGTAGCCTTTCTTGTTGTGCATGGCTGAGATCTAGGTCCAGCTGAGCTGCCATCCTCAAAGTGTTGTACTCAAACTCAATGGACAGCAAAGCTTTCTTCCCATAGACCAGCTCATACGGTGTGAAGCCGGTGGTGGTCTTCCAAGTGGTGTTGTAAGCCCATGTGGCTTCAACCAAGCGATCTGCCCAGTCCTTTCTGCTGCTGCTCACCACCTTAGTCAAGATCCCTTCTAATGCTTTATTGGTGACTTCCACCTGCCCATTTTCTTGCGGGTGATAAGGGGTGGAAGTCCTATGCTTGATCTTGTGATGAGCTAGTAGATCTTCAACCAGGTTGGAGGTGAACTGGCTCCCTTGATCGGTGACCAGCTCTCTTGGATAGCCAAACTTATAGAAGATGTTTTCTCTTAGGAACTCGGCCACCTTTTCTTCTGTTGCTGCTTTGATTGCTTTGGTCTCGGCCCACTTTGTCAAATGGTCAGTACACACAATGATGTAAGTCCTTTGCCTCGAAGAGGGGTTGATTGGGCCCACAAAGTCCATGCCCCACTTCTCAAATGGCTCAAGATTCACTTGAGGTTGGAGAGGCATCTCATCCCTTTGGGTCGGTTTCCCCATTCTTTGGCATTGGTCACACTGACTGACATATCTTCTGACATCTTGATGAAGTGTGGGCCAATAGTAGCCTGCCTGCAGGATTTTGAAGGCAGTTCTCTTCGCTGAAAAATGTCCTCCACAAGGCCCATCATGACAAGTGAGGAGGATATCAAAGACTTCCTCCTCCCTTACACAACGCCTTAAGATCTGATCGGGGCCAAGCTTGAACAGATTTCCCCCGATCCAAGTAAATGAGGCACTTTTTCTGATGATTCTGCTCTTCTCTCTGGAAGATAGGTGTGGAGGGAACTGTGCTGAAACAAGATAGTTTGATATATCAGCAAACCATGGAGAGAGCACTGAAATAGCAAACAGATGTTCATCGGGCATCTGGTCATCCACTGTTCCATCCTCATCTGCAGACAAATCCAATCTAGATAAAAAGTCAGCAACAACATTTTCTCTACCTGGTTTGTCAACAATGGTCAAATCAAACTGCTGCAATAAAATTAACCATCTAATAATACGAGCATTCACATCTGGTTTATTCATTAAATATCTAATAGCAGCATGGTCAGTATGTACAAAGGTCTGGTAACCAGTAATATAATGTCGGAACTTGTTCAATGCATGGACCACAGCCAAGAATTCTTTCTCGGTTACAGTGTAATTCAGCTCAGCTTTGGACAAGTTTTTGCTAACAAAGTAAATGGCATATGGAAGTTTTTGCTCAACTTGTCGTAAAGCTGCACCTATGGCTTTGTTCGAGGCATCAGTGTGGATGTGGAAAGGTAGGGCCCAGTTTGGACCTCTCAGGATTGGGGCTGACACCAACTTGTCCTTTAATTCATTTAAAGCCCTCTGATAATCGTCAGTCCAATTAAACTCCACATCTTTTGCCAATAGGCCAAACAATGGCGAGGCTAGCTTGCTAAAGTCTTTAATGAATCTCCGGTAGTATCCTGCCAATCCCAAGAAACTCCAGACATCCCTTACCTTTTGAGGAGGTGGAATCCTCTTGATGAGAGCAATTTTGTTAGGATCCACCTGCAACCCTTGGCAAGAAATGGTATGGCCTAGCACGGTCCCTTCAGTCATTAGGAATTCACATTTTTCAGGACTAAGGGACAAGTTCATCTCAGTGCATTTGGTTAGGACTTTTCCCAGGTTGGTCAATGCTTCCTGGAAGTTGGCCCCATAAGGAGTAAAGTCATCCATATAGATTTCTACTGCATCATGGACCAGCTCCGAGAAGATGCTCAAGACAGCTCTCTAGAAGGTAGCAGGAGCATTGCATAGCCCAAAGGGAAGGACTCGGTAGGCAAAGGTACCCCAAGGACAAGTGAAGGTGGTCTTATCTTGGTCTTCCGGGCTGATTTGGATTTGGTTGTACCCACTAAACCCATCCAGGGAAGAGAAGAACTTCTTTCCTGCCAGTCCATCCAACACTTGATCTATGAAAGGTAGAGGGAAATGGTCCTTCTTGGTAGCTTTGTTCAATTCTCGGTAGTCCACACAGATTCTCCATTTCCCATTCTTCTTGGGAACCAACACTAGAGGGGACACCCATTCGCTATCTGAGATGGGGTAGATGAATCCGGCATCCAACAGTTTTTGCAATTCTTCCTTGACAATGTCCTTAAGGGCTGGATTCATTCTCCTCTGAGGTTGCCTAACCGGTTTACAATCCTCTTTGATGTATATATGATGGGTACAGACCGAAGGATGGACTCCTTTCATTTCCTTATAGCTCCAAGCAAAAGCATCTAAGTGATTGGCCAACAAACTACACAGCTCCTTTTCCTGGGAAGGAGATAGGGAGGAGCTTATCTTCAATGCTTTCTCAGGGCCGAACTCCACATTCTTGACTCTGGAAGTAACAGGGTTGGTTGTACAAAGATCCACTAAGGTGCTAGCTTGGGCATCCTCCACCAATTTCTCTAAGGGTAGTGCACTGGAAGGTGGATTCTGGATCAAGGTCTCGATCAAGTCATCCTCGGTTGGGGGGTCTCTTCTAGTGGTATCTAAGGTACACAGAGGTGCTGAGTACACCTCGTCTTCCTCTCCTTCTTCCAACCAGAGTGGTAAGTCATGCTCTAAGGAGGGTTGGGCAGGAGGGTATAGGACTAGCTGCTTGGACATGGGACCATTTTTGATGGTCATGTTTCCTGCACGACAACTTATGTAAGCATCTGCAGTAGCTAACCAAGGCCTTCCCAAAATGAGAGGATATCCAGTAAGCTTGGCCTTTGGTTGCAGAACCAGGAAGTCTGCAGGGTATTCCCAAGAGTCAATAGAGACCAAGACATCCTCCACAATCCCTTCGGGAGTCACGGTGGAGCGATCTGCTAATTGCAGTACTGTCGAGGTCTTCCTCAAGGAACCCTGAAGATTAAGCTTAAGCATGGTATCCCTGGTCATCACATTAATGGCAGCCCCCAGATCAATCAAGGTGTGAGGTATAATGGTGCCATTGATGTGAACATCTACTACAGGACTTCCAGGATCTAGATACTTTGGGCAGATGACTTGTCCTAACATAAGGCCAGACAGTTGTCCTATGACATTGATAGTTGAGGCATCTTTCTTCCGTCTGCCTGGGTGTTTGAAACACTTCTCCTTAACCATTTTGTTGTATATTGGCACATCCTTGATGGCTTGGAGAAGTGGTATTTTTACACACAACTGCTTGAGC
Organism: Pinus tabuliformis; assembly: GCA_031772625.1. NCBI lineage: Eukaryota > Viridiplantae > Streptophyta > Pinopsida > Pinales > Pinaceae > Pinus > Pinus tabuliformis. The sequence continues at coordinate 439,227,221 of CM062818.1, read as the reverse complement.
TCACCCAGAAGCTCATCCTCCTCTGGGTTAGGTTGTGTGGTGGCTGTTAGTCTCTCAGGAAAGGGTGGAATAACCTTCGGTTCACTTTCCTGTCTATCTTCCTCATCCTCTGGGGGAGGAGGTTGACGATCTGGTAGAGTCTTTCCAGATCGAAGATTGATCTCCTGGATCTCCACAACATAGGTAGGGCATGAGGTTTCCCCAGTGTATTCCTGCTGGGCCTGTCTATTGTTGGGGTTCGGGTTCGGTTGAGCAGGCATTTGTGGTTTCCTTGGAGGAGCAGGAGGTAATGGTTGAGGTTGAACTGGTGGTGGAGACAAGATGGTAGGAGGAGTGTTTTATTGGGGCCTCCACCCCGACTGAGGTGCATTCCATTGAGGCTGTGGATGGGCATGTGAGTGATATGAATGAGAAGTAGGTTGAGTGGGGTACTGAGGTGGATAAGACCATGGAGGAGGCATGGACCATGAAGGATGAGTAGGGGGACCCCAGGAAGGCATAGGAGTCGATTGGTTGGGGTTGTAATAAGCTTGAGATGCCCCTTGCATCCCCTACTGATAAGGTCTAGATCCCTGTGGCCTCCTTTGGTTGAGGTAATATAGAGGTTCAGTGGGAGCTTCTGCCCCTTGGTACATGGCTTTAAACCCAGGTAAGGTTGGACACTGATTTGTGGGATGGTCCTCCTCACAAACGAAACACACTTCAACCGAATGCAATGGACATTCGTTCTTAGGGTGTCTCCTTGTGCACCTAGGGCAGAAGACAGCCAAGGCTCTCTCAACTTCTTCTTTCTTTTGCTGAATCCTGAATGTGTCACGCTGCATGGCAATGGTCTGTCTCACCTCACTCTTAAGATCTTCTAATTGATTTGCAAGCTCATGTTTGGAGAAAGGGACACTAGTTGAGAGGTGGTTTCCTCTACCTCGTTTCCGAGCTGCCTTGGAGTGGTTTCTAAACACAGTCTTGATGTCCTCATAAGGCAGTTGGTAAATTTCCCCCCCAGCTAACATGTGAAGGGTATCTAAGAGGTCTTCAGGGACTCCTCGGAGCAGGACCAACTTGAGGGATTCAGGGTCAAGTGTGCACCTGGCCCGCTTATAGCTTAGTTGGAACCTCTCCTCATAATACTCTAAGGACTCATCATTTCCCATGGACATCCGAAAGATTTCCCCCTTTGTTTCCTTGGACCTACAGTAATTCCGGTACTTGGTATTGAAAGATTGCTGCATCTGAGCCCAAGTGGTGATACTATTCCCAGGTAAGCCCATGAACCAGCGTAGTGCTGCATCCTTAAGAGTGGAAGGGAAAAGTTTCAACTTTTGCTCATCTTCAGTATAGTCATAGGTTCTACAAAGGACAGCAAACTCAAACAGGAAGGTATTCGGATCTTCAGTAGTCAGCCCATGGAAGTGAGGTAAGGCGGAGGGGCTAATGTTCTTCATTTTCATCTCTCCATTGGTCTCGGATGGGGAAGGCACCTTCTATTCTCTCATCTTCTCTTCTATTGTCAGCCATAGCTTCAGATGGAGTGGTCTCTAACTCTTCTTCTACTATAGGATCTTTGGATATCTCAGGATGTTCAGCTATAGGTTCTTCTGGGTCACTGTCACCAAAGAAGAGAGAAGGGTGACTCAGTGATGTGGTGGGGGTGTTTGGTAGGAATTTGCCTGATCTATCTCGGTTCCTGCGAGGCATGAAATGGAAAAGACTTTTCTTTTTCTTTTGATTGTTTTTGCTTTGCTTTTCTTTTGGTACCTGCAAAACTGAGACAGATTGATCTACACTAACTATGAAAGATGCAGAATTAAATTGAAAGCAGGAAAGAACTATTCTACTTTTCTCAAATGAAATTGCAAGAATGGAAATGCTAATCTACGCTTGCAGAAAGGAAATGCTAATCTATGAAAGCAGGAAATGCTAATCTATGAAAGCAGGAAATGCTAATCTATGAAAGCAGGAAATGTTAATCTATGAAAGCAGGAAATGCTATGCTACTTTTGCAGAATGGAAATGAAGTAAACTACTTAGCAGAAGGCAAGAGTAAGAAAGTAGAAGAAAAGCAACAATTACTAATACTCTGACGCTTCCCCGGCAACGGCGCCAAAAAGATGGTGGGCTCCAGTATTGTAGCAATAATGCTACAACTCCTGGAGCTTCCTATCTCTAATTTTATCAACCCAGTAGTTCGTACAAACTTGGAAGCGACTGTGCTCTATGCACAAGTACTAGCTCTTGTCGCAGCTGTCACTTGGTCAGCTGGCACAAGTCCGCTAGGGCTCAAGCCAACTTCTATATGCTCACAGAAGAAGCTTTATGAATGATGGACGAAAGCTAACTCACAGGAGACTAGTCTAATTGCAGAAAGAAACTGAAAGCCAATAAAGCATGAAAACCCTAGTAAACCCTAATTTGACTAGGCTAGACCCTAACTATGCAAAACTGTGAATGAAACCACTACCAATAATGCCATTACTTGCAGTGAACTGAAATACATGCATCTAAGCTACTTGTATCTGAAAAGACATGTTTTTGTATTTTTTCATTAAGTGGTTGGATTTATTGTGATGATGCTTTTGATTAGGGTTTGGTTGTGCAGGAGCGGTTGGAATGGAAGGAAAGCATGGGCAAGGTCAGGATGGCTAGGGGAGGTCCCAGAGGGTCTCTAGCATCAGTCCACAGAAGTCTACCATGTTCGGATGCTCAGCAACCGAGTTTGCAAGCTTCTACAGGAAGTCTGCAGGGGATCCTACAGGAAACTCAGGGATTTCTACAGGAAGTCTGTGCAATTCTACAGGATGTTTGGCCATGGAAGTTTTGGGAGATGGTGAAGTGTTGGAGTGGTGTGGGAGGATAGGTGAGATGGAGATGGAGCTGGTGATGGCTCAGGAGCAGAGGAGTCAGATGGAGGAAGAGTGCATGCAGTGGGTTGATGGTTGGAAGGATGGGATCAACGAAAGTTTAAGTAGATGGAGCTAAGTGATTAATGGATGAGTTGGAGGGTAAATGAGCTGGACAGAGGCTGAGTAGGTGGATTGAGGAGAGATCAAGAAGAAGAAGAAGGAAGTGGAATGATATGGAGCAGCGTAAATGAAACAAATGACTTATGCACCAAAAACGAGAATTCATTAACCTATGATAACTGTGCCATGAAACCTATGAACAGCAATGGAAAACCAAGAAATGAAACTCGTGCATGGAAGTGAAATGTAGAAGTATGGTTCAATATCAAAAGTGCATGGATGGATCTTCAACGAAAATGTCTATGTTGCAGCTTGCATGGAAGTGAGAAGAACTGCGTTTCTTTTTGGTGGTTGGTTATGGACTGCACCCCAATCCCTAACAGAGATGGCAGTGAGCTTTAACAACCTTTTTCTGGAGCTCCAATGAATTATATCTATCCTTGTCTAGCCTAAGCAACTGGAAACAAATTCACCATAAACTAATCCTATTCAATCTCATGAAAAAGACTAAATTAACAGACTGCAAATTCGAATTGCATGTTAAAGTAAAAACTCAAAGTGCTGGAACGAAATGCAAACAACATTACAACACCGAGGAGATCTATTGCTTTCAGGTTGGGCCCTAACCTGAGAGCTATAGCTCCCTTAGAAACTCAGAATGAGATCAAAATCTGCCTGCCTTTATTCATAAACGAAAATCTGATGTCATGCCAAAACTGGCTTACAAAAGGAACAAACACCGAGCTGTAGCTCGTACTTCCAAATTACAAGAGCAATACAAAAGTTCAAAAAGCTTCTATCCAAGGCTACGGCCTCAGTATTTATGCAAAATGATCATCCAACAGGTGTCCTTGATTTGTGGAGCTCGGCTGTCCAACTGAAGGTTAAACTGCTGATCCTGTAGAACAGTTATAACTGTTGTTCCTGTAGAATAGTTGGCTGCCTCTAAGCTCGGTGGGGAGATGGATTGGAGCTCGGAGCTATGGTGGGAATCACGAGGAATGTCCCCAAGACTGTGGACATCCTCTCCTAGAAACCAGCAGTGCCACCTCATTGTCTCCTTGTCTCCTTTCTCGTGGTCTTTGCTCCCTTTTAATGCCAAAACCTGAAATCATCATGTATTAGTCATGTAGATAGAATGCCTACCCTTCTTCCTACAAACAACATGAATAAACCAAGAAATGAATGCATAAGCGATAAAAAATGAATGGTTTGAGCAGAGCAAGTAGGCCAAATGAGCCCAAATTGTACCAAAAATTGGGGCTCATCACTCCTCCTTCAAGTCATCCTAGGGAACTCGAGAGTGAAGTTGTTAAGATATGTGTTTATTATTACAACAAATCCAAGGGAGCATTATCTGCAGTGCCCCAAAGAGGATAAAGATAAGAATCATTATGGAAGAAGAAGTTACTCAAGGAATCCCATAGTACAGGATAATCTAGAGTATAGTTGGGAAGATAAATGACCAAAAGGCTACAATAGACATAACCTCAATACTACGAGATATGGCTACAAAAAATAAAGCTACCACCCATAGTTTGTCCCTATACATGGAGAAATTGAACCAAAATATGTAGTTGCTACAACAACAATTCAAAGACCAGAGGCAACAATTGGATCTAGATAGACATAAAGGATTGGAAACACAATGTATAAAATTATCATAATATGTTAAGGATCAATAAGGAAAACAAATAGTGCAACTCAAGGAAGCTCATCTTAACGAGATAAAGAATCTGAATGAAAGTCATGCATGAGAAATGAATGAAAGGATTGAACAACCACAAAGGACTCAAATGAATCTCCATGTACTGAAATCCGAGGTGATTATAATCAATACTAAATTTTAAATAACACAAATTTCCTTTATAGAAAAAATGCAGCAAGTTCAAGATTGCTTCTCGTAGATGGAATAAGTAACTCGCCAGATCGATGTTGAATCATAAGCCCATAAGAAAGCCATCGAATCCCTTGAATGAATTATTGAGTGGGAAAAAGAGTAGATGGATGCTCTGGATTCATTTCCATGATTAAGTAAGGAGTATAAAACGAGGGATTGATCTTTGATTAATGTTTGGAAATCAGAACATGAAGAAATGAAAGAAATGTTGACCAAAACCATGGAATTAGCTAGAAGGATGTGGGATGTGGCCATGAAAATGATAGAGGAATGGGAACTCAAATATTTGGGAATCCTATCCATCTTTGCCTCCATCATACCTGTACTTCATGAAATATCTAAAGTCCAAGCCACGACAGTTCTCGAGATTGAACAAATCCAAATAATGAGGGAATATATAAAAGAAAAGTTCATTGATGTTCCCACGAGAGAGGCTACACAATTCCACTGCTACACTATATATTGAAAAAAAGAAATATATTCAGAGATTAGTAGAGCAAACATTAAAGGGAAGGCGACAATTACAGAAGATGGAAGACTCTAGGATTTCTAAAATCTTAGATATCCACATTTCCTAGAAGATGCTCTAACAACAAGATTTGTTAAAGAAGTCATAATGTTTCCACTACACTTAATGCTTCACTGGCCAAAGTCCCTTTTGTAACTATTTTGTAAAGCCATAAATAGAAAATCCCTCCTGAGGTAAAGAGAAGGAGGGAGAGGGGGTAAAATTGTAAGACTAAAAGCCTCTATTGAAGGCCCATTTTTGAAATATTTTGTAATGAAGGCCTTGTTCTACTAATTAATATAAGTCAATTGTCCAAGAGATATGTATATCATTCCTACATGGTAAATTATTTATATTTCATTTCTCGAGTCTTGTATATTGGCATAAATTTATGAGAATGTTGGGGCTCATATAAAAATTTTAATCAGTATTGTTACCTTTTATTTTCTCATGGTTGTCTATTAGATAGATATTTTGACAAGTCTACAATAATTTTCCTCTTTGGTTATATTTAATCAAATAATTTAATCAATGTTTTTTTTTTTGTATAATAATGAATATCCTCAATCCTCAATGAATCACCACTAGAATTAAATCAAATAAGTAAATAAATAAACAAGGCTAATACTAGATAGAATACACAAGACATAAAACGATTCATCACCCTTAGTGGCAATTATGCCCACATGTTAGTCAATGGTTACTATCCCAAACAAAAACGAGTTTAATTTGGGCTTATGATTGGGTTTCCTCCCTTCGTTGACAACATCCTAACCACAATAAGGTTTTACTCAATGTAATAAAAACCTATAAAGACCTATTAAAACATAAAGCAATTTTATAATTCACCTTCAACAATTAGATGTTATATATAGAGATATGGAAAAGTGAAACTACGAGTTAGGAAACCTATAATGACTTATTAAAAGCATAAACAATGTAACAATTCACCTCCAACAAATAGACATTGAGATTTATTTTCTGCATGGGTTCGACATGACCCATAACTTATTTAGTTCATTTTGAGTTAACATAAATTTGTTGAATTGGTGAATGTAAACGTTATTATCATTATTATTATTTTAATATTTTTTTTAATAATATATTTATTTAGTTAGAAATTTTTTTGTTAGAATTTTTTTATGACTTAAAAAATTAAATTTTATGTTCTTTTGACGTTTAAAAAAATCCATAAAAAAATTGGTGAAGGATATGTGTTTTATGTAATAAAATAATGACGACAAAATAATGAAATTATCACCACATAGCGACAAGTTATATGCTTGGTCACCTTATGTTTTTAATTGAAGGTGATAGAGTCATAAATCCTAATTCAATGTTATGTGAATGAAATGACAAATTATAGCTTAATTATCGTTTTTTAATACAATTTTTCCTTTGTTTCCATTCATTGGAGCTAATGTCATTCATGATATTAGATCATGAATGTTTTGTGAACTTGCTATTGGATGATTTAAAAGTAGCAAGATTGTGTCATTGTGAATGCTTTTAATATTTTTAATTGAATGATTCCATTCCATCATGCATCAAGAAGAGCAGAGAAATTGTCAAAAGCATAAAGTACCTCCAATTAATGGGATGCGTCATATGTTGTTAACCATAATGGGCACTCCCTATGGCATTATGATAATGCTCAAATAGACACCTTGATGAATTATGAACCACATGAGTAGATCAATGGTGTTTATTGTAATGGCAGGTTTAAAAATATTTCTAACTAATATAGGTCAACATTCATTCTTAGGAACGTCAATATATTACAAATATCTTCAAATAAAAGTAATTGCATAGCCATAATGTTGTGTCAAGTGTAAATGGTTGTAATGTTTTTGAAAGAAAGAGTTTAGAAATTGGTCATTTGGTGCACTAGTGAATGAGTTATTATTTCCTTGTGGAATTTACTCATTTGAGTTGGAGATTAGCAATTTAGTGCTTTGTCCAATAGATAAAATGGTGGATTTAAAACTACTTCTATCCTAATAGTTTAATGTATTAATAAATTTGGAGTTTTTTCAACACAAATGAAACAAAATCACAACATTAATACCTTGGGTATAAAGGTGAGTTTGGTCAATCAATGTTCTCCAGAGTCAAATTATATTGCCATGGTATCAATTTCGAATGTCCTAGAAGGAGAGATACTACACTTTGCACCCCTATATGTTAATGAATTTAGAGTTTCAATTGAGAAAGTCTTCATTTAATGTGATATATGTTACATTTTAGAAGGTTCTATAAAGAAATGGCATGCAAATCATGCAACTTAATCTTAGTGGAAAGCCTTAGATATCATATTTGATAGTTATTTCAATCATTTTTATATTGTAGAATATATAATTAAACTACCTATGCATTTAATATGTCAATCTCAGACTCAAATTCTAGTAAGACATCATTGTATTATATATAGACATTATAGGTGCTATGCACTAGTTTACTAGTCCAAGAAGGAAAATTGCAATGCTAAATGATGTTCACACTTTGATGAATTTTATGACTCAACCTTAGAAAATGGAATGGAAATCACATATGTTAAATTTTCCAAACTTATAACCATTAAAAATTAGAATAGTTTAAATTGAATTAAATGTTATGTTTTAATTGAAAATATTTTGAAATAAATTAACTCATATGGTCACAATAACCTTTATGAACAAAAAACTGAAAATGAAAAGGAATTGGAAATGCAGTTATTATGTTTGGGTGGGCCCTACCTTGACAAAATAAAAGTTCTTGGAAACTAACTAAAAAGCACTAAAATAATCAGACGCTATTTTCTTCATACTTATATAAGATATTGAACATGTTGTAATATAACCTCAATTATACATTAAATCATAGTAGTCATTATTAACATAATTATAATTATGTCATTGTATCTATTACTTCCCTACTCAATAATGGTAGGGGTTATGTATACTAAGAACATGTATACTAATTATTACATGATGACAAGGATATATGTAACGAGTTAAGAATTTTTTTCCAAATAAACCAAGTTGAGAATCAAAGACTCTTAAGTGGGTTACATAATGTTGTCTTATTCTCATGTATAAAACAAAAAATTAAGCATTCTGTCAAGTAAAAGAGTAGAAAAAAAACTTCTTGATTAATCAACACCACTTATCATCATTCAATCATGCTCACAAGGAGACAAGCTCGTATCCCATAAAATTCGTTTAGGACTTCTTCTCATAGGGATCTAGAACATAGTGGTTTATACTTCATTTTTTCTTCATCCCATGCATGGCTTGCTAATCAAGAATGAAATAACTTATGGGATTTTATATCATCTAACAATGGTTTTGTAGCACCATACATTTATCATAAGCATTATGTTACCACAATTGACAAAAATTTGTCCAACATCTTGTATCAGATCCTTGTTTCTTTTTCTCCCAAGATTCTTGTCTTCCTTTTGCTGTCTAGGCGAATCATTAAAAGAAGGTGTGTGGATCCTTAAGTTGGAAGACCCTAACCTTTGATGCAAATTTCCCTTGCAATTTATTATCTTTAAGCATGCTTGGTGAAGAAGATTGACATGCTAATCTAAAATGGTTTGAGGATATATTCCTTTAATTCCTCCATAATGGCAGAAATGGTTTTCTCATCAAGATCTATGTCTTTAAGTGCATCTTGAACAATAAATTCATTTACATATGATATTTCTTATTCCTTTGGTTGTAACTTTTATTATGTATTTTCTAAGGGCTTTCTCTTTCGTGTTGCCAAATTTTGATGTATTTCCACATTTTTCAATGCTTGCTTGATTGTTTGTTATTTTGGAAACACTTTGAATAGATTCAAACTTGTTTATGGACTGAAGGTTCTCCTTAGATTACATTGTTGTTGATGGAAACTTGTTCCTTCTTCTTGAGGTAACTTTTTCAAAATCCCAATCATCCTTTTAGCCAAAGTATTCTAATGGTACCTCTTTCTGCATTAAATGGAAATCATGAAATAAGTGGTCGTATTCATAACAATGCCTGCAATGAGTGGTACATGCTCACAATCTAATGGTTTATTCTAGATATTATCTTGATAATATATGTCAATCAAGTTAGGAAGACAATAATAAATGTTAATATAGACACAAATACATGTGTCCAAAGCATGTTTTCCCCTACTTGTTTCTTATGTTATCTTGACAATACTACAAATTGAATTACCATGAATTCCCTCTAGGGTTTCCTCCTACCAAACTCTCATGGGAGAGGGAAAAAATGAGTTAAGATTAGAGCAGCAAGGAAATATTGTTTCTTTAGGTTGTATTTCTCTTTCAAAAACCACATGAATAATAATGCATTATTGAATAATAGGGCCCATTTTCAAATACTTTGGTTCTTTCCTCCATATTTTCAAAGATAATAACGAATAAGATTTTAGATCCTAGATCAATATTTATCTGTCTTTTGTGTTTCCCTTTATTTTTAATCCACCAAAATAGATATTTTTCAAAAGGCTACATGCCAATAAATTTGGAGATTAGAGCATGATTTTTAATGAACGAAATGTATTTAGAATTTTTTTTGGATTTCACTTTGAATTCAAGATCCTAAATATAATTTGGAAGGCAACGATCTAGGTTCCCACTACCAAAAAGCACCCAAAGTTGGCTTCTCCCTTGTAGTGGCTCCATTTATGATAGCATGATTGGATTCCCTTGATGATAATTGATGAAGCATATTTGTGTGATTCTTGTAGGCCCCAAATCATGTTGTATCTGATGAGACCAAATTAAGGTATGAGGTGATTTCAACCCTCCATGAAGAATTCGCCATTGCAGTATAGAATCACAAGGTCCGTAAGCACCACATACTAAAGCTTAAATCCTCACCTTTTATCAAAAGGTAGACATTGAGAGCTTTCCTCTAATTTTATCTTTAAGTGTGAGAATTCGATTTTCATTATTCTCTTTTTTCGAAGGACATGGGGGTGAACCAGATGTGAGTGTTTGATCTATGGTCATGTTATGCCATGAAGCCAAGTAAGTAGATCATTAAAGTTGTTTCAAATTTGGCAGGGAGAGGATCAATGAACAATCAATGTTGTATAATTAGGAATATTTTCCATGCGACTAGATTAACCATAGCAACTTTCTCAACTAGTGGGATATATTGGACATTTATTATCGCAATATTTCAGTTTGGAATTGGGAATTTCAATCTCAGGCTCAAAGTGAAAGGGTACTTTCGAGTGTGCGATGATATGAGTGTTCCAATAATCTTGGTATTTTGAGTCATAAAATATCCATACATAACACTCTTTCCCTTAGCATATTCACTTGTTAAGGTAACTCCTTATTTTTATGGTTTCTTGGTGTCCTCTTAGGGTGGTGGTCACATGTATAGGGTCTTCAGGTGTCTCACTCTATAATTTACATACTCACTCTTGGCTATCAATGCATGATTGTTTTTAACTCCAACATTTTTTCACTTGGAAGATGTTTTCCTTTTTGGATCTGCCTTGGAGGGAGTGGTGAAGAGAAACTGTAGCATCACAGAGTCTGTCCAAATGCCATTATAGTTAGAAATAGTGAGGGAAAGGATGGATGCTAGAGTTCATAGAGGCACTATAGGAAGAAGGAGCTCATGGACTAGGCATCTTTAGCATATTCTAAGCTATGGTCAAGGCTTTTCTTGAGACATCCCCTAGCACAAAGTAAGCTATGCCCATAATGATGAAGCTAAGGAGATTCAGGGAAACTTGGCAAGTACTGGCTTTGACACCTTAGAAGCACATGTCATGCCTCAATTATATATGCACACTCTATTAGGCCTCCTAGACTAGATTGTTTTGTAGGAAATGAGAGAAACTAAGGTGGAACTATTAGAAAGAATGGATAGGCTAGAAGAAAGGGTCTCAACCCTAAACAAGAAGCATTATTTTTGCCTATCACAACTCCAGACACTAGCCGAAGAGGTAGTGGAAGATGTTGAGGTAGAAGAAGATCCTGAACCACATGCCGCATTCCAAGGCAATCCTAATGAGCCTGAAAGGAAGTAGAAAATGACATTCAATCTGTGTTTTTTACATTTTTGTGATGTGTCATGTCACCTTGGCCAAGAGGTTTTTTACATTTTTGTGAAATGCCATGTCATTTTTATTAATATTAATCATGCTATTGCTATTAATTTTGATATAATATTTTTCATATTATTAATATTAATGGTAATGATGATGCTTATAATGTAAATGTTAATAATGCTATTTATCAATGCTAATGTAAATGTTATTATACCAGACATGTTATATTGTAATCCGTTTATGGTAAAAAAACTACGACCTCTCAATTTTTTCAATCAATCTATAAAGTTTATTAAGGTTTAAAAAAAATTATTAAAATTATTTTTTTGGAAATTAAAAATTAATTTTGAAATTTAAATTTCTATTTTCTAATTGGCTGATATTAGTGAAATGACTAATTTTATGGATTTTTTAATAGATTTGTCAGAAATAAAATTTATTTAAAAAAACAAAAATAAAAATAAAAAATTCTCCCTAACAAACAAGTGTCATAAAAATGCATATATCAAATCCTATCTATTAATTACCTAAGAATCCAGTACTTAATTTTGTACAATTTATTAATAATCCATACTAACTCTACCCTACTAAAGGCATAGCCTTGTATGCATAGAACTGTGCAGAACGCGCAACCCAAGTTGTCGGCGTGTCGAACAAAGGCTTTCAACTATCATTTTCTTGTGACTCAAGGAGTCACCATTGGTGAGGGGCCTGTGGGGTCGATATAAAATCAATCAAATTCAGTAAGGAGAGGCAGACCTTATATGAGAGAGGAATAATTTGTTTTGAAAGTGTACAGTGATTGACATTTTAAGAAAAAGTTTAATATAATTTATTTTATATTATAAAAAAAAATGAATGGTCCGTATAATGCTAATTGTGCTCGATTACCAACCCAACAACTACTTTGAAAATAGTATTCAATCAACATTGCTATAAAGTTATATGATTATTGGGCTGAGAAGTGGGTGAGTAAATGAGATTGGTGCAAACATCTCCAATATCAAGTTATAACATTCCAAATTTCCATGTATACTTCTAACTTTTAAGATCATAATATTTTTAATTTCTGTATGCAATCAAATTATGTGATCTCAAATATGAATAATAATTATTATATTATAGTTTGATTGATTAGAGTTTTGACTTCAAACACCATTATTCTCTTATATAACCAACAAAATCAATTTAATTGTTGGCTTTTGAACAAATTAATTATTCACATAACATTTCCACTCAAGAGCATTCCTCTCATTTTTATGATCTTATCAATTATCATTAATTTATGAAAAATATATTAATTTATAATTAAAGATATTAGTTTTTTGCTCAAAATCACCATCAAAACTAATTATTTTTTTGTTAATTTTGTTAATACTAAAATTTTAGGAAAAAAAATAATTTTATTCAGAGAACTCCAAACTAGTATGAGTAGACATATATAGATGAGGGAATGGATAAATTGATCACCAGCTCTAAATGAATAACGGGGAAGTGAAAAAGTAGCACTGGTATGATCAAAGTTGTTCATTGAGCACTTTGAAATTGGAATTTTGCCTCTTCATTAACTTTTCTTTTAGTATTTATATTCTTCGCCACTATTTCTGATTACAAACTTTTCTTTTACTATTTATATTCTTCACTGCTATTTCTGATTACAGACAGATCACTGAGATAAATTTTTTTTTTTAATATTTATATTCTTCACCGCAGTCTGAAATAATGTACTAAGGCCCATTATAGTTATTCTACATTACAGATGTCCAACCATTCTTATTTTAATAACTGACCGACATCGTGATTTTAATAATAAATTATTTATTAAATTTGGTTGGTAAAATTAACATAGCAACACTCAAACATCATCTAAGACTCTGAAATCTATATATATGTTAGAGTTAGTGCTAGTTAAGAAGGTGAGAAATAACTAATAAATGGAAACTCAATTAGATGTGTGGATATGGAAACTCAATTAAATGTGTGGATGTGCTAAAGTGAAATTTATAAAGATTTACTGAAAGTTTAAAATCTTGTTTTGAGGATGGATCACATTAGTTGGTTCGAAAGGTCCACTAAATTTTGATTATGTGATTAATTTGAAAGACATCTATTTACATTATGGATCACAAAAGTCTTAGATCTAGCAAGATTAAATCTATCTTAAGATTTATTTTAGACATGGTTTGAGACCCATAATTTATTTCATGCATTTTATGTTTTAACTTAATATAAGTTTAATGAGTTAGTGAATGTAAAAGATATTATTATTATTATTCTTTTAAAATTCAAAAGTAAAAGTGTTTATTTATAATGGAATTTTGGTTTTAGTGTTTTTGTTTATAATTAAAGAAAAAAGAAATTCTATATTGATATTATTTTTATTATTATTGAGAATTGGTGAAAATAAAATAATAAATATTAGATAATGAAATTATTATTATCTAATCACAAGTTTTATGCCTTGATGGCCTCATTTCATAACCATAAATCTTAATTCAATATTTGTTTTTTGTTTTTTTTTTGTTTTTGCTTTTGTTTTTGTTTTTGTTTAGGAGAAAAATCAAATTTTTTATTAAGTTAATAAAAAGTTACAGATGTAGATGTCATAAGTATTTCTGAACCTATGAGTCCACAAAAAGTAAAAACACAGAGAATCTGAATAAAATTATTACTCAGACCATGCAAATAACCAAAAACTGAACTGAGCCTCCCCATAAATTAGAGAAAATAACCCACAAAAAATAATTTTTTATATGTAACTATAGCCAATATGTCCACAAAAAATAATTGTACCAATAGTGACAATACATTTGTAAAGAAACAACTGATAACACTGCAACAAAAGTAAACTGAAAAAGTAGAGAAAGATTGCCCCATATGTTAAAAAACAAGCATCATCTAATATACGATTGCTGATCCGACTCACAAAACCTCCCATCTTCTTACTCTGTTATGTGCCATGTGCCCAAATCCTATTGCAGACCCTCCTTAGAAAGGATATCTGCCTCTGAGTTCCGCTCCCTGTGTATGTGGCAAATAGATATAGAATCAAAACCCATTTTAATATGTAGAATTTCTTCAATGCATGGAGTCAAAATGTGATTTTGACATCTCTGAATTTCATTAAACCAATTAATAACAGTTAAAGAATCACCAAAAATTTGAACTGTATCAATTATAATTTCCCAAATCCAGCATAATAATAATTTCAGTGATTAGAGTTATGCAAACTTGTTTGATCTCGAACCAAGGCCAACTGATGCTTTTAAGGTTCTTTGATCTTTTATGTGAATTATCAATCATGCCCCACATCTATTTTGTGCATCAGATGCACCATCGAAATAAGCCCAATGGATATTGGGCTTATTTGTTCCTCCCTGATAATCCGAGGGGGATGATTTGATGTTGAGAGTGGGACTAAAGAGTATATTGAAGCACACTTAGAATCAATAAGGGATGGAGACAAGGGAGTCTCTTGAAAGATGCCTTTGTTCCTTGCCAACCATATGCCCCATGTAATTATTGATGGAACGTTTCTCAAATTTTCATCTCTTGTTGAGTTCCACCAATTCTGTCAATCCTCAATAATACTAGAACCTCTCCAGATTTGTCTAATTCCCAAGAGACTCAAACAGGCCTCCCATGTTTTTATAATGAAAGGACAATTTAAGAACAGATGGTATTCTGATTCTTTTGATTTTTTACAAATTATGCGCCATCCACATCCATGTTTGATCCAGGTGGCTCCAAAGACACACAGGACAAAGAGGACTCAAGAAAGCTCAAAAATCAAAGTGTTTGGATTATGCTCTAACCAGGACCAAAGCATAGATCTTGTCGTCCTAATCACGGGGATATGAACGGTTCGTCAAACCGAGTCCGTATGCGAAAGTTAGAAGCAGTCAAAGTTGTGTTGACTTTTTGCTGACTCGGCAGGATTAAGGAGGCCACATTTTGGACAGAACCCGACCATTGGATTCTGGCCAACCTGGGCTAGATTCCGGGTGAATTTGTGGCCTGGTTAAAATGACTCCTTCACCTTAAATTTGGAATTTTTTCCAACGGCATAGTGATTTCTTAAATTAAAAAAAAAAAGTATAAAAAGGGGTGGTGGTGGGCCACCACCCCCACCACCCACACCCCTTACCACATGCACCATATAACATTTAGTTCAGGACTGGCGAGGGTCGAACCCGCTCGGCCCATGTGGCTGGCCCCCAAACGGGTGGCCCCATATAATACGCAACCACCAAATAAAAACAAAACAACGCCCATTAATATGCGTACCACCAAAATGTTATATGCCCAAAGATTGATATGAGCTCCGGAGGGAATTATTGGGGCAGGCCACCCAATGCAGACCCAACCCCCCATTCAAATTATTTTAGTTAAACAATAAACTATATGTTTACAAAAAGGAGGGGCAGGGTTTGACCACTTGACCCCTCCTCAACCATTTACCAAGTTTACCATTGCACCAAACAAATTCATTGGATAATCCGCCCACGATTTTATAAATAAACATATTTGCCCAGTGTGCCCAAAGATGGAGGAAACAGGAGCGGGCATGGATTTCGAGACAGAAGAGGTAGGATCTTGGCAGATAGTTTAAGGCAGCATTTTGCAGGAGGGGTGAAATTTCACTTTGTTAGATTTTGACAAATTTTATATGGTTTCAGTGCTTCTCGACGCCACGAACGCAATGGAGTTTTCCGTGTATCCATCAGAGTTCTGCACTTTTCGTCCATTTTTCAATATGCAGGTTGAACCATGATCGCTGCAAAAACAGGGAGCGGAACCATGATCCTTGAAATTTTCCTGATGAGGTAATTGTTCTCCATGTTGGAATATAGTCAAGTTTATAGTCATTTTTCACAGTTTTCCGCAGTGATCACAGTGGCAAGGGAATATTCACCTTTTGAGTTGTAGATTTCCAGTCCACCCATGGAGCAAAATCTTTGAGGAATCTAGGGGGAATCTAAAAGATTCCTTGAGCCCCAGATTCTCAGTTTCTCAAAATTCAGAAATTTGACAGTCGATTTTTCACTATTCGATGCCACAAATCTGATGGTGTATTCAGATTTTCCATTTGCTCATTCTATTCTCCATCCACTTTTCTAAGTGGAGTGCAAGTGTCAACATTCATGTGCAAGCAGCCATTTCCATTTGATTGATGCTGTGAGATTGATGGCATGAACAGCTACAACAGTTTGACATCTGCTTCTTCAGATGGCCCCTGGATGTGAGGTATATGCAGTGCGTTCATGTGGTTATTTTGCTACGCATTGTGCTATACTAATCCCAGTTTGATGTTTGATGTGGGATCTTGTTTCTTACTTTGCTTCATGATTCCTGCTTGATGCGACGCAGAACCATCTATGTGATGTACTTGTTGTCAGGATTTGTCATGTTTGAATTGAGATCCATTGTATGCCATGTTGGCGGGATGCTCATCATGCATGAGTTTGAGTCATACTGATAGGAGTCTTTTTTTACTGAGAGTTCTTGTAGAGGAACATCTCTTAGAGCTGCTCCTGCATGAGGGCATTTTCCTTGTATGATCGCGACATCATATCTTGTGTACATCATCACTATTGACAACACTTAATGTAGCAGCCTACACCATCTTGACTCAGGGGCCCGGAGACGTAGTCCCTCTTGGATTAACTCCGTTATCAACGACTTATGTTTTTACGTTGCTGATGATTGACATGTTCCTCTTCTTTACAACATGCCCATGTATTCATTAATGTTCTTTTAAAAATGCAATTTAACACATCACGAAAGTAAAAGGTCTTGGAAGGGTCCTTTGTCACACTCGAACCTTGATCAAGTGGTATCAGAGCAGTCTTTGCGTTGACGTGAATTGCAGCGTGAACAATGGAAAGTGCAGTGACAAAAGGATGAAAAAGCAATGTACGAGACCATGCTCAACATTTCCAAAAGAGTGGAAATAATGTATGAAACTCTACAGAAAGAGACAGAGGAAAAGGAGCGATTGTAGTTTCAGTTGCAAGCCACGGAAGAGGCCCTGGAAGAACTAAAGAACAAAAACCAAAACCTTCAAATAGAGAACGTTGAATTGAAGATGCTTCTACATGAAGAGAAAGAGGAGAAACATAGTTTGCTACGACAGCTGCAAGCAAAGGACGAGGCCTTGGAAAAGCTGCAGTGTGACCCATGTGAGGTAAAAAGTAGTTCTCTGAATTCATGTATGTGTCCTGATGATGATTTCACTATTTTTGAAAATCATACCACAGGAATTGGCTCCAAACTATTGAAGAGAATGGGATATGAAGGAAAAGGCTTCGGCGTTAATGGCCAAGGCATTGTCTACCCCATCAAAGTAGAAGAATTGCCCCGTCAGGTAGGACTTGGGTATGTCAGAAAGGAAATTGGGGAATGCACCGAGACAACTAGCGAACCACCAACAACAGATGATGAGAAACCCTCATCAGTTCTTTCCAAATTGATAGAGGAGGTAAAAGATGTTGATTTCCTTTTGGTTTCGTCGTTACACAGTATGGTTTCTATTGGAGATGTGGAGATCCCAATTACAGGGACAAACATTAGGCTCCTTACTAGGATAAGACACGAGATGGAAGAAGAACTTGGTGTTAATAACCAAGGCATAACTCAACCATTGGAGGTTGGGTAGAGACCTCAATTTGTAGGCTCAAGATACACCAAAGGAGAATGCTCAAAGGTGTCATATGCTTTCGAGACATCGTCGAAATCATCGAGGAAAGAGAATGATGGGAACCCATCCCCATCATCCCATGGCAGTTTCCATTGTAGGGAAAGAGATGAGGCAAATTCTCATCACCATACTTACACCAAAGACAGCAAGGAAAGGTATAACCACTTTCAACATGTGAATGTTCATTTTGATTATGATCATGTTGTTAATGATGAATGAAGAACATGGCATCGAAAAACATGTACCTTTTGTGGATTACATAACCATACATTTTCTAAGTGTTGGAAAAGAATGGCAGCACACAAAAGGATGAGGCGTGAAAGACACTCTCAACATCAGGTAAAGTAGATCTGGAGGAAGAAAACCTATTGCAATCATTGCGACAGAAGTGGCCATCAAAGAGCCACTTATTAGAGGCTCCATCCATAGCAATGCCTTAAATACAAAGTGTCGATACACGAACCAGATGGAACGGTTGTTCGACCATCAAATGCACCACAAGGAGGTGACCCATTCACCTTGATAAGTGAGAAATGGTTTCTAGATATGTTAGCATTTCATGGTTGTACTTTTGTAAATCATTTGTTGCATTTTAAAATGTAAAAGTGATGATGTGTTTTCCATCACTTGTTCAACAACAATGATGTCTGGTCTTATTTTGAATTGCATGTTGAACTGTGAAAGTAATGTCGTGTTTCCATCACTTGTCAAAGCAAAAAAATAGTGTTTGGCCTTATGTTTGTGAATCGTGTGTTGCAGTGATGATGTGTTTTCCATCACTTGTTGAAGCAACAATGATATGTTGGCCTTGTTTTCGTAGCTGGGGTATTGCATCCATCTTGTTGTAAACTTGACCACCGAGTATGTGTTATAAACTCGTGGCAAGTGTGGGATGTTTGGGTCATTAGTTGGTCATGAAAGTCAAATATGTAATTTGCAAAACAATGTACTATAGCTTGTAGAGATAGCAGGGGTTCGCTCATCGCTTAAGGCTCCAAAAAACAAAGGTGAAGGAGATGGAAGTGAGACCTTTTTAGGACACTTGTGATGTAGACAAGGTACAAACAAGTTGCAGATTATTTTTCATGCTTTTGCAGGACCAAAAGCTCCTCAGTGGGGAGGATTGATCCAGGTGGCTCCAGAGACACACAGGACAAATAGGACTCAGGAAAGCTCAAAAATCAAAGTGTTTAGATTATGCTCGAACTAGGAACAGAGCGTAGATCTCGTCATTTTGATTGCGACGATGCAAATGGTTCATCAAACCGAGTCTGTATGCAAAAGTTAGAAGCAATCAAAGTTGGGTTGACTTTTTGCTAACTGGGCAGGCTTAAGGAGGCCACAATTTGGATAGAACCCAGCCACCGGATTCCAGCCAACCTGGGCCAAATTCTAGGTGAATTTGTGGACCGGTTAAAATGACTCTTTCTCCTTAAATTTAGAATTTTTTCCAACTGCATAGTGATTTATTAAATTAAAAAAATATATAGAAAGGGGTGGGGTGGTGGTGGGCCACCACCCCCAACACCCACACCCCTTACCACATGCGCTATATAACATTTAGTTCGGGACCAGTGGGGGTCGCACCCACCCAACCCACGTGGCCGGCCCCCAAACGGGCGACCCCATATAATACGCAACCACAAAATAAAAACAAAACAACACCCATTAATATGCATACCACCAAAATCTTATACGTCCAAAGATTGATAGGAACTCTGGAGGGAATTATGGGGGCGGGCCGCCCAAGGCAAACCCAACCCCCCATTCAAATTATTTCAGTTAAACAATAAACTATATGTTAGAAAAAGGAGGGGCGGGGTTTGACCACCTGACCCCTCCTCAACCATTTACTAAGTTTACCACTGCATCAAACAAATTCGTTGGTTAATTTCCCCACGATTTTATAAATAAACCTATTTTTCTAGTGTGCCCAAAGATGGAGGAACCAGGAGCGGGCACGGATTTCGAGACAAAGGAGGTAGAATATTGGCATGTAATTTAAGGCAACATTTTGCAGGAGGGGTGAAATTTCACTTTGTCAGATTTTGACAAATTTTATATGGTTTCAGCACTTCTCGACGCCATGAACACAATGGAGTTTTCTGTGTCTCCATCAGTGTTTTGCATTTTTCGGCCATTTTAGTATGCAGGTGGAACCATGATTGCTGCAAAAACAGGGAGCGGAACCATGATCCTTGAAATTTTCCTAAGGAGGTAATTTTTCTCCATGTCGGAATATAGTCAAGTTTATAGTCGTTTTTCACAGTTTTCCACAGAGATCACAATGGCCAGGGCAGATTCACCTTTTGAGTTGTAGATTTCCAGTCCACCCATGCAGCAGAATCTTCGAGGAATCTAGGGGGAATCTAAAAGATTCCTTGAGTCCTAGATTCTCAAGTTCTCAAAATTCAGAAATTTGACAGTTGGTTTTGTACCATTCGATGCCACAAATCTCATGGTGTATTCAGATTTTCCATTTGCTCATTATATTTTCCAGCCACTTTTCTAGTGGACTACAAGTGTTGACATTCATGTGCGAGCAACCATTTCCATGCGATTTAATGCCGTGAGATTGATGGCACGAACAACTTTAGCAGTTTTAAATCCACTTCTTTAGATGGCCCCTGGATGCGTGGTATATGCAGTGTGTTCATGTAGTTCTTTTTCTACGCATTGTGTTGTACAAATCCCAGTTTGAGGTTTGATGTGGGATCTTGTTTCTTACTTTGCTTCATGATTCCTGCTTGATGTGACGCGGAATCATCTATGTGATGTACTTGTTGTCATGATTCATCATGTTGTGTTTTGAGTCCCTTTGTTGGTTGATGATGGGATACTCATGTTTTCGTCATGCATGCTTGCATTGAGATCCCTTTTATGCCATGTTGGTGGGATGCTCATCATGCATGAGTTTGAGTCATACTGATAGGAATCTTTTTTGACAGAGAGTTCTTGTAGAGGAACATCTCTTAGAGCCACTCCTGCGTGAGGGCATTTTCCTTGTATGATCATGACATCATCTCTTGTGTACATCATCACTATTGACAACACTTAATGCAGTGGCCTACACCATCTTGACACTGAGGCCTGGAGACGTAGTCCCTCCTAGACGAACTCCGTTATCAACATCTTATGTTTTTACATTACTGATGATTGACATGTTACTCTTCTTTACAACATGCACATGTATTCATTAATGTTCTTTTAAAAATGCAATTTAACACATCACGAAAGTAAAAGGTATTGGAAGGGTCCTTTGTCACACCCGAACCTAGATCAATGTTTGTTCCTTTTCTGAAGGTTATCCCATGTGGGAACCTTGTTTCTAGGAAGACACTAGAAAAAAGTCTTGACTTTGCAGGGAATTTTAGTTTCCATAGTGGTTTCCACCACTATGCCTGCACCCCCTCAAATATCATGTCCATTTGATAACTATAACCACATTTTGGAGAGTAATGACGTGACGCCGCATGAACCCATCTAAGTTCATCTGGGAGATCCCTTATCCTGACATTTGTGCATTGTAGTTCTCTAGTATAGATCTCCTAATTAGCTCCCCATTGGCGTTCTAAGTGGAGATCATCAGTAGATTTCCATCCTTGATGCCAAATCGAAGAACCTTCAGAATCTACAACCTGATTCAGAAAGATAATACCTTGATTATTGAGAAATATCGTTAGCTCCCTTGGAAGAACAAAAACTTCACTGTAGCCCACCCACGAATCGATAACTAATCTAAGATTCTCGCCATTTCCACTATGCCACATAAGGTCATCTTCTATAATGCTTATATATTCCAAAGTGACCTTCTAGATAAAATATACGTTTTGAGTTTTCTTGCCTATCCTACGTGTCCATTCATTAATGGGAGAATGGTCAATATATTTCCTTTTCAACAAAACAATCCATAGATTATCCATTGATAATATGTGTCATCCAAATTTTGGTGCAATAGATGATGCAAAAAGGGGCAGGTCCTTTATTCCCCATCCACCCGAGGCCTTTGGGAGGGTAACTTTATCCGAGGCTACCCAAGGAAGAACCGCTTCCTCCGTAGAGCTAACCCATAAAGATCGACCTCACAGTTTCCTAATCCGGGCTGGGATTCCTTTGGGGACCTAGGTAAGGGAAATACAGTAAACTAATATTGCAATTAGAATAAATTTTATCAATACCAGTCTTCCCACCCTCGATAGCCACTTAAAACTCCAATGTTTTATGCATTTTTCAATTTTGGCCAGTAACCACTTCCAGTTGTGTTTTCTGTAAGAATCAGGCTTGTGGTGGAAACCCAAATATTTAAAATTGTCCGTCATAGGCTTTGCTTCAAAATGGAGAACTGTAAGTACTCTATTTATTTTAGCCACAGATAAACCTTCATGAACTAAAGAGGAATTTTGAACATTCATACACATACCATTTGCTTTAATGAAAAGATCGAACGAGGATTTCAAGAACTGTAAGTACTCTATTTATTTTAGCCACAGATAAACCTTCATGAACTAAAGAGGAATTTTGAACATTAATACACATACCATTTTCTTTAATGAAAAGATCGAACGAGGATTTCAATTGCTCAATTTCACCTATGGATCCCTCACTGAAAATGAGGATGTCATCTAAAAATAGGAGGTGAGTGACAAATATATTTGTGGCTACCTCAATAATTTTACCTCTCCTCTTCGTTTAGTCGCAAGAATCAACTACCTCTGTCCTTCGGCCGCTAGCAAGAAAAGTAGTGGGGACAAAGGACACCCCTGTCTGAGCCTTCTATGACTGTAGAAAAAAGGGGATGTTGAGCCATTAATTAAGACTGAAAATATCACATTTGTTATGCATCCCATGACCCAATTGATAAAACTAGTTCTAAATCCCATACAAGTAAGTAAGAGGCACAAATATAACCATTTGATTTTATCACAGGTTTTTCAAAGATCAATTTTTACTATAATACCTTTTCTTTTGCTCTTTTTGATGTTGTGCTAAGATTCCTAAGCAACCCCTATAGCTTCATGGATTTGTATGCCATTAAGTAATCCAAATTGTTCCTTGGAAATATTTTTAGAGAGGATTGGCTTTAGGTGGAGAGCAATGATCCCGACCATCCCCTACAAGCTCAAAAAAAAGCTGAAAAAATTTGACCGTCCAACCATGCAGTCTTAGGCTCTTATCTTTCTGCATTGACTTAATAACTCCTATGACTTCTCCTTTTGAAATAGGGGCCATTAGTATTTCGTTTTCTTCTTCCTCCGCATATCTAGGGAAAAGTTGAGAAACCTGGATTACTTTTGTAATTGAAGCTTCTTCTGAGGCTCTAAATAGGCCTTTGAAATGATCTCTCCCCAAAGACGCAATCTCAACTAAAGATTTAGTTGTACCCTCTTATTCTTGTTGCATTTCCCATATTGTATTTATATTCTTTTTGCCTCTTGCATAATTTTGAAAGAACTCAGAATTTTCGTCCCCACAAGCCATATAGCTCTACTTTTAAGTCTCCACTCTTCTTCTATATCATTTTCTTTTTAAGGTTTCGAGCTATTTTATCCACGCCTTTTTTCTTATATCTCATATCCATCCCCCTCCGAGCTTTCTTGGTTTTCAAGAGATCCTTCAATAGGTTTTACCTCAGCCTCTCCCCTAAGCCATTTTTATTTCGCCCAAGTAATTGTAGCATGTTTTCTTCCTTTTAGATTTTCCATAAATAATTGAGTTGAGGAACCCTGGATAGGGACCTGAGGAATCCATGTGGGTTTAACTAAGTGATTGTGGCTGAGTTCTTTGAGCCATGTTGGTTTAAATTTAAAAGGGGAACCATGATTCCTACTGGCCCCTTTCATTTCCAAGATGATTGGGAAGTGGTTAGACTCACCCCCATCCCTACCCACTGTCTAAAGAGGGGGATTCGGTTTACTAGATCTTCCTTCATTAAGAAATGATCCAGTGTCTTAGCCACCCTTTCCTCACCTGAGTGCCTTGTCCTCTAGGTGAATTTGATTTTAATCAAATTAACATCAATAAGCTTACCAACCATTAACTTGTTCGCAAAGAACTTTTCCAAGGGGTTGGCTTGAGCCATTGGCCCCCAGGTTTCAGACATTCCTAGGGAGAAATTGAAGTCCCCTCCCAGCACTAGATTTGAGTCCTTCATAAAAGATTTAGATAAAAGAGAATTCCATTAAGATGCCTTTTCTTGGCACATACCATAAATGTTGATAAGGGAGAGATCCATGCATAGATATGATGAATATACCTCTACACCCATAATCATATCCGATCCCCAACAGTTTAAACGCTTAATACTATCATCATTAAAACCCAAAGCTAAGCCCCCAGATCTTCTTTTTGCATCAGATGTCACGAATTAACAACCCGACATCATTTTATAAATATATTCCCCCAATATATCTCCATATCCAAGGGTTTCTTGAAGCATGATAACATCAAGACAATAAATTTTGAAAAGATCTTTTAGATCTAGCTTATTACATGTGCTAGCAAAAATGTTTGCAATTGAAGGATAAAACTATCATTTGGTCACCACATAACGGGATTGCACTGCTATAAGTGCCCATTTCAGAGAGAGTTGTTTCCCATCTGCTATGTCTATCTTAGCTTTTAGTTGAGCCTTAGATAAATTTCATTTCCTATCTCTGGGCTTTCGAGATAGAAGATGCTCCTGGATTCTACCTAGCCCTCTATGGATGCTAAAGGGGGATCCTTCTTCTCTTGAGGATCATTTTTTGGTCAGTTGTAGGCCCCACTTCCTTAACTAGAGCTTGGAGGTTGATTCATGCCATAGGAACTCTTCGTTCTCATGTTTACCCTATCAAGCTAGTGAACTTGGGTAAGTGCGGGAGGGGTTTTTTATAAGAACTGGGTTGTTGGCGTTGGTCTTGATCATTAGAAATTTCTGAAGGGAACTTACAAGAATGACTTGAATGCTGAGATGAAAGTCAACATTGTTACCATAAGTAGAATTTGTTGTTACTGTGACACTGGTTTTGTTCTTCATTAATAAGATCATCCATGCACTGGAAATCAAAGACATGACAAGGAATTGTTATGGTGCCCTTCTGCTCAAATCTATATTCCTCTTTGGCCTCCTTAAGTAGTTTCAATAATATATGATGGTTTATATGCATCTTCAGTATTACAAAACATTTCCATTTCCCTCCTTTCTATTGTTCTCATTTATATGCTCAATTGCTTGTTTTAGAAGTCACAGTTGCAATCCCTGAATACAACCACAAAATGAATGAAAACCAAATGTAGACTTATGAGATAAATCATGTAGTATAATGAACAAGAACCATAAGGTTGAGCCAAAGGTTGTGAAATGCTAATATTAGGTGGAAAATTAATAACTTGATGGGAAATCTAGAGTGATGGACATTGGATACGTTTGTTAGATCGGTTGGTAACTTGCTATCTACCTCAAAAATGACAGCGTGCTCAGATTCAATGGTACCTAGAGGATCCACGATTAAATGAATCATAAATGGAAAGGTATAGTAGATGAAATGGTCATAGAGTCCTGAATCCCAACTTTAAAATCTTAAAAAATAGTTTTTATCTCGTCGGCCGCATCATCTAATTATAATCAATGTTGTTTTATCACAACTTCAATATTCTATGAAACTATGGACTTTCATAAACTTAAAAAAATATTGACAGGTTATTAAAAATATTTCCCTTATTTTGAGATATAAAAAATTAATCTAACCTTCGTGATTGACAAGTGATTTTGATATTTTATTTTTTTTCGAAGGGTACATTTTTTAGTCCTTTTGGGATGACCCGCTAGAAGCCCGAGGAAGGGCTAGGACATGTTCAAAGTTGAATGGTTAGTGCTATGTAATTGCATTATTCTTCAGCTCAACATCCTCTTCCAACACTAAAGCTTGCACTTATCACTCGAGGGCTTTCTTTTACTTAGTTCGATTATGCTCAAAGTAATTATGTTAAAATTTACTCTTTTTTTTATGAATTTTATATCAAGAAGCTCAAGATAGTTTTTTCATGGAGGCATCAAAGATATTTAATTGATAGTATTTCTAAAACACGTAATGGAAAGGGGTATAATCTCAAAACTATAGAGCCCATAGTGCTTGATATGGTTGTAGGTGAAATATTCTATAAGGATGCAAAAGACTTCGATGGAAGAAATACACATCCCGATTGGGGTGAAATCTATCGTATCTATGCACATTCTCAGTTTCATGTGCATGACAATGACTACGCTACAATGTGCAACATCGAAAATCCTAAAATCCATCAGATTTTCATTGGGCTGCCTGTGATGCCTTATAATGATAGGACTAGGTGGGCCATGGCATAGGTTGACCAAAGGCAAGAGGCCATCATTGATAGCCATGGAAAAATCATAACATCCCTAAAGGTTGATAGAAATTGAACATACAAGTTTTGAATGGTTTCTTTGCAACCCATCCCAAATTCATCCAAACTGTAAAAGGATGGTGGTTGGATGATGAATCTTTCAAAAAACACACCAACAAGCAATATTCGACTTAGCACTTGAGGGAACCTTTCTGACACTTCACTGTGATGATAAACTGATTCTATGGTGAGTTTAATGCCTCCTACTTCAAGATAGAATGACTACCATTAGCAGTCGAGATAATCTCCACAAGTCATATATTTAACTGGTATAACTTTTGTCAAGAAATATAGTTAGAGCTCTTTCAAAAGTGAAGTTTGTCTCTATGAATAAAAAAGCCTCATTTTATATGTGGGCTTATCTTATATATACTTTATGTGTCGCAAATGAGTTCTCAGAAATCAAATGGACATGGACTCCAACACTCCCCCTATACATAATTAATGTGAGGAATTATGGATTGATCACTACCACAAGTTCTTTAATGAAATTTGTGACTAGTTTATTGCCCAAGTCCATCAAATCCTCTTAAGTTTTCCAACACCTAGGATATATGAAGAGGCAAAGAATGCTATTAGGGGAATCAATAATTGGCATTGCGAGGAGAATTACACACACATTTGGATATTTAGCTTTTCATCTACTCTTCACTTGATACTACATTTGGTCCCTGACAAGATCATGATATGAGAGATTTCATATCAGAGTATATGAAATGGGGTAGCATTAACAATGGGAAATGAAAATAATAGGTCCTGGATGGGTTTCCCTATAAGAATAGACTACTGAACCCTAATGAAGTGCCCCCAAGAAATAAAATAGATCGACAACATCAAGGAGCTCAAGCTCCTCACCGACATCTTCAAAAAGCATGACCCCCATGGCATGGTGAAAGAGAAATACAAGACCACAAAGCTTACTTACCCTTATGAACATGAGTTTATCCCTGATGACTTAATATCTGAGGATGTGCTCACATATGAGGAAGAAAATCTAAAAATGAAATTACAAGAATAGGAATACTTGCCACCTCTCTAGTTTTTGAAAATAGAGAAAAGAGAGAAATAAATGGATAAACGTTCTTTTGAGATAGAGGTGCTCTGAGAGGCTTAAAACAAAGAAGAAAAGCTTAAAGTTTAATCACTTGATAAGAAAATAATTGAGGTCGCAATTAGGCTAAAGAAGCAAAAGTTGGCCTTGAGCGAAGACCCTGATATTGAACATACAACCATTGATTGTGATGAACCATAGGTGGAGACAAGCATACCAAGGAAAGATACTGGCAAGGGGAAGGAAACTAACTATTCCCCATAATATTTTTGGCAGAAATAAATCCTTGAGCTACATGTATCGATGGCTACCCTATTACAAGGGCTCATTATCCCGCAGAGCTCAATTTCCTCCATCTTTCCAATTACTAAGAAAACCAGTCCAACACCTCCTTCAAGTCATCCTAGGGAGTCAGACAATGAAGTCATTAAGATATGTGTTTATTATTACAACAAATCCATGGGAGCATTATCTGCGACGCCCAAAGAGGACAAAGATAAGAACCACTATGGAAGAAGAAGTTGCTCAAGGAATCCCATAGTAGAGGATAATCTAGAGTATAGCTGGGTAGATAAATGACCAAAAGGCTACAATAGACATAAACTTAGTACTACGAGATATGGCTACAGAAAATAAAGCTACCACCCATAGTTTGTCCCTATACATGGAGCAATTGAACCAAAAAATGTAGTCACTACAACAATAATTCAAAGACCAGAGGCAATAATTGGACCTAGATAGACATAAAGGATTGGAAACATTATGTATACAATGATCATAATATGTCAATGATCAATAAGGAAAACAAATAGTGCAACTCAAGGAAGCTCATCTTAACGAGATAAAGAATCTGAATGAAAGTCATGCATGAGAAATGAATGAAAGGATTGAACAACCACAAAGGACTCAAATGAACCTCCATGTACTGAAATCCGAGGTGATTATAATCAATACTAAATTTTAAATAACACAAATTTCCTTTATAGAAAAAATGCAGCAAGTTCAAGATTGCTTCTCGTAGATGGAATAAGTAACCCACCAGATTGATGTTGAATCATAAGCCCATAGGAAAGGCATAAAATCCCTTGAATAAATTATTGAGTGGAAAAAAGAGCACATTGAAGCTCTAGATTCATTTCCACGATTAAGTAAGGAGTAGAAAAGGAGGGATTGATCTTTGATTTTGGAAATAAGAACACGTTGAAATCAAAGCAATTTTGACTAAAACCATGGAATTAGCTAGAAGGATGTGGGATGTGGCCATGAAAATGATAGAGGAATGAGAACTCAAAGCTTTGGGAATCCTATCCAGCTTCGCCTCCATCATACCTATACTACATGAAATATCTAAATTCCAAGCCACGACAGTTCCTAAGATTGAAGACATCCAAATAATGAATGAAGAAATAATTGAAAATTTCATTGTCATTCCCACTAGAGAGGCTACACAATTCCATCGCTACACTATTAAAAAAATATATATATGTAGAGATTAGTAGATCAAACATTGAAGGGAAGGCAACAATTACAAAAGATGGAAGACCCTAGGATTTCTAAAATCCTAGATATCCACATTGCCTAGAAGATGCTCTAACAACAAGATTTGTTAAATACGTCATAACATTTCCACTACACTTAATGCATCACTGGCCAAAGTCCCTTTTGTAACAACATAAATAGAAAATCCCTCCTGAGGTAAAGAGAAGAAGGGAGAGGGGGTAACATTGTAAGACTCAACGCCTCTATTGAAGGCCACTTTTTGCAATATTTTGTAATGAAGGCCTTGTTCTACTAATTAATATAATTAAATTGTCCAAGAGATATGTATATCATTCCTGCATGTTAAATTATTTATATTGCATTTCTTGAATCTTATATATTGGCATAAATTTATGATAATCTTGGGGCTCATATAAAATTTTTAATCAGTATTGTTACCTTTTGTTTTCTCATGGTTTCATATTAGATATATATTTTGACAAGTCTACAATAATTTTCCTCTTTGATTATATTTAATCAAATAATTTAATCAATATTTTTCTTTTGTATAATAACGAATCTCATGAATCCTTAATGAATCATCATTATAATTAAATCAAATAAGTAAATAAATAAACATTGCTAATACTAGATAGAATACATAAGCCATAAAACAATTCATCACCCTCAAAGTGGAAATTATGCCCACATGTCAGTCAAAGGTTAATATCCCCAAAAAAAAAAGCAAGTTTAATTTGGGCTTATGATTGGGTTTCCTCCCTTCATTGACAAACATCCTAACCACAATAAGATTTTACTCAATGCAATAAAAACCTATAAAGACGTATTAAAACATAAAGCAATGTAATAATTCACCTTCAACAATTAGGTGTTATATATAGAGATATGGAAGAGTGAAACTACGAGTTTGGAAACGTATAATGACTTATTAAAAGCATAAAACAATGTAACAATTCACCTCCAACAATTAGATGTTAAGTTTTATTTTCTGCATGGGTTGGGCATGACCCATAACTTATTTAGTTCATTTTGAGTTAACATAAGTTTGTTGAATTGGTGAATGCAAATGATATTATCATTATTATTATTTTAATAATATATTTATTTAGCTAGAATTTTTTTATGATTTAAAAAATTAAATTTTATGTTCTTTTGACATTAAAAAAAGTTACATCAAAAATTGGTGAAGGGTATGCGTTTTATGTAATAAAATAATGAAGACCAAATAATGAAATTATCACCACCCAGCGACAAGTTATATGCTTGGTCACCTTGCTTATGTTTTTAATGGAAGGTGATAGAGTCATAAATCCTAATTCAATGTTATGTGTATGGAGTGACAAATTATAGTTTAATTATCATTTTTTAATACATTTGTTCCTTTGTTTCCATTCATTGAAGATAGTGTCATTCATTATATTAGATTATGAATATTTTGTGAACTTGCTATTGGATGGCTTAAAAGTAGCAGGAGGAATAAACTACATAGATAAAAAAGATATGTACATAACATCCATATCAAACATGGCTGTCTCATTGTGAATGCTATTAATATTTTTAATTGAATGATTCCATTCCATCATGCATCAAGAAGAGTAGAGAAATTGTCAAAAGCATAAAGTACCTCCAATTAATGGGATGTGTCAAATGTTGCCATAATAGGCACTCCCTATGGTCTTATGATAATGCTCAAATAGACACCTTAATGAATTATGAACTACATGAGTAGATCAATGGTGTTGATTCTAATAATGGGTTTAAAAGTATTTCACAAGAATCTATTTACTTATCATAAAATAGTTAATTACATAAATTAGTTATTTTTAAAATTATTATAAATTTTATTATGTAAAGTAAAAATATTTAAAATAATTTTTAGATTATATATATGAATTCAATACTCAAAAAAATCGAATTATTTAAATAATACTTGTCACAATTAAAACAAATCTCTAACTGATTTCAACATATTAAAAAAACATATCGCAAATATATGAGAGTTGCTTGCATATGAGACTACGAAAAACAAATTCTAAAAACATAACATATGAGACTTACTTGCATACGAGACTACGAATTTCAACATATTAAAAAAACATATTGCAAACATATGAGAGTTGCTTGCATATGAGACTACGAAAAACAAATTCTAAAAACATAACATATGAGACTCACTTGCATACGAGACTATGAATTTCAACCTATTAAAAAAACATATTGCAAACATATGAGAGTTGCTTGCATATGAGACTACGAAAAACAAATTCTAAAAACATAACATATGAGACTTAATTACGAAAAACACATTAACAGAAAAAGGAAATTCAAAAAACATTTAATGTGATGATCAATGTCCACTTCAATTTCCTCCTTTTTTGGTCCCACTGATCTTCGACGCGAAAGGAAAATATAATAAATTCAAGTTAAACAATAAAACTCACATGTTATTCAGTGTTCTTTGAAGGGATTCAATATAATAAGTTCAAGTTAAACAATAAAACTGCGATATAGATTCCCAAACAACATAATCTAATTCCTCCCTAATACACACATGTATGATCTTGGCTTAGAGCAGGGTTTTCTTCTTTATAATAGGACAGATAGACGTTTAAGTAAATATCCCCATGACCACCATGAATGCCATTTCTTTTATAACGATGAGTTGCAGGTTTGTGAGATCGATTATATGCAGCTGAAATTTACAAGGTTTATAGTGGATCGATTATATGCAGCTGAAAGTTACAAGGTTTATAGTGGAGATTAAATTCTAAATTTAAGTGTGATGGCTAATCCATTGATTGTTAAAACTGTAAATTGGTGATCAAATCTTGGGATCGTTGTGATGATTAGATCTTCAGATCTAAAAATGGCAGATCTAATTTTTAACAAAACTAAAGAAACCACTCAAAGCCAAATGTCTAAAGTCTATAGAAATAAGAAATAGCTTAAGCTGCAGAGCAGCACAGTAATTAACATGCCATGAACAATACAAACCATACTGCAAACCCCAAGTCTGTAAAAACTATAACCTTTATTTAGGAGTACCACGTACAGTAGTCTCTATGACACTACAGGACCATACATTGGGTCTGATGAAATATACATATCATATGATATACTGGACTTATCAGACACCAGCTGGAGAGACTCGTACTATTGAAGAGACTAAATCAGGTGTGGCAGGTACAAGTACCACACTGGCAGTTGGGCCCGCACTTGCAATCATTTTCCAGAGATACATCTGCACCATATCTGTTTACAGCGAATTCAAATATATGGAAAATTTTTCGCTCTAAAACCATGAAATAAAATTAATAACAATTACTCTGAACAAAACGGTACCCCATCTCATAGCTTGTCTTCACAATACCATCCATCTGGAATCCTTTCTTGCTGTGGAACAAAACAATCCAAAGAAACAAACTTAGGCATACGACTCAACTACTCTGTGCGAGGAGCGTGGAGCAGTGGTGATCTGTTGCCACACCACCTTTTTAGTATCAGGAAGGACAGGTAATTTAATTTGCACATCCACGGCCAGCACTTCACGATTGGATAGACTGTAGCACGTCTCCTGCCACCCCATCTCCTCCTCTACCACCACTTCGTCTCCATCTTTCTTGTATTTGATGCGTATCTCAGTTGATTCTTGCAAGTCAAACAACCCGCGAACATATTCTGCCAACTCTGAAAAAGAGATAGCGGGAGGGTCTACGGATTTCTTGCGAACCACTAAACGCCGAGTGAAGCCGTCGGAGTCTACGAACTGACACCATTATGTATCAATAAAACGAAAATATCATGTAAATTGAATTAAAGGGATCCATTGAGTCCTGAAAAGGAATTAAATGACACGAAAAACACAGAAAAGTCGAGCTATTGCTGACCTTTATCACGCCATGCTCCATAGCGCTGAGTTTTCTCCACAAAATGAGAGGGGATGCACTAAATCTGATGATTCTTTGGACATGGTGTTCCAAGAAATATATAGATTCTTTGGGTCACCAGCTGTAAATAGACCCATTATAGTTATTGTACATTAAAGATGTCGAATCACATTTTACTTTAATAAGTGGCCGACTCATGATGTTAACTATAAATTATTTATTATATCTTGGCAGCACTCAAACATCATCAAGGATTTGACATGTATATATATTAGAGTTAATGCTAGATAAGAAGGTGAGAAGTATCTAACAAAAGAAATTCAATTATATTTGTGGATATACTAAAGTGAAACCTGTAAAGACTTATTGAGACTTGTTGAGTTGGGAAACCTATAAAAACTAAGCTTAGAATAATGTAACAATTGGCATCCAACCATTAAAAATTGATATCTATTTTCCACAGGGTTTGAGCATGACCCATAATTTATTTAGGGTATTTATATTCTTCACCGCTATTTCTGATTACAGCCAGATCACTGAGATATAAAAAAAAAATTAAAAAATAAAAAATTAATATTTATATTCTTCACCACAATCAGAAATTATGTAGTAAAGCCAGGCCCATTATAGTTATTGTACATTAAAGACATCAAATCATTTTTTACTTTAACAAGTGGCCGATATCATGATTTTAAATAACTTATTTACTAAATTTGGCTCGGTAAAATTAACATAGCAACACTCAAACCACTAAATCTGATGATTCTTTGGACATGGTGTTCCAAGAAATATATAGATCACCAGCTGTAAATGAATAATGGGGAAGTGAAAAAGTGCACTGCGCACTTTGAAATTGGAATTTTACATGCTCATTAACTTTTCGTTTAGTATTTATATTCTGATTACAGTATTTATATTCTGAGCACATTGAAATTGGAATCTTACATGTTCATTAACTTTTCTTTTAGTATTTATATTCTGATTACAGACAGACAGGTAACTGAGATCAATTTTCTCTTTTTAATATTTATATTTTTCACCACTATTTCTGATCATTGCAGATAATGTAGTAAGACCCATTATAGTTATTGTACATTAAAGATGTCGAATAACATTTTACTTTAATAAGTGCCCGATATCATGATTTTAATAATAAATTATTTATTAAATCTGGCTGGGTAAAATTAACATAGCAACACTCAAACATCATTAAGGATTTGACATATATATATATTAGAATTAGTGCTCGATAAGAAGGTGAGAAATATCTAACAAAGGAAATTCAACTATGTTTTTGGATATGTTAAAGTGAAACCTGTAAAGACTTATTGACTTGGGAAATCTATAATGATTTATTGAAAGGTTAGAACAATGTAACAATTCACCTCCAACAATTAAATCTTGAGATTTATTTTTGACATAGTTTGAGCATGATCCATAATTTATTTAGGGCATTTTATGTTTTAATTTAAGTTTATTGAGTTGGTGAATGTAAAAGATATGAGTTAGTGGGTTTAAGTACTTATAGACAATTCACTATGCACAAGGGTAAAAGAGGGGAACATGAAAAAGGGGAAGCTCATAGGCTCCTAGTGAGCAATAGGATTGTTGAGAGGGAAGGAAAATATATAAGGACCCAGAGAATTGAAGTAGAAAATAATCTCTAGTGATAGCCCGACTGAGAAACCCATGAGGCTTGCTGACTCATAACGAAAGAGGACAACTCTAATGATAACCCCACTAAAAATCCCATGAGGCTTGCTAACTAATAATCACATAACAATGGTTGTGCCTTACAAGGCCCATAAATCCACTAGAGACTATATTGGTTGATAACTTCCTCAAGGTGGAGGCACCCAGGGCTAGTGGACTGATAACACTTAATGGCAGTGCCATGGGATTGGGTTGAGAACACAAGTGTAAGTTTCACTAAGAAGCTGCTAGAGAAGTGCATTCTTATTCCTTCAGAGGTAACATAGCTGATAAACCATCCATGTTATTAAATATATATCTCCCTCTCTCCACATTTGAATTGAGGCTCTCTGTGTCCAAGTCCCTAGAGATGTTAGGATGTTGTATTATAAGTCCCTCTCGGTAAAAGACATTGTTCCCTGCCTAATGTGAAATCATTGAATAACTAGTGGGAGAAGGCAGTGTGGCCTTGAAACACTTGATTTCCATTGATGATATTGGTTTAATCCCCTGAATGCATGATGGTAGTATGTGAATGAAGTGATTCATTATGTTTATTTGATCTTGATAGCTAGTGGGTGGAGGTGAGGGAACCTCGAGACACCCTACTTCAGTTGATAATATTGGTTTAAAATTCCTCTAGAAGCACTCTACCTCAAACTCTGGAATCTCGCTCGGGGGTGACAACTGCTAGAAAGACTTGGCTGCCCCTTCTTTATGGTTGGGTGGAGAGTAAGTCCCAATCTCAATTGTTGAGCACATTTTAATAAGATAAGTATTCTAAAGCCTTTGTGCATTGATTGTTATGCATATGTTTAATGTGTTGGGTTTAATGCCTATGATGATATTGGTTCACTGTGCTCGTTTAATGCTTGTGATATAATGAGGAATGTGAATTCCTATACAATGTTAAACTTTTGTGCTATGGATGGGGGATGGTTCATTCTTTTAATACTGATGTATCTTTGTTTACTTATATTTCATGTGTGATTATTATATGTTGGCACAAAGTTATTAATTGCCTAGATTAAGGGCCAAGGATGTGAATATGGCATGACAATGTATTGCAGGTGCTTTGAATATGTTTATAGGAATATGCTTATTCTTGTGTTCATTCGAGGCTCAAAAGTTGGCTTAAAAGATTGTGCGTGTAGAGAAGGGAATATTTATGGTAATTAAAAGAAGGTTTGGGTTATAAATGAATTAACTATCGGACCTAAGTTCTAGAACCTGTAAGCTCAAGAGAGATATCACTGTGTTTGTACACACACAAACACACATTTGTATGGCTAAGTTAGGCTAATAAACACTCAAAAGCTTAGGAGAGATAGCCCTCAAAAGACCTACTTATACCCTGGTATAACTATAGACCATGCATTGAATGCCTTAGCAAAGGCCCTTATAAGTGCAATAATAGATACTAAGCGCAATGATGGAATTCTTAAGTTTGAAGCATAACACTTTGGAAGGAAATGACTGAACCATCTTTGATTATGTCACTAGGCGTGAGGATTTGCGCTTAAACAAGGAGAAATATGGGCCTTCGAAGAGATGAACACTTATAGTTGCCCACATGTCCTGGATCTTTTATGTGAAAGAATTTGTTGAGAACCCCAACGGAAACTACCAAGATTTTATTCCAAGGGTGACTTAGCATAGTGGGGCCAAGTGGATGCTCGCATCACAAAGCGACTAATGGAAAACCCTAAATTCCCTTACAATGTGAATATATGTGATCTAAGGGATTGGAACTTGCAGTGGGACCCAGGATAACGAGGCACATGACATGGCAGAGAGGGTGACATGCCCTTGTGGCATGTCGTGTGGCACCTTGTTTTAGCCTTTTCATGGTTCCAAGGGCGCTCAAGTCACGTGACACATGGTGCTCTCAAAGGAGGCCATGTGCATGGTACAAAATCATCTGATGCCACCCCAACGTCTTAGACCCCAGAGGTTTCGAATGAAGGAAATTTGGGAACTCGTGGGATTTTATCCTCGAGAGGATGTGGCATGGTGAGCCAGTGGACTCATTAGATTGGATCAGGGACCCCTAAAGTTTAGAGGGCTAGGTCATCCCGACGGTATTAAATGCAGTGAAAAAAGGTATGGTCCAGGTGATATGGAAGGTTGGAGTTGAGCACATAGCTATAATAAAGCTATTGGGTCACGTTGATAACAGAGCCCACGAGGATCGACACAATCTTGGATGGTTCACCTCAAAAGATTCGACAGGGAACTACAGAAGGAATTCTCAGGATTTAATCTCTAAGATGAGGTGGCAGGGAGGGGCATGTGCGACGGTTGGAAGGGTTAAAATGGGGGCTACCCTTATATTACATTATATATGTGAACCGTGGAGAAAGGGTTATGACCTAATATGAGCAGGCTGGTAGCTGGACCTTGAAAATGAATTGGCAT
Organism: Pinus tabuliformis; assembly: GCA_031772625.1. Lineage (NCBI taxonomy): Eukaryota > Viridiplantae > Streptophyta > Pinopsida > Pinales > Pinaceae > Pinus > Pinus tabuliformis. The sequence goes on along the minus strand of CM062818.1, from coordinate 439,190,157 downwards.
ATGTGTTGGACAACTACATGGGGGTCACATGGGCAGCACATGGTAGGTAAAGATGATGTGGCATTATTTGACACACTAATATTTGAACAACCATATATTTTGATCAAGGGGTTAGATTTAGGAAAAATATATATCATTGGAAAGGTCTCGATGAGATGAATGCAACGATTTAATCGATGTTAGGTTTTGATAAAGTAACAAAATCCCAAAAAATTAAGACCCCCTTTCCATAACTGGACTTTGAAGCTTGGGCCAAGTTAGTAACTATCCCTAATTGGGGCTAGGGATAGTAGGGGGTATGTTATAGAGTGGTATGAGAGCTTCCAGGTTCAACACTTGGAATCGATGGGCTCTATTGTAGAATAAATTAAGGTATAGTGTTTGTGACTCTGTTAGAGAGTCAGGTGGTTTGATAATTTCTTGTTGTAGGTGCTAGTTATAGCACTATCATGATGGACTTGTATATTGGTTATCTGCATGTGTTAAGCGAATGATGGGTGTGATAGTGTAATGTGCTAACTTGGTGCATTTATAAATGTGATATATGGTTTTCTAAATAACCCCCTTGAGATTGCAGATGCCATGATTGATAGCCTTGGAAAAGAGGCATTAAAGATTAAATGATAGAGCAATGGAACACATTAATATTGCAGCAAAAACAAACACTCAAAAGCATAAATAAGATAGACACAAATATATATGGTTCAATCAATTTGGACTACGTCCATAGAGAAAAAACGAGTCCTTCATTTTATATTATCCAACAAAATGAAGAGTTACAACCTACAACAAATCTGTTGTAATTTCCACTTTTCTCTCACATAGTCTCTGCTTGTTTCTTTACACACAAAACAATACACCATCGCAATACAATTCCATCATATAAAATAAATGTTGCCTTCTAGTGGAAAAACACTAAATTAGCATAACTTCTACTGTAAGATCTTTTGCCTAACTAATGACTGAGATTGACTATGAAATTATAGTTTTTTACAAGGAAATTTTTTATCTAATTTTCGCTTCAGGGGTGCTTACTTCAAAGCCCTACTAGGGGGAGCTAGGTGTCTACTGCAACCCCCCCCTAAAGCCCCTCGATAGTAATAGTGTAGGGGAAAGCCCCCCACATCCCCCACTAGGATCAAACCATGGCTGAAACAAAAACCTCTAAACAATCAAGAAGACAATAGGGCTCCACACCCAACAAGAGGTTGAACTTAAGGACTACTATTAACCTCATTAAGAAGGCTAATATTAATTGTGTTGATCATTTTGGTAAAAGAACAATTTTTAAATCTATGTAGGCATGATTATGAATGAACTAATGTATTCATGTACATGAAAAAATTGATTTTGAAAATTATGTTGAGATGTAAGTATGCCTAATTATGTCTTATATTTTGAGACATGTGACTAATAAATAAATTGAGATGTATGTTCAATTTTAGAAAAAAATGCTTGGTATAGCATGACAAGGGAAAAAATAATGTGTCATTTGCATGGATGGTGCTAATAGCTAAAGGTAAGTGGCATCTCCTAAAGAGATTGGTAAAACAAGAAAAGAGTAGTTGGTGAGAGCTCTTAGAAACTTGAAACAACAAGGAATAATGCTAGAAGAAAGGAAGAGGAGGGGGAATTTCCCTCAGGATCCACCGATAAGTATTAAATGATCCACAAATTGAACAAACAAGTTTTGAATGGTTTATTTGCAACCCATCCCAAATTCATCCAAACTGTAAAAGGATGGTGGTTGGATGATGAATCTTTCAAAAAACAAACCAGCAAGCAATAACTGACTTAGCACTGGAGGGAACCTTTCTGACACCTCCCTGTGATTATCAACTACCTCTATGGTGAGTTTAATTGCTCCTACTTCAGGATATAATGGCTACCATTAGCAGTTGAGATAATATCCACAAGTCGTATATTTAACTGGGATAGCTTTTGTTAAGAAATATAGTTAGAGGTCTTTCGAAAGTGAAGGATGTCTCTACGAATCAAAGAGCCTCATTTTATATGTCATCTTATATTATAGATGATTTATGTGTCATAAATTTGTTCCCAGTAATCAACTAGAAATGGACTCCAACACTCCCCTTGTACATAATTAATGTCAATAATTGTGGATTGATCACTACCACAAGTTCTTTCATGAAATTTGTGACCAGTTCCTCGTCCAAGTCCATCAAATCCTCATAAGATTTCCAACACCTAGGATATATGAAGAGGCAAAAAATGCTATTAGTGGAATCGATAATTGGTATTGTGAGGAGAATTACACATACATTATGATATTTAGCTATTCGGCTACTCTTCACTTAATACTGCATTTGGTTCCTGACAAGATCATGATCTGAGAGATTTCATATCAGATTATAGGAACTAGGGTAGCATCAATAATGGGCAATGACAATAATAGGTCTTGGTTAGGTTTCCCTATAAGGATAGACTAATAAACTCTAATGAAATCCCCCCAAGAAATAAAATACATTGACAACATCAAGGAGTTCAAGCTCCTCACTGACATCTTCAAAAAGCATGACTCCCATAGCATGGTGAAATAGAAATACAAACCTGCAAAGCTTACTTACCCTTATGAACGGGAGTCTATCCCTGATGAATTAATATTCCAGGATGTGCTCACCTATGAGGAAGCAAAGCTAATAATGAAATTAAGAGAATAGGAGGACCTACCACCTCTCTAGTTTTTGAAAATAGAGAAAAGATAAAAATAAAGGGATAAATGTTCTTTTGAGATAGAGGTGATCTAAGAGGCTTAAAATAAAGAAGAAAAGCTTAAAGTTCAATCACTTGATAAGAAAATAATTGAGGTCGTAATTAGGCTAGAGAATCAAAGTTTGGCCTTGACCGAAGCCCCTCATATTGAACATATAACCATTGATTATGATGAACCATAGGTGGAGACAAGTGTACGAAGGAAAGATACTGGAAAGGGGAAGGAGACAAACTATTCCCCATAACATTTTAGGCATAAATAAATCCTCGAGCTACATGTGTCTATGGTTACCCTAGTACAAGGGCTCGTTATCCTATAGAGTTCAATTTCCTCCATCTTTCTAATTACTAAGCAAATCAGGGCAACACCTCCTTCAAGTCATCCTAGGGAGCTCGACGATGAAATCATTAAGCTATGTGTCTATTATTACAACAAATCCAAGGGAGCATTATTTATAGTGCCACAAAGAGGATAAAGATAAGAACCACTATGGAAGAATAAGTTGCTCAAGGAATCCCAAAGTATAGGATAGTCTAGAGTATAGTTGGATAGAGAAACCAAAAGGCTACAATAGACAAACCTCAGTACTATGAGATATGGTTATGACAAAAAATCTACCACCCATACTTCTCCCTATACATGGAGAAATTGAAGCAAAAGGTGTAGTTGCTACAACAACAATTCAAAGACTAGAGGCAACAATTGGATCCAGATAGGTAGAAAGGATTGGAAACACAATGTATACAATTATCATAACATGTCATGGATCAATAAGGAAAACAAATAGTGCAACTCAAGGATGCTCATCTTAATGAGCTAAAGAACCCGAATGAAAGTCATGCATAGGAAGAATGAAATTATTGAACAACCACAAAGGACTCAAATCAAACTCTGTGTATTGAAATCCGTGGTGATTATAATCAATACTAAATTTTAAATAACACAAATTTCCTTTATAGAAAAATTACAAGAAGTTCAAGATTAATTCTCGTAGATGGAATAAGTAACCCTCAAGATCAATTTTGAATCATAAGCCCATAGGAAAGGCTTCAAATCCCTTGAATAAATTATTCAGTGGAAAAAATAGCACGTGGACGCTCTATATTCATTTCCATGATTAAGAAAGAAGTAGAAAAGGAGGGATTGATCTTTGATTAATGTTTGGAAATTAGAACATGAAGAAACCAAAGCAATGTTAACTAAAACCATGGAATTAGGTAGAAGGATGTGGGATGTGGCCATGAAAATGATAGAGGAATGGGAACTCGAAGCTTTTGAATCCTATCCAGCTTCACCTCCATCATACGTATACTTCATGAAATATCTAAAGTCCAAGCCAAGACAGTTCTTGAGATTGAACAAATCCAAACATAGTGAATAATCAATTGAAAAGTTCATTGTCATTCCCACTAGAGAGGCTACATAGCTACAATGCTACAATATCGAAAAAAAAGAAATATATGCAGAGATTAGTACACCAAACGTTAAAGGGAAGACGACAATTATAGAAGATGGAAGACCCTAGAACTTCTAAAGTCCTAGACATCCATATTTCTTGGAAGGTGCTTTGACAATAAGATTTGTTAAAGAAGTCCTAACATTTCCACTACACTAAATGTGTTACTTAGAGAAGGCCCTTTTGTAACTATTTTTCAAAAACATAAATAGAAAATCCCTCCTGAGGTAAAGAGAATAAGGGAGAGAGGATAAAATTATAAGACTGAAAGCCTCTATTGAAGGCCCCTTTTTGCAATATTTTTTAATGAAGCCCTTGTTCTACTAAATAATATAATTCATTTGTCCAAGAGATATGTATATCATTTCTGCATGGTAAATTATTTATATTGCAATTCTTGAGTCTTGTATATTGGCATAAATTTATGAGAATGTTAGGGCTCATATAAAATTTATTAATCAATATTGTTGCCTTTTTTTTTCCATGGTTTTATATTAGATAGATATTTTGACAAATCTACAATAATTTTCTGCTTTGGTTATATTTAATCAAATAATTTAATCAATGTTTTCTTTTGTATAATAACGAATAACCTTAATCCTCAATGAATCATCATTAGAATTAAATCAAACAAGTAAATAAATAAACATTACTAATAGTAGATAGAATACACAAGACATAAAAAGATTCATCACCCTCAAAAGTGCAATTATGCCCACATGCCATTCAAAGGTAACTATCCCAAACAAAAGCGAGTCTAATTTGGGTGTATGATTGGGTTTCCTCCCTTGGTTGACGACATCCTAACCACAATAAGATTTTACTCATCAACAAAAACCTATAAAGACCTATTAAAACATAAAGCCATGTGATAATTCACCTCCAATATTTACATGTTATATGTATAGATATGCAAAAGTGAAACTATGTGTTTGGAAACCTATTTTGACTTATTAAAAGCATAAAACAATGTAACAATTCCCCTCCAATAAATAGATATTATGATTTATTTTCTACAAGGGTTGGACATGACTCATAACTTATTTAGGGCATTTTGAGTTAGCATAAGTTTTGTGAATTGGTGAATGTGAACGATATTATCATTATTATTATTATTTTAATAATATATTTATTTAACTAGAATTTTTTTTGTTAGAATATTTTTATGATTTAAAAAGTTATATTTTATGTTCTTTTGACATTGAACAAATTTCCATCAAAAATTGGCAAACGGTATATGTTTTATGTAATAAAATAATGAAGACAAAATAATGAAATTATTACCACCTAGCCACAAGTTATATGTTTTGGTCACCTTACTTATGTTTTTAATTGAAGGTGATAGAGTCATAAATCCCAATCCAATTCTATGTGTATGACGTGACAAATTATAGTTTAATTATCATTTTTTAATACATTTGTTCCTTTGTTTCCATTCATTGGAGCTAATGTCATTCATGATATTAGATTATGAATATTTTGTGAACTCGATATTGGATGGTTTAAAAGTAGCAACAAGAATAAACTACATAAATAAAATAAACATTCACATAACATCCATATCAAACATGGTCATGTCATTGTGAATGCTATTGATATTTTGAATTGAATGATTCCATTCCATCATGCATCAAGAAATGTAGAGAAATTGTAAAAAGCATAACATACCTCCAATTAATGGGATGTGTCATATGTTGTTAACCATAATGGGCACTCCCTATGGCATTATGATAATTCTCAAATAGACACCTTGATGAATTATGAACCACATGAGTAGATCAATGGTGTTGATTCTAATAATTCGTTTAAAAACATTTCACAAGAATCTATGTCAACATTCATTCTTAGGAACGTGAGTATATTACAAAGATCTTCAAATAAAAGTAATTGCATAGCCATAATCTAGTGTCAAATGTAAATGGGTGTAATGTTTTCGAAAGAAAGACTTTAGAAATTGGTCATTTGGTGCACTAGTCAATGAGCTATATTATTTCCTTATGGAATTTATTCATTTGAGTTGGAGCTTAGAAATTTAGTGCTTTTTCCAATAGACAAAATGGGGGATTTAAAACTAGTTCTATCTTAATAGTTGAATGTATTAATAAATTTGAAGGTTTTCCAACACAAATGAAACAAAAGCACAACATTAATACCTTGTGTATAAAGGTGTATTTGGTCGATTAATGTTCTCCATATTCAAATTATATTTCCATGGGATCAATTTCAAATGTTCTAGAAGGAGAGATACTACACTTTGCACCACTATATGTTAATGAATTTGGAGTTTCAATTGAGAAGTTCTTCATTTAATGTGATATATGTTACATATTAGAATGTTCTATATAGAAATGGCTTGCGAATCATGCAACTTAACCTTAGTGGAAAGCCTTAGATATCATATTGGATAGTTATTTCAATCATTTCTATATTGTAGAATATATAATTAAAATACCTATGCATTTAATACGTCAATCCAAGACTCAAATTCTAGTAATATATCATTGTATTATATATAGAAATTATAGGTTCTATGCACTAGTTTACTAGTCCAAGAAAGAAAATTGCAATGCTAAATAATGTTCACACTATGATGAATTATAGGACTCACCCTTAGAGAATGTAATGGAAATCACATATGTTAAATTTAACAAAATTTTAACCATTAAGCAATTAGGATAGCTTAAATTGAATTAAATGTTATGTTCTAATTGAAAATATTTTGAAATCAATCAACTCATATGGTCACAATGACCTTTATGAATTGAAAAATGAAAAATAAAAGGAATTGGAAATGCAGTTATTATGTTTGGGTGGGACCTACCTTGACAAAATAAAAGTTCTTGGAAACTATACAAAGCACTAAAACTATTTTCTTCATACTTATATAAGATATTTAACATGTTGTAATCTAACCTCTATTATACATTAAATCATAATAGTCATTATTAACATAATTATAATTATGCCATTATATATATTAGTTCCTTACTCAATAATGGTAGGGGATATGTATAATAAGAACTTCTACACTAATTATTACATGATGACAAGGATATATGTAATGAGTTAACAAAAAAAAAATGAATGAAACCAAGTTGAGAATCAAAGACTCTTAAGTGGGTTACATAATGTTGTCTTATTCTCATGTATAAAAAAAAACATTAAGAACTCTCTCAAGTAAAGAAGTAGAAAAAAACTTCTTGGTTAATAAACACCACTTTTCATCATTCAAGCACGCTCACAAGGAGATAGGAGCGTATCCCATAAAATCCTTTTAGGACTTATTCTCATAGGGATTTACAACATAGTGGTTTATACTTCATCTTTACTTCATCCCATGCATGGCTTACTAATCAAGAATGAAACAACTTATGCAGTTTTATATCATCTAACAATGGTTTTGTAGCACCATACATTTATCATAAGCATTATGTTACCACAATTGACCAAAATTTATCCAACATCTTGTATCAGATCCTTGTTTCTTTTTCTCCCACAATTCTTGTATTCCTTTTGCTGTCTAAGTGAACCTTAAAATAATGTGTGTGGATCCTTAAGTTGAAAGACCCTGAGGTTTGATGCAAATTTCCCTTGAAACTTATTATCTTTAAGCATTCTTGGTGAAGAATATGGACATGCTAATCTAAAATGGTTTAAGAATCTATTCATTTTAATTCCTCCATAATGGAAGAAAGGGTTATCTCATCAAGATCCATGTCTTTAAGTGAATCCTAAACAATAAAGTCATTTAAATATGATATTTCTTATTCCTTTGGTTGCGACTTTTCTTATGGATTTTCTAAGGGATTTCTCTTTCATGTTGCCAAATTTGATGTATTTCCACATTTTTTCAAGGCCTCCTTGATTGTTTGTTATTTTGGCAACACTTTGAATAGATTCAAACTTGTTTATGGACTGAAGGTTCTCCTTAGATTACATTGTTTCTAATGGACACTTGTTCCTTCTTCTTGAGATAACTTTTTCAAAATCTCAGTGATCCTTTTAGCCAAAGTGTTCTAATGGTACCTCTTTTTACATTAAATGGAAATAATGAAATAAGTGGCCATATTCATAACAATGCTTGCAATGAAATGATACATGCTCACAATCTAATGGTTGATTATAGATATTGTCATGATAATATATGTCAATCAAGGTAGGAAGACAATAATAAATGTTCATATAGACACAAATACATGTGTCAAAAGAATTTTTTCCCCTACTTGTTTCTTATGATATCTTGACAATGCTACCAATTGCATTACCATGAATTCCCTCTAGGGTTTCCTCCTACCAAACTCTCATGGGATAGGGAAAAGATGAGCCAAGATTTGAGCTGCAAGGAAATATTGTTTCTTTGGGTTGTATTTCTCCTACAAAAGTCACATGACTAACAATGCATTATTGAAGAAATAGGGTCGGTTTTAAAATACTTTGGTTCTTTCCTCAATATTTTCAAAAACAATCATGAATAAGATTTTAGATCCTAGATCAAGATTTATCTGTTCTTTGTGTTTCCATTTATTTTTAATCCACCAAAATAGGGATTTTTCAAAAGGCCACATGCCAATAAATTTGGAGATTAGAGCATGATTTTTCATGAACTAAACATATTTATCAATTTTGTTGGATTTCACCTTGAATTCAAGATATTGAACATATTTTGGAAGGAAACAACCTAGGTTCCCACTCTACCAAAAAAAACCAAAGGTGGATTGTCCCTTGTATGGGATTCATTTATGATAGCATGATTGGATGCCCTTGATAATGGTTGATGAAGTGTATTAGTGTGAGTTCTTGTAGGCCCCAAAGCATGCCATATCCCATGTGTCGTAGCAGCTACAACCACCCTCCAAAATTTTGCCTTAGCCTCTTTTGGAGCCTCCCTACCAACCTTCACAACAGCTTTCCTTGCTTCATCAAGTCCTCAAGCTTCGATGTATTTCTTGCTCAAAGGCAGCCTATTGATCACAATTTGATATTTTCCCATCACACGCTGATCACCTAGAGTTGGTTAGGCTGTAGGCTGAGTAGCTTCCTAGTGAAATTTGCGCATTTCTAGAGGGCAACCAGCCTTCCCTCTAGGGAGTGCGCAATTCCCTCTGACAGCCTGTTGGGTTCTAGGATTGCGAAATCCTACCAGCCAACCCTCCCAGCAGGATTTGCGCAATTTTTCCCATTAACAGGTTGTTCAGCCCAGGATTTGCAAAAATCTAGGCAGCAGTTAGCTACTTAGCCTAGAAATTGAGCAAATCTCCTCGGCATCCAGCCTAGCTCCCAGCCATAAATGCGCATTTTTCTCCAGCAATCAAGGAGTCTCTTACATGTGCAGCTGAGTTGACTGGTTCCCTCCGGGACTGAGCAAAATAGACTTGCATGCATGGGTTTCTTCTCCCATGGTAGCATGCAAAGGCATCCCTTGTTTTAGAGATCTATGTTTAGTAGTTGAAAGTTACATGCAAGGAACAATTTAGAAACCTCCCTCCAAGTGTCGCTTCCCCTAGATTTGTGGCATGCGCGTCACAACCTCAATGTTATCAAAACTCATCAACCGGATGTTGTAGAGCTCATTCCTCACATCAACCTTGTAACTCTAACATCCCACATCACATCTAGGAGTAGTCGACACATTCAGCTCAACTGTTTTGGGGTAATCTCGCTTCCCATGCCTTGTGCTGCATTTCTATCGCTTTTTGGGTTTCACTTGTATGAGTACTATTTTCTTGATTTATTTGAACACTTTTTGTCCATTACATGTATACTAGCTTGTCCTAGCTCTATTTAAATTTTTCGTTGTTATCTCACTGTTGTTGCATGCATGAAACTATTTTGCACAGACGTTCGCCCAACCGAAGAATGGCCTCACCCACATGCATGTTGATCTTTTTGCTCAATCCTCCATTCATGTTTTGCATGCACTATTTATCACTTCTTCTATCACTTAGTGTCACCATTCATTTCATCAACTTACTTGCTTTTAGTTACTAGTTGATGAGTTGGGCCAACCTTGGCCCGATCTCTACCTTCACCAAGGCTTCATTACACAATCTAGAGAAGGAAGGCTCACCTTCCTCTCTAGATTTGCAAATTTGGGCCCACCATCAGCCTCCTCGACTGAATTCTACATTTCTGGAGCTTAGTGGCTGCTTGGCCCAAAAATTTGCGCAAATCTGTCCCTGGGCTAGCAGTCTATCCCAGCTGGAATCGCGCATTGCACAATCCTAGCAGCCAACTACCCAACTGGTTTGTGCATTTTGCAGTTCCAACAGTCAGTCAAGTCTCCCAGTAGCTCAGGCTATGCCTTGTGCAGTCTTGGCAGTCGATCTCCCGACCTCCCAACCGAAATTGTACAACCTTAATGATCATTAACCTAGGTATGTTGTAAGTTAGTTCTCATGTTCATTTTGGTTTTCGATTGATAGATTGCTTACTATGAGTGTTTTCGTGTCTCCAGGTATCACAGGTGTTCATATGCCTCTCATCAGTACAGGTACAATGGTTTCCAAGAGATTAGAGATGAAGACACCATTCAAAGCACGCTTGGGGATGCAGTCAATCAAGTGTCCATGGGTTTACCTACTCACGAAGACATAAAGTTGTTCATGGACAAGGACATCAAGCAATAACATCACAATGAGAAACATCATGAACAACAGCTAAAGGAAGCATAGTAAATGCAACAAACAAAGCGAACACAATGAATGCAAGAGGAGGTTGTTGAAAACATAGAGGTAGAGCAAAGTTGCAAGATCAAGCAGATCCACTGGTGATGAAAGCAAATTTGGAGACTCATGCTATGAAGTGACAACATGACATGAAGATCACGTGAAGTCAGAAGATGGAACAAAGAAGGAGTTACATGTGTTGAAGTAGGAACTCAGGAAAAACATGAAGCTACACAGATAGTCTAATGAGTTGCAACAAGAACATGAACAACAGTGGGTGCAACATGCACTCATGGATGAAACTGCGCCAGTACAAGTTAAGGATCCATCCCAGCAGCTGACACAGAGCAAACATGGTGAGCAGTGTTGTTGATCGCATGCAAAGGATCCAACAACATGCATGTCGTTGAGCACACACATGCAATCTAACCCATTCAACACACTCAAAAAGGTGAATACAAGAAGCAAGTCCAACTGGGGTTGAACATGCACTTCGGCGAGTTGATACGCATGACCACCAACACACACTTGAAGATCAACACAAACATTATGCATCAGTGTGTTTCCAGTTCAACCGTACCCAAGAAGACCATGCACATGTTAGCAAACGAGTTGGAAGAAGGGGCTGAACCAATGCACTCATTGCAACAGAGGCAACAGTTCGCTTCAGCAAAATGTCACCATGAGGTGCATGCACAACATCACGGATGACCAAGCTTGGCAACATCTCACCAGCTTCACCATAACAAGCATATCAAAGAGTTGGTCTCACTACAGTGGACCGAGTGTCAATGATGTCTTGCAAGGCTTGCTCAAGCCATGTTGTCCCACATGAGTACATGTGCATTGTAATGTTGAGTCATGTCAAGTGTAATTCAAGTGTCAACAGTTGGATGTAAATGTCATAGACATGGAAAATTTTAGGGGCTAATCTTCGCCCAGTGGGCTAATTTTCCATGATTTTTCCACAAAATGATTCGCCAATTTCCATTTTTTATAAAAGACGATTCGCCCAAATTTTAGAATATAAAATTATTTTACTTTAAAAATCGCCAAAATTATATAGAGACTACATATATAATCATTATAAATTTGAATAATTTTACAAATATATCAATAAACATTTTATAGTTTGCATATTAGGGATTAGTGAGATTCGCCAATGTTTTTAAACTTCAAGAAAATTTTCCATCCTTAAAATTTTCCTTGGTCATAGAGTAGGTTAAGAGTCATGAGGGTAGTTGAACTATCACAAAGGGGAATGTCAAGGGTCACCCCACCCTTTGCTATAAATAGTCCCTCATAACTCATTGTATGTGCTTTTGGTCAGCCAAGCTTCTACTAAGACTATCTTGAAGAAGGCTTGGACAATATTGTAACACACCTTGGCTTCTCCACTACATGGAGATAGTACATCTCTTTGGAGGAGCAGGTGGATGTGGCTGTAACGTTCCAATGATGGGGCTAGCAGGCTTACATGGTGTATTGTATGATTGTGACTTCTTTTGTAATAAAAGGTAGCACATTCTCATGCATATGTTGTTATTGTAGTTGGATTGTTCCAATTGCCTTAATGATATATGTTGTTTAACTTATGTACTTGTGTATGAACTTATTTGTATGCAATTATATGAATCTTGTTGTTAATGTGTTGCATATGTTATTAATGTTGTCACCATCTGTGTCGACTACTCTGTCGGGCATCATACAAACCTTTCTCATGAACCTGGTTATATCAACTTTCACACTCGTCTCAAACTGATCCGTGAGTGTTGTTTGTGTTATATTGCCTTGTATGTTGTGACAACTGCATCCGTGTCGACTGCTCTACCGGAAGCTGTGCATGTCCTTTGTGTTGTGTGTTCCTAGCCGAGTTGGGACTGATCCCTTTCAACCTAGAACTCACCTTCACCTTCCTTTCCCTTTGAAGTGTTGGAACCTCTCATGCTCATTCCTTGACTCACTGCATCAATCACATCCTTGCTACTGACAGATTTATCTTACTTGCCTCTATGCGACATCGCGGTCAAGGCATTACCTTACGACCCACTGCTTGGACTCCTACACTAAACGATCTGAGGTCTAATTGGGACTTCTTACCAGGGAGATCTCCTTGACATGTTGGCGGGTCCAGCACCGTCAACACCATGAGACCACATTACGATATGAGGTGATTTCACCCCTCACTGAAGAATTCCCCATTGTTGTATAGAATCACAAGACTCGTAAGCACCAGATGCTAAAGTCTAAATCCTCATCTTTTATCAAAAGGTAGACACTCAGAGGTTTCCTCTATTTTTATCTTTAAGTGTGAGAATTCAATTTGCATTATTTTCTCTTTTCAAAGGACATGGGCGTGAACCAGATGTGATCATTTGATCTATGGTCATGTTATGCCATGAAGTCAAGTAAGTGGGTCATTAAAGTTGTTTCAAATTTGGCAGGGAGAGGATAAATGAATAATTAGTCGTGTACAATTAGGAACATTTCCATGCAATTGCATTAACAATAGCAACCAGTTAAACTAGTGGGATATATTAGGCATTTATTATGGAAATATTTCAGTTTGGAATTGGGAATTTCAATCTCAGGCTCAAAGTGAAAGGTACTTTCGGGTGTGCGATGATATGTGGTTCCAAAAATCTTGGTATTTTGAGTCACAAAATGTCCATACATAGCACTTTTTCCCTTGGCGTATTCACTTGTTAAGGTAACTTATTATTTTTATGGTTTCTTGGTGTCTGCTTAGGGTGGTGGCCTCATGTATAGGGTCTTCAAGTGTCTCACTCTAGAATTGATGGACTCAATCTTGGCTACCAGTGCGTGGTTGTTTTAACTCCAACATTCTTTCACTCGGAAGACATTTTCCTTTTTGGATCTACCTTTGAGGGAGTGGTGAAGCGAAACTGGAACATCACAAAGTTTGTCCAAATGCCAATATAGTTAGAAATGGTGAGGGAAGCATGCACACTCGAGCTCGTAGAGGCATTATAGGAAGAGGGGGCTCGTGGACTATGCATCTTTAGCATAGTTTGAGCTATAATCAAGGCTTTTCTTGAGACATCCCCTAGCACATAGTAAGCTCCACCCATAATGATGAAGCCAAGGAGATTCGGGGAAACTTGGTAAGTAGTGGATTTGACACCTCAGAAGCACATGTCATGCCTCAAGTATATATGCACACTATATTAGGCCTCCTAGACTAGATTGTTTTGTAGGAAATGAGAGAAACTAAGGTGGAACTCTTAGCAAGAATGGATAGGCAGGAAGAAAGGGCTCAACCCTAACCAAGAAGCATGATTTGTACCTATCACAACTCCAAGAACTAGCCCAAGAGAAAAAGGAAGATGTTGAGGTAGAAGAAGATCCTGAAAAGCAATTAAATGACCCGCAAAATCCATATTTAGATCCATAAAACACAAAGAATTACATAACTTGATGACCTTTATCATGCCACGCTCCATAGCGCCGAGTTTTCTCCACAAAATGAGAGGGGACACTCTAAATGTGATTCCATCCTTATAACAACAAAAAGGTGTTCCAAAACTCACACACAACTTCGGGACATCATGCTCCATAGTGTTGGGATTTATCCACAAAATGAGATGGGACACACTAAATCTGATGACCTCTTTATAACAAGAAGGTATTCCAAAAAATATATATATAATTTCAACGATGTGCAAACACACACACACACACACACACACATATATATATATATATATATATATATATATATATATATATATATATTCTTCAGACAACTCTTCCCCATAGATGAGGGGATGGATAAGTTGGTCACCCGTTGTAAATGAATAATGGGGAAGTGAAAAAGTAGCACTAGTATGACCAAAGTTGTACATTGAGCACTTTGAAATTGGAATCTGGCCTATTCAATAACTTTTCGTTTAGTATTTATATTCTGATTACAAAGAGACAAATCACTGAGATCAATTTTCTTTTTTTTTTTAATATTTATATTCTTCACCACTATTATAGTTTATTAAATATGGCTTGACAAAATTAACATAGAAACACTCAAACATCATCAAGGATTTGACATCTATACATATTAGAGTTAGTGCTAGATAAGAAGGTGAGAAATATCTAACAAAGGAACTCAATTATATTTGTGGATATGTTAAAGTGAAACCTGTAAAGACTTATTGAGTTGGGAAACCTATAATGACTTATTGAAAGCCTAGAACAATGTAATAATTTACCTCCAACGATTAAATATTGATATTTATTTTTGACATGGTTTGAGCATGACCCATAATTTATTTACGACATTTTATGTTTTAACTTAATTTTATTGAGTTGGTGAATGTAAAAGATATTATTATTATTATCGGTTTGAGCATGACACATAATTTATTTAGGGCATTTTATGTTTTAACTTAAGTTTAATGAGTTGGTGAATGTAAAAGGTATTATTATTATTATTATAAGATTTAAAAGTGTTTATTGAGTTGGGGATTGTAAAAGATATTATTATTATTATTATTTTAAGATTTAAAAGTGGTTTATTTGGTTGGTGAATGTAAAAGATATTGTTATTTTATTATTTTAAAATTTAAAGGTGTATATTTATAATAATTTTATTTTTTAAAATTTAAAAGTTTTTATTTATAATGGAATTTTTGTTTCAGTTATTTTGTTTATAATTAAAGAAAAAATAAATTTTATTTGATTTTGATATCAAAAACTTTTTAATTGAAAATCGGTGAACGGCATGTGATTTATGTAATAAAATAAATAAAGATAAGGTAATGAAATTATTAGTATCTAATTACAAGTTGTATGCTTGGATCAAGTCATATCATAGTCATAAATCCTAATTCAATGTTATATGTGCATTGTGAACAATTTAACGAAAAATATTTGTACATCTATATGTTGATTCAGACTAATCTCTTTTATGATATTAGGTTATGAAGACTTTGTGAACTTGTTATTGGATGGCTTTAAAATATCAAAGGGAATAGGTTATTGAGATGAAAGACGTGTGCATAACATTAATATCAAAATTGGTTGTGACATTGTAAATTTTATTAATTGAGTGATTTCATTCCCGTGACATCCCCTATGGGGTAAGTCCCCTTGTAAAATATTTTACTTGTAATTATGTAACTATAAAATTTAAGATGGCTAAGAGACATAAACATATTCTATTTCTTGAAGAGGGAGATTGCTTCAGGAGTTGGTTGTTTTAAATATCATTCATGGGCTGACTAAGTGGGTTTAATGGGATGGTTGCATTTAGTGGGTTTAAGTTATAAACAATTCACTACACACAAACGTAAAAGAGGGGAACATGAAAAAGGGGAGGGCGATAGGCTTCTGGTGAGAAAGATGATTGTTGAGAGGGAAGGAAAATATATGAGGACTTAGAGAATTTAAGGAGAAAAGAAGCTCCCGTAATAGCCCAACTCAGAAACTCACAAGGCTTGTTAATTGATAATCACAAAGTAAGCTCTAATGATAGCCCAGTTGAGAAACCCATGAGGCTTGCTGACTGATAATGAAAGAGCACAAATCTGATAATAACCCATCTAAAAAACCCATGAGGCTCGCTGACTGATAATAACAGAATAGCGGTTGCACCTTACACAGCTGATAAATCCACTAGAGACTATGTTGGTTGATAACTTCTGAGAGGTGGAGGCACCCAGGGCTAGTGGACTGATAACACCTAATGGTATTTCCATGCAATTGGGTTGAGAATAGAGGTGTAAGTGTCACTGAGAAGCTACTAGAGAAATGCACTCTTATTCCATCATAGTTAACGTAGATGATAAACCCTCCATGATATTATTATATATCTCTCTCTCCACATCTGAATTGAGAACCTTTGTGTCCAAGTCCACAGACATGTTGGGATGTTATATTATAAGTCCCTCTAGATAAAAGAAAATGTTCCCTCCCTAATGTGAAATTGTTGAATAGCTAGTGGGAGAAGGAAGTGTGTCCTTGAAACACCCTGTTTTAGCTGAGGATATGATTTAATCCGCTGAGTGGATGATGGTAGTATGTGAGTAAAGTGATTCACTTTTTTTATTTGCTCTTGATGGCTGGTGGGTGGAGGTGAGGCAACCTCAAGACACCCTATTTTTGTTGATATTGGTTTAAAAATCCTTTGGAACCACTCTACATCAACCTCTGGAACCTGGCTCAAGGGTGACAACTGCAAGAAAGGCTTGGCTACAACTTCTTTATGGTTGGGTGGAGAGTTAAAGTCCCAATCTCAATTGTTGAATGCATTTTAATAAGATAAGTGTTCTAAATCCTTTGTGCATTAATTTTATGCATATGTTTAATGTGTTCAGTTTAATGCCTATGATGATATTGGTTCACTGTGCTAATTTAATGCTTTTGATATAATGAGGAATGTGAATTCTTATACAATGTTAAACTTATGTGCTATGGATGAGCGATGGTTCATTATTGTTAGACTAATGTATCTTTGTTTACTTATATTTCAAGTGTGATTATTATATGTTCTCACAAAGCTATTAATTTCCTAGATTGATGGCCAGGGATGTGAATCTAACATGAAAATGTATTGCAGGTGTTTTGGATATCTTTATAGGAATACACTTATTAATGTATTCATTATGGGCTAAAAAGTTGTCTTAAAATTATGTGTGTGTAGAGATGGGA
Organism: Pinus tabuliformis; assembly: GCA_031772625.1. NCBI lineage: Eukaryota > Viridiplantae > Streptophyta > Pinopsida > Pinales > Pinaceae > Pinus > Pinus tabuliformis. Next base: position 439,172,636 of record CM062818.1, on the reverse strand, counting down.
ATATCTCTAGTAATTAAAAGAAGGTTTATGTTGTAAATGAATTAACTATGTGACCCTGGTTCTAAATCCTGTAAGCTCAAGAGAGATATCATTGTTATACATACATACATACATACATATATATATATATATATATATATATATATAAGGAAACACACACACATTTGTATGGCCAATTTAGGCTCAAAATATTAGGAAGTATATCACTGGAAAGGCGCACTTATACCTCAGTATATCTATATAACATGCATTGGAGGCCTTAGCGAAGGCCCTTATACGTGCAATAATAGATACTAAGTGTAGGGATGGAATTCTTAACTCTGAAGCATAGTACTTTTGAAGGAAATGGCTTAACCCTCTTTGATCATGTGACTAGGTGTAGTGATGGAGTGCTTAAACAAGGATAAATTTTGGCCTTCGAAGACCTCAAGACTTAAAGTTGTCCACATGTCCTGGAAATTTTACCCCAAAGAATTCGTTGAGAGCTGCAAGGGAAACTACCAAGATTTTATTCCTAGGGTGACTTAGCATAGTGGGTCCAATTGGATGCCCACATCACAAAGTGACAAATGGAAAACCTTGAATTCCTTTACGACGTTGTTACATCAGACAATCCCTCTTGTGGACAAGAGAGATCTCCCTAGATCCTAAATGGAAGCCAAAAATAAGCAAGACAATTGAACTGACTCTTTCCCTAAGTTGAACTTGTTCGAATTATAAGAGGTATAACTAATGGATGAGCCTCTTACCTATTTCACGAAATGCCTGATGAAGATCCCTTGTTGCAACTTGATGCATTTCTTCAATGCTTGATAAGACTTGCAAACATAGACCATAAAAGGATCAAAATCACATGTGATATGATAATCCAAACAACTTAGCCTAATGATCAAGGAAATTACGGATTGAATTTTCCTTAATAAACATTATAAACAATTGTAAACCATTCATCATTCCAATAAGACAAATCAATGGGAGAAAGTGTTCATTTGTTTTAATCAATGATTAAGAGCAGACTTACAACCTTCTCCTTGATTCCGTGAGGTCCCTCCCAAATGTCTTCAATATCCTCCTTAGATGACAATCTTTCCAATCTCAAACCAACAACATAAGTTTGTCTTCTCTAAGTTCTGACCTCCCCAATCCCTCTACCCTCTAGTCATTTTATAGGACAAGAGGGGGAATTTTCATACCCATAAGAGGAGGATGAGACTCCTTCATTGAGGGATTATGTTACCATGAGAAAACGGATGGAGATGCATCTTCTGAGGGTTATAATTCGAAAATTCATCACCTGTAAGCTTTTAGTTGGGAAATATTCGACCAAATATGCTTCTAGAATGTACTTTTTATTTTTACTTTCTAGAATTCACCTGTGCAGGTTTATAATGGCAAATAGAGTGCATCTTTGCACTATTCTTGGAGTCAATTTCAGTGCATGCGCTGGAAACTCTAGAGAAAACGACGCATGTGAAACTTAACAAGGTGTGACAACTATTTTTATCAAATTTCTCATGCACTTCAACATATTTTGGGTTGTTTTACTTTTGAGGGAGTTGGTTCAAACATGTTCACGGATGGTAAAAATATTCATAAACTGATCAAGTGTCATGGAGACAAATTGACATGTAACAAATTTCCCCCTAAAGTATGAAGTCTGTAAAAACAAGTTTAAAATTTTGAAGCACTTTATCATTCTAAGGATCGGATTAGAGTCAATGGTTGAAAGCCGGCAAGGAACATTCAAGGAACACAATGCAAATAAATATCAAAAATCATCTTTGAGGTAGGGAATTCCTATAATCAGAGTGAAGATAACTTAATGAACAAGCACGGAAAAAATAAGATCATAAAGATGGTAGACACAATGTGGATGCAACCACTTGTCTATATAATCATGAATATAAAATTTCCTTGCAACTTGGATTGATGAAACTAGATCCAGGGTCTTGATCTCCATCTCTCAATCCACAATATGATTCTAATGATGTGAGTGAATGTCTCGAAGTCGAACATGGAAGAAACCACTTGATTACTGATCAATGACATGAACCATTAACAAGCGTGAGAGAAACCACCACTAATGACAATGGTTCTCAACATACTCCCAGTAGAATCTATGAAGTGTGAATAAGTGATATGAAGTCGAACACTCATAGAATCATTTGATCGAAGGCCAATGATGAGAACCTGTCGTCGAAAGCAAGAAACCTACCATTAAGGGATGCAGTCTTCAAGGTACTAAAGGTTTCTAAATCAGCTTCCTAGATAATAAGTTGAAGTCAATAGGAAGTTATTCGTCATAGGAAAGCCTACGACACGAAACATGATATAAAGTTTTGAAAATAGTTTGAAAGGACTGACTCAATAATGGCCAATGCGAATGTAGGAATATAATTTGCAAAGGGTTTTTAACTGAGGTTGAACTTCTCTTTAACACCTAACGACACAACAATTACTTGGGAGCATTTGACTTAACGATAATACCCAAAATCATGAAGACTTTCAATTAGGTTCAATTAATTGTAAGGCAAATGGATTTCCCAAACCAGACATGAATGTGATAGAGTGTCATGTTTAAGAGTGACATGCTACATTTTAAAATTGATAATGCAAAATGGACACCTTCCCTAATTTCCCCCCACCATTACTGGCAAGTACCACTTTATTTTTTACAAGCTTGAGGAGGATAACATATGCTTGGATTGTAAGCTCATCCTTCGGATGAATCCATCAAAGTATTTTTAATGAACCCTAAGAAGGAACAGTTCAGTCTTGTTATGCTTAACGAGTCCTATACTATTCAATTTTTTACGAGTCCAGTAAAGTGGTAAATCGATATCGTTTTCTTCTAAGATTTTGTAAAAGACACAAAAAGGAAACTCATTCAATTGTTTTATTGTAAAATTTTAACGAGCCCAGAGAAAGTAAAGTTCGATGTTTTTCATTTTTAGAGAGTCGGAAGAAAAACATAAATAGATTCCATCATGTTCTTTTTCGTTAGTTTAGTCTCTCACGTCTAAAAAAGGATAAAATAATACAAGAGAGAACTCTATTAACCATGTCTGGTCAATGTATACCTTTTTCGTAAATAGTCCTAGCTCAGTCTGTAAAAGGCATAAACTTATACTGAGTGGACAGTTGTTCATTTATTTTTATGAGTTCAAACAAGCAAGTACTCGGCGATCTTTTCGTTTTGAAAGAGTTTGAAAAGGACTTAAAAGAAGACTCCATTATTTCCACTTTTCGTAATTTTTCTACGAGCATGAAAAGTGATAAAAGCCTGTTAAAATGTCAAAAATGATTCATATTGATTCCATAAATGATTTTGCACATTTAAACTCAATAACTTGTCACAACTGCTCAAAAAGGCGCATTTTCCCTCCCAAAAAGGTTCAAAACATAAAAAATTATATTTTTAAGCTCCGAAAACTTATAAAAGTGGGCAAAAGTAATTTATTCTTACCACTTTCATTTTCACCATTTCAAAGAAAAGAGAGGACTTTTTTACCATCAAACTTCCAGGACTGATTCCTAGCCAACCATGGACGAAATTGCGCATTGTTTCTTCTTGGTAGAAGATCTCTCCATAACTTAGCTTTTTATCCATTTAGATTTTTAGTTTGAGCTTTCATTTTATTTTTTGGAGTAAAACTTTGTTCAAAAATGCGCCCTTGACCCTGCTTGGGTTTTTTTCAATCGGGCCCACACAGGTCGATCAAATTTCCCACATGGAAAATCACAGACTGCGTGGAATTCTGCAGCAAAAGTCCGTGCAGCTGTGTCCTGTCCATAAAAGGGCAGTCGCGTAGGCGTCGAGGGCTAATTTTGAAATAAGGTTTGAGCCATAAAAAATATGAGATGAATTTTAACAATGTTTCTAATTGCTTTAAAATGGTCATTTCAGGTCATTTGATTTCTTAAAAATAGAGTGGAGGGAAAGACAACATGAAGCCAATGATTTGGAAGCTTTGGTAGATCTGGCCACCTTGTAGGCTCTCATGACTTATGGCCTCATGAAATACTGGTTTATCCCTGGGATGAAATCTCAGGTAGATATGATGACGTGGTTGGTAAGGACCTAGAATGTCCAGCAGCAGTGTTTTGTGATAGATGATTATCGCCTTACCATTAATGCTAATGATATCTATTTCCTGACTAGGTTGTCTCATCAAGGAGCCGATATTTCACTATTTGCATCAATGGCAGGGGGAGACACTACTGATGGATACCTACGGCGCTTTTGTGGGGGTACACCACCCAAGGATGGAGAAATTGACATTCAATCCATTGAACTTTTACCCTTGAGAACGATTGCTTTCACTATTTTCAAATGGTGTGGCAGTAATGCCCTTCATCTAGCCACATATGCACAGATTCATATGACCATGGAATGATGGGAATCCATGGTATACAACTGGTGCAATTTAGTGGTGATGAACGTGAAGGGCCAGTTGACTAGGTGCAAGAATGGAAAACTGAAGAATTTTAGTTATGGAGCCATTATTGTTGTTGTTTCCCTATAGAGGGTTCCTATTGTCCGGCCACAACAGATTTTGGCAGACGAGGGGGGTTCGAGGGATCCATGCATAATGAGGCGAGTTGCAGTGATGGCACACCATGGAGGCGATGGTACCATAGTGAGGTATACGACATAGTTTTTTTACTGGTTGGGCCAACATATTGCTCCGATCAAGGACTTTCTGTATGTCAGGATGGATTATAGAGATGATCTTGATATCCCACTTCCAGCCGGAACTCGGTGGGGTGATCTAGGTAAGAATTTCTCATTTTGACATATTTTCAAATTTTTAATTTTTTATGTTTTTTTTGTCTTCAAAGGATAATTATCTAAAATGCATGTGTAGATGTGGGTCCAACCTGACCAACTAGGCTGAGACAATACGATAGACGATGTGAGTAGCCTATAGTAGTTGTGGCAGCGAACCCAGAGGCAGAGGATATCCTAACAGAGTTGGAGCATAACCTTGAGAGGTTGACCTCCAACATTCCAGAGACTAGGACCAATGAAATTCCATGCACCTATCTGATACATGTAGTTGTGATTCCAGGGCCTCTTAGATGTTTGTTGCATTGAATTTCTCGTGCTATCATTTGTTATCGTGAGGATCACCATGTCTAGTTGTTCTAGTTTCTAGGACCAATTTTTACTTTTTGGTGTCAACATATTTGGAAAATAAAATGCCACGAGGCCTTGTGTCCTTGGATGACATATGTTGTAGACACACCCAAACTCTATTTTAATGAAAAACTTACTACCTTTTAACTATGTTTATCTCGATCAATGTATGAATGAATATTGTTTTCAATTTACATATGTTTCAAATGTCTATTTATCAAATTATTCGCCAATGCATCTGTTAATGTGTTTAAATATCTCGAAATGTGTTGATATTCAATGTAATCAAATTTCCTTTCCAAGAGACAGACTCGTAAAAATACTCTTAACATGGTTGGACTCCTTACTTTATAGACACCCTTTAAATTTAATAACACGAGCTAACCAAACTATAAAATTCCAGATACCAAATGTGATGGCATCAGCTAATATCTCAATGACTGCGTTATATTTTGCTATATTGTTCATTGTTTGACCAAGGCATATTCCATGAATAGAAACTAGCTCATCACTAGGTGAATAGATAACCTAGGCTATGGAAGATAAATTCCGAGTACTATGACTAGCGCCATTAGAAAAGCCAATGTAAGTCTGAGAGAACGTTGACATATGCAAATCAAGTGTAAAAATGAGATAAGTAGGAGAAGTAGTAGAAAATGTAAAAACATTAACTATCACACATACCTAAAAAAATAGTAAATAATTTACAGATTTTCACCAAAAATTTTATGCAAAATATTTCTTTAGGTAAAGACCATTTTTGGTCTTTCCCAAAGGAATACCATCGTAATCAACTAGAATGACACCTTTATCTAATACACGTTTTATGATGTAAGGGACATGCCACATGGGTTTGAATTTCCTTGCACCTAACTTGTCATGAGCTTGATCATAAACCAAGACTAGGTCACCTTCTGAATATGAACGAGGATTAACGTTTTCATCATATTGGGATTTGACACATTTCTGGTGAGCTTCGCTAGCCAATATGGCATTACAGAGATTTTCATCTAAATGAGCTAAATGTACAAAGCGTTCTTCGTCTGAAGAGGTAGCAGGTAATAATTCGATAGCTATTTTGAGGGATGGGATTTCACATTCAATAGGTAATACTACTTCCAAACCATAAACAAGTTGGAAAGGAGTAAAACCAGTTGATGTTTTTACAGTAGTATGGTAAGCCCACAGTGCTGAAAAGAGCATAGAATTCCAATTTCCTTTATGCGTACCAACTATCCGTTTAATCATATTGGTTAAAACTTTATTGACAGCTTTGACCTAACCATTAGCTTGTGGATAATACAGAGTAGAGCTATCATGGCGAAGGCCGAGTTGTGTGGATAGTTTGACCATCATAAAGTTACGAAAATGACTACCATGGTCTGTAACAATAGCTTGTGGGACACCGAACCGAGAAATCACATGATTGAAAATGAAAATGGATGTAGTTTCGTCGTCATCTCTATATGTAGGCATTGCCTCGACCCATTTTGTAAAGTAATTGGCTACAAGGATAATGTATCCATGCACCCCGGTCATGTGAGGGTTACATGTGACAAAGTCGATGCCCCATTTGGCAAAAGGATCGACAACAATGATAGGGTGCAAAAGAGAAGGAGGTGCTTGCATTTTGTGATCATAGATTTGCTAATTATGGCATTTGTGAGCTGTAGTGATGTAGTCTTTAAACATTGACAACCAAAAATACCCAACGCATAATATCTTTTGGGCAGTAACATACCTAGACATGTGACCGCCACATGCTCCAAAGTGTCAGTCATTTAAAGTTTTTTTGGCTTCTTGAAAAGTTAAACAACGTCGGAATACATAATTGGCACCACGACGGTAAAGAGTGTTGCCAACAATTTTATATTGTGGGGATTGGTATCGAACTTTCCGATGATCAGTTTTGGATAACTCAGGCCTAAAATTTTGTGTTTGGAGATATAAAATGATGTCTCCATACCACAGATCTAATGTACTAATAAGAAATAGAGATTCGTCAGCAAAAGAATCTTCTGCTACAGTTTTTATATTAGTATGGGGAAAGTCACACAATAGTTTGATGAAAATCAAGGATTTCTTTGATTTGGATTTTTCAAATTCCAAATCAAACTCTTGTAAAATAATTATCCACTTCGAGTATTTCCCCCTAGAAATTGTTTCATGAGAATGTACATCATGGGGTTGCAATCTGAAATGAAAGTTGTTTTTCAGAGATGTATATAGTGACGGAATCGTTGAAAAACTTGCACAGCTACTAAGGCTAGCTTCTCCACATGTGTGTATTTAATCTTAGTTTTAGTGAGACTCCTACTCAAATAGTAAATTACATGTTCGCTACTAGTAATATTCGTCTTGGACTAACACCATTCCAATGGTGGCATCAGATGAAGCTAAGTACAAAAAGTAGTCTCAATCATAATAGGGTGGATGCAGTAACAACGCATTAGTCAGTGCATTCTTTAATGCATCAAAATATTTATCAGCAAGCTCATCCCAGAAAATTGGAATGCCCTTTTCAAAAGTTGAGTAAAACCTTGGGTTAGTTTTGCATAATTGTGGATGAACCTATGCAAAAAGTTTGCCTTCCCTTGCAAACTTTGGAGTTGAGTAAGGCTAGATGGAATAGGAAAATTCAAAATTGCCTCTGCCTTGAGGGGGTCAACACGAATGCCTTCTTTTGAAACAATGAAACCTGGAAGACGACCTGATTGTACACAAAAAACACATTTGTGTGGATTCAAGTGAATAATGTAGTTCCTTCACCTAATGAAATTTTCTTTTAAGTGCAATGGGTGATCCTTTCGTTTCGTTGAATGAATCGGTAGGTCATCTAAATAAGGACAAACAATATGATTCATATTGTGGAATGCATAAGATATTGCGGGTTGAAAAGTCGCACCAACATTTTTTAGGCAAAATGGGAGTTTAAGATAAGAAAAAGTTCCCCATGGGCATATAAATGCGGTTTTATATTGATCAGTGGGGAGTATGTTTATCTGATTATAGCCAAAAAAATCCATCCATGAAGGAAAAAATTTCATTCCCAGCACAGACATCAACAATTTAGTCGATATACAGAGTTGGATAATTGTCTATAGGACAAGATTTATTGATATATTGATAATCAACACACACTCAAATAGTTCCTTTCTTTTTATTAACGGGCACAATATTTCATACCCAATTGGTTAAAGGAACAGGGTAGATGAATCTTGCTTTCAACAATTTTTCAACCTCAGTTTTGATAGCAGCATATTTTCGCAGGTATAGGATGTAATCGATGTCTAATTGGCTTAGCATCTGGATAATTTTTTATTTCATGTGCAATAATGCTAGGGTCGATTCCTAGCATCTCTTCATAGGACCAGGCAAAAATGTCACGGAATTCCTGAAATAGGGCTTTGTAAGTTTGAATCTCTTCTAACAAACAAGAAGCTCGTATATGAATATTTTCAGTTATCCCAGGTTTCACTAAGATATATATAAGTATCGTTGTCGATATGTTCCCTAAATTCTGTTCTAAGGGTAGATATTGGACATTGAGGGTCACTAAGGGTCTCAAATGAAAACATAGATGAGAAATTATTCTCAATATTTCAAAGGATGGCAAGAAAGTTGAACAATGACGAGTATCGTTCCATGGCATTTCGACCAAGGTCATGACTTCCATAATACCTTCATCAGTTAAAAAATTGTGTTAAAAGGATCAGACATAGAGATTGATTCCAAGCGTGACAAATGAGAATATTCGTCAATAATCATATGAATTCGATAATTATCAGATGTTGATGGGTGGGAAAAAGATTGAATTACTTCATAGGCTAACTCAAAAGGGATACAAGGCATTTCATTGCCATATAAGATCATTTCTGATTCTGAAGGTACTTTCCAAGGATCTCCTAATTTGAAAGTACTTGATATAATCATGTTAATATGGGCTTCATTATGAAGGAAAATGGGTGGAGGGCGAAAGTACCCATCAAATATGAGTCTTCGAGAAGGCCAACAACAACTTCCTCATATGGAGTGGTTGATTTTCCAACAAATGGGATACTATCGGTGGAATTAGGGTCTGAGGTATAGTAGGATAATTGGTCTACTTTCACAATTATTCCTTTGTGAAGAAACATAATCATCCTAAAATATGACGAGACTACTGCTACCATGGCGTAAGTCCAGCTCCGACCAAGCAAAAGGTTATAGTCAAGTTGAGCATCACTAACCTCAACGTCTATTGCAACCATTTTTCCCTCTCATTCGATTGGAAAATTATTTAAAAGTCCATATGGATGAAAACCTCTTCCATCGAAGGCTTTCAAAGTCATGGGAGATTGATTTATTGTTGGAGAACCTAAGGATTTCCAACAGGAAATGGACATAATACATGTCAATGCTCCTTTGTCAATCACTATTTGAAAATCTCATCAAGTTTTGACATGAACTAGTATCTGAAAATCCAGTTGGTGCAGGAGACGTGAGACACGATTTTCAAGATAAAAAACAATCGAATGGGAGTCTTGAGGATCTACTACTCCTATAGCTAATAAAAATAATTTCCTTTGTGTTGGGAATGTTTGTAGCACTTCAAGGGCTAACATGGCTAAAGGTGACATAGCCAGATTTTCGACGATGTTATAGTTTTGGGCAGCCCTTGCATGAGGATTAAAGGATGACTTATGAAGAATACCCTTAGGAGGCGGAAAAATTATCATATCAGGGTTTGGTTTTTCAATATGTAATGATTCAAAAGAAGGAGGAGTAGATGTGGAAGTTTGACCAGGTGAACTGGAGTCATTTTTATCTTCAACAAGACGCTTTGACGTGTAATATTTGGATCTTGTTGCTACCATAACTCTGGAAGACATCATCATGATATCTTCCGATGTGTATGAGGATGATTGGTCATGTGAAACCATTTTACTATCTTGTGGAGGAAAATGATCCTTCAAAATAGCGGGTGTGGGTGAACTTTTGATGAATTTGGAAACTTAGGCCTAATGTGGGCACTCCTTAGTGTAATTATCTTCCTCACAAATTAAGCAAGGATACCAAGGTTTCCTATTTTCATCAGATGGTTCATTCTTATTTGATTTCTCCTTAGAACGGTTGTCTTGTTTAGTTTTGCATTTTCCCTTTTTATTATTTCCAAATTGCTTACCCTTGCCAGTAGATGACTCTATGACGCTAATTTCCGAAGTAATTTCGGAAGAAGGATCTTCTTCAGTTGAATTAGATAGAGCTGAAATCTGAACTTTCTTAGAATTTTTCTTTCTGTTCTTAGATTTCTCTCATGGAACCGATCATGCCATCTGCAGCATGTGATCCTGGAAGGGCTGGATTATTTGGGGTAGATCAGGGTAAATCTGGGATCTTTTTATACAAAGTACCAGACTGAGTATAAACAAGATCAAGGTATTGAGAACAAGAAATTACTTGCTCTTCAGTTACATCACCCCCTTTGGCCACATCTTCATTTATTTCTGGTAAAAGAGATTTTATGAACCATTAAGCCAAAAACTGGTCTGGAATGTAAACTTTAAATAGGCGACGTCTTTGTCTCAATTCCTGAATGTAATTTGAGATATGGGTTGACATTGCCTGCTTCAAAGAAGTTAAAAGTTCAATTCCATTATAATACCAAATGGGCAATTGAAAATGGGTCAAAATGGTTGTAGCAAGGGCGTTAAATGTGTTGAAGGATGCGTGGCAATTCTACATACCATCTGGCTGCCGAACTAGTTAAGGTTCTTTTAAAAAGTCGTAATCTAATAGAATCATCATTTAATGAGTTGGACGTGCACCAAAGATGATAGGTCATAACATGGTTGGATGGATCTTCACCCGACTTACCTTCGAACTTAGGAATATCACAGGGAAACTTAGTAGGAATAGCCAGCCAAAATTGTAAATAAAGAAGTGGATCATTAGTTAATCGAGAAAGGTCAGGAAAATCCAAAGTTGCAATTAAGGGCAACTGGCGATTAGGGTCCTGTGATGGATATTGACAACCCTGAGGGACAAGTCCCATACCGGGAGGAGGATATCCAGGATATCCTAGGATAACCTGAGCAATTGGAATCTACATACCTCCTAGGTATCCAGGATGAGCCATACCATATTGTAGTTGAATAGTTTGTTAGAACATATGACCTAGGTATGGTTGATTCTGTAAGGGGAGGCTCTGACCCATTTGACCTTGAAAGAACTATCCTTGAAAGGGTTGACTTTGCCAAGGGTTGACCTTGGAGAAATTGATTTTGAAAAGGTGGACCCTGAACAAACTGACTCTGGGGTAAACCTTGGAAAGGTAGCTCTTGAAGTGGTACTTGCATATATGGGATGCTAGGCTATACAATAGATATTTGAGGTTTTGAGGGAATTGTAGGAATGGATTGAACACCAGGTAGTTGAGGTAAAGACTGAACAAGGGGTTGAATAGTAACCTGTGATGTAAGTGGTACAATTACCTACCATACTCCTGGAATGGGAGTTTGAGGTGAACCTGAACCTGGGTTCTGAACAGTCGTTGGCATGGTAGACTGCACCAAGGTTTGATGAGTACTCGGGATAGGTTGCTAAAGTGGTTGTTGGATAGGTGTCAATGGATTAGCCTGGATGGTTGGTTAGGCTTGAAAGGGCATACCTTGAAAAGGCATTTGTTGTATAGGTTGTCCAAGAGGTTGGCCACATTGATACAAAGGCACTTGAGAAGCAACGAGAATTGATTGTTGATTTAACGAAGGGTTCCAGATTGTATTCAATCCAGGGTAAGGCATTCCAACGACGGGCTGAGGCATAACAGTTTGACCAAAACTAGTTTGAGACATTTGAGCATAATTAAAGTAACTTCTGGCAAGGGGTTTCCCCCCAGTTGTAGGGTAAGGTCCAAGAAAAGGTTGTCCTCTGGGCGGAGGATATGATGGTTGCCCCCTAGGCAGATAATAACCATCTATTGGGTTAGCTTGTGGGTTACCAACATTACCGAAAATCATATTAATATATTATTCAAATCTCAAACCTTCATTGGTAGGGTTAATTAGACCAATTGACATGTTTGAAGATGAGTTCGAGGAATAAGCTCCTGAATAAGCTATGGCGAGAGAGTGATATCCAGGTGGTAGAAAACCACCATACAATGTTGACTCATGAGAAGTAGAAAACAGGGATGTATTTGATGCGGTACTTCTAACAGTCATTATAGACCAGTCGAAAACTAGTATGGTAGAATAAGGAGTCGTGTATCACGGAATACCTTGTCCTAAAAATTTCAAGGTTGTGAAATACCAAGGGTCAGGGTGAAGAGATCGAAACAAAAGGTCTGAGATATCTATAGGTTCATTGGTAGAAACTATAGGTTCTTCCTCTTCCTCTGAAACAAGTTATTCAATGGAAATGAATAGGAATTCAAAGCTTGAGAATCCTATTCAGCTTCGTCTCCATCATCCTATACTTCATGAAATATCTAAAGTTCAAGCCATGACAATTCCCGATATTGAACAAATCGAAATAGTGAGTGAAGAATCATTGAAAAGTTCATTGTCGTTATGGCCATAGAGGCTACACAACTCCACTGCTACAATATCGAGAAAAATAAATATGTGGAGGGCTTAATGGACCAAACATTGAAGGGAAGGCGACAATTATAGAAGATTGAAGACCCTAGGATTTCTAAAAACCTAGACATCCACATTGCCTAGAATATGCTCTCACAACAATATTTTTTAAAAAGTCATAACATTTCCACTACTCTAAATGCGTTCTTGGAAACTAACTACAAAGCACTAAAATAATCAAACACTATTTTCTTCATACTTATATAAGAGATTGAACATGTTGTAATATAACCTCAATTATACATTAAATCATAGTAGTCATTATTAACATAATTATAATTATGTAATTCTATCTATTACTTCCCTACTCAATAATGGTAGGGGTTATGCTTACTAAGAACATGTACACTAATTATTACATGATGACAAGGATATATGTAATGACGTACAAGAGATAGTATAATAATTGGGATGCTCAATATAATAATAATCATCCATGATGTGTAAGGTAATGGTGATCTGTTGGCACAACAATTTGTTGGTATGAGGAGCGTGGAGTAGTGGTGATCTGTTGCCACACCACCTTTTTAGTATCAGGAAGGACAAGTAATTTAATTTGCACATCCATGGCCAGCACTTCACGATTGGATAGACTGTAGCACATCTCTTGCCACCCCATCTCCTCCTATACCACCACTTCGTCTCCATCTTTCTTGTATTTGATGTGTATCACCGTTGATTCTACCAACTCAAACACCTTGCAAACATATTGTGCCAAAAATTCACCTCCAACGATTAAATCTATCTTAAGATTTATTTTCGACATGGTTTGAGACCCCTAATTTATTTCGTGCATTTTATGTTTTAACTTAACCTAAGTTTAATGAGTTGGTTTTCAACATGGTTTGACACCCCTAATTTATTTAGTGCATTTTATGCTTTAACTTAACCTAAGCTTAATAAGTTGGTGAATGTAAAAGATATTATTATTATTATTTTAAGATTTAAAAGTGTTTATTGAGTTGGTGAATGTAAAATATATTATTATTATTATTCTTTTAAAATACAAAAGTAAAAATGTTTATTTATAATGGAATTTGGTTTTAGTGTTTTTGTTTATAATTAAAGAATTATTATTGAAAATTGGTGAAAATAAAATAATAAATATTAGATAAGGGAATTATCATTATCTAATCACAAGTTTTATGTCTTGATCGCCTCATTTCATAACCATAAATGTTAATTCAATATTTGTTTTTTGTTTTTTTTTGTTTTTTTGTTTTTTTGGAGAAAAATCAAACTTTTTATTAAGTCAATAAAAAGTTACAGACGTAGATGCCATAAGTATTTCCGAACCTATGAGTCCAAAAAAAGGCAAAAACATAAAGAATCTGAATAAAATTGTTATTCAAACCATGTAAATAACCAAAAACTGAACTGGGCCTCCCCATAAACCGGAGAAAAAAACCCACAAAAAATAATTGTTTATATGTAACTATAGCCAATATGTCCACAAAAAATAATTGTACCAATAGTGACAATACATTTGTAAAGAAACAACTAATAACATTACATCAAAAGTAAACTGAAAAAGTAGAGAAATACTGCCCCATATGTTAAGAAACAAGCATCATCTGATATACGATCACTGATCCAACTCACAGAACCTCCCATCTTCTAACTATGTTATGTGCCATGTGCCCAAAATCCTATTGTAGACCCTCCTTAGAAAGGATATATGCCTCTGAGTTTTGCTCCCTGTATATGTGGCAAACAAATATAGAATCAAAACCCATTTTAATATGTAAAATTTCTTCAATGAGTGGAATCAAAATGTGATTTTGGCATCTCTGAATTTCATTAAACCAATTAATAACATTTAAAGAATCACCATAAATTTAAACTGTATCAATTCCAATTTCCTGAATCCATCATAATAATAATTTCAATGATTGGACTTTTGAACATTAATAGACATACTAGTACCTTTAATGAAAATATCGAGTGAGGATTTCAGCGGTTGAATATCACCTATGGATCCATCACTAAAAAGGAGGACATTGTCTACAAACAAGAGGTGGGTGAAAAAAACATTTGTCGCTACCTCCATCCCTTTTAACTATCCTCTTCGTTTAACTGCAAGAATCAACTGGCTCAATCCTTCGGCCACTAGTAAGAAAAGTAGTGAGGACAAAGGACACTCCTGTGTGATTCCTCTTTGAATGTGGAAAAAAGGGGATGTTGTGCCATTAATTAAGATTGCAAAGATTACATTTGTTATGTATCCCATGACCCAATTGATAAAATCAATTCTAAATCTTAGATGAGTAAGCAAGAGGCACAGATGTAACCAACTAATTCCGTCATAGGCCTTTGAAAGATCAATTTTTACTATCACACCTTTTATTTTGCTCTTTTTGATGTTGTTCATAAATTCTTGAGCAACCCCTATGGCTTCATGGATTTGTTTTCTATCAAGAAATCCAAATTGTTCCCTGGAAATATTTTTAGAGAGGATTGTCTTTAGGTGGGGAGTAATGATGTTGGCCATGATTTTATAGAGGTAATTACAAAGCAAGATGGGCCTGAAATCCTCAAAATTTTTGGATCATCGATTTTGGGTATTAGAGCCAAGAAAGTGGATTTGAATGGCTCATATACATACCCTTTGGTTCTAGATTCCTCCACCACCCTTGTAAGTTCATCCCCTACAAGCTCGAAAGAATGTTGAAAAAAATTGACCGTCCAACCATCCAGTCCCGGGCTCTTATCTTTTTGCATTGAATTAATAACTCCTTTGACTTCTCCTTTTGAAACAGGGTGCCATTAGTATTTCATTTTCTTCTTCCTCTGCATATCTAGGGAAAATTTGAGCAACCTAGATTACTTCTTCAACTGAAGCTTCTTTTGGGGCTCTAAATAGGCCTTTGAAATGATCTCTCAACAAAGACGCAATCTCATCAAAAGATTTAGTTGTACCCCCTTCTTCTTGTTGCATTTCCCATATTGTATTTATATTCTTTCTACCTCTTGCATAATTTTGAAAGAACTTTGAAATTTTGTCCCCATATGCAAACGATATAGCTCTACTTTTAAGTCTCCATTATTCTTATATATCATTAAGGATCTTTCTTTTTGAGGTTTCCAACTGTTTTATCATCGCCTTTTCTCTTTTGTCTCATATCCATCCCCCTTCGGGCTTTCCAAGTTTTCAAGAGATTCTTCAATAACATTTAGCTCAGCATCTTCCATAAGCCTATTTTCTGCTTTCCCAAGTAATTGTAACCTATTTCATTCTTTTTATATTTTCCATAAATAATTGAGCTAAGGAGGAGCCCTGGATAGGGACCTATGGAATCCATGTGGCTTTAACTATGTCATTGTAGTTGAGCTCTTTGAGTTAGGTTGGGTTAAATTTAAAAGGGGAACCAGGCTTCCTACTGGTCCCTTTCATTTCCAAGATGATTAGGAAGTGGTCAGACTCATTTCTTGTCCCTACCCACTGTCTAAAGAGAGGGATTTGGTTTACTAGATCTTCCTTCATCAAGAAATGATGCACTCTCTTAGCCACCCTCACCTCAACTATGCACCTGTTCCTCTAGATAGGTTTGATTTGAATCAAATTAACATCAATAAGCTTACCAACAATGAACTTGTTCGCAAAGAACTTTGCGAAGGGGTTAGCTTGAGCCATCGGCCCAGCGGTTTCAGACATTTCGAGCGAGAATTTGAAGTCCCCTCCTAGCACCAGATTTGAGGCCTTCACAAAATATTTAGATATAAGAGAATTCCAGAAAGAGGTCCTATCGTGGCACATACCATAAATGTTGATAAGGGAGAGATCTATGCATATATATTATGAATATACCTCTATACCCAAAATTTTCATATTTGATCCTCAGGATTTTAAAAGCTTGATACTCCTATCTTTAAAACCCAAATCTAAGCCCTCAGATCTTACTTTTGCATCAGACATCATGAATGACCAACCTGACATAATTTTATAAAGAGATTCCCCCATGCTATCTTCATATCCAAGGGTTTCTTGAAGCATGATAACATCAGGACAATAATATTTTTGAAAAGATCTTTTAGAGCTAGCTTCTTACAAGTGCTAGAAAAACCTTTGCAATTGAAGGATAAAACTATCATTTGGTAAGCACCACAGGGGATTGCGCTACTCTAAGTGCCCCTTTCAGAGAGAGTTGCTTTCCATCCACTATGTCCAACCTAGCTTTCAGTTGAGCCTTAGATAAATTAGTTTTCCTACCTCTTGGCTTTCAAGATAGAAGAGGTTCTTGGATTCCACCTAGACCTCCTATGGATGCTAAAGGGGGATCCTTCTTGTCTCAAGGATGCAGGTTATAGTGGGGGGCCAAAGAGGAGGAAGAAGGGAAGGATAACACCTTAGGACTGGACAGGAAAGACACAGACAAGTTGAGGGTTGGAATAGAAGTAATGATACTGTCCAAAGAAAAAGACAAACTACAACACGATGGAGAAATTGAATACAATGGCCTGGAGGTACCAGCTCTTGGTAGAACATCAAATAAAGAGAGAAACGATGTGGATAAAGAGGAAAGGGAAGGAAAAAAAGTATCTGCAGACTGGGGAGCATGGCCGATGATTTCTATTTCATCCCGAGCCTCCAAATGTTGAACATCCTCTTGAATATCTTGGTGTCCCTCTGCCAAATTCTGGACTTTCAACCTCCATAGGTTTGGGGTCACCAAGATGCTGCTCCCTTATCTCCGTATCTTGGACATTAACTTCCTCCAGTGCATTTTCCCAAGCTTCCTCTCTTGGGGAACCCCTTTGTCGTGTTCTTCTATGAAAACCCAGAGGGAAATCACATGCCAAGTGACCATGTTTATGGCATCGATGGCATTGAAAAGGAAGCTCTTCATAATCAATAATATGAGAGTGTGAATAACTCTATAACTGAAGTTCAATTATTTTCCACCAAACCCTCCCTTGGATCTAATTTTACCAAGATTCAGGCCACAATCTCGCTCTTGGTTTCCAAGAAAGACATATTTGCTTCAAGGAAAATCCCCAACATATTCCCAATTTCCTTAAAAAGGTCCTTCATTCATAACTGCAGGTGAAATTCTGGGAGCCAGACCAAAACATGTATCTCCTTTAGTTTTTCCCCATGTGCATTGAAAAGTGGCGTCCATTTCTTGAAAAAAATGGGTGAGATCCCAAAACACCAATTCCACTCCAGGATCCATTCAAGTGCCTCATTATTATTGAATCTAACCATAAACTACCCTCACGCCAAAGTAATCACCTCTTCCAGAGATTTCGGTTCCCTTTCAATGCCTTTGAAATCCATAATGTAATGTAATTTTCTGAATAATGTCTTCCCTTTGCTCTCCCCACAAAGATGAGCTCAAAGGATTCCATTGCCTTATCAATTTGAATGTCGACCCCAAGGAAAATATTTTAGCATTCCACTTTCTTTTTTATACATCTCCCTTTCTTTCTCTTCGAACTAGCAGTGTGGCCATTTCCCTTCTCAACAAACACTAGTTGAATTTGATCTTCCTGACCTGGGAGATATTCCTCATTATTGCGCCTATATGTTCCCCAATAAACACATTCTAAATGAAAGACTCCCCCAATTCTACATGCTTCCCCTCCTTTTCTGGCCTAAAAATTGAAACCCCTTCCAACACCCCCAAAGGACCGAGACCCAGTCCTTCACCATGCTTGAAATCCTGAAAATATTGGGTGAAAACGCGGCCTTGAGGCTTCTATGTTTCCACAAACAAATCTTGAGATTCACCTACCTTTGATGACTGGTTGTCAGGTAAAAACCCTTCCCTTGACAAGATTGTTTGACTGCAATTTTGCTGGGTTACGATTACCTCGTCCTCCCTTTGCTTCAGAGCAATTTAATATGCAAGGGGTCTATTCACTCTTTGGGTTGAGCCCTTTTCTTGTAACTATAGATCCTTGAACAGACAGGACTTGAGTCCCTCATTCCCCCATAACACACAGATCTTGACTAGCCCTCCTGTGAGATCGATGACTCCAAAAAAACCAAAGAGGTTATAGGACTTACCTTAAGCTCCATCAACACCCTTGAATCAAGATTAACCGATTTCTTTAGAGTTACCTAACCATCCTAAAACCCATTGTAAGAAACCCAACACGCCGCGGTGGAAGATATAGATATGCCCTCCTCCAAGAACCATAAACCATTCCCAAAGTTCCACTCTAAACTCGTTATCCCCATTTTTTCAGCTGGGGATCTAGTTGGGAGCCTAACCATGTCCAAGTTCTGTTGAGTTGGCTCTAGACCCCAGAATGATAGGATATCTTTCATCTTGGGCTCTAGGTCGACACAAACCCTCGGGCTGACCATTTCTTTTGCCTAAAAGTGAAACTAAAGAATAAACCCCCCTACAATAGTTTTTCCTTGGTAAAAATCCCACGAAGTTGTGATCAAGCTGATAGTGACACCTTGAAATCTTGTCTCCCTTGCAGCTGTGTAGTTTAAGCTCCAACGACTCCAGAAAAAAATGAATCCCCATAAAAAAACCCCTGCTCCCAAGTATACGATAGATGTTGACATGGGCTTTCCTATAGACGCCATTCGCGCATCCAAGTCTTCCTTCCATCACCAAACCCTATGCACTCAGGGCCATAAACCCTCAATCATAATTCAATGCTATATGTGTGTTGTGAAAAATTGTATCTTGATAATGAAAAATATTTTTACACCTATATGTTGATTCACACTAATCTCTTTTATGATATTAGGTTTTGAAGACTTTGTGAACTTTTTATCGAATGGTTTAAAAGTAGAAAAGGGAATAACCTATTGAGATGAAAGACATTTGCATAACATCAATATCAAAATTGGTTGTGACATTGTAAATGTTATTAATGTTTTTAATTGAGTGTTTTCATTCGTGTCACATCCCCTGCGAGGTAATTCCCCTTGTAAAACATTTTCCTTGTAATTATGTAATTGAAAAATTTAAGATGGTTGAGAGAGGGACACATATTCCGTTTCTTGAGGAGTTGGTTGTTTTAAATATCATTCATGGGATGAATGAGTGGGTTTAATGGGTTGACTGCATTTAGTGGGTTTAAGTTATAGACGATTCACTACACATAGACGATTCACTATGCATAGACGATTCACTACGCACAACCGTAAAAGAGGGGAACATGAAAAAGGGGTTGCCGATAGGCTCTTGGTGAGAAAGATGATTGCTGAGAGGGAAGGAAAAGATAAGAGGACTAAGAGAATTCAGGGAGAAAATATTCTCTCGTGATATCTCAATTGAGAAACCCATGAGACTTGCTAATTTTTAATCACAAAGTAAGCTCTAATGATAGCCAAACTTAGAAACCCATGAGGCTTGCTGACTGAGAATTACAGAACAATGGTTGTGCCTTACAAGGATGATAAATCCACTAGAGACTATGTTGGTTGATAACTTCCGAGAGCTGGAGGCACATAACACCTAATGGCAGTTCCATGGGATTGGGCTGAGAACACAAATGTAAGTTTTAGTAAGAAAGCTTCTAGATATGTGCACTCTTATTTCTGCAGAGGTAACATAGGTGATAAACCCTCCATGTTATTAACTATATATCTCTCTCTCTCCACATCTAAATTGAGACTCTATGTGTCCAAGTCCCTAGAGAAGTTGGGATGTCGTAATATAAGTCCCTCTAGATAAAAGAAATTATTCTCTTTCTGATGTGATATCATTGAATAACTAGTGGGAGAAGGTAGTGTGGGCTTGAAACACCCTATTTTAGTTTATGATGTTGGTTTAATCCCATGAGTGGATGATGGTAGTATGTGAGTGAAGTGATTCATTGTGTTTATTTGATCTTGATAGCTGGTGGGTAAAGGTGAGGAAACCTCAAGACACCCTACTTTAGTCGATAATATTGGTTCAAAACTCCTAAGGAATCACTCTACCTGAAGCTCTAGAATCTGGCTCGGGGGTGACAACTGCTAGAAAAGACTTAGCTACAACTTATTTATGGTTGGGTGGAGAGTTGAAGTCCCAATATCAATTGTTGATCACGTTTTAATAAGATAAGTATTCTAAATCCTTTGTGTATTGATTGTTATGCATATGTTTAATGTGTTGGGTTTAATGCCTATGATGATATTAGTTCACTATGCCCTTTTAATTGTTGTGATATAATGAGGAATGTGAATTCCTATAAATGTTAAAATTATATGCTATGTATGAGGTATGGTTCATTCTTTGAAGATTGATGTGTCTTTGTTTACTTGTATTTCATGTGTGATTATTATATGTTGGCACAAAGCTATTAATTTCCTAGATTAATGGCCAGGGATGTGAATCTTGCATGAAAAGTATTATAGGTGTTTTGAATATCTTTATATGGATAAGCTTATTCCTGTGTTCATTCTAGGCTCAAAAGTTGGCTCAAAAGTTTGTGAGTGTAGAGATGGGAATATTTATGGTAATTAAAAGAAGGTTTGGGATGGAAATGAATTAACTATCCAACCCTGGTTCTAGAACCTGTAAGCTCAGGAGAGATATCACTTTGTGTGTACACACGCGCACACACACACACATTTTTATGGCCTAGTTAGACTAATAAACACTCAAAATATTAGGAGAGATGGCACTAGAAAGACATACTTATACCCTGGTATATCTATATACCATGCATTGGGGGCCTTAGCGAAGGCCCTTATATGTGCAATAATAGATACTAAGAGTAGTGATGGAATTCTTAAGTCGGAAGCAGAGGACTTTGGAAGGAAATGGCTTAACCCTCTTTGATCCCATGACTAGGTGATGAGCTCCAATATTGTAGCAAGGATGTTGCAACTCCTAGGGCTACCAAATTTACTTTATCAACCCGGGGTTCGTATAAAATTGGAGGTGACAGTGATGTATACATAATAGATGCAATGGTCTACTCTTGTCACTTTTCAACTGGGACAATAGACCACAAGGATTTTTCAAACCAGTCTTCTATTGACTAGGAATCTGGCTACCAAATAGCAAAGGCAAAACTATTCTTAATGCAGAAAGGAAATGTTGCCTACTCTAGGAAATGAAAGTGCTAAATTAGAAAGTGCTATAAAGTGACATGAAAACATCTAGCTAAGCATCTACACATATTTCTTGGAAAGAGACCTAACTTAACCTTTCATGTAACATCTAGTTATATGGACTAAATAAGCATGGAAATTAACCTAAAACTATTGCGACTGTTGTATGCATGTATTAAGTAGAAAAGGCTTTTTTATTTTCAATTTTATGAATGTAAATGTTAATTGAACAAATTTGATCTTTGGGATGGGAGACAGGTATGGGGAAACAGGTCCAGAATGTTTTTGAGGGTATGGAATCCAAGTGGAGGCCTAACCTAAGCTTAGATGATCATTTCTGCTCAATTTGCGCTTAAAATAGGCTGCTAGAGGGTTTCCTATAGTACTACAGGATGTCCTGTTTTATTACAGGAAACCGGCTAAAAGCTATAGGGAGGTAGGAAAGGTGGAATAAAGTGTGGGAATGGTGTCTCATGGGGGAATAAGACACAAAGGAGGTGAACCCTACCCAAGGCTCAGCCCAAGTCTTCAAGATGGTTGGATTTGCTCAAGGAATATGTCCACTTTGCTATAAAATGTAAATTCGGATCAGGTTTTGGTAGAATTCGGTAGCGTAGGTGGAGAAGACTTGGATGAGGCTGGTGAGATGAGGTCTCCCTGTAGATCAGAAATGCCTGCAACAACATATATTATTTTCTTCATTTATGCACAACTTCATTTATATATGGAAAATATGAGTTGAATTTAGGAAAAACAAAATTATTAATGGCTAATGGCTAATTCTATGAATGGAAGTGCTTCTAAACCATAAAAAACTCAAGAAACCAAAATGAAAATTGCAAGTACTTCTAAGGAATTGAGAAACAATGACCTATTCAACAAGAAATCCTAAGTTATGTAGTGATCAAACAATAAATCTGTTTTTGGGTTGTGAGAGTGGGACCCTCAAACCATGATCCCATAAGGGAGATGAAACAAAGGCCACTACCACAAGATTTTCTAAAGTATTTACTTTCACTATTGTACCACTGATCTATCCTTTCACTATTGCAAGCAAACTAAGAAATCATCCAAATACTTGCAGATTAAACAAAATATAAATCACTTCAACAACTAACTATGAATGTAATTTAAGCATACATATACAAAAAGAAGAGGAACCTCTGCTTCTAGGGTTGGGCCCTAGCCCAAGAGCTTCAACCCTCTGAGTCAAATCATTGTTGGATCAAGGGAATGCTTGTCATTCTCATCAAAATGTAAAAAATACATAGGAGTAATCAGTCACAATGTTTTTTGCTTGAAAATTCCTCTTGGCTACAATAAAAAAAGTGGAATCCTAATTAGGCCCTAGGCCTTCTTATTTATACAACTGAAGCTACCAACGACTTCCTTAAAATTAGGGAGTAATGGTGATCTGTTGCCACACCACCTTTTTAGTACCAGGTGTTAGCGCTTGGAATTCACCTAGGCTGAGATAGACAAACTCTCAAGGCTACATCAAACCATTTCACCTCGTAGCTAGCCCTACGAGGTATGAGAAGGCTCTCTCGGGTCAGATTCGGTAGATCTTTCAATATGATAAGCTAACCAATTAGGAATAAATATTTTAGGCTAGTAAATTGATAAGGGAGGTTGATTTAAAGATTTTTGGGGTTTTTGGTGGCAATTGGAGGGAGTGCAATTCAAGGTGCGGGGATTGGGCTCAGTTTTTTGCAGGGGGATCTTTGGGGCAAGGTAGGAGTTAGTGTTGATGCCTTAATCTGAGATGGATGATCAGGAATGATAGAGGAGGAGCTAAAGAGGGCAAACAACAACTTTGAATCCTCTTTAGACAGTGGAAAACATAGATATTGAACAAAATTAAAAGCTGAGCATGGCATGCATGAATTCAAACTTTATCACTTCATCTGTTCAATTAGCAGCAAAGAAAGAGATGAAACACATAAACACACTTACAATAACATGTAGAGAACACACCATCAACACAACAATCCACAAGAATCCACAATGATGTCTGCAAAACCCTGGCCTTCCTTTTCCTTAAATTGCAGTAATAGATGTACAATATACAATAATGCTTCTCCCACAAGAGTCCAACCATGAAAATGAGCAAGAGAAGGCATAATATAGACCATCTAACTCCTTTCCCCACCTCTAGGGGTCGAGCTCAGCTTCCTAGGAGCAGTTTGAACTGATTTTAAACTAAGCACTAGATAATAGGTAGTCAAACAACTTGCCTCTATTACTTAGCTAACTCATCCATGCATTAATTATTCACTTTTTACATCAAGGAAGCTTCTAGAAGGGTAAAGAGAGATAAAATCTATCAATGTGCCATGAAAATTATACATTCATCCATCATCTACAAGTAAAAATCATCAACCAAGGTGAAAACAGTGTTTTCTGGCCTGAAAAGTCAAAACTGCCAAATTCAGCTCGAGTGGTCGCGCCCCCTGCTCGAGTGGTCGCGCCCCTTTGCAGCAACTTTTGAGTGGGTTCCACTGGTCCAACTCAGGTGCAAGATGGCTCATTGGAAAGCTTGGTCTGTCTAATTTCCATCCCAAGTGGAATTTCTAGATTTGGAGTTGATTTGACCCCTCAAAGGTCAATTCTCCCAAGGTCACTTTCTGCAACTCAGAAAGTGGGCAGAAAGTCAAAATTTTGATGTATTTTGAGCTTTTGGAGGCCCAAATCTCAAAATCAAGTTGACCCCAAGTATAGGTAATTCTAGTTTTTGCATGACCTTTCCAAAAATGTCAACTTTTTGCAATTCCGAGCAATCCTCACGAGTGGTCGCGCGGGGGGTGAGACCACTCCACAGGCAAAAACCTGTAAATTTCCAAAAAATTTCCAAAATGCTCCAAAACTCTCAAAATTTTTTGATTTTGCTGCTGGATGAAGGCTAATGAGTACCATGGTGATTGAGGGATGCCTCAGCCAAGATACAGAGTGGGTTTGTCCTTTTCTTCTTCTTCTGGGCCTCTGACAGCTTCTTTTGGAGAATTTTCATTTTTGCTTTGCAAACATGTAATCTGGCCCAATAATGTGTCTTCATGTTGCGGAGGAGCTCCTTGTCATGATTTTCCTTCTCCAACAATCTCTCCAAGCGAAAATTTGCTTGGATGAGCAATGACTCCCTGTCAGCGGGCAATGGGTCCCCAGGCCTCCTGCGGTTCAAGCCTCTGTTACCGCGGATCCTCCATAGTTCATCAAGCTCTTTCTCTCTTGTGATGACCACCTTTGCCACCCTTACGAGGCCTCTACTGTGTCTCAACCTCCGTGGATGAAGATCGGTCATCACCTTGCTCATTAGTCTCAGTGGTTGACATGATGTTATTGAGCAAGGTGGAACAAATAGGAAGAGATGACTGCTGCCCTGCCTGCAAAATGCTGAGAAGTATGTTGTTTTCAAGGGGAAAAATCATGAGGAAAATGTTAGGGGAGGGAGTTTATATAAGGAAAGGGAAAATATATACAAAAAACAGGGAACTTTGAAGGAAATAATCACACAATGTCAAACATGCCATCTCATCTCTCATCATTTGCAAATCAATACTTTATTAGGGAAAATGTGTGTTTTGATCACCAAGGGAAAGGACAATAAAAATTTACATGATGGAGGGAATGAGGGCATCAGTATCAGGGTATGGGGTAGCATCAACCACAATCAATTTTACAGGCTGCTCCTTTTATTTTGCTTTTAATGTCATTCATGAGCATACTCTGTTTTTTCAACCTTTAAAATGGCTTTTGGATGCTAATGGGAAACAGTGATTTAGTTTATTTGATCACAAGGGGAGGGGAAGGGTTCTTGTGACAATTTTGCAATGGAAGGGAGAGGGACTGTATCAAGGGAATTAGGGAAATGAGGGGATAAATGAATTAGGGTTTGGGACTAGGAAAACTACTAACAATGCTGCCAACCATATTTCATAACAGCAGTTCCTTTACAATGCTGGCAGCTTTCATATTTGCTTTTGTCATGGGTGAATTAGGGTTTCAATTACATGCTTTAACAAAAGGGAAGGGATATCAATTGCATAGGGATTTTTAGAGGATTAATGAGCAATTGAATTAGGGTTTTCATGAGGGGAAAGGTAAGGGAAAACAGAGTTTAGGGATTAGGGAGGAATACCATGTCATTGTGCAAACCCTAGCCACATCAAACTGCTCCTTTTGAAAAAATTGCAGCTGTACATTTGATAATCTTTGCATGAACACCATATAGCTACTAACCTCTGATTTTTGTGCAGCAAGATGTCCTTTCTTTTGTTTTTGTACTAGGCTATGCAAGTTACATTTTTGCTCTGTTTTTTCATAATTTTTATGTGCATGCCTCTGTCATCAATTTCTTTTTCTTTTCACTATGTTTGTTTTCATTCATTGCTGTGCCTTTTACATATGTTTGCTGTGTGCAATAGTTTTTAGGGTTTGAGCATGATATATGAGGGAAACTAGGGTTTGAATAGGGTTTAGAAGGGATTTGGGTTTCATGGAATTGGGCTGGGGTTTTAGAATTTCTTTGCAAATGAGTTGATAACAACAACACTTTAACATTTGTGATTTTATAATGGGAAAACAAATGGAGGGAACAAAGGAATAAAGAACCTTGAAAAACAAACAAACCCTAACATAAGCTTGCAAAACAACAAGTCACTTAACCTATCTTTTTGATAATTTTTTGCATGGTGAACATGAGCAAAAACCAATCATTGAATCCATGGCACCATCACTTAAAATGTTTAGAAGGCCTACCTCACTCCAATTTGCAAATTTGGAGGAAATTTGAGTCAATTTGGCACTTACAACCTGAGTGGTCGCGCCCCGGCTTGAGTGTTCGCGCCCCTTAGGAGAATACACTGCAGAGAGGCCTCTGAGTGGTCGCGCCCCTGCTCAAGTGGTCGCGCTTTTGCAGGAGGCTTTTGGAGGCTTTCCCGGTGTCGGAATTGGGTTCAGGATAGCTCGTTGGAAAGGTCTTTGAGTCTACTTTCTAACCCAACCGGAATTTTTCAATTTGGAGTTGTTTTGACCTGTCAAAAATCAAATCTCCCAAGACTGGTCAAAAAGTGCCCAATGAGGCTGCCTCAAGGAAGAGTGTTGTTGCAGTCAACTTTTGAATACCTTCCTCAACCCCAAATTGAGCTCATGATAGCTCATTGAAAATATCTTTGTGTCTAGTTATCATTTTACCCATCACGCAAGTCATTTGGTCAACCAAGCTAGGAGAAAACTTGATTTTCCCAAGGTCGCTTCAGAGGTGCCTTTGATTCTCCTGAGGCAACGATATTCTTGACATTTCTCTCAAACCATGACACCTGTGCAAAAAGTGAAGGAGGTTTCTCTTCCTTGGCATGTTTTGGACAAAAACCTCTCTCAGTTTTGCAAAATTCATCTCTGATTGCTCTGGAACATCATTTGAGTGCGACTTGTCCCGATGTGTGAAGCAAGGAATTTTGTCGAAATGGAGCGAGATGAAGGGGATAGGGGTCTTCTAAATTCTTGGGGAAATTTGTGGGAGTGGGGAGGGATGTTAGGAAGCAAGAGAAAGTGGAATCTCAGTGATTGAGTGAGGGGAAGGGGTCGAAAAGAGCAAAACACAGGCCCAACCTAGAAAATTGCCAGATGTAGCTAGAAACTAGGGTTTGTACAAAAATGAGGAATTTGGCGGATCTAAGGGATGGGGAGTGTTTGATAAGGTACTTGAAGGATAGGGGAAGGTGTATGAACATCAGGAAACAAGTTTTGCCGGTGATTTGACCATCCAAGAGAAATTGCCTTCAAAACCCTAGGAGAGGGAAATGACCTTGCCTAGGCACAACTGAAGCATGAACAAGGTGTGAAATGACTCATTAGATACTGACATGACGATGACAACCCTCTGAATGATGATACACTCAGCTGAATGATGACATAGACTGACATTTGGGCAAAGCCTAGACCTAATGCCTAGTGACCAAATTTTGCTTGAAAACTCTTTGAAATGACAAAATTTGACCTTGACACTTCAAAATCACTTTGTAAGAGCACATTTGATCACTGGAGGAAGGCTAGAAAGACTGACACTAACACCAGGAAGGATAGGTAATTTAATTTTCACATCCACGAGCAACACTTCACAATTGGATAGACTATAACACATCTCCTGTCACCCCATCTCCTCCTCTACAACCACTTCGTCTCCATATTTCTTGTATTTGATGCCTATCTCCCTTGATTCTTTCCACTCAAACACCCTGCCAACATATTGTGCCAACTCTGAAAAAGATATAGCGAGAGGGTCTTTGGATTTCTTGCGAACACCAAGTGAAGCCATCAGAGTCTACGAACTGACCATCATCCAAATCATATATATATAGGGTTAGATGTGTATCAATAAAACTAAAATATCATGCAAATTGAATTAAAGAGATCCATTCAGTCCTGAAAAGGAATTAAATGACACGCAAATTCCATTATAGTAGTAGGACCCATTATAGTTATTATACATTAAAGATGTCGAATCACATTTTACTCTAATAAGTGGCCGACATCATGATGTTAATTATAAATTATTTATTATAGCTTGCTCGGCAAAACTAACATAGCAACACTCAAAGATCATCAAGGATTTGACATGTATATATATTAGAGTTAATGCTAGATAAGAAGGTGAGAAATATCTAACAAACGAAACTCAATTATATTTGTGGATATGTTAAAGTGAAACTTGTATATACTTATTGAGTTGGGAAACCTATAATGACTTATTGAAAGCCTAGAACAATGTAACAATTCACCTCCAATTATTAAATCTTGAGATTTATTTTTTACGTGGTTTGAGCATGACCCATAATTTATTTAAGGCATTTTATGTTGGTGAAAATAAAAGAAATTATTATTATTATTTTAAGATTTAAAAGTGTTTATTGAGTTGGTTTATGTAAAAGATATTATTATTATTATTATTTTAAAATTTAAAGTGTTTATTTATAATAGAATTTTTGTTTTAATGTTTTTGTTTATAATTAAAGAAAAAATATTTTTATATAATTTTGATACTAATTTTTTTTTTCATTGAAAATTGGTTAAGTGCATGTGATTTATGTAATAAAATAAATAAAGATAAGATAATGAAAGTTTCATTATTTAATTATAAGTTGTATATTTTGATAGTGTTATTTTCACAGTCATAAATCCTAATTCAATGCTCTATGTGTGTTGTGAAAAAATATAACTTGATAACCAAAAATATTTTTACATTTATATGTTGATTCACACTAATCGTTTTTATGATATTAGGTTATGAAGACTATGTGAACTTGTTATTGGATGGTTTAAAAGTATCAAAGGGAATAGGCTATTGAGATGAAAGACATTTGCATAACATGAATATCAAACTTGGTTGTGACATTGTAAATCCATATGTTGATTCACACTAATCTCTTTTATGGTATTAGGTTATGAACACCTTGTGAACTTGTTATTGGATAGTTTAAAAGTAGCAAAGGGAATAGGTTATTGAGATGAAAGACATTTTCATAACATCAATATCAAACTTGGTTGTGACATTGAAAATGTTAGTAACGTTTTTAATTGAGTGTATTCATTCCTGTGACATCCCTGTAGGGTAATTCCCCTTCTAAAAAAATTTCCTTGTAAATGTGTAACTATAAAATTTAAAATGGCTCAGACAGTGACGCATATTCCACTTCTTGAGGAGGGAGATTGCTTCAGGAGTTGTTTGTTTCAAATATCATTCATGGGCTGACTTAGTGGGTTTAATGGGCTAACTGCATTTAGTGGGTTTAAGTACTTATAGACGATTTACTATGCACAAGAGTAAAAGAGGGGAACATGAAAAAGAGGAAGAAAATAGGCTCCTAGTGAGCAAGATGATTGCTGAGAGGGAAGGAAAATATATAAGGACTGAGATAATTGAAAGAGAAAATAATCTCTGGTGATAGCCCGACTAAGAAACCCATGAGGCTTGCTAATTGGTAATCATAAAGTAAGCTCTAATGATAGCCCAACTGAGAAACCCATGAGGCTTGTTGAATGATAATGAAAGAGCACAACTCTAATTATAACCCAACGAAAAAACCCATGAGGCTTGCTCACTAATAATCATAGAACAATGGTTGTGCCTTCTAAGGCTGATAAATCCATTAGAGGCTATGTTGGTTGATAACTTCTGAGAGGTGGAGGCACTCAGGGCTAGTGGAATAATAACACCTAATGGTAGTTCCATGGGATTGGGCTGAGAACACAGGTGTAAGTTTCACTAAGAATATTCTAGAGAAGTGCACTCTTATTCCTTCAGAGGTAACATAACTGATAAACCATCCATGTTATTAACTATATATATCTCTCTCTCCACATCTGAATTGAGGCTCTTTGTGTCCAAGTCCCTAGTTATGTTGGGATGTTGTATTATAAGTCCCTCTGGGTAAAAGACAAAGTTCCCTGCCTAATGTGAAATCATTGAATAACTAGTGGGAGAAGGCAGCGTGGCCTTGAAACACCCGATTTCAGTTGATGATATTGGTTCAATCACCTGAGTGCATGATGGTAGTATGTGAGTGAAGTGATTCATTATGTTTATTTTATATTGATAATTGGTGGGTGGAGGTGAGGCAACCTCAATATACCCTACTTTAGTTGATAATATTAATTTAAAACTCCTCTGAAAGCACTCTACCTCAAACTCTGGAATCTGGATCGGGGGTGAAAACTGCTAGAAAGACTTGGCTGCAACTTCTTTATGGTTGGGTGGAGAGTTGAAGTCCCAATATCAATTGTTGAGCACATTTTAATAAGATAAGTATTCTAAATCCTTTGTGCATTGATTGTTATGCATATGTTTAATATGTTGGGTTTAATGCCTATGATGATATTGGTTCACTGTGTCGGTTTAATGCTTGTGATATATTGAAGAATGTGAATTCCTATACAATGTTAAACTTCTGTGCTATGGATGAGGGATGGTTCATTCTTTTAATACTGATGTATCTTTGTTTACTTGTATTTCATGTGTGATTATTATATGTTGGCACAAAGCTCTTAATTTCCTAGATTAACGGCTAGGGATGTGAATCTGGCATGAAAATGTATTACAGGTGTTTTGAATATCCTTATAGAAATATGTGTATTCCTGTGTTCATTATAGGCTCAAAAGTTGGCTTAAAAGTTTGTGTGTGTAGAGAAGGTAATATCTATGGTAATTAAAAGAAGGTTTGGGTTATAAATGGATTAACTATCCGACCCTGGTTCTAGAACCTGTAAGCTCAAGAGAGATATCATTGTGTGTGTACACGCACACACACACACACACACACACACAAACACACATTTGTATGGCTAAGTTAGGCTAATAAACACTCAAAATATCACGAGGAATAGCTCTGGAAAGACCTACTTATACCCTGGTATATCTATAGACCATGCATTGAAGGCCTTAGCGAAGGTCCTTATACGTGCAATAATAGATACTAAGCACAATGATGGAATTCTTAAGCACACTTTGGAAAGAAATGACTTAACCATATTTGATCGTGTGACTAGGTGTGATGATTTTTCACTTAAACAAGGAGAAATATGGGCCTTCGAAGAGATGAACACTTATAACTACCCACATGTCCTGGAGATTTTACGCCAAAAAATTCATTGAGAACTCCAAGTGAAACTCCCAGGATTTTATTCCCAGGGTGACTTAGCATAGTGGGGCCAATTGGATGCCCACATCACAAAGCGACGAATGGAAAACCCTAAATTCCCTTACAGTGTGAATATATGTGATCTAATGGATTGGAACTTGCAGTGGGACCTAGGATAACGAGGCACATATCTTGGAAGAGAGGGTGACATGGTGCCCTTGTGGCATTTCGTGTGGCACCTTATTTTAGCCTTTTCATGGGTCTAAGTGGGCTCAATTCACGTGACACATGGCGCTCTCAGGGGAGGCCATGTGCATGGTACGACATCATCTCATTCCACCCCAACGTCTTAGACTCCAAAGGTTTCGAACGAAGGAAAATTGGGAACTCCTGGGATTTTATCCCCCAGAGGACGTGGCATGGTGGGCTAGTAGACTCATTAGATTGGAGTAGGAACCCTTGAAGTTTAGAGGGCTAGGTCATCCCGACGGTATTAAATGCACTGCAAAAAGGTGTGGTTGGGGTGATATGGAAGGCTGGAGTTGGGCACATAGCTATAATAAAGGTATTGGGGCACGTGGGTAGCAGAGCCCACGAGGATCGACACAATATTGGATGGTTCACCTCAGAAGATTCGACAGGTAACTGGAGAAGGAATTCTTAGGATTTAATCTCTGAGATGAGGTGGCAGGGAGGGGCCTGTGTGACGCTTGGAAGGGTTGAAATGAAGGACACCCTTATATTACATTATAGATGTGAACAGTGGAGAAAGTGTCATGACCTGATATGATTAGGTTGGCAGCTGGAACTTGAAAATGAATTGGCATATGTGTTAAACAACCACATGGGGGTCACATGGGCGCCACATGGTAGGTAAAGATGATGTGGCATTATTTGACAAAGCAATCTTTGAACAACCATATCTTTTGATCGAGGAGTTAGATTTAGGAAAAAATTATATCATTGGAAAGGTATCAATGAGATGAATGCAATGATTTAATCCATGTTAGGTTTTGATAAAGTAACGAAATGCCAAAAAATTAAGACCCCCTTTCCATAACTAGACTTTGAAGCTTGGGCCAGGTTAGTAAGTATCTCTTCCTACCCTTAATTGGGGTTAGGGATAGTATGGGGTACGTTATAGAGTGGTATGAGAGCTTCCAGGTTCAACACTTGGACTGGATGGGCTCTATTATAGAATAAATGAAGGTATAGTGTTTGTGACTCTATTAGAGAGTCAAGTGGTTTGATAACTGCTTGTTGTAGGTGCTAGTTATAGCACTATGATCATGAACTTGTATATTGATTATCTGCATGTGCTAAGTGAATGATGGGTGTGATAGTGTAATGTGCTAACTTGGTGCACTTATAAATGTGACATATGGTTTTCTAAATAACCCCCTTGAGATTGCAGATGCCATGATTGCTAGCCTTGGAAACGAGGCATTAAAAATTAAACGATAAAACAATGGAACACATAAATATTGCAGCAAAAACAAACACAGAAATGCATAAAAAAGAGAGACACAGATATATGTGGTTCACTCAATTTGGACTACGTCCATGCAGAAACAACCAGTCCTTCCTTTTATATTATCCAACGAAATGAAGAGTTACAACCTACAAAAAATCCGTTGTAATTTCCACTTTTCTCTCACATAGTCTCTGCTCGTTTCTTTACGCACAAAATAATACACCATCGCAATACAATTCCATCATATCAACTAAGGGTTTCCTTCTAGGGGGAAAAAACTAAATTAACATAACTTCTACCATAAGATCTTTCACCTAATGAATGACCAAGATTAACTATGAAATTACGATTTTTTACAAGGAATTTTAACTAATTTTTGGTTCAACAGTGCATACTTCAAAGCCCTACCAGGGGGAGGTAGGTGGACACTGCTAGCCCCCCTAAACCCCCTCAATAGTAATAGTGTAGGGGAAAGCCCCCCACATCCCCCACTAGGATCAAACCACTGTTGAGACAAAAACCTCTGAACAATCAGGAAGACAATAGGGCTCCACACCCAATAAGAGGTTGAACTTAAGGACTACTATCGACCTCATTAAGAAGTCTAATATTAATTGTGCTGATCCTTTTGGTAAAAGACCAATTTTTAAATCTATGTAGGCATGATTATGAATGAACTAATGTATTCATGTACATTAAAAATTTGATTTTGAAAATTATGCTGAGATATAAGTATGCCTAATTATGTCCTATATTTTGAGACATGTGACTAATAAATAAATTGAGATGTATGTGCAATTGTAGAAAAAAATGCTTGGTATAGCATGACAAGGAAAAAAATAATGTGTCATTTGCATGGATGGTGCTAATAACTAAAGGTAAGTGGAATCACATAAAGAGATTGGTACAACAACAAAAGAGTAGTTGGTGAGAGATCTCGGAAACTTGAAACAACAAGGAATAATGCTAGAAGAAAGGAAGAGAAGGGAGAATTTCCCTCATGATCCACTGATAAGTATTAAAGGATCCACAAATTGAACAAAAAAGTTTTGAATGGTTTCTTTGCAACCCATCCCAAATTCATCAAAACTGTAAAAGGATGGTGGTTGGATGGCGAATCTTTAAAAACACACACCAACAAGCAATAACTAACTTAGCACTGGAGGGAACCTTTTCAAAACCTCACTGTGATGATCAATTGACTCTATGGTGAGTTTAATTCCTCCTACTTCACTATAGAATGGCTACCATTAGCAGTCGGGGGAATATTCACAAGTCGTATATTTAACTAGTATAGCTTTTGTCAAGAAATATAGTTAGAGGTCTTTCGAAAGCGAAGGATGTCTCTACGAATCAAATCACCTCATTTTATATGTAATCTTATACTATAGATGATTTATGTGTCGTAAATTAGTTCCCATGAATCAACTGGAAATGGACTCCAACACTCCCCCTGTACATAATTAATGTCAATAATTGTGGATTGATCACTACCACAAGTTCTTTAATGAAACTTGTGACTTGTTTCTCGTCCAAGTCCATCAAATCCTCTTAAGATTTCCAACACCTAGGATATATGAAGAGGAAAAAAATGTTATTAGTGGAATCATTAATTAGTATTGTGAGGAGAATTACACATACATTAGGATATTTAGCTATTAAGCTACTCTTCACTCAATACTGCATTTGGTCCCTGACAAGATCATGATCTGAGATATTTCATATCAGAGTATAGGAACTGGGGTAGCATCAACAATGGGAAATAATAATAATAGGTCTTGGCTAGGTTTCCCTATAACGATAGACTAATAAAACCTAATGAAATCCCCCAAGGAAATAAAATAGGCTGACAACATAAAGGAGCTCATGCTCCTCACCGACATCTTCAACAAGCATGACCCGCATAGCATGGTGAAAGAGAAATACAAGCCCACAAAGCTTACTTAGCCTTATGAACAAGAGTCTATCCCTAATGACTTAATATTCCAGGATCTGCTCACCTATGAGGAAGCAAAGCTAATAATGGAATTAAGAGAATAGGAGGACCTACCACCTCTTTAGTGTTTGAAAATAGAGAAAAGAGAAAAAATAAAGGGATAAATGTTCTTTTGAGATAGAGGTGATCTGAGAGGCTTAAAATAAAGAAGAAAAGATTAAAGTTGAATCACTTGATAAAAAAATAATTGAGGTTGTAATTAGGCTAGAGAAGCAAAGTTGGCCTTGACCGAAGCCCCTGATATTGAACATATAACCATTGATTATGATGAACCATAGGTGGAGACAAGTGTACCAAGGAAAGATACTGGAAAGGGGAAGTAGACAAACTATTCCCCATAATAGTTTTGGCATAAATAAATCCTTATGCTACATGTGTCGATGGTTACCCTAGTACAAGGGCTCGTTATCCTGCAGAGTTCAATTTCCTCCATCTTTCCAACTACTAAGAAAATCAGTGCAACACCTGCTTCAAATCATCTTAGGGAGCTCGATGGTGAAATCATTAAGCTATGTTTCTATTATTACAACAAATCCAAGCAACCATTATTTACAATTCCCCAAAGAGGATAAATATAAGAACCACTATAGAAAAGAAGTTTCTCAAGGAATCCCAAAGTAGAGGATAGTCTAGAGTATAGCTGACATAACCTCAGTACTACGAGATATGGTTACAACAAATAAAGGTACCACCCATACTTCTCCCTATACATGGAGAAATTGAAGAAAAAGGTGTAGTCACTACAACAACAATTCAAATACCAGAGGCAACAATTGGATCGAGATAGACAGAAAGGATTGGAAACACAATGCATACAATTATCATAATATGTCAAGAATCAATAAGGAAAACAAATAGTGCAACTCAAGAATGCTCATCTTAATGAGCTAAAGAACCTGAATGAAAGTCATGCATAGGAAGAATGAAAGTATTGAACAACCACAAAGGACTCAAATCAACCTCTATGTACTGAAATCCCATGTGATTATTATTCATAAATAAAATTTTTATAACACAAATGTCCTTTATAGAAAAATTGCAACAAGTTCAAGATTACTTCTCGTAGATGTAATAAGTAACCCTCCAGATCAATGTTGAATCAGAAACCCATAGGAAATTCATCAATCCCTTGAATAAATTATTGAGTGGAAAAAAGAGCACGTGGACACTCTATATTCATTCCATGATTAAGAAATGAGTAGAAAAGGAGGGATTGTACTTTGATTAATGTCTGGAAATTAGAACATGAAGAAACCAAAGCAATGTTGACCAAAACCATGGAATTAGGTAGAAGGATGTGGGATGTGGTCATGAAAATGATAAATGAATGGGAACTTGAATCTTTTGAATCCTATCCGGATTTGCCTCCATCATACCTATACTTCATGAAATATCTAAAGTCCAAGCCACGACAATTCCCGAGATTGAACAAATCCAAATAGAGTGAATAACCAATTGAAAATTCCATTTTCATTCCCACCAGAGAGGTTACACAACTACACTGCTACAATATAAAAAAAAAAGAAATATAGGCAGAGATTAGTATACCAAACGTTGAAGGGAAGGCGACAATTATAGAAGACGGAAGACCCTAAGATTTCCAAAATTTTAGACATCCACATTTCCTGGAAGGTGCTTTGACAATAAGATTTGTTAAAGAAGTCCTAACATTTCCACTACATTGAATGCGTTACTGGCTGAAGGCCCTTTTGTAACTATTTTGTAAAAACATAAATTGAAAATCCCTCCTGAGGTAAAGAGAAGAAGGGAGAGGGGATAAAATTATAAGACTGAAAGCCTCTATTGAAGGCCCCTTTTTGCAATATTTTGTAATGAAGGCCTTGTTCTACTAATTAATATAATTCACTTGTTCAAGAGATATGCATATCATTCCTGCATGGTAAATTATTTATATTGCAATTCTTGAATATTGTATATTGGCATAAATTTATGAGAATGTTGGGGCTCAGATAAAATTTATTAATCAGTATTGTTGCCTTTTGTTTTCCTATTGTTGTAGATTAGATAGATATTTTGACAAGCCTACAATAATTTTCCGCTTTGGTTATATTTAATCAAAGAATTTAATCAGTGTTTTCTTTTGTATAATAACAAATCTCCTTAATCCTCAATGAATCGTCATTAGAATTAAATCAAATAAGTAAATAAATAAACATTGCTAATAGTAGATAGAATAAACATGAAATAAAAAGATTCATCACCCTCAAAGTGGCAATTATGCCCACATGCCAGTCAAAGGTTACTATCCCAAACAAAAGTGAGTCTAATTTGGGTGTATGATTGGGTTTCCTGCCTTCGTTGACGACATCCTAACCACAATAAGATTTTAATCGTCAACAAAAACCTATAAAGACCTATTAAAACATAAAGAAATGTGATAATTCGCCTCCAACAATTACATGTTATATGTATAGATATGGAAAAGTGAAACTACGTGTTTGGAAACCTATAATGAGTTATTAAAAGCATAAAACAATGTAACAATTCACCTCCAACAAATAGATGTTAAGATTTATTTTCTACATGGGTTGGGCATGACCCATAACTGATTTAGTGCATTTTGAGCTAACATAAGTTTGTTAAATTGGTGAATGTAAACGATATTATCATTATTAGTATTTTAATAATATATTTATTTAACTAGAATTTTTTTTGTTAGAATATTTTTATGATTTAAAAAATTAAATTTTATGCTCTTTTGACATTGAAAAAATTTCCACATAAAATAATGAAGACAAAATAATGAAATTATCACCACCTAGCCACAAGTTATATGCTTTGGTCACCTTACTTATGTTTTTAATTGAAGGTGATAGAGTCATAAATCCTAATTCAATGTTATGTGCATGGAGTGACAAATTATAGTTTAATTATCATTTTTCAATACATTTGTTCATTTGTACCCTATGTATAAAGGTGAATTTGGTCAATCAATGTTATCCATATTCAAATTATATATCCATGGGATCAATTTCAAATGTTCTAGAAGGAGAGATACTACACTTTGCACCACTATATGTTAATGAATTTGGAGTTTCTATTGAGAAAGTATTCATTTAATGTGATATATGTCACATATTAGAAGGATCTATATAGAAATGGCTTGCGAATCATGCCACTTAACCTTAGTGTAAAGCCTTCGATATCATATTTGATAGTTATTTCAATCATTTCTATATTTTAGAATATATAACTAAACTACCTATGCACTTAATATGTCAATCCAAGACTCAAATTCTAGTAAGATATCATTGTATTATATATAGATATTATAGGTGTTATGCACTAGTTTACTAGTCCAAGATAGAAAATTGCAATGATAAATGATGTTCACAGTTTGATGAATTATAGGACTCACCCTTAGAGAATGGAATGGAAATCACATATAATAAATTTAACAAAATTTTAACCATTAAGAAATTAGAATAACTTAAATTGAATTAAATGTTATGTTTTAATTGAAAATATTTTGAAATCAATCAACTCATATGGTCACAATGACCTTTATGAATTGAAAAATGAAAAATGAAAGGAATTGGAAATGCAGTTATTATGTTTGGGTGGGCCCTACCTTGACAAAATAAAATTTCTTGGAAACTAACTACAAAGCAATAAAATAATCAGACACCATTTTCTTCATACTTATATAAGATATTTAAGATGTTGTAATCTAACCTCAATTATACATTAAATCATAATAGTCATTATTAACATAATTATAATTATGCCATTCTATCTATTAGTTCCCTACTCAATAATGGTAGGGGCTATGTATACTAAGAACTTGTACACTAATTATTACATGATGACAAGGATATATGTAATGAGTTAACAAAAAAAATCGAATCAAACAAAGTTGAGAATCAAAGACTCTTAAGTGGGTTGCATAATGTTGTCTTATTCTCATGTATAAAAAAAAAACATTAAGTACTCTCTCAAGTAAAGGAGTAGAAAAAAACTTCTTGATTAATCAAGACCACTTTTCATCATTCAAGCATGCTCACAAGGAGACAAGAGCGTGTCCCATAAAATCCTTTTAGGACTTCTTCTCATAGGGATTTACAACATAGTGGTTTATACTTCATCTTTGCTTCATCCCATGCATGGCTTGCTAATCAAGAATGAAACAACTTATGGGGTTTTATATCATCTAACAATGGTTTTGTAGCACCATACATTTATCATAAGAATTATGTTACCACAATTGACCAAAATGTATCCAACATCTTGTATCAGATCCTTATTTCTTTTTATCCCAGGCTTCATTTATTCCTTTTGCTGTTTAGGTGAATCCTTAAGTTGGAAGACCCTGAGGTTTGATGCAAATTTCCTTTGCAATTTATTATCTTTAAGCATGTTTGGTGAAGAATATGGACATGCTAATCTAAAATAGTTTGAGGATCTATTCCTTTTAATTCTTCCATAATGGTAGAAAGGGTTATCTCATCAAGATCCATGTCTTTAAGTGCATCTTGAACAATAAATTCATTTAAATATGATATTTCTTATTCCTTTGGTCGTGACTTTTCTTATGGATTTTCTAAGGGCTTTCTCTTCTGTGTTGCCAAATTTGATGTATTTCCACATTTTTTCAAGTCCTACTTGATTGTTTGTTATTTTGGCAACACTTTGAATAGATTCAAACTTGTTTATGGACTAAAGGTTCTCCTTAGATTACATTTCTATTGATGAATACTTGTTCCTTCTTCTTGAGATAACTTTTTCAAAATCCCAACCATCCTTTTAGCCGAAGTGTTCTAATGTTACCTCTTTTTGCATTAAATGGAAATCATGAAATAAGTGGTCGTATTCATAACAATTTCTGCAATGAAATGATACATGCTCACAATCTAATGATTGATTCTAGATATTATCATGATAATATATGCCAATCAAGGTAGGAAGACAATAATAAATGTTCATATAGACACAAATACATGTGTCAAAAGCATCTTTTCCCCTACTTGTTTCTTATGATATCTTGAAATTGCTACCAATTTCATTACCATGAATTCCCTCTAGGGTTTCCTCCTACAAAACTCTCATGGGAGAGGGAAAAGATGAGCCAATATTGGAGCCACAAGGAAATATTTTTTCTTTGGGTTGTATTTCTCCTACAAAATCCACATGAATAACAATGCATTATAGAAGAAATAGGGTCCATTTTCAAATACTTTGGTTCTTTCCTCAATATTTTCAAACACAATAATGAATAAGATTTTAGATCCTAGATCAAGATTTATCTGTCCTTTGTGTCTCCATTTATTTTTAATCCACAAAAATAGGGTCTTTTCAAAAGGCCACATGCCAATATATTTGGATATTAGAGCATGATTTTTCATGAACTAAACATATTTAGCAATCTTGTTGGATTTCACCTTGAATTTAAGATCTTGAATATATTTTGGAGGGCAACGACCTAGGTTCCAACTCTACCAAAAAGCACCCAAAGGTAGATTCTCCCTTGTAAGGGATTCATTTATGATATCATGATTGGATGCCCTTGATGATGATTGATGAAGTGTATTAGTGTGAGTTCTTGTAGGCCCCAAAGCATGCCATATCCCATGAGACCACATTATGGTAAGAGGTGATTGCACCCTCCCTAAAGAATTCCCCATTGTGGTATAGAATCACATTAGTTTTAGCCATTGGTCCCCAGGTTTCATACATTCCCAGGGAGAAATTGAAGTCCCCTCCCAGCAATAGATTTGAGGCCTTCATAAAATATTTAGATAAAAGAGAATTCCAGAAAGACATCCTATCATGGCACATACAATAAATGTTGATAAGGGAGAGATCCATGCATAGATTTGATAAATATATCTCTGCACTGAGAATCATATCTGATCCTTAGGAGTTTAAAACCTTGATACTCCTATCTTTAAAACCCAAAGCTAAGCCCCACAGATCTTCATTTTGCATCAGATGTCATGAATGACCAACCTGACATAATTTTATAAAGAGATTCCCCCACGCTATCTTCATATCCAAGGGTTTCTTCAAGCATGATAACATCAAGAAAATAATATTTTTGAAAAGATATTTTAGAGCTAGCTTCTTATGGGTGCTAGAAAAACCTTTGCAATTGAAGGATAGAACTATCATTTGGTAACCACCACAGGGGATTGCACTACTCTAAGTGCCCCTTTCAGAGAGAGTTATTTTCCATCCGTTATGTCCAACTTAGCTTTTAGTTGAACCTTAGATAAATTAGATTTCCTACCTCTAGTCTTTCGAGATAGAAGAGGCTCCTTGATTCCACCTAGCCCTCCTATGGATGCTAAATGGGGATCCTTCTTCTCTCGAGGATGCAGGTTATAGTGGGGGTCCAAAGAGGAGGAAGAAGGGAAGGATAACACCTCAGGGCTAGACGAGAAACACACAGACAAGTTGAGGGTCGGAATAGAAGTAATGATACTATTCAAAGAAAAGACAAGTTGCAACGCGATGGAGAAACTAAATACAATGGCCTGGAGGGACCAGCTTTTGGTAGAACATCAAAAAAGGAGAGAAACAATGTGGATAAAGAGGAAAGGGGAGGAAAAAAAGTATCTTCAGACTGGGAGCATGGCTGGTGATTTATATTTCATCTTGAACCTCCAAATGCTGAACATCCTCCTAAATATCTTCGTGTCCCTCTGCCAAATTCTGGACTTCTTCAACCTCCATAGGTTTTGGGTCACCAACCTGCTGCTCCCTTATCTATGTATTTTGGACATTAACTTCCTCCAGTGCATTTTCCCAAGATTCCTCTCTTGGGGAACCCCTTTGTCGTCTTCTTCTACGAAAACCCTGACGAAAATCACGTGCCAGGTGACCATTTTTATGGCATCAATGGCATCGAAAAGGAATCTCTTCATAATCAATAATCTGAGAGTACAAATAACCCCATAATTGAAGTTCAATTTTACCAAGATTTGGACCACAATCTTGCTCTTGGTTTCCAAGAAAGACATATTTTCTTCAAGGAAAATCCCCAACGTATTCCCAATTGCCTTAGAAAGGTCCTTCATTCATAACTATGGGTGAAATCCTGGGAGCCAAACCAAAGCATGTATCTCCTTCCATTTTCCCCCCTGTGCATTGAAAAGTTGTGTCCATTTTTTGAAAAAAATGCGTGAGATCCCAAAACACCAATTCCACCTGAGAACCCATTAAATTTCCTCACATTTATTGAATCTTACCATAAACTACCCTCGCACCAAAGTAATCACCTCTTCCGGAGATTCCAGGGGTCCCTTCCATGCCTTTGAAATCCATTCTGCAATGTAATTTTCCGAATAATGCCTTCCCTTAGCTCTCCCCACCAAGATGAGCTCAAAGGCTTCCATTGCCTTATAAATTTGAATGTTGACCCCAAGGAAAATAGTTTAGCATTCCACTTTCTTTTTTATACATATCCCTTTATTTCTCTTCGAAATAGCAGCCTGGCCATTTCCCTTCTAAAAAAAAACTAGTTGAATCTGCCCTTCCTGACTTGGAAGATATTCCTCAATATTGCGCCTATATGTTCCCCAACAAACACATGCTAAATGAACGACTCCCCAAATTCTACAAGTTTCCCCTACTCTTTTGGCCTAAAAATTGAAACCCCTTCCACCGCCCCCAAAGGACCGAGACCTAGTCCTTCATCATGCTTGAAATCCTGAAAATATTGGGTGAAAATGCGGCCTTGAGGCTTCTCTGTTTCCACAAAAAATCTTGAGATCCACCTGCCTTCAGCGAATGGTTGTCTGGTAAAAACCCTTCCCTTGACAAGATTGTTTGACTGCAATTTTGGTTGGTTATGATTACCTCGTCCTCCCTCTGCTTTAGAAAATTTTTACATGAAAGGGGTATGTTCACTCTTTGGGTTGAGCCCTTGTCTTGTAACTACAGATCCTTGACCAGACAAGACTTGAGTCCCTCATTCCCCCATAAGCCACAAGTCTTGACTATCCCTCCTATGAGATCGACTGACTTTGGAAAAACCAAAGAGGTTATAGGACTTACCTTAAGCTCCATCAACACCCCTGAAGCAAGATTAACTGATTTCTCTAGATATACCTGACCATACTTAAACCCATTGTCAGAAACCCAACACATCATGGTGAAAGAGATGGATATGCCCTCCTCAAAGAACCCTAAACCATTCCCAAAGTTCCACTCTAACCTCGTTATCCCCATTTTTCCAACTGGGGATCTAGTTAGGAGCCTAACCATGTCCAAGTTCTGCTGAGTTGGCTCTAGACCCCAAACTGATAGGATATCTTTTGTCTCGAGCTCCAGGTCGACACAATCCCTTGGGATGACCATTTCTTCTTC
Organism: Pinus tabuliformis; assembly: GCA_031772625.1. Lineage (NCBI taxonomy): Eukaryota > Viridiplantae > Streptophyta > Pinopsida > Pinales > Pinaceae > Pinus > Pinus tabuliformis. Next base: position 439,129,437 of record CM062818.1, on the reverse strand, counting down.
CTGAAAAATAAAGTAAAGAATAAATCCCCCTACGATAGTTTTTCCCTGGTAAAAATCCCAGGAAGTTGTGATCTAGCCAATAGTGACGCCTTGAAAGCTTCTCTCCCTTACAAATGTGCGATTTAAGATCCAAAGTCTCCAGTTTAAATTGAATCCCCATAAAAATACCCTTGCTCCCAAGTATACGATAAATGTTGACCCGGGCTTTCCTACGAATGCCATCCATGCATCCAAGTCTACCTTCCATCACCAAACCCTATGCACTCAAGGCCAGAAACCCTCAATCCTAATTCAATGCTATATGCGTGTTGTGAAAAATTATAGCTTGATAATGATTTTTTTTTCACATCTATTTGTTGAATCACACTAATCTCTTTTATGATATTAGGTTATGACAACTTTGTGAAGTTGTTATTGAATGGTTTAAAAGTAGCAAAGGGAATAACCTATTGAGATGAAAGACATTTGCATAACATCAATATCGAACTTGGTTGTGACGTTGTAAATGTTATTAATGTTTTTAGTTGAGTGTTTTCATTCCTGTCACATCCCCTGCGAGGCAATTCCCCTTGTAAAACATTTTCCTTGTAATTATGTAATTGAAAATTTTAAGATGGCTGAGAGAGGGACACATATTCTGTTGCTTGAGGAGTTGGTTGTTTTAAATATCATTCATGGGATGAATGAGTGGGGTTAATGGGTTGACTGCATTTAGTGGGTTTAAGTTATAGACAATTCACTACGCACAGGCGTAAAAGAGGGGAACATGAAAAAGGGGCTACCAATAGGCTCTTGGTGAGAAAGATGATTGTTGAGAGGGAAGGAAAAGATATGAGGACTTAGAGAATTCAGGGAGAAAATATGCTCTAGTCATATCTCATCTGAGAAATCCATGAGGCTTGCTAATTTATAATCACAAAGTAAGCTCTAATGATAGCCAAACTGAGAAATCCATGAGGCTTGCTGATTGAGAATGACAAAGCATAACTCTGATGATAACCCAGCTAAAAAACCCATGAGGCTTGCTAACTGACAATTATAGAACAATGGTTGTTTCTTACAAGGCTGATAAATCCACTAGAGACTATGTTGGTTGATAACTTTCGAGAGGTGGAGGCACCCAAGGCTAGTGGTCTGATAACACCTAATGGAATTTCCAAGGGATTTTCCTGAGAACACAGGTGTAATTTTCAGTAAGAAGTTGCTAGATAAGTGCACTCTTATTCCTGCAAAGGTAACATAGCTGATAAACCCTCCATGTTATTAACTATATCTCTCTCTCTCTCTCCACATCTAAATTGAGACTCTCTGTGTCCAAGTCCCTAGAGATGTTGGGATTTCGTATTATAAGTCCCTCTAGATAAAAGAAATTGTTCTCTGTCTGATGTGAAATCATTGAATAGCTAGTGGGAGAAGGCAGTGTCGCCTTGAAACACCCTATTTTAGTTGACGATGTTGGTTTAAGCCCATGAGTGGGTGATGGCAGTATGTGAGTGAAGTGATTCATTGTGTTTATTTGATCTTAATAGTTGGTGGTTAAAGGTGAGGAAACCTCAAGACACCCTAATTTAGTTGATAATATTGGTTTAAAACTCCTATGGAAACAATCTACCTCAAGCTCTAGAATATGGCTCGAGGGTGACAACTACTAGAAAGACTTGGTTGCAACTTCTTTATGGTTGGATGGAGAGTTGGAGTCCCAATATCAATTTTTGATCACATTTTAATAAAATAAGTATTCTAAATCCTTTGTGTATTGATTGTTATGCATATGCTTAATGTGTTGGGTTTATGCCTATGATGATATTGGTTCACTATGCCATTTTAATGCTTGTGATATAATGAGGAATGTGAATTCCTATACAATGTTAAACTTATATGCTATGGATGAGGTATGGTTCATTCTTTTAAGACTGATGTGTCTTTGTTTACTTGTATTTCATGTGTGATTATTATATGTTGGCACAACGCTATTAATTTTTTATCATAATGGCCAGGGATGTGAATCTAGCATGAAAATGTATTGTAGGTGTTTTGAATATCTTTATAGGGATAAGCTTATTCCAGTGTTCATTTTGGGCTCAAAAGTTGGCTTAAACATTTGTGTGTGTGGAGATGGGAATATTTATGGTAATTAAAAGATGGTTTGGGATGGAAATGAATTAACTATCCGACCCTGGTTCTAGAACCTGTAAGCTCAGGAGAGATATCACTTTGTGTGTATACACACACAGACACACCATGCATTGGAGGCCTTAGCAAAGGCCCTTATACGTGTAATAATAGATGCTAAGCATAGTGATTTAATTCTTAAGTCGACAGCATAGGACTTTGTGAGGAAATGGCTTAACCCTCTTTGATAATATGACTAGGTGATGAGCTCCAGTATTGCAGCAATGGTGTTGCAACTCCTAGGGCAACCAAATTTACTTCATCAACCTGGGGTTCATACAAACTTGGAGGTGACAGTGTTGTATACACAATAGATGCACTGGTCTATTCTTGTCCCTTTTCAACTAGGGCGATAGACCACTAGGGTTTTTCAAACCAACCTTCTATTGACTAGGAGTCTAACTACCAAATAGCAAAGGGAAAACTATTCTTAATGCAGAAAGGAAATACTGCCTACTCTAGGGAATGAAAGTGTTGAATTGGAAAGTGTTATAAAGTGACATGAAATCATCTAGCTGAGCATCTACACATATTTCTTGTAAAAGAATCCTAACTTAACCTTGCATCTAACATCTAGTATATGAACTAAATAAGCATGGAAATTAACCTAAAACTACTATGACTGATGCATGCATGTACTAACTAGAAATTGTAGAAAAGGATTTTGATTTTCAATTTTACGAATGTAAATGCTAATTGAACCAATTTTATATTTGGCATGGGAGAAAAGTATGGGGAAATAGGTCCATAATGGTGTTGAGGGTATGGAAGCCAAGTGGAGGCCTAACCTAAGACCAGATGATCATTTCTTCTCAATTTGGGCTTAAAATAGGTTACTACAGGGTTTCCTGTAGTACTACAAGATGTCCTATTTTATTACAGGAAACTAGCTGAAAGCTAGAGGGAGGCAGGAAAGGTGGAATAAAGTGTGGGAAAGGTGTCTGATGGGGGAATAAGGCACAAAGGAGGTGAACACTACCCAAGGCTCAACACAAGTCTTCAAGATGGTTGGATTTTCTTAAGGAAGATGTCCACTTTGATATAAAACAGAAATTCGGATAAGGGTTGGTAGACTTCGGTAGTGGAGGTGGAGAAGACTTGGATGACCTTGGTGAGATGAGTTCTCCCTGCATATTAGAAACTCCTACAACAACATATATTATTTTCTTCATTTTGGGCTGTCCAAGTGGGACCCTCAAACCATGATCCCATAAGGGAGATGAAGCAGAGGCCACTACCACAAGCTTTTCTAAAGTATTTACTTTCACTATAGCACCACTGATCTATCTTTTCACAAATGGAAGGAAACTAAGTAATCATCCAAATAATTTCATATTAAACAAAATATTAATCACTTCAACAACTAACTATGAATGTAATTTAATCATACATATACAAAAAGAAGAGGAACCTTTGCTGCTAGGGTTGGGCCCTAACCCAAGAGGTTCAGCCCTCTGAGTCAACTCAACGTTGGATCAAGGGAATGCTTCTCATTCTCGTCAAAGTGTCAAAAATACATAAGAGTAATCAATCACAATGTTTTTTGCTCGAAAATGCCTCTTGGCTGCAACAAAAAAAGTTGAATCCTAATAAGGCCATAGGCCTTCTTATTTATACAACTGAAGCTACCAACAACTTCCTTAAAATTAGGGAGGGTTGGCTCCCAACTCGAGACTAACTTGTCTCCAACTATCACTAGCTTGGCTTCCAATGACCTCGGCGAGCTTGGCTGCTTGTAACTCGGAGCTAATGAAATCTGGTGGAGGAATCTTCAAGTGATTGAGGAGTTAAGGAGATCCAATCTCCTAAAATCCCTCTTTCTTGTCTACTTTGAGTTCCTACACTTAAATTAGCCAAAAACTGCTCCAAATACTACAATTAATGCACATGAGGCCACATGACATAACATCTCACCTTTACCCTTCTCACTAAGGAAAATATAATAAAATATGTACAGAAATTTGAGAAAAGTTGATTTTAATAAGTTGGAGAGTGGCATTAAGGTCCATATAATTTACCTATTGATGAGCCTCATCATCACCCCCCTACTGAGAGCATTTCTCATCCTCTAAGAAAATTAATCTATGTCCATGTATTTCATTGCTCTTGTGGCCTCTCTGACATCCCAGGCTTCTGTTGATGTAGTCTCCTCTTATGGATAAAATCCTGCATGCTTCTCTATTTCCTCCCATTGTTTTCTTTCCTCTTCCTCCTTTCTTCCTTCTAACATACCCAATAGCAATGGCGGACTGAGTTTCAAGCCAATCCAGTTGATTTTGAGTCTCTATAGTTCCTTCTTATACAATGGGGTCCTTTCTAGTGCATCTCTCATTCTTTCAGGGGAACGATACTGCTATGTGGAATTTTACATCTACGAATAAATACAATTTCCCTAGGTGGGTAGCTACACCTAGAACAACATATTTAAAGCGTTTATCCTTTTTATATAGAAGATAAATAAGACAAGGGACCTACTTGTTATCTTTTTATTTCCCTTTGTATCCTTTATATGGCTCTCGTCACTCCTTCTCGACCTTAATCCACTCGACAAGTACCTACAATCATAAACAGAGGACAAAAACCAATCAAAGCAAGAGATCTATCTACTATAAGCAAATGGAATCAAAAGAATTTACACATATAATCATCATACATAAATACAAGAATATGGGAAAAGGTGTAAACAAATTTATTAAGTAGAAGGAAGAGTTACAACCACGAAGTCCGATCCAATGTCACTCATCCAGCTTGAGTTCCATCCTTCATCACACCATAAGAAACACACTCTAGCATCATAACAATACTTGCTTACAATCTAAAACCTCACACCAATAGTATCTCCTTACAAATTATCAAAGTCTAGCCCTTGATCACTTAGATGAGTGCTCAATTTATAGGTAAATGGAGGTGGTTTGGTCATAAATGGGGGTATTGAATGGCCTTACAAACTTATAGTTAGCTTCCATGGAGGAAGGGATGAGAGGATAGGAGGTTACTTAACTCATTCCCTATCCAATTTCGAGCTCATAAGAGATGATAAGTGCGGGAATCTTCTAGAATGCTCCAGAAGATAAGAATATTCCTAGAACCCTATGAAGAATTCACTCAATATAACCCAGTGTAGGTCAAAGTGGGCCTAAGTGCACTGAAATTTACCCTTACATGGGCCTACCTACACTGAAACACATTTACCCCTGACCAAGGCTATGCTGGTCCCCAAGGAGGCATTTCTGGAGGGCTCTAGGCCAAGAAACGTTCAGTGAAGGAGGCATTCAAAGTGATGACTTGTCTAGGGCATGTAGCAACTGGATTAGGGTTTGATGAGCCCTAATAGTACTGATCTGAATGTTGGGAGTGATGTGCCCAAATGGATCTGTAACATCTGCCCCCTAAAGCATGAAGTCGAAAATGATAATGTCGAGTGATATGCTTTACAATGTGACGAGGAGGTTCCGAAGCAGATGGTGACCTACATCAATTACAATACATAATATCATGATATTTTGGGTTTTTTCATGAATCGCTGAGGGAGGGCATACCCATGCTCAGCATATAAACTTTCATTACAAGTACACAGATAGTTTCTACAGATATAGACCCATGATGGGATGACCATCAGTGTAAAGCCATCGTACGGATGATTTGGTAGTTTCCTGAAATCGCAGCCCAGATGGATGAAACTAGATTCAGGGTCTTATATCTCGTTCAATCGTTTGCTCAAGTATGAATCTAACCATGTGAATATGTGATCTGAAGTCGAACATGGGAAGACACCATCTGATTACTAGCCAATGATGTAAGTCGTTAACAGACGCGAGAGGAATCACTTATAATGATAATGATCCTCAAGGTACTGCAGTACATTCTGCATGGTGTGAATGGATGTTTTGATTGCAAACGCCATCCAAAGTCTTTCGATCATAGGCTAGTGATGTCAACCTATCACCGAAAGCGAGAAACCTGCCAATGATGTATGCATCCCCAACGTACTAAAAGGGTGTTTCTAAGTTAACTTCTTGGATAATGTGTTGATGTCAACAAGAAATGACTCATCACAGGAGGGCCTTTATGTATCACACATCAACGACATGAAACAAGTGTAATGATTTTGGAGACAGAATGTGACTGATGACATAAGGCTCAGGAATGGCAGTCATGAAAATGAAGGTTTATGAGTATTGCAAAGGATGAATTTAACTGAGTGACTTCTCTTGAACATGTCGACGACACTGAATGAATTGGTAGCATTGAACCAAAATCAATGTAATGGATGGTATAATAGACCAAGGTATGATGACCATCAAGCAGATAACCCAACCCAAGTAGTCACAGTGATGAAGTGAAAGTGTCATGTTCAAGAGCGACCTGCTGCCATAAATTGTTTTACCCCTTTTCCCATTTTTCCCAGTCATTGTTGACGAGTACCTCTTTATTTTTTATCAAGCTTGAGGAGGATAACATATGCTTGTTGTATAATTCCACCCTTCGGGTGAATCCATCACTATGTGATGTTTTAACGAGTCTAGCGAAGGTGAAACTCAGTCTTGTCATGATGGACAAGTTTGTCGCTATTTGATGTTTTAACGAGTTTAACGACAATGATAACTCGGTCCTTTTCATGTTTAGAGAGTTTGAAAAGGGACAAAAAGAAAACTCCACAAGTTCTTTTTCGTAGATTTGTCTCTCAAGTCTGAAAAAGCATAAAATAATACGAGAGAGAACCTATTGACCATGTTTGATCAACGTATTCCTTTTTCGTAAATAATCTATCTCAGTCCGGAAAAGGGTTAAACTTATACTAAGTAGATGTCATTTCCAATCCGTTAACGAGCTGAAAAGGACAAGTGCTCAGTAATCTTTTCATATTTCGAGAGTCTGAAAAGAGATTAAAGAGGACTCCAAGGGGGCTACTTTTTCGATGTTTAACAGAGCTCGAAAAAGAGATAAAAGTATGCTCTGTGGTCAAAGTACAATTCATGATCGTGCACATCAAATTCTGTAAGTCAGCTATAAATCTATTCAAAGAAACACCAAACAAATCAAACATACCTATTTCATTGGTAAAAATAGGTAAATACTAAAGTTTACTCATTTAATGATCATGAAATAAACATAAAACAAGAATTTACCATGTCATTTTCACCATTTGATATTTACCATTCAGTTTGTGCTCTAAACCAAATTTTTACCTTAATCTTCAGCAGCTGATTGCGAGAGATTCTGTGGATCATTTCTCATTCCATCTGGACTAGGTAGAAGGTCTACCCCTCCTCTTTATTTTCGTGTCATTCTTTTATAGTTTCAGGAATTTTTTTTGGGTTTTTAGGGCCCCTAGGGTTAGTATATTTTTCCCTAGGATCAGTGCAACCTTCCACATCAAAAACTATGCTGCAAAGAACCCAAACAGAAGGGTAGCTACTCTGCAGCACACTGTCTCCTTGCCTGGGCTATGCTGGGCGAGTTTCACAAATTTGTTGCACCTGTTGGCCCAAAATTTCTCCAGTTTTTTGCATGAAATGGATTCTAACTAAGCTTATGGTTTGATTTCAGGCTTTCATTGGATCAGAATGTCTATTACTTGGTGAGAAAGAAAGCATGAAGAACAAGATATGGTTTCCCTAAACGATCGGGGTACTGTTTAGGCCCTTAGAAACTGTGGGTTGCTCAAATACTTCAGGTTGTCCGGGATGAGGCAACAATTAGAACTATTGCAGTTCTTAGTTCATGCATGGGATCCAACGGATTAGGCTTTTCACATAAGGGACAAATTGGTCCCTATTATGATCGATGATGTTTACTTTCTTACAGGGTTGTCAAGACGTGGTGCCCCCATTTCTCTTTCAGGTTCTTCCCGTGGGGGTGAATCAGTGAGGGACTATGTTCAACAATTATGTCGGCCAGGTACACAACCTAGAAAAGACAGAAAGATAATCATTAAAGATATTCGTGATTTTTCTTTGAGAACAATCCTTTTCACTATCGTAAAGTTGGCAGGTACTGTGACACTTCATCTGGCGAATAGATCATACATGCAGTATGCACTTGAGTGTCTTGAGCCAATTATATTCCATTGGTGTGAGGTTGTACTTTCTTCACTGAAAGAGTAGCTGACAAAGGTAAAGAGCGATAAAACGAAGAATTTTAGCTATGGATTGTTCTTAATCTCTTTTACCTTAGAGAGAATTCCATTGATGCAACCTCAACATGTAACATTGGGTGTAGCTGGTCCTAGAGATCCACGGATGCAGAGGTGGGTTGAATTGATGGCTAGACATGTTGGTCAGTCATCAATCACATTTTCTACTACATTCTTCAGTTGGCTCGATCGACAACATATTGTCATCGAGGAGCATCCATACGCAAGGATGGATTTTCGTGGAGATCCAGAGTTGAGTTTACCAGTGGGCACTCAATGGGGTGCTATAAGTAAATTGTTTTTGACCAAATGTTTTTTATTTTTAAGTTTCTACATGTTTTTGTGTTTTTAATGTTTCCAAGACTAAACTAAAATCGTTCTCATGCATACAGATGTTGGTATTGTTCGACCTGTGGGACATCAACAAGAGTCAGGTGGACCAGCGTGGAGAAATGTCGAGAGAGAAGTTCTCCAGGATTTGGATTTGACCAAGACACTCGCAGAGTTGCAAGATCACAAAGAAAGGTTAACCCCTGGTATTCCAGATATCCGGATCGAGGAGTTACCTATGAGGTTGCAGCGCCATACTATTGGTGTTCCTAGCTGTTGGATGAGGCTATTGTGCATGATAGCTCAGGTTGTGACCTGTTATCATGAGCATCACTAGGTCTACTTAGGATGATTTTTGTATGCATTTTGAGTTTTTAGGTCAGATGACCAAACATGTCTTGGACACAAATTTTGTAAAAACTTTAAAACATCTATCTATTTTTTACTTTCAGAGTTTTTATATATATGGTTATGTGAAATCCTATTCAACTAATGATGTGAATTGAAAATTTACTTTTACATGTGTCGCAAATGTTTGTTTAACACATAGTTCACTAATGAATCAGTTAATGTGTTAAAGTTTCTGGAAATATGTTGATATTGAATATACTCAAAATGTCTTTCCAAAAGATGAACTCTAAGGAACATACGAAGAATAGTTGGGTTTCAGACAATATAAAAATTTGTTATTTGTAGTACGACGAGTTGTGAGTCCAGCCTAATGATGATTCGGTGAATGCCAAGTGAAATGGCATCAGAGAGAAGTTTGATAAATGCATTATACTCAACGATATTGTTCATAGAATGACCAATACAAATCCCTTGAAAACTCACTAACTCGCCACTTGGAGTGAAAATGGCCCATGTTGCAGAAGATAGGTTTTGCATACTACGACTAGCACCATTGACGTAACCAAAAAATGGTTCCAAAGACTCTGTCATCTGCAACAAATGCAAAGCGGATTACTTAACCACATAAAAAATCTAAAAGACACACTGACACACACACATGTAACGAAAGCATATATATACAGTGAATTTACTACACTCAATTAAGCATAGTAACGTTTGAGATACAACCCGTTTCAGGGTTGCGACAATGGAATTCCATCATAATCCACCAACTCGTAGGCACCTTTTGCCAAAAAACGCTTGACAATGTAAGGGCCCATCCATAGTGGTTCAAATTTTCCTGCTCCTAGTTTATCAGCTTCCTGATCATAAAGCAAGACCAGGTCTCCTTCTGATAAAATGCAAGGCTTGACATTTCAGTCGTATTGCGCCTTGATTCGTTTCTTATGTGCTTCGTTAGCCAATGTGGCTTCACGACGGGTTTCATCCAGATGGATGAGTTCTAAGAAATGTGCTTCTTCATCAGAAGTGTCGGGTAACAGGTCAATTGTGAGTTTAAGAGATGAAATTTCACATTGTATCGGTAAGATTGCCTCTAGATCATACACCAATTGGAAGGGTGTGAATCCAGTTGCATTCCTTACCGAGGTTCGATATGCCCACAAAGAAGAGTACATAATTAAATGCCAGTTTCTTTTATGAAACCCTATAATTCTTTGAAGCATTCACTTGAGGACTTTGTTGATGGCCTCAACTTGTCCATTAGCTTGCAGATAGTAAGGAGTAGAACTATCATGTGAAAGTCCTAACTTGGCATTTAACTCAGTCATCATGTGATTGTGAAAATCTGACCCATGATCTGTAACTATAGCATGTGGTACACCAAACCGGGCAACCACGTGGTTGAAAAATAAAAGTGCAACTGTCTTGCCACTATTGTTTAATGTAGGCATCGCCTCAGCCCATTTTGTGAAATAGTCAATGGCGACTATAATGTACCCATTCCCCCCAGCCAAATGAGGGTTACATGTCATGAAGTCAATGCCCCATTTGGCGAATGGTCCAACATCGACAACAGGATGCAATGGTGCAAGTGGTAATCTAGCTTTATAATCATAGATCTGGCATGCATGACAACTTCTGATTGCAATAATGCAATCTTTGAATATGGTAGGCCAAAAGTAAGCAGCACGGAGAATCCTCTGCGCGGTGGCATAACTAGATAAGTGTCCACCACAAGCACCTGAATGGCAATCATTCAAAACTTTCTTGGCTTCCTCATGAGTGAGGCACCTCCGTAAATTTGTATCGATACCATGATGGTAAAGAGTGTCGCCAATCATTAGATAATCTTTGGCTTGGTATTGGATACGTCGCTGTTGTGAGTGAGAGGTATCAGGTTGGAAAGTTTGGGTTTGGAGATAAATCAGTATATCTCCATACCATGGGTCAGATGAAGAAATCAGGAATAGATGCTCATCCAGAATTGATGGTTCTGATGTTGAATCAATGGTATTCGAGGGAAGGTCGCAAAGAAGCTTGGTAAAAACTAGAGATTTCTTTGATTTGGATTTGATGAATTCCAAATCAAATTCCTACAAAATGATGATCCATTTTGAGTATTTTCCCCCCAGCAATTAACGTGACAAAATATATTTCATAGGGTTGCAATCCAAAATTACAGTGGTCTTTTGGAGTAGGATATAATGGCGAAATCTTTGTATAGCTTGAACAATAGCCAGAGCTATCTTTTCAATGTAAGAGTACTTAACTTCTACATCATTGATATTGCGGCTCAAATAATATGTCAGATGTTAAATCCCATCTTCTTCTTGGACTAAAACCATTCCAATGGTTGTATTTGCAGTGGCAAGATACAGGAAATAGTCGTTTTGATAATTTGGGGAATACATTAATGATGCTATAATCAAGGTATATTTAAGAGCATCAAAGGAAGCTTGCGCAACCTGATCCCAATGGAAGGGTGTCCCCTTTTTCAAAAGATGAGTAAATCCTTTAGCCATTTCAACATAATTGGAATGAACCTCCTCAGAAAGTTAGACTTCCCTTGGAGTCTCTGTAACTGTAGTAGGTTTGAAGGTGGAGGCATGTCAATAATTGCCTGAACCTTAAGTAGGCCAAGTCGAATTCCTTCCTTAGACACTACAAAACCAAGCAAACGACTAGAACCAACACAAAACACACATTTGTGTGGATTGAGTCGTATTTTGTAGTGTTGGCACTGTAAAAATATAGCTCTCAAATTCTGCGGGTGATCAATCCACTTTCGTGAATGAGAAGGTAAATCATCAAGGTATGTTTGAACAATATGTTTGATGTCATGGAAGGCGTAGTTCATTTCCCTTTGAAAAGTTGCCCTTACATCCTTTAAACAAAAAGGGAGTTTCCTGTAAGCGAATGCACCCCATGGGAAAATAAAAGCAGTTTTAGATTGGTCCTTTGGGAAGATATTGATCTGATTATAGTCGGAAAAACCATCCATAAATGAAAATATTTCACATCCGACACATTCATCAATAATCTGGTCGATAAAGGGAGTGGGATAATTGTCTTTAGGACAAGCTTGATTAACATCCCTATAATCGATGCACATTCGTATTGTCCCTTGTTTCTTCATGACAGGTTCAACATTGGAAACCCAATCAGTAAGAGGAACAGGGTATATGAAACCAACATGCAAAATTTTTTCAACTTCTGTTTTAATGGCAACAGCCTTCTTTGGATGAACAAGACAGAGGTGTTGTCGCACTGGTTTGACATCAGGATACATTTTGATTTCATGTTCAACTATACTAGAGTCAATACCTGGCATCTCCTCATATGACCATGAAAATATATCTCGGAATTCACGAAAGAGAGTACGGTAAATATCAAGTTCTGATGGAGAACAAGATTTTCCAACATGAATGTTTTCTACAACTTTAGGTTTGGTCAAAATATTGATAGAAATAGTTTCTTCGATATTTGACAAGTTTTGCTCGAAATCTATTGTATCTATAAAAATAGAATTCGAAAGGAAATCAACAACTGAAGGGTGATTAAGTTCATTTGAAAAATATTCTATGTGATCTGGAAGATGGGAACAATGATGATAATCTTCCCATGGTTCTTCTTTCGTCATCATTGATTGGATGATTCCTTCATTAGTAGAAAATATACGTGAAAAAGGATTAGAGGAAGTACCATATTCTAATGAACGATCTACCCATACAATTGGCGAAGATGGATTTGGGTTCGCCGCACAAGCCAAAAATATTGATTGCTATGCAAGCTCAATGGGGCTTAGCGGCATGATTTCATTACTACTATCAACTTCAAAACTATTGGTAATCTTCCTTAAATTAGATGAAGTGGAAGATATCATGTTGCAAGTCTCAACTTTTTCCACTTCCGCCATGTTTGATGGTGACGATAGTGAAAAAGTACCCATTAGGGAAGAATCTTTGAAGAGACCTACACCAATGTTTTGAAGAGATAGTGGGGGTCCATGAACTAACGTAATGCTTCCAGTAGCCTATGAACTAGAGGCGAAGAAGGCGAGTTGATCGATAACTGTGATTCTGCCTTTATGAGGGAATGAAATCGTACGAAAGTATGTTGAAACCACAACAGCCATAGCATAAACCCATGGTCTTCCTAGCAAAATGTTGTAGTCAAGGAGTCCGTCAACAACCTCAACTTCAACAGTTACTGTTTTGCCCCCTAATTAAACTTGTAGATTACTCAAGATTCCACAAGGTATATATGTGCGACTGTCAAAAGCTTTTAACGTTGTTGGTGAACATGACAAAGGCGGTGAGCCAAGTTTTTTCCAACAATTCATAAACATAATACAAGTAGATGGCCCCTCGTCAATAATGGTTCAGTGAATAAGTTATTCAAGGCATTTACTTCAATTAGGAATGCTAATTTCGCTGGTAACTATGTTGTATATCCCGCATGGTTAGAAACCACAAGATTGGAATCTGTTGGATCGATTCCACAAATTGCTGACAACAAAGCCTGCTTTTGGGAGGGACAATTTTGAAGCACCTCAAGCGTCAACATAGTAGAAGGTGACTGAGCCAAATCTTCTACTATGTTATAGTTCTGTGCAGCTCAAGCTCAAGGGTTAAATGTTGATTTATGTACAACTCCCTTAGGCGGTTTTATTGTTAACTCTGGTGCAATAGGTGGTGGAATAGGATCATATGAAGTCGAAGTCGAAGTATTAGGTTGATCAGCCTGGTTATTTGACAATGATGGTTGATTTCCATAATCTTTACTTCATGTTGACACCAAAACATCAATTTTAGGGTTAGATGCAGATAGCATAAGCACTTGGGAAGTGGAAGCATGGTCTATAGCAACCATATGTGTCTACGGGTTCAGAAAAGGATTAGTCAACACTATGGATGTACCAGAATTCTTAAGAATCTTTGAGACTTTAGAGTTGTGAGGACAATCTCGTGTAAAGTGGTCATCGTTACAGATTAAACATGGGTAACGAGGTTTCCTAGCCGAAGGAGAGGAATAAGATGATTTCTCTTGAGGGGGATTATTTTTTTTCTTCTTGTTTTTCCCCTTCTTCTTGCTTCTTGGTTGCTTTTCATTCTTGCCTTTGTTAGATGACACACCATTGATTTCAAAAGCAAGAGTATTATCAGATGCATTTGAAGTTTGATTGGAAATGTCAAGAGTTTGACTAGATGGTCTACCTACCATTTGTGTGCTCGAAGAACCAATCACACCGTCACCAGCATGAGAGTCCTTACTCGATGGTGGTGGAGGAACAGCGAAAGCTGGTCGGGGTGCATTCAGAATCTTGTCATATAATGTGCCAGACTATGTATAAATCAAGTCCAAATATTGGGCACGAGCAATTACTTGCTCTTCAGTAACAACTCCACCTTTCGCCACATCCTCGGTGATAGATGGCAACAAGGATTTTATAAACCACTCAGCTAAAAGCTGATCAGGAACATAAGTTTTAACCATTCGACGATGATGATGCCACTCATGAATATGATTAGAGATATGAGTAGCAGTAGTTTATTTAAAGTTGGTTAATAGTTTCATTCCAGTTTCATATCGTATGGGTAACTGGAAGTGGGTTAAAAACATGGTAGCTAAGGTTGTAAAGTTATCAAAAGAAGCTCATGGTAACTCAATGTACCACTTCATAGCTGGACCAGTAAGCATTCTCTCGAAAAGACATAGTCTAACTGAATCATCATTCAGTGAGTTTGATGAACACCATAAATGAAAAGCCATGACATGGTTGGACAGGTCTTCTCCAGGGTTTCCATTGAATTTCGGAATATCAGAAGGTAATTTATGAGGAATCACCGGCCACCAAGGTGCATAAAGAATTAGTTCATTGGTGAGCCAATTTAGATCTAGTAGTTCAAGTGTTGCAACAAAACAAAACTATCTATTGAGGTCAGGTTGAGCATATCTAGGGTAAGATGGGATTCCTTGGGCAATAGGCTTTTGCATACCAACATAAGGCACCTGCTACTAGTAACCTTGATAGGGGTAAGTTTGTTGAGAAAATCTAGTATAAGGTGGTTGTTGAGCACCAGGATACATTTGCTATTGTCCAAACCTAACATAGGCTTGTTGACCAGGACCTGGGTAAACTTGTTGTTGACCAAACCCAACATAGGCTTGTTGACCAAGTCTAGGATGAGGTTGGTATTGCTGGAATTGTTTTTGTTGATATTGGGGCTGCCAAGGTTGTTGAAGAAATTGTTGTTGTTGTTAATACAATGGTTGTTGATTTAATGGTTGTTTCCCACCAATGTAAGCTTGACTAGGTTGTGAATACACTAAACCAGTGTAAGTCTAAGTCATTCTAGTAAAAGGTAAACTGGCTTGAGGTTGTTGGACTCTAGGCATAAGTGGTTGTTGTAAAACTACTTGAGAAGGCTGAATCTGTAAACCTGAAACTTGGGGGTCTGAGGCTGAAGGAACAACTTGCACAGGTTGAGATACAAAAATCTAAGCTTGTGACTGCGGTAAAGCTATAACAAAAGGCGTAGTTGAAATGGATGAGACAGATTGCATAGATTGTGATGGATACACAAGCCTAGGTTGAACGAGCATTGTTGTCTACCACTGACAGACAGTCATTCCAGGCTGACCTAAAGACGACGGCATACAAACATATGGTTACCCCCCAGAAAATGGAGGATAAGGAGATTGTGCATATTTTTCTCCGTATGGAGGTAGTCCCGTGTAAAGCAAATACATAGGACGGTAACTAGATGAACCAGCTTGATATTGACTATTTGGGTCTAGCTGTTCAGTATCTGTTAATGAGGAACCAAATAAAATTCCTGTAAAGGACATTGGTGAAGACCAAGGGCTAGAAGCAACACCTGAGTGGGTTCCAGATAAAGATTGGTAACCCGATGGGATGGACGAAACACCATACAAATGTGACTCAGGTGTCATAGTAAACATCGAAGAGGTTGCAACAGAAGATTTTTCCGTAGTTGTAATAGATGGTACAGTCTGGGATGTTGACTCTTTCCTTCTCAAGATCAAAGAGGAAAGGGATGACAAATCTCTGTGGTATTACTCTGCCTCCCTCAATGAATCTATAATAAGAGCTCATATTGGGTTGCAGATTAGGTTCCTATATCTCTTGGGGTTCGCCCTTTAATGTGTTTGGAGAATCTACCTCCTCCTGTACTTGTGCTACTACTTCCTTGCCTTTCCTCTGTCCTTGTTGTCCTTCTTGATACATTTTCTGTCTTTCCTGTAGTGCTGACAGATTTTCCTGTAGCACTGTCTGTGTTTCACATAGGAGGATTTTTCCTTTCTGAAATGCAGTCAAAGGTTCTATGATTTCTTTGTTGAGGCTGACCTGGTGACAATTTTCCTAACATAGGTGATTGACGTCTTCAGGGAAGCCTGTTTTGATGTGCCCTCTTAACCTTTCATTTCTAGGGAGACTAGTTTTTCTTGTCCTTTTCGTGAGTCTTCAATAATTATAGGAGTCTAGGTGGGCGTTTGTGGTCACCCATGGTTAATCCCAATGCTCCTCGTTTTGAAATATAGGGGAGTCCGCCTTTGCCTTTTTCCTGTTGACTTTATGGGTGTGCTTAGGGCAGTCAAGGCAGTAGCTGCCTCCTTCTCTGTGGGTTCATGAGACACTCTTGGATATTCCTCCCCTTTCTTGGTATGTTTTTGAGGTCTTGCCTCATCCTTCTGTTATTCCTCCCCACTATTCTCTTTTCCTTCCTCTCTTCCTCCATTTTATTTGTCTCTTCCTCCTCTTCTTCCTTAGGTTCTTTCTCTTCTTCTTCAGGTTCTTCCTCTTCTTCTTCCTCAAGTTCTTCTTCTTCCTCCTCACCACTAGAGGTTGGGTCCCTCTCATATTCAATTTCGTTAATTATTGCCTCCTTTTCCATGTCCCTAAATGTGGACCATAGAACATGCACTCTTAACTAGCTCAAGGCATCTTCTAGTATGAGCTAATTGATGAGTCCATGATGTGCCAGCTTCTGATGTTTTCCTTCATGTACCTTTATTCTCATGTCTATTATTGATTGCAACAAGAAGTAGTGTACACTAATTCTTCTATTAAGGGGTAAATCCTCTCCAAATATCAGTTCATGGAGGAGTCTAAATTGGTAACCATAGATTATACTAAGCCTTCCTTCACAAGAAATATATTTTAGAATGTGATAGCTTACTTCATCCCAAGGATAGGGAGGGCTCTCCCTTCTAATCCCATTTTTGCCCTCAATTGGCTCTTCATCTCTCAAAAAAAGAGTTGTTCTTAGCAAAAGTGTTACTATATCTATCCTCCTTTCTCCATTGCATGCCTAGAGGAAGTGTAGTGATTCTGCTAATGATTTCAGGGGTAATTGTTATTGACAATCCTCTTACCACAAAAGTAGCACTAATTCTAGCCTGAGGGATGAGTGACATGGAAAATTCTCAAGCTACATCATCATCATATCCTCTAAGTAGCTCAAAGAATCCCAACCATTGATGCCTTCTAAATATCTCTACCATAGGGGGATGGAGGTGTATTCTGGATGTCCCTGTGGGCTCCCTTCTGTTGAAACCTCCTATCATTTTCTCCTCTCTAGCAAGCTGACTATAGGGAGTTTGGTGGCCTAGCTCTAGATATTTCCAAGGTGACTGTGGGTTTAGAGTTTAGGAGGGTGACTGCAATTCTCTCTTTATCCCCACACAATTCCTCCACACAATTTTGTCTATCCCCAAGCCCACTGTAATTACTAGAGAAAAATGCAGATTTATTTTTCTTTTTTCTCTTTCCTAGCTATCAAGTCAAAAAACAGAGGATATGGGCCACCTACCTTTCACTTTGATGCCCTAGGTGAGGAGAATTTCTGAATAGTTGGGCCCTAGGCACCCCCTTGCAGATTTTTTTGACAATTCCCACTATTTCCTATAGTTCTCTACATTTCCTGTAGGTGTTCCCTGTAGGATGGATGAAACTAGTTTGCTTCTTCAATGGCTCTTCCAAGTGGTCCTGGTTCTCTTAATCTCGAAATGAATGATGTGTGCATGAAATTTAGGAATTTTTTCTATTTATGGTTGATTCCTTGGAGCGTTGTGCTGGCTAGCAGTGTATGTGATTTCCCCTTTTCGACTGTTGTCCCACCGTTGATTATCATGCAACCTTCCCTCGTAATCATCACCCACTCCTGTACAACTTAAATCGATCACCTTTTCGACTCATTTTCTTTGATGTCACCTTGCTACGTGGCATGCTGGATAGGAGTTTACTTTTTGTTTTCGAGCTGAGGGTGACCAAGTTAACTGGCGAACTTCAACTTATAAAATCAACTTTTTCATATTCGTACTTAGGAAAGAGTGTGGATGAGGTGCCATACCTATGCCTTCCTTTGCTTGGTTGATGCATGCTGGAGGGTGGCTCTATTGTGCTTCTTCTTGTTCAGGTACATGTTTTTCCTTGGCTCTTGTTTTGTTTATTTCACCCAGCTGATATATTTGTCTTCTTTGTTGTGGTGTGCAGGTGCTTGGCCTCTTCTGTTGTTGTTGAGCTCTGGATAGGTGCCATAGTGCCTATAGGGGTGCTAAAACTCTTATTCTGCATGGATGCTGAAGGAGGAGGCATGGAGAACTGTTGTTGTCATAACATAGGCTGCTACAAGGTTTCCTATAGTACTACAAGAAATCTTGTAGCTACCTCTTTCATAATTATTTTGTTTTTTTTGTTTCTTTTCACTTGGAGGAGGAATAGGTGGTGAGGTAGGAGTGGAAGGGGTAGAAATGGGGGAGATGGAGTGGTAGGTGAGTGAGGCCAATGATGGTATGGCCCTTGGACTTTTCTGTTTTTTTTTTTTGAGTGGTTTTTGATGGACACAAAGGGTGGCATGGTCATGAGTTGGTGTTGGGTGAGATGTGGTGAGGTGAATGGTCCCCTCTTTCAACCCAGAATAGGCATGCATCATCATTTCTCAACCAAAATTCCATTCCTGTAGAGTTTTAGGACATCCTGTAGTACTATTGGAAAATCCTGTAGAAGTCAGAAAATTGCATGCAGATTGGTTTTTGATGCTTGGAAATGAGGATGGATGATGGAGACATGGTAGGAATGGGAGATATGAAGTGAATGAAGGAAGAATGGGGTGTTTCTTGGCTTGCTTCCCTCTAAACTTGGTGTCCTTTGTTGCCTTGAAAACCTGAAAAAATCACATAATTTTATTAGTGGGAAGGTTTGAGGTCTCTCCCATAGCATTTTGTTTTTTTTTTTCTTTTTTTCTTTTTTTGAAAGACACATAGGTCGCCTCAAAGGAGGTTTTGAACCTATTTTCCTGCCCTAGACATGTCAAGGGAGTTTTTCACCCAGGTATATTTTATTTTCCTTTTTTTCACTCTTGGGCTGCCTCAGGGAGGTTTTCAACCCAAAAGTTTGCCTTAGGAACCTCATGGAGGTTTTCACCTAGGTCCCTTATTGCTTTTTTCTCCTTTTTCATTTTTTCTTCAAAATAAAATAGTATTCAATAATTCTGTGAGTTGGAAGATGAGACACTTCCAATCACATTCACTTCCTTACTAATAGTACTGATAAACTCTTCCTTTGACAGAGGTCTTTTGTAGGCTTTCAATCTGTATCCATTGACAAGCAAGGGGATACCTTCTTCATCAATGGTTCTTATATGAACAACCCCATTTTCATGGAAATTTTCTATCACATATGGGCCCAACCATCTGGTCATCAATTTTCCTTTGAAGTCCTTGAACCTGGAGTCATATAGCAGAGCCCAATCACCCTCTTGAAAAACTTTGTCTTTGATGTTTTTGTCATGCCAAACCTTTCTTTGTACTTGAGTCACCTCTGTGTGTAGGAGGGCCTGCATCTTGAATTCATCTAACCCATTGAGCTGGAGAAACCTCTCTTATTGTGCCCTTATAACATCCAAATCCAACTGTGCTACCATTCTCAAAGTGTTGTACTCAAACTCAATGGAGAGTAGAGCCTTCTTCCCATAGACCAAATCATAAGGGGTGAAGCCAGTGGTTGTCTTCCAAGTTGTATTATAGGCCCAAGTGGCCTCCACTAGTCTGTCAGCCCAATATTTCCTACTGCTACTCACCACCTTTGTGAGAATGCTTTCCAATGCTATGTTGGTAACCTCTACTTGTCCATTGGCCTAAGGATGGTAAGAAGTTGACTTCCTGTGCTTGATCTTATGCTGACTCAACAGATTCTCAATCAGGTGTGAGGTGAATTGAGCACCCTGATTAGTGACTAGATCTCTAGGGTACCCAAACTTGTAAAACACATTCTCCCTTAAGAACTCAACCACTTTCTCTTCTTTTTCTACCTTGACAACCTTGGTTTCATCCCACTTTGTCAAGTAATCAGTGCACACAATTATGTAATTTTTATGCCCTAATGGTGGATCAATGGGCCCAATGAAATCCATGCCCCACTTGTCAAATGGCTCAAGAGTCACTTGAGGTTGCAAAGGAATTTCATCCCTAGGAGTAGGTTTCCCCATTCTTTGGAACTGGTCACATCGACTGGTATATCTTCTTGCATCTTGGTGGAGAGTGGGCCAGTAGTAGCCAACTAGTAGTACCTTGAAGGTTGTCCTCTTGGCTAAAAAGCGACCTCCACAAGACCCATCATGACAGGCTATAAGGATGTAAAAAAATTTCCTCCTCCCTAACACATCTTCTCAAAAATTGTTCTAGGCCTAGCTTAAAGATATTGCCTCGAATCCAAGTGAATGGTGCACTTTTTCTTATAATTATGCTCTTTTTCTTGGAGGATAGATTTGGAGGGAACGATGTAGCCACTAAGTAGTTGCACAAACCATGGAGATAGAACTGAAACATTGAATAAATTCTCATCTCGCGACTGATCATCAACCATTCCTTCCTCACCTGCAGGCAAAGCCAGTCTAGACAATAAATCTATAACTACATTTTCTCTACTAGGCTTATGAATGACAATTAGGTAAAACTGTTGTAACAAAAGAAAATATCTAATCATTTTGGCATTCACATCATGCCTTTTCATCAAATATTTAATAGCAACATGGTCAGTATGTACAAAGTTCTAGTAACCAATGATGTAATGTATAAATTTATTCAAGGAATGGACAATAGTTAGGAGCTCTTTTTCAGTCACAATATAGCTCAATTCAACCTTGGACATATTTTTGCTGATGAATTAAATGGCATAAGGTAACTTGTCATCTATCTAGCCTAGAGCTGCTCCTATAGCTTTGTCAGAGGCATTAGCATGGATGTGGAGAGGAAGAGCCCTATTTGGGACTCAGGGTATAGGTGCAATAACCAACTTGTCCTTTAGGGTTTATGGGGCCTCTTAGCAACTTTCTAACCACAAAAATTCGGAGTCCTTGGCCAATAGTAAAAAAAAGGTGAGGCTACTTTGTTGAATTCCTTTATGAATCTCCTATAGTATCTAGCTAAGCCTAATAAACTTTTTACATCCCTCTGCTTCTCGGGAGTAGGGACCCTCTTTATGACAGCAATTTTATTTGGGCCCACTTACAATCCTTCCTGGGATATTGAGTGACCTAGAACAATCCTTGCATTCATCAAGAACTCACACTTCTTAGGGCTAAGGAATACGTTCATTTCAATGCATTTGTTTAATACTTTCACTAAGTTAGAGATAGCCTCCTAGAAATCACACCCATAAGGGGTGAAATCATACATATAAATTTCCACAGAGTCATGGAATAGTTCTCCAAAGATGCTGAGGACTGCCCTCTGAAAAGTAGCAGGGGCATTGCATAATCCATAAGGAAGGACCCTATAAGCAAATGCACCCCTAGGAAAAGTAAAGGTGGTTTTATCTTGGTCCTCTGGGCTGATTTGGATCTGATTGTAACCACTGAATCCATCCAAGAAAGACAAGAGCTTCTTTCTTGCAAGACCATATAATACTTGGTCAATGAAAGGTAGAGGGAAATGGTCTTTTTTGTGGCTTTGTTTAGCTCTCTGTAGTCCACACAAATCCTCCAGTTCCCATTATTCTTTGGGAACAGAACTAGAGGAGACACCCACTCACTATCTCAGATGGGGTAAATGAACTCTACATCCAATAACTTCTACAGTTCTTCTTTAAGTATATCTTTGAGGGTTGGGTTCATTCTCCTCTGAGGTTAGCACATTGGATTGCAACCTTCAATGATGTAAATGTGTTGAGTACACACCAAATGGTGCACTCCCTTCATTTCCTTATAAATCCAGGCAAAGGCATCTAGACGCTCTCTTAGCATGTCACATAACTCCTTTTCCTCATGTGTAGAGAGAGAATGGTTGATTTTCAATGTTCTTTCTGGACCAAATTCTATCATATTGACATGAGTAGGACTTGAGTTAGCTACGCACAATTTAGTCCAAGGGTTATCTTCAAATTTCTTTACTAACTCCTCAAGAGACATGGTGTTATGGGGTTGATTATGGAGGATTTTAACAATTGAGTCATCTTCATCAGGTTTCCCCATCCTATAGCAACATCTAGGGTACATATTGGGGAAGAGTAGACTTCATATTTCTCCTCCTCTTCTAACCATAAAGGTAAGTCATGCTCTAGAGATGGTTGATCAGGAGGGTACAAGACCAATTGTTTCGAAAATGCCCATTTTTAATGGTCATATTCCCAGCCCTGCAACTTATGTAAGCATCAATAGTGGCTAACCATTTCCTTCCAAGGATGAGAGGATAACCATTGAACTTGGTCTTAGGTTGGAGAATTGAGAAGTCGGCAAGGTATTCTCAGGAATCAATGGAGATCATCACATCCTCAACAACTCCCTCAGGAGATACTATGGATCTGTCTACAAGCTGCAAGATTGCTATGGTCTTCCTTAATGATCCTTGGAGATTCAGTTTGAGTGTAGCCTCCTTAGTCATCACATTGATGGCAGCCCCAAGATCGATCAAGTTATGGGGGATAATGTACCATTGATGTGCACATCTACCAAAGGACTTCCAGGATCTAGATACTTCGGGCATATCACTCGCCCCAACATTAATTTAGACAATTGTCCAATGACATTAATGGTAGGGGTGTCTTTATTTTACCTCCCTGGATGTTTGAATCATTTATCCTTGATTAACTTGTTGTAGATGGGGACATCCTTGATAACTTGGAGGAGCAGTATTTTACCACACATTTTTTTTAATTCACCAAGAAGTTTAGTCTCTTCTGGGGTGTGCTAGATAGGATGGATTAATCTCTCAGGAAAGGGAGGTGGATTGGCTTGAGGAATACTCTCCTCATTTTCCTCTTCAAGATCCTCAGATGGAGATGGAGGTTGATTATCTGGAAGCACTCTTCCAGACCGGAGGTTTATTTCTTGAATTTCCATAGCATAGGGAGGGTAAGGTGTTTCCCCACTATAGACTTGTTGTGCCTATGTGTTGTTCGGGTTCAGATTTGGTTGAGAAGGCATCTGATGTTTCTTAGGTGGAGTAGGGTGAAGGAGCTGTGGTTGACATGGAGGTGGAGGTAGTAAGGCTGGATATTGGTTGTATGGGGGCCTCCACCCCTAGGATGGTTTATTCCACTGAGGTTGTGGGGGAGCATGTATTTGAAATGACTGATTGGAAGGTTGGGAATGGTACTGAGGTGTAAAAGACCAAGGATAAGGTGTGGACCATGAAGGATGAGCAGGAGGACACCAAGGGGGAATGGATGCATTCTGGTTAGGGTTGTAATATGAATAAGATGCCCCTTGCATGCCTTGCTGGTATGGTCAAGGTCCCTCAGGCTTTCTTTGGTTGATACAGTAGAGTTGTTCACTCACACCTTCAGTTCCTTGATACACAAATTTCAATCTAGGCAGAGAAGGGCACTTGTCTGTGGAGTGGTTTTCCTCACAGACCGAACATATCTCTATAATATTCAATGGACATTCACTTCTAGGGTGCCTTCTAGTGCATCTAGGGAAAAATATAGCTAAGGCTCTTTCTTCTTCCTCCTGCTTCCTCTTAATCTACATGGTGTCCATTTGCAAAGAAAGGGTATGAAAAATTTCACTCTTGAAGTCTTCCAACATGTTCCCAATTTCACTTTTGATGGAGGTGTTGGAGGAGGATGAACTTGCCAAAGCTTTAATAGCCCTACCCTTCTTTCTGGATGCCCCATAATGAATTTTGAAAATGATCTTGATATCATCATAGGATAACTGTTAGATGTCCCCTCCTGAAAACATGTTTAGGGTTTCTAGGAGATCTTCCCTGATCCCTCTAAGAAAGACTAGCTTGAGTGATTCAAGATCGAGGGTGCATCTGGCCCTTTTGTCGCTAAGTTGGAACCTTTCCTCATAATCTTCCAAAGACTCATCATGTCCCAAGGTCATTCTAAATATTTCCTCTATGGTGTCTTTAGACATGCAATAATCCTTATACTTATTGTTGAAGGCTTGTTGCATTTGAGCCCAGGTAGAGATGTTGTCCCCAAGTAAACCCATGAACCAGTGCAAGGATGCATCTTTGAGGGTATATGGGAACAATTTCACCTTCTGGTTGCGAGAGGTATAATCATAATTTGTGCATATGACAACAAACTCAAACAAAAAGGTATCCGAGTCCTCTGAGGTTAAGCCATGGAAGTGAAGAAGGTCAGAGAGGCTTATGTTTTTCATCCTAACATCTCCATTAGTTTCTCTGATGGGAAAAGAACCCTCAGTTCTATTTTCATCTCCTTCCCTTGTTTTCAATCCCATTTCTATTTTCAGCCATGGTGTAGTTTGGTGGAATGGTTTCTTCTTCTTCTTCCCCAATAGGCTCTTCAATGATCTCTGATTGCTCACCTAATGGGTCCTCTAGCTCACAGTCACCGAAGAAGAGGGAAGGTTGGTTGTTAGATGCGGTGGGGGTACTCGACAAAAAATATCCTAAGTTTCTCTACTCCTACGAGACATGAAAGGAATTTGTTTTTTTTTTCTTTTTTTTTTCATGGTCTTTTCAGAACTAATTGCAGAAAGGAAAGAAAGAAGGATTTGCAACTATTTTCTGAATGGAACTATTTGCAAAATGGAAAGAAAGCAAACATTGAAACTATTTGTTGAATCCAAAACAAAAAGGAAAGCATAAAATTCATCTATTTACTAAATTTTAAGTGGAAAGGAAAGCATAAATAGCATCTACTTAGACACCTCCCCGATAATGGCACCAAAAAGTGATGAGCTCTAGTATTGTAGTAAGGATGCTACAACTCCCAGGGCTACCAACTTTACTTCATCAACTCGAGGTTCGTACAAACTTGGAGGTGACCATGTTGTATACACAATAGATGTAATGGTCTACTCTTGTCACTTTTCAACTGGGGCGATCGACCACTAGGGTCTTTCAAACCGGCCTTATATTGACTAGAAGGAGTCTGACTACCAAATAGCAAAGGGAAAACTATTCTTAATGCATAAAGGAAATGCTGCCTACTCTAGGAAATGAAAGTCTTGAATTGGAAAGTGCTATAAAGTGACATGAAATCATCTAGCTAAGCATCTACACATATTGCTTGCAAAAGAGACCTAACTTAACCTTGCATCTAACATTTAGTTATCTAGACTAAATAAGCATGGAAATTATCCTAAAACTATTCTAGAAAAGCCTTTTTTATTTTCAACTTTATGAATGTAAATGCTAATTGAACAAATTAGATCTTTGGCATGGGAGACAGGTATGGAGAAGGAGGTCCATAATGGTGTTGAGGGTATGGAAGCCAAGTGGAGGCCTAACTTAAGCTCATATGATCATTTCTGATCAATTCGAGCTTAAAACAGGTTGCTACAGGGTTTCCTATAGTACTACAGGATGTCCTAGTTCTACTACAGGATGTCCTGTTTTACTACAAGAAACAGGTTGAAAGCTATAGGGAGGTAGGAAAGGTGGAATAAAGTGTGGGAAAGGTGTCTGATGGGGGAATAAGGCACAGAGGAGGTGCACACTACCCAAGGCTCAACCCAAGTCTTCAAGATGGTTGGATTTGCTCAAGGAAGATGTCCACTTTTCTGTAAAATAGAAATTCAGATTAGGGGTTGGTAGACTTCGGCAACGTAGGTGGAGAAAACTTGGATGAGGCTGGTGAGATGAGGTCTCCTCGCAGATCAGAAACTCTTGTAACAACATATATTATTTTCTTAATTTATTCACAACTTCATTTATATATGGAAAAGATGAGTTGAATTTAGGAAAAACAGAGTTATTAACGGTTAATGACTAAGTCTATGAATGGAAATTTCTTCTAAACCATAGCAAAATCAAGAAACCAAAATGAAAATTGCAGGTACTTCTAAGGAATTGAGAAACTATGATCTATTCAACAAGAAATCCTAAGTTATATTCAGTGATAAAACAATAAATATGTTTTTGGGCTATGAAAGTGGTAGCCTCAAACCATGATTCCATAAGGGAGATGGGTCAGAGGCCACTACCACATGATTTTATAAAGTATTTACTTTCACTATTGTGCCACTGATCTATCTTTCACTAATGGAAGAAAACTAAGTAATTATCCAAATACTTGCAGATTAAACAAAACAGAAATCAGGTAAGCACCTAACTATGAATGTAATCTAAGCATACATATACAAAAAGAAGAGGAACCTCTACTGCTAGGGTTGGGCCCTAACCCAAGAGCTTCAACCCTTTGAGTGAACTCAGTGCTGGATAAATCGAATGCTTCTCATTCTCATCAAAATGTCAAAAATACACATTAAGAGTAATTACTCACAATGTTTTTTGCTAGAAAATACCTCTTGGCTACAACAAAAATATTTGAATCCTAATGAGGTCCTAGGCCTTCTTATTTATACAACTAAAGCTATCAAAAAATTCCTTAAAATTAGGAGGCTTGGCTCCCAACTCGAGATTAACTTGTCTCCAACTATCACGGGCTTGACTGCCAATGACCTGAATGGGCTTGGTTTCTTGTAATTCCGAGTTGATGAGATATGGTGGAGGAATCCTCAAGTGATTGAGGATTTAAGGAGGGAGATCCAATCTCCTAAAATACCTCTTTCTTTTCTACTTCGAGTTCCTCCACTTAAATTATCCAAAAATTTCTCCAAATCCTGCAATTAATGCACATTAGGGCACATGACATAACATCTCACCTTTACCCTTCTCATTAAGCAAAAAATAATAAAATATGTAAAGACATGAGAGAAAAGCTGATTTTAATAAGTTGGAGAGTGGCATTAAGGTCCATATAATTTACCTATTGATGAGCCTCATCACTAGGCATGATGATCGAGTGACTAAACAAGGAGAAATTTGGGCCTTCGAAGAGCTGAACACTTATAGTCGCCCACATGTCCTAGAGCTTTTATGCTGAAGAATTCATTGAGAGCCCCAAGGTAAACTCCTAAGATTTTATTCCCAGGGTGACTTAGCATAGTGGGGCTAATTGGATGCCTGCATCACAAAGCAACAAATGGAAAAACTCAAATTCCTTTACAATGTCAATATACATGATCTAAGGGATTGGAACTTGTAGTGGGACCCAGGATAATGAGGCACATGACACGGAAGAGAGGTGACGTGATTGTGGCCTATTGTGTGACACCTTGTTTTAACCTTTTCATGGGTCCAAGGGGGATCAAATCACGTGACACATGTCACTCTCGAAGGAGGCTATGTGCATGGTATGACATCATCCCTCATCACCCCGACGTATTATACCCCATAGGTTTCAAGCGGAGAAAATTTGGGAAGTCCTGGGATTTTATCCCCCAGACGACATGGCATGGCGGTCTAGTGGACTCATCAGATTGGAGCATGGACACCTAAAGTTTAGAGGGCTAGGTCATCCTGACGGTATTTAATGCACTCCAAAAAGGTATGGCTGGGGTGATGTGTAAGACTGGAGTCAAGCAAATAACTATAATAAAGGTATTGGGGCACATTTGTAGTGGAGCCCATGAGGATCGACACTGTCTTGGATGGTCTCAAAAGATTTGACAGGGAACTGCAGAAGGAATTCTCGGGACTTAATCTCTTAGATGAGGTGGCAGGGAGGGGCCTTGCGATGCTTGGAAGGGTTAAAATGGAGGCCACCCTTATATTACATTATAGATGTGAACAATGGAGAAAGTTTCATGACCTAATATGAGTGGCTTGGTTGTTGGAACTTGGCAATGAATTGGAATATGTGTTGGACAACTACGTGGGGGTCACATGGGCACCACATGGCAGGTCAAGGTGGTGTGGCATTATTTGACATGCCAATCTTTAAACAACCATATCTTTTGATTGAGGAGTTGGATTTAGGAAAATTTTATATCATTGGAAAGGTCTCGATGAGATGAACGCAACAATGTCATCCAAGTTAGATTTTGCGTAAGTAAAAAGATGTCAAAAAATTAAGACCCCCTTTCCATAACTGGACTTTGGAGCTTGGGTCAATTTAGTGACTATCTCTTTATAACCTTAATTGGGGCTAGTGATAGTAGGGGGTATGTTATAGCGTGGTATCAAAGATTCCAGGTTCAACACTTTGATTGGATGGGATCTATTGTAGAAGAAATGAAGGTATAGTGTTTGTGACTCTATTAGAGAGTCAAGTGGTTTGATAACTACTTGTTGTAGGTGTTATTTATAGCACTATGATCATGGACTTATATATTGATTATCTGCATGTGCTAAGTGAATGTTGGGTGTGAAAGTGTAACATGCTAACTTGGTGCATTTTTAAATGTGACATATGGTTTTCTAACTAACCCCCTTGAGATCGCAGATGCCATGATTGATAGCCTTGGAAAAGAGGCATTAAAAATTAAATGATAGAGTAATGGAACACATAAATATTACAAAAAAGAAAAACACAAAAAAAAGAGAGACACAGATATATGTGGTTCACTCAATTTGGACTACGTCCACGGAGAAACAACCAGTCCTTACTTTTATATTATTCAACAAAATGAAGAGATGCAACTTACAACAAATATGTTGTAATTTCCACTTTTCTCTCACATAGCCTATCCTTTTTTCTTTACACACATAAAAATACACTGCCATAATACAATTCCATCATATAAACTAAGGGTTTCCTTCTAGGGAAAAAAAACCTAAATTAACATAACTTCTACCATAAGATCTTTTGCCTAATGAACCAGTAGATTGACTATGAAATTACAATATTTTACAGGGAAATTTTTCATCTAATTTTAACTTTAGGGGTTCTTACTTCGAACCCATGCAAGGGGGATCTAGGTGGCTATTTCCACCACCCTTAGACCCCCTCTACAATAATAATGCAGGGGAAATACCCCCACACCCCTCGTTAGGGACTAGGATCCAACCACAACTGTAACAAAAACCTCTGAACAATCAGGAAGATAATAGGGCTCCACACCCAACAAGAGGCTGAATTTAAGGACTATTATCGACCTCATTAAGAAGGATAATTTTAATTATGTTGATCATTTTGGTAAAGTTCCAATTTTTAAATTTGTGTAGGCATGATTATGAATGAACTAATGTACTCATGTATATGAAAATTTTGATTTTGAAAATTATGCTGAGAGATAAGTATGCCTAATTATGTCCTATATTTTGATACATGTGACTAATAAATAATAAATTTAGATGCATGTGCCACTGTAGGAAAACATGCTTGGTATAGCATGATAAGGCAACAACTAATGTGTCATTTGCATGGATGGTGCTAATATCTAAAAGTAAGGGGCATCACATAAAGAGATTGGTACAACAAGAAAACAGTAGTTGGTGAGAGCTCTCAAGTGCTTGAAACAACAAGGAATAATGGTAGAAGAAAGGAAGAAGAGGAGGAATTTCCCTCAGGATCCACTCATAAGTATTAAAGGATTCCTCTTGGGAGAAATTAGTGGGGAAGTAAAAGTATAAAATTGCTGGCATGAAATCTTGGAGAAGGCTAAGGATGATATTTTATTCATGAACCATCAGACACACTAGGACTCATGGGGATTGATTTGTTGTGGTTGTTGGATATTTTATATTGCGCGTCCCTCGATTGATTTTTGGATATGTTGGATATTTTATATTGTGCTCATATCATCAATAATGATACCAAACATCATTAGTACGTTCATGTAGTCACATGTCATAGAAATAATATCTTAGATCAAAAAAATTATTGTCCCATGCTATTATCTCAAAGTTTGCTCAACGACAAACTGTTATGTATGAAGAGGCTCAATCATGAATTGAATCGGAATATACAAATGTGTGTTCCCACAAAACATCAATGCTTCAATAAATTATCAGTTGCTTAGGCAGGTTTAACAATATCTCTTCATAAGTTCTTGAAATTAAATCATAATTTCTAAGGAGTTGCATTTCCACTTTTCAAAAACTCTTCAATAGCTTCATGATACAATAATTCATCATTCCATGATTATTTATTTCAAACTTCAGAGGCAAACTCCCTATTACTTTGATCATCAAAGGCTCATTACTTGTTAAGAATAGACCATTAGTATATAAAACCAAAATCAAAGTCATACCATGGACCACTTTTGAAGTAGAGGTTTGTATTAACACATCTTCCTGGCTTCATGAGGTAACTGCCAATGTGGACATACCATACTCAGGAAGCTTGCTTTATATAATGATTTCTACAAAAATAACACTTGACCAAACCAATATTCTCAGCATTACACAAATCAATTATGTTCAGTAAAATCAACTAAGTTAGTTTATCAAGTCTTAGATGCCAAATCAAAGCTAATATCAAAGTCATAAAATTTTCTTCCAATCTCATTGTGAAAAACTCTTTGGACCAAGTGTCAAGTGGATCTTTTATCCAAATACCAAGTTACAACAACCTTTTATTTACTAAGCACTATCCAATCAAAGTTTATCAAGCCATCCTTATGATCACAACATGAATCATTTCTGTCACTAAATATGAATCCATACATTAGGGAAAATATGCTCACCCTCACACAAATAAGTTATGTGCAATCAAATCAACTAAGTTAGTTTATGAAGCCTTAGATGCCAAATCAAAGCTAATATCAAAGTCATAAAAGTTTCTGCCAATATCACTGTGACAAACTCTTTAGACCATGTGTTAGGTGGAGCTGTCATCCAAATACCAAGTTACAAAAACCTTTTATTTACCAAGGACTATCCAATCAAACTTTATGAAGTCATCCCTATGATCATAGCATGAATCATTTCTATCACTAAATGTGAATGCATATATGAGGGACAAGACATATAATTTCCATCCATTCATTGTGATATTACTACATACTATATCGAACTATTTATACTTCAACTAATGTGTCAAAGCCAATGAATCCAATACATAATCATTATTGAACACCAATATTAGTCTCTAAAATTCACTATGCCCACATAACATTGCCATAAAGGTAAATCATCAGTTATCAAAAACCCTAATTCTGTTATCACTGTGAATTCTAACAATCCATAAGCCAAAACATATCAATGGACTATCAAGTATCATGTCAAAGTTCTAAATCATCATCAATTCCAAACCAATATGCCAAACCTTGTTAAACCCTTGCAATAGTTTATCAATTACTGTCATATACTAGCTTCAATGATCAAATAAAAAATGACATACTGATATGCATATGTCAGTCCCCTACAAACACAAGTTTAGTCAAGACATTCACATTCTCTATAGTAAGTCAAACATTCAAACTTCCCTGCTTATAGAAATTTCTATTGTCTGCACCATATTTGTAGGATTACCATATTCCCAGAAGTACAAAAAGGCTAATTAGTTACTAAAAAAAGGACTAAAATTTACATATAAACGAACATTTTTCAGTTAGTGACCAATAGTAGCTAATTTATAGTATCTTATAACGCAACCAACTTTTAGTAGTTTTTAGCTTAGCCATTAATTGGTTATCTCAATTTTATCATCTAGTAGTATATTTAATCATAATTTGGTCATTGATTTAGTCATTTATTTCCACAATTAATGACCAAATACATAACAAAATATACTACCAGATGAGCACCCGACAAAACCAATTGATGACCAAATAAATATGACTACATTTTGGTCGTGTTATAAGATAATGTAAATTAACTACTACTAGTCATATATATGAAAAATTTAGTCATCATTTGTAATCACAAATTTATCATTTACAGTGATAATTTATCTTTTTTTGGTAGTTTCATATTCATTATATTAACAATTGATTTAGTAGTTTATATTCATTTCATTTACTTTCATTAATAATCATTTTAAATGACTAATTTAGTTATGTTTATTTGTGTTCATCATTAATCAATATAAACTATTAATTTAGTAGTTTTATATTTATTTGATGTTTTCATAAGTTAATCAACATAAATTAATTAGTATAATTTGCAACTAAATTAAAAAAATGTCATACAGGGTGCATGTTCATCTAATAAAAAAATGCAAAGTTGCATATGTTAATTACAATACTAAATACTATCAAGTACAACTATAAATATTTATATCCACATAAATTATATTATAGGAAATGTCAAGTATTACAATATGAGTTTCCAACTTAATATTGGTTGGACTACAATTTACGCATGAAATATTGTTTCATCAAATCAAAACATTATCATTGTGTTTCCAAAGCATTGCCAGTGAATTCACCAACTCTAAAGACGACCATTAGTCTATATGTGTGTCTCTCATGCAAGATATTATCTTTAAATGTATCACTAGATCAGTTCTCTAGTTTTCTCTCTTTCTGCACTTGTCGCTCTAGGGTTATTGTTCCCCTCTTTCTTCAATTCCTACTTCTTACCATCAATACTAAGTTCCTCTTCTGAAAATGAAAGAAGATACAATGCAGAGTATAAGACATGAAAGATGATGAACACTGGAATATAAAATAAATAAGACTATAAAATATTTATATGACATATACCTCAACATTAACAATGCCAATGCCATTTTTCCCTATATAAGAAAGAAATTCAATCAAGTTTTCTTCAGTTGGGCGATATTTTTCTCTAATTCAACATCTAATTTCTTTATTTATAACATTCTAGAAGTTTTTTAACTACCACTTTGGCACTCTACATTGCAGCCACCCTTGGGATTTACGATTGGATCACCTCTAGGTCTAGGCAATATATAACATCCTCTAAAGCTTGCTTCAATCCTCAAATTTCATTATCATCCACAACTAGCTGCAGACAGAAAAAAAATAAATCCAAAGAGAGTGGATCTTCTCTTCACCAGCTGAGCAAAACCTTTTATTTTCTAGATACTCAATCCAAGGCTCCTTTCTTCCCAATCCAAGAAATGAACCAATTGTCTTTGCAACATTGACCACTTGACCTCTCTTGTTTTTTGTCCTGTCAAAAAATGAAAAGATGGCCCCTCAAGATGATTATGTTATATTCTCTTACAACTCTACATATTTAAGGATTCCACGATCATTATTTATATAATAGAGTTTAGGCTTCTGTGATCCATATCAAGTTTACAAAAGATTTTTCGGCGAAGATCACATGAGACGTCATTTGTCGACGCGATTCAAACCAACCAGTGTGGTTCATCGTCAGGACAAGTTGAAGAAACAGATCCAGCTTAGCAGGTTAAATAGACAGATCAAAGCCTCCAATGGCTAAAAAGACTAACAGCTACTTTTGACTAAGTACCGGGATCAAAAACCCTATTTAATAAAAATGTTATCCTAGGGGGACCAGTCCTTTAAATAAAAATAATATTATGATAAAAAATATTAATAAATATTTAAATATTAAAAAATATAATTAAACAGTTATGTTCAATTAGTACCTAAAGATAATAGTCAGTTAAAGATAAATAATTAAAAATTATATCTAAGGGAAAAAAAATTTACTCTAGAGGGGGACCATTCCTCCAAATAAAAATAATATTATGATAATAGTCAGATAAAAATATTAATAAATAATTAAAATTTTATTTAAAATATTAAAAATAATTAAACAAGTATGTTCAATAACTAAAAATAATTCATGATAATAGTTAGTTAGAGATAAATAATTAAAAATTATATCTAAGGGAAAAAAAATTCATAGAGAGGCCAATCCCTTAGGATAAAATAAATAAAATAATTATGTGATAAAAAAAAAATTATTAATAAATTTTTTTATATGATAATAGTTAGTAATAATACATGATGGTAGTTAGTTAAACATAAATAGTTAAAATTATATTTAAAATTAAATTATATTAAAATTAAATTATATTAAAATTATATTATAAAATTATATTAAAATTATATTTTAAAATTATATTATATTAAAATTATATTATTAAATTATATTAAAATTATATTTTAAAATTATATTACCCTAGGGGGACCAACCCCTTAAAATAAAATGATCTAATGATGATATTTAATTAAAAAATAAATTTTTTATAAGTTAAATTAGTAATTAAAAATACATCAAGATAATAGTTAGTTACAAATAAATAATTAAAAATACAAAGGAATTAAAAAACAGGACCATTCTTATATGAATAAATGAATATAAAAGATAGAGATGAAAAAATTAAAATGAGTCATCCTAAAAAAAATAAAAAATAATAATAATAATAAATAAATAAATAAATAAAAATAAAAATAAAAATAATAAAAATAATAATAAATACATCAGTAAAAAAAAAAAAAGACTAGGTCAAGAGTGTTGGGCTCCAAATAAAATTTTAATTATTTATTAATATTTTTATCTAACTATTATCATAATATTACTTTTATTTGGAGGAATGGTCCCCCTCTAGAGTAAATTTTTTTTCGCTTAGATATAATTTTTAATTATTTATCTTTAACTGACTATTATCTTTAGGTACTAATTGAACATAACTGTTTAATTATATTTTTTAATATTTAAATATTTATTAATATTTTTTATCATAATATTATTTTTATTTAAAGGACAGGTCCCCCTAGGATAACATTTTTATTAAATAGGGTTTTTGATCCCGGTACCTAGTCAAAAGTAGTTGTTAGTCTTTTTAGTCGTTGGAGGCTTTGCTCTGTCTATTTAACCTGCTAAGCTCGATCTGTTTCTTCAACTTGTCCTGATGATGAACCACACTGGTTGGTTCGAAACGTGTCGACAAATGATGTCTCATGTGATCTTCGCCGAAAAATCTTTTGTAAAGATCATTATTTATGTAAATATATTCTATATTTCGGTATACTTCTTCTGGAAGAATCCATAGCAAAGAATATATTTCATCCTGAAGTCTATTTAGGGTAGTTGTGTTAACTAGAGTAGCTACAGCTTCCATTGCAGTAGGTGGTTTTCCAATAACATGCAAGTCCTAGGCTAACAATCGAGATTTTATCTCCATGATTTTACTATATACTCTACCCACTACAAAACCCCTCTCTCTAACTAGACGTTTTAGTAGTAATGATGGTATTTTTGACTACTTGTGTGCCTCTTCCATTATGATCCGGATTTAAACAGGAATGCAACGAATTACAGAGATAACCATATACACAAAGATGCAGCGGAAATAATACTTCATTTCATTAATGGAAAATACTGAAATATGCTTACAAACAGAAATGGAAATAAACTAGCTAGGGCGATGGTAGCTTATCTCTGAGAAGAGATGTGATGGCTACATGCCTCTGAACTGTGTTACAATGAGGCTCGAAGGCCTATTTATTGTTGATAAACAATGGAAAAACCCTTAACATTCCAAAACCTAACCCTAGGAGATGAAACGCCAAACTGTGGGCCCCATTTGGGGGTAAGTTGGTACATCAACTTCCCGGGGTCGTAACTTTGGCATATGATCTCCGTTTGACGCATACAATAGCTCATTAGAAAGATCTATCCGAGCACTATCATTGTTGGAACGAGCAACATCAGTCCATTCCATGGACTCGTGTTGCCCCCGGATTCCCCAAAAAACGTCGTTTAGGGCCTCAAAACGGCTCCGGAAGTTCAGGACCCGAAAAACTGCTAAAAATAGTAAGTTGTGCTACAATTAAGGAAACTAAAAATGCTGAGAAAGACAATGGTGGGGGTCCAGGTGGACTTGGCAGGTGGCCACCAATATCCACCTGGATCATTCCTCCCCCCTTAGGAAGCAATGGTCCCCATTGCGTTGAGCTCCTCCATGAGATGAGGAAACTTCTGCTGAACTTGTTCCCTGGTGAGCCACTTGCCCTGCTGAAGGAGTTGGCCTGCTTTGACAACTCGATACAGTTGGATATTCTGTTGGCGAGTGTTCTTGATCTGTGTGTCCATGATCCGATCAGTTGCAGCTTGTTCCATGCAATCTGGATTTAATTCTGTGGATTTGAGGTGTTCTGCAATGTCGGATGTGTCTAGCAATGGTTGAAAGTATGGCCAAAGGCGGTCCACATTAAATACTGGGTGCAGGCCAAGGAATGGGGGAATGCTGAGCTCAAATGCATTGTCTCCCATAGCCTTAGTAATGGTGTAAGGACCATATCGGAGTGGTCTCAATTTCCAATAGGCTCCAGTAAGGCGTTCCTTTTGCAAATGCAACCAGACTTTGTCACCCACCTGAAACTTGTGTGGCTCCCGATGTTGATCATGTCGCTTCTTGTACTTGGCATTTGATTTCTCAAGAATGTCATGGACCTGCTGGCGAATATGTTGGATGCGCTCAATGAAGCTGGTGGCCTTATCTGTTTCGGACTGGACATGAGCTGAATTCATGTGAGTAGCTGCAAGTGGCATGGCCACATCAATGGGGCATTGTGGCTGGAATCCCAAACCCACCTGAAAAGGGCTATGGCCAGTGGAGCTGTGAAGAGCTCGGTTGTAGCTATGCTGAACGTAGGGGAGGCTCTCGTCCCATGTGCGTGGATGCTTTGAGTTATACATGCGCAGAATGTGCACAATCATCCTATTGACAACCTCTGTCTGGCCATCAGTTTGAGGATGGAAGGCTGTGGACTTCGTGAGTTTGGTGTCCAGCATTGACCAGAGACTGGACCAAAAGGTGCTGAGAAACCGACTGTCCCGATCTGAGATGATAGACTGTGGGATCCCAAAGTGCACCCACACTCGTTCAAAGAAGAGTTTAGCAGTGGCTTCTGCTGTGATATTCTTCTTGCAGGCCATCATAATGGCCATCTTTGAGAACCTGTCGACGACCACAAAAACACAGTCATTTCCATGCTTAGTGGAAGGAAGGCCTGACATGTAATCCATGGAGATGGATTCCCAAGGTCGACTAGGGGTAGGCAACGGGGTATAGAGGCCTTGCTTCTTAATGGTCGGTTTGGCAATGGCACAGGCAGTACATGATCGGATGTACTTCCCAACATCCTGTCAAAGATTCGGCCAATAGAAATAGTTTTGCAGTACTGCCACTGTTTTCTCGACCCCGAAATGCCCAGCAGCCCGACTGTAGTGTGCTTCCCAAATCATCTTGGCACGCTCGCTTGAAGGAACACAAAGGTGACCGAGGTGGCATAATAGGGCATCCTGGAGGTGAAAATCTGCAACCTGCCGACCCTCCAAGAGTGTCTGGTATGTGTGGCCGAATTCTGGGTCGCTTTTGTAGAGAAGTGGCCAATCAGAAGTCTCGTGCCCGCAAGAGTTGAGCGCGGTGGTTAGCGCCATGATCAGTGGTCGACTGAGGCAATCTGCAACATTATTGGTGCTGCCCTTTTTATACTTGATATTCAAGTGAAACTGTTGCAGGTATGTAGACCACTTCTGATGGCGATCATTCTGCAATTTTCCTTGGGTCTGTATGAACTGCAGAGGTCGGTGGTCTGTGTGGATGACCGTTTCCTTCCCCAAAATGTAATGCTTCCGTTGTTGGCAGGCCTATACAATGGAATACATCTCTTTATCATAAGTGGGGTACTTCCGGACTGTGTCTGAAAGTGTTTCACTGTGATATGCCACTAGATGTCCATGTTGAGTAAGGACTGCCCCAATAGCATAGTCAGAGGCATCTGTCTCGACCTCAAATGGTTGTTGTAAATCTGGTAACGCGAGCACTGGTGCCGTGCAGAGGCGATCCTTCAACTCCCTGAATGCCTTCTGTTGAGATTCAGACCAAAATAATTTTGCTTTCGCCCCGCCCTTGGTGACTTGACTCAAGGGCCAAGAAATATGAGAAAATCCCAACACAAACCTGCGGTAGAAGTTGGCAAGACCTAGAAAGCTGCGGAGCTCTGTTAGAGTGGTTGGAGAGGGCCAATCCCGAATGACTTGGACCTTGGCTGGATCGACATGCACCCCCTGTTCATCAATGATGTATCCCAGATACTGAACCTCGGTCATGCCAAAAGTGCATTTCTCCAAATTGGCACATAGCTTGTGTTGCCGCAGTGTTTGGAGAACCTGTCGGATGTGGTGGAGGTGCTCTTCCCAACTCTGGCTGAAGATCAGAATGTCATCCAAGTATACTACTACAAAGGAGTTGGTGAATGGCCGCAAGATGTCATCCATTAGCCTCATAAAGGTTGCAGGAGCATTCGTCAATCCGAAAGGCATGACCAACCATTCGAAGAGGCCCTCCTTGGATTTGAAGGCAGTCTTCCACACATCTGAGGGTTCAATTGGTACCTGGTGATATCCTGACTTCAGATCGATCTTGCTGAAATATTTCGCCCCCTTTAGTTGGTCTAGGAGGTCATCAATCCGCGGGATCGGGTACCTATTACGGACAGTGATCTTGTTCAACGCCCGATAGTCAATACATAGTCTCCACGTCCCATCCTTCTTCTGTACCAACACTATCGGGCTCCCACAGGGCGAAGAACTCGGACGGATGTGACCTTTCTGCAGGAGCTCCTGAATCTGCCTCTTGATTTCATTGTTCTCCAGAACGGAGCGCCGATAAATTGGTCCATTGGGTAGCGGCGCACCTGGGGTCAGATCAATGGAGTGCTTGACTTGACAGTGCAGAGGAACCCCTCCCGGGGAGGTGAAGATGTCTTCGTACTCCTCCACAATCTTGTCCATCTGTAGCTGCCGTGCAGAGGGACCCCGTTTGGAGGCCGCGGCCACTGTCTTCTTCTTCCCTTGAGGGCGTATCATCAGGAAAACAAATTTCCTGGTTTTGGAAATGATCTTACTGCATTGTTTTGCAGTAATCAAAGAGATGGCGGCAGGTGGTGCTACCTCTGGTATCCTGAACAACTTATTTCCCAATGTAATAATAACAGCACGGGGCCTTGATTCATACACAGCATGTCGCTTCCACAAGTATGGTTGTCCTAGTAATACATCACAAACTTCAAGGGGAGCAATGTCACACAATACCTCATCCGTGAAGGGCTTGATGTTGTATGGAAGGCGACACTGCTGGCTCACGCGAAGATCTCGCCCTTGGTGAAGCCACCCAATGGTGTATGGTTGTGGATGTGCTGTGGTCGGTAAGCCCAACCGCTTCACGACCTCTGCCGAAATGAGGTTCTTTTGACTCCCGCTATCAACAATGAACTGTATTGGGGAGCCCTTTACCCACATCTGGGAGTGGAAGAGACGCTCCTCCTCCTCTGGATCTTCGGGTTCATTTTTCTGGATCTTTGCGGTAGCAACAGTGGCGCTGGGATCCGCATCAATGATCTGCTTCCCTTTTTCATACCCCTTATCGGGTTCTGACTCAGAGTCGGAACATGCATCTGATTCTGAAACCTTTAGCTCAGCCACCAGTGACTGCTTGGCCCGACACTCACTTGTGTTGTGAGTGGAGCTCTTATGGAACTCACACCATTTTCCAGTGTCCTTTCTCGGCTTCGCGGCGTTGCTCTTTGCTTGCAGCTTCGGCTGGTTGTCTTGGGCTGTCCCGCCTTGGCTTTGTCCTTTGTTCTGTGGTTTAGGGGCACCTTTCCCCTGCTTTGGATTCGCAGATCCAAAGTCTCGCTTCTTTTGTTTAAACTTCTGCTCGACCTTGACGGCATACCGGTATGCTGCGCTGAGCGAGGGGATGTTTAGGAACTGTATTTCTTCCTGGATGTACTTGTGCAGGCAGCCACAGTATTTGAGTATCAAATGTTGCTCTGAATCCTTGATACCCAACTTTGTGCGAAGGGTATGGAAAAGATTGGTGAACTCCGGCACGTCTTGGTCCCTTCCCTACCGCAGCGTGGTCCACTTTATGTATTCATCCTCATAGCTTCCGACAGGGTAGTACTGCTCCTTGATGGCATCCCGGAACGAATCCCAGGTGGGTGCGGCTAAAAATAGTGAGCCAGTACTTTCATCCTTCTGCTCGTAGTAGGTTTCCCACCAGTCCTTGACGTGGGGGGCTGCTTTGAGAAGAGCAAAACCAATCTTTTCCCGACTCGAAAATTCATGAACAGAAAAATAACCCTCTAGCAGATTTAACCATTTATCTACGACATCGGCGTCTATCTGACCCTCGAATATGGGGATTTCAAAATTAACTTGTACCTTAAAGGGTGTGGCGTTTCCAGAGGAGCTGCTGGAAGCCGATGCGCCACCTCTGGGTAGCCGCTGAAGGATCTGCGTAAAGCTGTCCATCATCGCGTTCCGTTGTCGCTCGAGCGCTTCTTCGAGCAAGATTTTGATGGGATCTCCTGCCCCCTCGTCTTTCTTCTCGTCCGCCATGGGAGGCCGTCAGGATTTGCGAGGCTGGTCTTGCAAAGGTTCAACCAGTTCAAGCCCTAACTCCTTATATCCCGACCTTGTTGGGGACATGCAAAGAAAAACAGAGAAAAAGCAGACCGCTCTGATACCACTGATCCGGATTTAAACAGGAATGCAACGAATTACAGAGATAACCATATACACAAAGATGCAGTGGAAATAATACTTCATTTCATTAATGGAAAATACTGAAATATGCTTACAAACAGAAATGGCAATAAACTAGCTAGGGCGATGGTAGCTTATCTCTGAGAAGAGATGTGATGGCTACATGCCTCTGAACTGTGTTACAATGAGGCTCGAAGGCCTATTTATTGTTGAGAAACAATGGAAAAACCCTTAACATTCCAAAACCTAACCCTAGGAGATGAAACGCCAAACTGTGGGCCCCGTTTG
Source organism: Pinus tabuliformis (assembly GCA_031772625.1). NCBI lineage: Eukaryota > Viridiplantae > Streptophyta > Pinopsida > Pinales > Pinaceae > Pinus > Pinus tabuliformis. Next base: position 439,088,477 of record CM062818.1, on the reverse strand, counting down.
GGGTAAGTTGGTACATCAACTTCTCGGGGTCGTAACTTTGGCATATGATCTTCGTTTGACGCGTACAATAGCTCATTAGAAAGATCTATCCGAGCACTATCATTGTTGGAACGGGCAACACAGTCCATTGCATGGACTCGTGTTGCCCTCGGATTCCCCAAAAAACGTCGTTTAGGGCCTCAAAACGGCTCCGGAAGTTCAGGACCCGAAAAACTTCTAAAAATAGTAAGTTGTGCTACAATTAAGGAAACTAAAAATGCTGAGAAAGACAATGGTGGGGGTCCAGGTGGACTTGGCAGGTGGCCACCAATATCCACCTGGATCACATTATCCTTTAGTGACTAGTATGAAGCTATGAGTTCACTCAGTTGTTTTAAACCTTTGTATAAGCTATCATTCTCTGGTGGAGGTGTTAGATGACTTATTGTATTGGCATAACTGCGGCGTTTGGCTATAGTAGCTTCATAAGGATTTTTTATAGAATAGTAGTATATGCTATGGATATTTCCTATCTGGGTAACACACATCACTCATCCCCACTTTCTTTCTAGGCATATATTTGAGTGATCCATGAATTTGAAAATGCAAGACAACATCAGCCTTAAATATTTTATCCAAAAAAGAGTAATAAGCATCAAACCCATAGTGTGGAATTGATGGTTTTGTGAAAAGAAGCCTCATTGGATTGCCTTCATATCCGCAACTTGGTTTCACTCCAATAAAAACATTTCCAAACTATTTTTCTTATACAAGTAGGTTCTCCCCATCATAATTAAGGTTTTCCCAATTTTCTTCCAAATCATTAGCATAAGGTGTGAGCTGTTAGTACTCTCTCACATTCATGTTTTAAGCAATATTAAGATTTGGGTTATAGGACTTGGTTTCTTTATCATTTGGGTAGGATTTGATGTACCTCCCAACATCCTGATGAAGGTTTGGCTAATAAAAATAGTTCTGCAGTACTATGACTATTTTCTATAGTCCGAAATGTCTAGCGACCTGACTGTAGTGCGCCTTCCAAATCATCTTGGTACGCTCACTTAAAGGAACATAGATGTGTCCCAGGTTGTATAACAGTGCATCCTCGAGGTGAAAATTTGGAACTTGCTTACCTTCTAGGAGTTTCTAGTATGTGCTACCAAATTCTGGATCACTCTTGTAAAGATGTGGCCACCCCGAAGTCTCATGTCCACAGGAGTCGAACACAGTGATCAACGCCATGAATGGTGGTCACCTGAGGCAGTCTGCAACAATATTGGTGTTTCCCTTTTTGTACTTAATGTTCAAATGGAATTGTTGCAGGTATGTGGACCATTTATGATGCTAATCTTTTTGCAACTTCCCTTGTGTCTGTATGAACTGCACAGGTTGGTGGTCTTTGTGGATGACCATTTCCTTCCCCAGAATGTAATGCTTCCATTGATGGTAGGTTTGCACAATGGAATACATTTCTTTGTCTTAGGTGGGACACTTTCAGACTGTTTCTTAAAGTGTCTCACTATGGCAAGCCATTGGATTCCCCTACTGAGTAAGAACTGCACCAATAGCATAGTTGGAGGCATTTGTCTCAATCTTAAATGGTTGTTGCAAGTATGGTAATGTGAGAACTAGTGTAGAGTAGAGGTGTTGCTTCAACTCAATAAACACTTTTGTTTGGTCTCGCACCAAAATAATTTTTCTTTCACTCCACCCTTGGTGGCGACTTAAAAGCCAAGTGATATGAGAGAACCCCAACATGAACCTACGATAGAAATTGGCAAGGCCTAGAAAGCTATGGAGCTTTGTTAGAGTGGTTGGGGTTGGCAAATCCTGAATGAATTGTATCTTGGTTGGTTCCACATGCACACAATTCTCATCAATGATGTACCCCAGATATTGAACCTGGGTTATGCCAAAAGTGCATTTCTTCATATTTGCACACAACTTGTGTTTTTGTAAGGTTTGGAGGACCTATTGAGTGTGGTGGCAGTGCTCTTCCAAACTTTGGCTAAATATCAATATGTCATCTAAATACACCACCATGAATGCATTGGTGAAGGGTCGCAAGATGTCATCCATCAACCTCATGAAGGTTGCGAGGTCATTTTTCAACCCGAAAGTTATGACCAACCATTCAAAAAGGCCCTCCTTGGATTTGAAGGCAATCTTCCACATATCGTAGGGTTTGATAGGAACTCGGTGATAATCGGAATTCAAGTCAATGTCGCTGAAATATTTGGCCCCCTTGAGCTAGTCCAAAAGGTCATCAATCTGTGTGATCAAGTACCTATTATGGAGAGTGATCTTGTTCAGCACCCGATACTCAATACAGAGTCTCCATGTCCCATCCTCCTTTTGTACCAATACAATTGGGCTCCCTTAGGGTGATGAGATTGGCTTCATGTGCCCTTTCTGTAACAGTTCCTGAATTTGCCTCTTGATCTCATCATTCTCCAAAATAGAGTGTCGATAGATCGGTCCATTGGGTAGTGGAGTGTGCAGGGTTAGATTGATGGAGTGCTTGACCTGACAGTGCATAGGTACCCCCGTAGGTGAGGAGAAAATGTCCCTGTAATCCTCCACGACCTTATCCATCTCCTGATGTTGTACAGAGGAGCCCTATTTGGAAGTCGTGGCCACAATCTTCTTCTTTCCCTTAGGGCGAATCATAAGGAAAACAAATTTCATGGTCTGTGAAATGATCTTATTGCATTGCTTCACAAAGATCAAAGAGACAACAGTAGGCGGGGCTACCTCCAGTATCCTGTAGAACTTGTTGCCTAAAGTAATAATCACAGAGTGAGGTCTCGATTGTTGAAAATGGCAACAAGAAATTCTAGTTTAATCTGTCCTTGAATTAAATTGTGAATTAAAATCAAATAATATTCTCATAGAAACTTGTAAATGTTAATTAAGTTTATTAAACTTAATTAGCTTAGGAATTTAGAAATGGAAGTCTTCTTGAAGTCATGTATATGTTCTCCCTATATTATAGGGGTCCAGGATGAGTGGTAATTAGTTAAATTAGTTTATTGAGTTAAGTCTAGTTAAATTAGTTCCAAACTATTTGAGGAATTAATAGTGAGTTAACAATCAGTTGATGCATTAGTGCACTAAACTAGTGCTATTTCAATTAACTGAATATTACCTTATGAGAAACTCATGCATGTCGATTCTGAGAAAGACCCAGTTGATACTAGAGTGCAAGGACAATGTACTATTTGTTTTAGATTTTTATGAGTTGCACTGATAGTGCATGCAATCAGGAACTGATCCTTGAAGGGATTACATAGTATTGAGTGCATTAATTTCCCTTTAAGATGGGTTAATCAGCCATAGGAATTGCGCAAGGAAATAGGGACTTGGAGAGCTGGTGAATTAGCTAAGTATTAGCCTAGTGCTTGCTTGTGAGTTGGAGATTGATTTTACTGAGTGCTGGGATTGTTCTTGAGAGAACAAGCATTGTAATCTCATCTTGATTTTCCGATATATACAATATAGATAGTGGGTTTTGAGTTGTGGCTTTCACTGGATATTTTTTGTGTTATGTGTATTTGATTATCTTTCTCTATCGATTATTGTTTTGATCGATCTTTATGTTCTTCCATTGTAGAGAGTAGAAGTAGATTCTTGTCTCTTGCTTTAGTTCATTTCATGAGATTTTGAATCTACAATATTTTCTACATGGAATCGGAGCCGAGAACATTATACTAGAGAAGATTTCAAAGTTTTTGAGTTCAGGGTTACAAGTGAAATTCGAATTTTCATTTCATACTTCAGGATCGGCACATGGTGTCCTACGGTTTGCGGCTCGAGTATGCCTTGGAATGTAGCTCGAATTTTATTGCCTAGAGGGACATGATGGAGGTTGTGCTAGAAGATAATGGAATGAAGGAATTCATTGATCAAGAAGTCCCCAAGCTAGCAGCTACGAATAAACAGAACGTGGCCGAATGGAAGAAGTGTGTGGTGAAGGCAACGTGGATAATCCTTGAGGGAGTTCGAGACCACATTGTCTCGAGTCTCCATGGAAAGGAAACTCCGCATGCTATGTGGAAAACATTGACGAATTTGTATCAGAACAACAATGACCAAAGGAAATTGGCACTGAAGGAAAAACTTTGAAAAATCAAAATGGAGAAAGGCAAGACTATTTCCAAATACTTGACCAACTTCACTCAATGTCATGATGAACTTGGAAGTGTTGGAGTCATGGTTGCTGAGGAGGATATGGTGAGTCTTTCTCTTCTAGGACTCCCAAAAATTTGGCATAGTTATCAGGACTCTGTCAATGGTTGGGAGAAAGTTCCGGATTGGGAACGACTGTGGTCAGATTTGATGCAAGAGGAGATTAGGAGGAACACCAGGGATGGCTCTTCATCAAATATTGGTGATGAAGAGAACCATGCCTTAGCGATTAAGGAGAGGAAGGGGAAAGGGAAAGCTTCCCATTACAAATCAGATTCTTATCATGGAGGTAAGAAGAAAGATATAACGAAAGTTAAATGCTTTCATTGTCATAAGATGGAACATTTTTCTACAAATTTTCCACTCAAGAAGTCCAAGGAGAAGTCCTCAGGAGGAGCGGCGGGTGAGGCTTTGGCCTCTCAATTCGAATTGGACTTTACCCACATTGCATGCATGGTGTCATCAATGTTTGGAAGTGTATGGTACTTAGACAATGGAGCTTCATTCCACATGACTGGACACAAAGAGTTATTCAGTGACCTAGAGGAGAAAGATATCCAGATGCATATGGAGATGGGTGACGATGGGAAGTTTAGTGTTTCTGGATTAGGCACGATTGCTTTTCAGACGGAGCATGGGGCTCCACTCACCTTGAAGAATTTTATGTATGTATCCTGGCTGAAGAAAAACTTGGTATCCATTTCCATGCTTGAGGATAGATGCTATGATGTGATCTTCTCAAAAGGAAAGGCATTCCTTCGACACATAGCCACAGGTCAAGTAAAGAAGATAGGGATTCGAGTTAAGAATCTCTATAAGCTAGAGGTAGAGGAGTGTGTTGCTCTGAGTTCAAAAGTAGAAAAGATGAAGAGCCAAGATGTTGGCGAGTTTTGGCACAGACGATTGGGCCACCTGCATCATGGGGCTTTGAAGATATTGCAGCAAATATCTACCAGTCTTACCAAAGGTACACTTGAGCAATTTGATACATGTAAGGGGTGTACTTTGGGAAAATACACCAAGTCTTATTTTGGAGACTAAGATAGTCGAGCATATTCTATTTTATAGAGAGTCCATTAAAATGTGTGTGGACCATTCTCGACGGCATCCATGACCAAACACATGTATTATGTTATATTTGTTGATGACTATTCTTGAAAATGTTGGATATTTTTCATGCAGAAAAATGATAAAACTTCCACAAAGTTTTGTAAGTTCAAAGCATTGGTGGAGAAAGAGTCAAGAAAGACGGTTAAAGATATATGGTGTGATAACAATGGTGAGTATGTCTAAAATGCGTTTAAGAACTTATGTGCAGGGGAAGGAATTAAACAAGAGTTGATGGCACCCCATAACCCTCAATAGAATGGGGTGGTCAAGAGGAAAAACAAAATCATAGTAGGGGTAGCGAAGGTAATGTTGCATGATCAGGACCTACCACTACACTTGTGGGCTAAGGCATGCAACACAACAATTTATGTTTAGAACTGTAGCCCACATCAGATACTTGATATGAAGACACCAGAGGAGGCTTATTCTGGTAAGAGGCCAGATGTTTGTCACTTGATCCGAGTTGACTCAACTTCCAGATTTAACCAAGATCTTTTGTTTCCATGATGTAGTTAGATTTGCATTTTATAATAGCATAAATGAACATATATGTTGGCTTAAGCAAATGGAAACATAATGACGATCAACATATCATAAACAAAAGACATTGATAATGGAGTTCATCCAGTGTGGACTACGTCTCCGAGCCTAGTGTCAAGATGGTGTTGGCCGCTTCATTCAGCGCTGGAAATAGTGAAGATGTACATGGACTATGTCTTCTGTCATACAAGGACACGTGCCCTCGACATGAGTGGCAAAGTCTCTCCACGAGATGTTCCGCTATAGTAACTATCACTCATAATAGACCTCCTATCCGCATGGCATAATTTTACACATGGTGACATTGAGTATCCCACCATCATGGCATCAAAGGGATCTCAACCAAGACACCCATGGTGACAATGAGTATCCCGCCATCATGGGATAAAAGGGATCTCAATCAAAACATACATAACAATCCATGATGAATACATCTCACATGAAATAAACGCAAAGATTCTGCATCATACATCAAGCAAGAATCGAAACAACATAGTACATCTCACAACAAATGATCAAAGAATTACATGACAACAACACTTCATATACCTCAACTCTGATGCTAGTTGAAGAATAGAATACTCAGTTGTTGGATCTGAATGCACCAACAAAATCATGGCATTGAATGGCATAGAATCGATTGTCCATGCTTTGAAATCTGACACCATTGCTCAAATCTGGAAAATGGCTTAAAAATAGAAGTCTCATCTGCCAAAACTGATTGCACCACTGAATTTGTGTCACCGAGAGGTATAAAATTGACCATCCATTTGTTGAATTCTAACGCCACAAAAATCTGGGCCTGTAGGAATCTTTTAGATTCCCCTGTGATTCTCCAAAGATTCCCTCCTCTAGGTTACCTGGGGATCTGCAACTCAAATCAGAAAATTGATCTCTCCATTGAGATCCTTGCGAAAATATGAAAAGAATGAGTATAAAGTTGGCTGCATTCTGACTCTGGCGATTTCAGTGTCCAAGGAATCTGGAGGATTCCCTCAAGATTCTTCAAAGATTCTGCTCTGCCGAGAATCTGCAAATATGCTGCTTAGATGGTGATTCTAATTTCACCATTACATTCCCTATAGAATATCAATTAAAATGACTATAAACTTCAGGCATCAAAGAATATTCTTTGAGAATCTGTCTTGAAATACATGCCAATATAGTTCCATCTAACTGCAAATCATGGTTCCACTTGGTCATGGTACCATAGGCTCAGGGTTCCGCGTTGAGTTCCTCTCAACTCCAAAACCTCGCTACCCTCCATGGTCCACTTGCTTCCCCCTCCAGTGGACTGAATTGAAAGGCACTTATATGTTATGTGACAAAGTTTACAACTTAGACCGTTCGCTCCAACGGTACAACAACAGATTGTTTGGGGAATGGGTTGGGTTCAAAACCCACCAAACCCATTTTAGCATGGCGTTAGATTAATTTTGGAAACCAACACGCATTCTAAGTCACAAGATTCGGCGAATTTCAACGATTAAATTCGAAATTTGGCGAATTTTAAGCAAAAACGAATATATTCATTCGAGTTCGCCGAATTTTATGGCGAACTTGAATTTCAAGGCGAATTCAAATTTTTTCCGAACAAATTCGTTTGAAGTTCGATGAAATTCGTTTGATGTTCGATGAAATTCGTTTCAGTTCGTTTTTTTCGCGCGTTTTAGCCCGTGGGTTTTATTGTTCGCCGGGTTTCATTGTTCATTCAACATTGTTACATTGTTTGCTTGTTCGAACGTCGAAGGGTTTCATTTCATTGTGGTCCAGACTCCAAACTCTGTTGCAAACAGTCCAGTCTACAGCTGCAGCCTGCCGGAGGGTTTCATAACTTTCATTTCAGAAGACGTCTTCACTCTTCAGTGACCAGTCTACAGACTACAGCTGCCGACGCGTCTCTTGACCGAGGTCCGACTCTCCGAGCGGCGAGGACTCTTGCTGCGCAGCCGTCAGGCTCTCTCACTCTCACTGCTTAGGGACCAGGGTTCAGCGTTCAGGTAAGACTCGCAAGTTTTCAACGCTGTAAGCCTGTAACTGGTTGTTAGTGGCTGCCACTGCTAGTGGTGGAGTGACTCATTGCTCAGTTTGAAGTTTTATGTGCAGAGTTCTAACTTTTTAGCAATGTGCTGCAAGAGTTTTTATTTAAAATTTACTGGCTGCATTTATTTTGAATTTTCATGGTTGATGAATTACCCAGTGACTGAGTGTAAAGGATGGAAGTGATAATGATGAAATTAACCGAAAATATCTGTTAAAAAATTAAAAACAACAGTGATTCGACCCTACTTCCACACTGCTAGATAAAAGATATCACTGATAAATCGTTGTAGCTATATCCTTGGCTGTTAAACGCCTGATTGTAACTGTAACTTGTAAGGTGCACCTTGGCTGTTAAACACTTTAGTAGTGAACACTTGGCTGTCAAACCTATTAAACTTTTGGCTGTTAAAAGTTGTATCAATATGTAGACTGTGGACTGTTCCAATCAAAACATTTTTATAATTTTGTATCGAGGATAAACTGTGATGAAATTGCTTCTAGCAAGGATTCCTCACCTAGACTAGAGGTGGAAGGTGTATTAGCACCACCAACAGCAGTGATCATCTTGTTTTAGCTTGTCAGCTCATGCTTGCACCAAATTTAGTAACTAATAAATACCACGTAGCAGACACATTGCAATTTGCAACCTCAATCAAATAGTTGCCTATGAGACCAGCTACATTCATGTGAGCCAAATTTTATTTTTGAAGTTTGGAAGAGATCTGGGAATTCCTTTTGGCATAGGATCTTATCTCACATATAGGCTGATACATGATGAAAATGTGAAAATGCTTACCCGGGAGACATTGTAGAAGATTCTGCAGCCAAACAGAATAAATACAAATCTGCCAATTCAATGCCTGTAGATCAGGATATAAAGAAATAATTTCAACACTTCAAAAATCTAAATAAGCGTTGGTTTTCTCAGCATCCCACAGATCAAGATTTTATGCAAAGGTAAGCACTACCAAGTTCAAGTTCAACAACAAATGTATACTGTCTCAGTTCTAAAATGAAAAAATATACCAAAAAAGTAAGCTTTCTTTTCTGAAGATTGACCATTTTCAACAAGAGTTTCTCCATGGTGGACTGCTTGTCCGTCAATTCCACAATAAGAAGCCTCGCACATGGCCTTGGGAATGGGTCGATTGCCAAAGTCCTCAGGAAAGCAATCAAATTCTGGTCCAAAATTAAACTGCACTGTACAGTTAGGTTGATTTGGAAGGGTGTAAATAGAAGCTGCAGGGTAATATCTGCACTGGTGCCTCTATAATTCTATTGTTTGGTGGGAGAAGTATCCTTAGTCCAGTTTGTCATTATCTGACAAATTTTCTTGAATAAGAGATTTACAGAAATCAAGGATAGAGTCAGCATCTGTCTTAATTGTCATGGAATTAAGACACCTGTTTTTACCTGCCCTTAATTAAAATTTAAAACAGATATAAATCCTAGCAGTAAACCATGAAGTGAGCCAATAATGGGAGCAATTAATTGTCATGGAACTGGAAGTTGAACTGTTCGTTTTGTTTCTTTTCTTGCCTTCAGCAGCATTTATATTTACATAAATCTTGTAACTTATTTCCACTTGCTTGGAACTGGAAGTCACGTAAAACAAAACTGTGATGCCTGGCCTGTGTAAGAAAATAAAAAGCTACAGCCTAGTAGCCTACAACAGTACACTGTTTTGAATCACTTTTGTATGGCCTGTGTAAGAAAACTGTTTTGAATCACTTTTCCTTTTTCTAAATTCTAACTAATGAAAATGTAATTTCAAAAAAAATTGCAGACATTTCAGACTTCAAGTCTTCACCAGTTTTCAACAATCAGAGGTTCAGAACCTTCAAATTTCAATGGCACCCCCAAAATCAACTGCTGTAGCTTGGAATTTTGTCCAAAAAGATGGTTTTAATCTTTCATGTCAGTTGTGTGGACATAATTTCACTGGCACTTTAACTAGAGCAGTGGATCACCTTCTCGGTATTAGCAATGGAAGTGGAGGTGGTGTTGAAGCCTGCACTAAGATCACCGATGAACAAAAAGCCACAGTGCAGAAAGACCATTCCAATTCACAGATGCAAAAGCAGAAAAGGGTAAATAAGAGGCAGCGAATTGAGAGGGAGATTGCCATGTCTTCCTCCAACACCATTAATTCAGTTTCAAACATTGGTGGATCAAGTTCTACTCAAGCAAAAACAGGTGGAACGAAAACATTAAATCAATTCTAGAAACCTGTTGAGAAACAGGAAGTTGATGATGTTGTTGCTGAGTATTTTTATGCATGTGCAATTCCCTTTAATGTGGCGAGGAGTCCATATTTTAAAAATGTAATTAAAAAGGCCATTGATTTTCGGAAGGAATATATTCCTCTTGGATCTGAAGCTTTAAGGATAACTTTGCTAAAGAGAGTGAAAGACAGAGTGACAGGAAAGTTGGCTGATATTAAAGAGTCTTGGAAGCTTACAGGATGCACAATTTTGAGTGATGGTTGGTCAGATTTGTGTCATCGCCCATTGATCAATGTGCTTGTTTATTGTCCTCAAGGGGTACTTTTCTTGAAGTCAATAAATGCAATGGATCGATTGAAGACATCAGAATTTATTTTTGGAATTTTGGATGAAGCGATTCAAGAGGTTGGGGTGGAAAATGTTGTCCATGTTGTTACAGATAATGCATCAAATTGGTTGGTGCAGGGAAGCTGATTATGGAAAAATATAATCAGATTTATTGGACCCCTTGTGCTGCACACTGCTTGGATTTAATGTTGCATGACTTAGCCAAATTTCCTTGGGTCAATGAAACAATCCAGAGAGCCAAAACAATTTCAAACTTCATCATCAACCATCGTCTCACTTTGAGCATATACAGGAAGAATGCATCAAAAGAGTTGTTGAGGCCTTGTGATACAAGGTTTGCCACTTTTTATATTACTCTGAAAAGAGTTGTTGAGGAAAAAGCGAGCCTAAGAGCCGTTTTTTGCAACACTGAGTGGGAGAGATCTACCCTATCAAAAGAAACTAAGGGGAAAAATGTTGAACAAATAGTGCTCAATAATGGCTTTTGGGAAAATGCAAACAAGGTTTTAAAAATTTGTGGCCCAATTTTTAATGTGCTCCGCATGGTTGATGGTGACAAACCTTGTATGGGTTTTGTTTATGAAAGCCTTGATCGTTGCAAAGAGGCCATTGCAACTACTTTTAATAATGTGGAAGCTGATTACAAGGAGATATGAGATTTAATTGATCATAGATGGAAGATGATGCATAGTCCATTACATGTAGCAGCATGCTATTTGGACCCTAGATTGTTTGGGTTACCAAGACATAAGGATGAAGAAATCATGAATGGACTTATCCAGTCTATTGAGAAGCTAAATCCAGATCCAGAGATTGCAGGTTTGATCAGAAGTCAGTTGAAGGCATACAGGTTAGAAGAAGGGTTATTTGGAACACAATCAGCAAAGTATGATAGGAGCAGAAGTGATCCAGCACTATGGTGGGAATTTTATGGTTCAGGGGCACCAGAATTGCAAAATTTTGCAATTCGTATCTTAAGCCAGGGAACAAGTGCATCAGCATGTGAAAGGAATTGGAGTTCCTTTGACCAAATTCATTCCAAAAAAAGAAATAGATTGTCATATGGAAGATTAGAAGATCTTGTTTATGTTCATAGTAACTTGCAGTTGGCAATGAAGAATGTGGCTAAAGAGTCATCCAATTCTTCTACTCCGTGGATCGATCCTGTTCCAAATGCAACAATGGATGATGTTGATTTGTACATTGATAATGACATAAAAACTGACAGGGAATTCACTGATGAATCTGGTGCTGAAGCATCTAGCGGATTCACAGCTCATACTGCTCTTGATGACATAGAACTTTTTGATATAACAAGTGGGCAACAGGAACATCAAGAATAAAACTTGTGTTCCTGTTTTAGATTTCTAGTTTAGTTTTTGCATGAACAATTTTCTAAAACTGCCAAGCTACTTTAAAGTTTAAACTTTTGAGTTTATATATAATTATATTTTGATATATTGAGGAACGAATTGCTCCCATTATTGGCTCACTTCATGGTTTACTGCTCACTGTCATAAATGAAAAGAGGTCTGAAAACATATTAGAGGCTTAAGTTTATTTCCACTGTTTGCTTGCTTCAATCTAACCTGAAAAGGAGTGGTGATTTTAGGACTGTTTTCAACACTTGGTATTAAAGTTGACTGCTGTCATAAATGATAAAGGTTCTTGGCATCCTTTTGAAGGTTATTTACTATTATTTACTATTATCTCAATCCTTTTGAAAATGCTCAACTTTTTAACAAAACGAAACAGTCTTTTGCATGTGAAATAGAGTTACCTTTATGCAGTTCTGTTTGGTTTTTTCTGCTTCTGATTTTGCTGCTATGCAGCTATTTCACTGCTTTATTTCTCATGTCAGCACAAAAGCTTTTTCTTGGGAAATGCACAGTGAGGAAAGCATACATCTGTCAGACGGTTTTGTATCTTATAATGCAGAGTTTTTCATTGAACTGCCAAAAGAATATCTATTTGTATGTGTTAGTGGATGTGTCATATTTAAACCAATATAAGTGAATTTTTTTGGCCTTTGCTGTCTTGTACTTGTTCACATTTGAGGTGGATAATTTCCTTTGCAAGAGTTTACTTTTGAGTCACATGTTGATAGTCAATTATGTACTACGGGCTTATAGTTCAATACCATGCGGCCATGCCTACTTAAGTAGTAGCATGCTCATGATACTTACCCTTGTATTTCATATGCAGCTAAAATCTAATATGGTATGTGAGAATGATTTTGTCTTAACAATGGTGTTACAGTGTAATATTCTGGAGTTGGCTTCTTAGCCTTCTGAAGTTGCAAACATTTATATCGAGGGCATCTTTTAAGTTTTAGGTATATTACCTTCTAGTGCAAGAAAGTTAAATGTTTAGTTACTAACTGAAGTTGTACAAGGCACAACAATTTATTGACAAACTCATTGAAAGTGGGTTGATGATCATGTGGCAAACTGCAAACACCTAATGTCAATGCCAAACACAATTGTGATAGAACTGAATCAACCCTGCAGGCTGCAGGTGACATGTCTGAGTGGAAAATGCTCATATCGTATAATTTGGCCACAACTGCAAATTTAGGAGCATAAGCCCATGCAGCAGATCCAGAAATTTTGAAATGTGAAATAGGATGTTTGCTGCCATACCATTTCTCATATGGAGTCTAGCCTCTGTTCTCTTGCTAAGCCAAAAATTTATTTGAATTTGACTTTAAATTGATTTTATATATATATATTTTTTTTTTCGAATTTCTATATGTCGAATTTTATCAACAAAATTTTAGTTGCCAAACTTTATTTGAATTTCATGGTCGTCGAACTCGAACTCGAACACGAACCTGGTGACTTAGCATGCATTGTTTAAATTTCAAATGGTATACGGTTGACGATTATGAGATAACCGTTTGTGGCCTTTAGTTTTGGCGGAGTCGTTACATCATATTTGGCGTGGCAAGATTTTTTTAATTAACATGTGGTTGGGGTGCTCTAATCCTAATGTATTCCCATATGGTGTTATAATAACCATAACACACTAATGTTAACATATTCGTAGGTTTTTTTTATGGCTCCACCATAAATAACTTTAATTTTTATTTTCATGTATATTTTTAATATATGGTTTTTAAACCATAGTTTTGTTTATATATATATATATATATATATATATATATATATATATTGATATATATTTGTTTTATGTGGGTTTATAATACAAGTCTCTTTTCTTTCTTTTTTTGTCTTTTCTACAGGAATAAAGAGCCAATATTTGGGTGCCAAGTGTTAATCACTGATGCACTGCCATGTACCCCATGGGTCCCACTTGCTCACTGAGATTCCATGTGGCACCCTATGGGCCCCACTCTTTCCCTGCCTTGTTAAAATTTAAAGATCCTTAAGTTGATCACACAGACTCAGATTTGAGTTTCGTTGACGTTGTTGGAATTAGGGTGACGAGCACTTCGATCTGGTCCTGGGTTTGTCACAATTTGACCACTTTGAATTTTGACCATTTCTGAGCCCTCTTGGACTTTTGCATGTGTCTAGAGCCACCTGGATCAATCCTCCCCATTGAGGAGCTTTTGGTCCTCCAAAAGCATGAAAATAATCTGCAACTTCTTTGTACCTTGTTTGCACTACAAGTGTCCTAACAGGTCACCCTTCTTTCTCCTTCACCTTTGTCCTTTGGAGCCATAAGTGATGCGCCGACACTTGCACCCTCTGCAAACCTATAGTACAATTCTGAAAATTACATACTTAATTTACATTACCAACTAATGACCCAAGCATCCCATACTTGCCACAAGTTTATAACACATACTCGGTGGTCAAGTTTACATCAAAATGGAAACAATACCCTAGCTATCAAACACACAAGGCCAAGACATCATTGTTGCTTAACAAGTGATGGAAAACACATCATCACTTTTACATTTTAAATTGCAACAAATGATTTACAAAAACACGACCATGACAAGCTAACATATTTAGAAACCATTTTTCACTTATGGTCATCCCCCTGTGGTGGTTTTTCCTGTCGAACGACTTTTTCACTTGGTTCATGTGCCAACGCTTTGACTTTAAGGCATTGCTCTGGATGCAGCCTCCAACATGTGGCCCTTTGATGACCACCTCTATTGAAATAACTACATAAAGTATTCTTCCTCCAGATCTTCTTAACATGCTTCTTCTCCTACAATGGATAAGGCCTTTCATGCCTCATCCTCTTTCGTGTTGCCATTCTCTTCCAACACTCAGCAAATATATGGTTATGTAAACCACAAAAAGTACATGTTTTTCGATGCCATGATTTATGTCCATCATTAACAACATGATTGTAATCGAAATGAACATTCAAATATTGAGACTTTTTATACCTCTCTCGGTTGTCTCTAGTGAAATTATGGCAATGAGAGCTTGCCTCAGCTCTTTCTCTGCAATGTGCACTGTCATGGGATGATGGTGATGAGTTCCCATCATTCTCTTTCCTCGATGATTTCAACAATGTCGTGGAAGCTTCTAACACCTTCGAGCATTCTCCTTTGGTGTATCCCAAGCCTACAAATCAAGGTCTCTTCTCAACCTCCAATGGCTGAGTTATGCCTTGGCTATTAACACCAAGTCCTTCTTCTTCCTTGTACCTCATCTTGGTAAGGAGCCTCATGTTTGTCCCTGTAATTGGTATCTCCACATTTCCAACAGAAATTATACTATGTGAAGATGAAATTGAAGGGAAATCAACATCTTTTACCTCCACTGTCAAGTTGGAAAGAACTGATGAGGGCTTCTCATCATCTGTTGTTGGTGGTTCACTGGCTGTCTTGGCACATTCCCCAACTTCCTTCCCGACATACCCAAGTCTTGCCTGACAGGGTAATTCCTCTACTTTGATGGGGTTGACAATGCCTTGGCCATTAATGCCCAAGCCTTTTCCTTCATACCCCATTCTCTTCAGCAATTTGGAGCCAATTCCTGTGGTATGATTTTCAAAAACAACGAAATCATCATCAAGGAACATACATGAAGTCAGAGAATTACTTTTTACCTCACAGGGGTCACACTGCAGCTTTTCCAAGGCCTTGTCCTTAGCTTGTAGCTGTCATAGCAACCTCTATTTCTCCTCTTTCTCTTCTCGTAGAAGCATCTTCAATTCAATGTTATCTGCTTGAAGACTCTAGTTGTTGTGCTTCAGTTCTTCCAGGGCCTCTTCCATGGCTCGCAACTGAAGCTACAATTGTTGCTTTTCCTCTATCTCTTCTTGTAGAGCTTCATACATTATGTCCATCTTTTTGGACACTCTAAGCATGGCCTCGTACATCTCTTTGTCATCCTCCATTGCTGCACGTTCCATTGTTCACGCTCACAATTCACATCCACGCGAAGACCGCTCTAATACCAAACTTGATCCAAGTTGACTCAACTTTCGGATTTAACCAAGATATTTTGCTTCCGTGATGTAGTTAGGATTGCATTTTATAAGAGCATAAATGAACATATATGATGGCTTAAGAAAATGGAAACATAATGACGATCAACAAATAATAAACAAGAGACATTGATAATGGAGTTCGTCGAGTGTGGACTACATCTCTGGGCCCAGTGTCAAGATGGTGTTAGCTGCTTCATTCAGTGCTAGAAATGGTGAAGATGTACATGGAATATGTCTTCTATCATACAAGGAAATGTGCCCTCTACATGAGTGGAAAAGTCTCTCGATGAGACGTTCCACTACACTCACAATAGACCTCCTATCAACATGGCATAATTTTACACATGGTGACAACGAGTATCCCACCATCATGGCATCAAAGGGATCTCAACCAAAACACTCATGGTGACAATGAGTATCCCACCATCATGGCATCAAAGGGATCCAAACCAAAATACCCATGGTGACAATGAGTATCCTGCCATCATGGCATCAACGGGATCTCAATCAAAACATACATAACAATCCATGATGAATACATCTCACATGAAATAGACGCAAAGATTATGCATCATACATCAAGCAAGAATCGAAACAACATAGTACATATCACAACAAATGATCAAAGAAGTACATGACAACAATACTTCATATACCTCAACTCTGATGCTAGTTGAAGAATAGAATAATTAGTTGTTGTATCTGAATGCACCATCAAAATCGTGGCGTCGAATGGCATAGAATCGATTGTCCATGCTTTGGAATCTCACACCGTCGCTCCAATCTAGAAAATGGCTGAAAAATAGAAGTCTCAGCGGCCAAAACTGATTACACCACTAAATTTTTGTCGTCGAGAAGTGTAAAATCGACTATCCATTTGTCGAATCTGACACCACAAAAATCTGGGCCTGTAGGAATCTTTTAGATTCCCCCGCGATTCTCCAAAGATTCCCTTCTTTGGGTTGAATGGAAATCTATAACTCAAATCAGAAAACTGATCTCATCATTGAAATCCTTGCAAAAATCTGAGAAGAATGAGTATAAAGTTGGCTATGTTCTGACTCTGGCGGATTTTAGCCTCCAAGGGATCTAGAGGATTCCCTCAAGATTCTTCAAAGATTCTACTCTACCGGGAATCTACAAACATGATGCTTAGATGGTGATTCTAATTTCACCATTGGGTTCCCTGCGAAATTCTGGTTAAAATGACTGTAAACTTCATACCATTCTAACAAAATGAAAATTTACCTCCTTGGAGAATCTTTAGGATCAAGGAATATTCTTGGAAAACCTGCCTCGAAATACGTGCCAACATAGTTCCATCTCACTTCAAATCATGGTTCTATAGGCTCAGGGTTCCACGTCGAGTTCCGCTCGGCTCCGGAACTTCGCTGCTCTCCGTGCTCCGCTTGCTTCCCCCTCCAGTGGACTAAATTGAAAGGCACTTATATAATTTCTGCGACAGAGTTTACAACTTGGACCGTTCGGTCCAACGTTAAGGCAAAACTTTGTTTGGGGAGTGGGCTGGGTTCAAAAGCCACCAACCCCATGTTAAAATGACACTACATTAATTTTGGAAGCCGACACACATTGTTTAAATTTCAAATGGTATGCGGTTGACGGTTATGAGATAACTGTTTGTGGCCTTTGATTTCGGCGGAGTCGTTACATTATATTTGGCGTGGCAAGCTTTTTTTAATTAACATGCGGTTGGGGTTGTCTAATCTTAATGTATTCCCATATGGTGTTATAATAACCATAATCCCAGTAATGTTAACATATTCGTAGGATTTTTATGGCTCCACCATAAATAACTTTAACTTTTGTTTTCATGTATATTTTTAATATATGGTTTTTAAACCATAGTTTTCTTTTTATATGAATTATATATAATATATAATAATATCCATTTTTAAGGTTATGGCCAAGTCAGACACTAAATTGGTGTATGAGACACGCTTGTTTGTGGGACAAGGGACACACCTCCGTGCAGCGATTTGACTGCTAAATCTACGAAGGCATACATACTCTACCCCCCTCTGGTTTTGAACCTGTAACCTTTTACGAGGAAACACATGCTCTTATCCATTAGGCCCACTCAAGCTGTATATATATATATATATATATATATATATATATTTGTTTTATGTGGGTTTATAATACAAGTCCCTTTTCTTTCTTTCTTGTTTTCTTTTCTGCAAGAATAAGGAGCCAATATTTGGGTGCCAAGTGTCAATCACTAATGCGCTACCATGTACCCTGTGGGTCCCACTTCCTGGCTGGGATGCCATGTGGCACCCTGTGGGCCCCACTCTTTCCTTGCCTTATTAAACTTTAAAGAGCCTTAAGTTGGTCATGCAGACTCACATTTGAGTATCGTTCACACTGTTGGAATTAGGGCAATGAGCACTTCGATCTGGTCTTGAGTTTGTCACAATTTGACCACTTTTAATTTTGACCATTTTTTAGCCCTCTTGGACTTCTGCATGTGTCTGGAGCCACCTCGACCATCACTTCAGGATTTTTGGGTCATCGGTATATTGCCATGTGACCAAACATGACCAAAAGAAGTTTGACCCAACAACAGGGTTGGGGATATTTGTGGGGTACACTGATACACCCTACAACTATCGGGTGTACATGCCGACTAGTTGGATGACAATGGTTCGCAAGGATATCAAATTCGATGAGGAGAAGGCCATGTGAGTTTCCATTAAGAGGGAGCTTGAGCTACATGCAGATGAGGAGCTTTTAGCTCCTAAGGTTGAGGGGCCTCAGATTTATGTGGAGCAACCACATGTAGAGGTTCTGGGAGTGGAGACATCCACTCAAGCAGAGTCCTCCAGAGAGGGAAGAAAGCGCACTAAAGAGGCTGACAGATTGCTGGATGATGCACCGGAGAATGTGGGAGCACCCAATTCTTAGCACAGATAGAGGTGGTCACCAGAGAGGTACACTAGATACACGACACTTATGGGTGCATGTGTTGAGACAGAGTCGTCTTCCTTTCAGGAAGCAACAGCCGGTTTGGGTTGATGCCATGGTGGAGGAGTATGACTCCATAGTTCGAAACAGTGTTTGGAATGTGGTCTCGAGACCGAAGGACAAGTTAGTAGTGAGCTCTCGTTGGCTTTACAAGGTAAAACAAGCTGCAGATGGTAGTGTGGAGAAGCATAAGGCCAAATTTGTGGCTCGTTTCTTTTCAGAGGTAGAGGGAATTAACTAAGATGACACCTTTTCTCCTATTGCAAGGTACTCGTCAATCAGATCTATATTGGCACTATCAGCACTGATGGGTTGGAAGATCCATTAGATGGATGTAAACACTTCCTTCGTCAGTGGCATGATTGAGGAAGAGATGTACATAGAGCATCCCGAAGGTTTTGAAACTTTTGATCATGAGTCACATGTGTGTTGACTCAAGAAAGAATTATATGGGCTGAAGCAAGCACCCCATGCTTGGTACACCTAAATAAATAGCTACTTCACTGGGTTGGGCATCACGAAGAGTGAAGAAAATGTGAACCTGTACCACATCGTGGTGGAAGGTAAGTTGTTGACCATTGTACTTTATGTTGATGATCTCATACTGAAAGGTGACGAAAAGCTCATCAAATATTGCAAGGAGGATCTTGCAAGAGAGTTTGAGATGAAGGACATGGGGCTCATGCATTACTTTCTTGGCATGGAGGTATGGCAGGGAGATGGGGAGTGGTTTGTATCTCAGAGTAAGTATGCCAATGAGATACTCAAGAGATTCCGAATGGAGAGCAGTAAACCCATGGAGACTCCTCTAGCTGGTAACTAGAGGAAGGAGGATGCTACTTCATGGGAAGTAGTGGAAGCTACGGTTTATAGGTAACTTATGGGTTCACTCATGTACTTAGTGAACACACGACCGGATATGTGATATGCAATTAACCAACTTAGTCAAGCGATGGTTAAGCCTACCAAACTGTTTTGAAAGGCGACAAAGCATGTGTTGAGATACCTCAGAGGCACTACTGAGTTTTGGTTATGGTATAGATGGACAGAGGGAGTGAAGCTTCAAGGTTTCATCGATCCAGATTGGTCAGGGAGTCCATTCAACATGAAGAGCACATCAGGAGGGATATTCAATATTGGGTCAGCGACAGTTTCTTGGTACAACAAGAAACAAAGATTAGTTGCACTCAGTTCGGCAGAGGCAAGTACATGGCTGCAAGTTAGGTAGCATGTGAGGCTATCTAGATGAGGAATATTCTGGTTGGTTTGTTTGGTCAGTAGATGGATCCTACAATGATTTATTGTGATAATAAGAATTGTATCAAACTCTATGAAAATCTAGTTTTTCATGATCGGTCCAAGCATATTGATATCCAATATCATCATCTTAGAGATTGGGTATTGAGGCGGATCATGTTGGTAGATTACATTCCCACGGAGGAGAAAGATGTTGACATCTTGACAAATGCATTGTCAAGATGTAAATTCGAGTTTCACAGAGAGAGGATCGAGGTAGCTGATAATACCTTTCTTAAACAAAGTCAAATTCTCTCATGTGATTTCTACTGAAAGACTTTGTTTAATTCATTATGGATCACAGAAACTTGAATACAGAAATCCCTTTCTTATTGAGAGGGAGTCTTGAAAATGGAAACAATAAATTCTAATTTAATTTGTCCTTAAATTAAACTATGAATTAAAATCAAATTCTATTCTGATAGCAACTTGTAAATAGTTAATTAACTTTACTAAACTTAATTAGTTTAGGAATTTCGAGTTGGAAGTCTCTCTGAAGTCATTTATATGTTCTCCCTATATTATAGGGATCCAGAAAGAGTTAAGTATGAGTGGTAATTAGTTAACTCAATTGATTGAGTTAAGTCTAGTTAAATTAGTTCCAAACTGTTTGAGGAACTAATAGTGAGTCAACAATCAGTTGATGCATTAGTGCACTCAATTCTGAGAAAGACCTAGTTGAGACTAGAGTGTAGGGATAATGTACTATTTTTTTTAGATTTTTCTAAGTTGCACTGATAGTGCATGCAATCAGGGACCAATCCTTGAAGGGATTGCACAGTTTTGAGTGCATTGATTTCCATTTAAGATGGGTTAATCTGCCATAGGAATTGCGCAAGGAAATAGGGACTTGGAGAGCTGGTGAATTCGCTAACTATTGGCCTAGTGCTTGATTGTGAGTTGGAGATTGATTTTACTAAGTTCTGGGATTGTTCTTGAGAGAAAAAGCATTGTAATAACATCTTCATTTTCCGATATATACAATAAAGATAGTGCGGTTTTGAGCTATGGATTTCCCCGGATATTTATTATGTTATGTGTATTTGATTCTCTTCTTCTATCGATTATTGTTTTGCTCGATATTTATGTGCTTCCATTGTAAAGAGTAGAAATAGATTCTTGTCTCTTGTTTTAGTTCATTGCATGGGCTTGTGAATCTATAAGATTTTCTACATTGATTCATATACAACATGCTACTTCTACAAGCATGGTATTCCTAATAATAGATCACAAACTTCAAGAGGAGAAACATCACACAGTACCTCATCCATGAAGGGTTTAATGTTGTAGGGAAGGTGACACTATTGGCTAACCCATAGATCTCGTCCTTGGTGAAGCCACCTGATGGTATACGGATTCAGATGTGTTGTAGTTGATAGACCCAGCCACTTCACGACCTCTGCTACAATGAGGTTCTTTTGTCTCCCACTATCAACAATGAACTGTAGTGGAGAACCTTTCACCCACATATGTGAGTGGAAGAGGCGTTCCCCCTCCTTTGGATCTTCAAGCTCGTTGTTTTGGATCTTCTTGGTGGCCACGATGGTACTGGGCTCTACATCAATGATCTGATTCCATTTTTCATTCCCCTTGTTGGGTTTTGACTTAGTGTGGGAACATGCATCTGATTCAGAAGCTTCAGCTCGACCACTAGTCACTTCTTGGCCCCACACTCACTTGTGTTGTGAGTGGAGCTCTTATGGAACTCACACCATTTTCCCATGTCCTTCTTTGTCTTTGTGGTGTTGTTCTTTGCTTGCAGCTTTGGTGGGTTGTTTTGTGTCATCCTGATTGGCTTTGTACTTTGCTCTACGGTTTGGGGGAACCTTCCCCTTACTTCGGATTCACAGATCCAAAGTCTCGCTTCTTATGTTTAAACTTATGCTCAATCTTGACAGTGTATCAGTACGCTGTGCTGAGCGAGGAGATGTCCAAGAACTCCATCTCGTTCTGGATGTATTTGTGTAGACAGTCACGGTACTTGAGTACCAAATCTCGCTCAGAATCCTTGATACCCAAATTCGTGCGAAGGTTATGAAAAACATTGGTAATCTCGGACATGTCTTGGTCTGTTCCCTGCCACAGCATGGTCCACTTTATGTGTTTATCCTCATAGCTCCCTATAGAGTAGTACTGCTACTTGATGGCGTCCTGGAATTAATCCCAAGTGGGTGCAGCTGAAAATAGTGAGAGTGTACTTTCATCCTTCTTCTCATAGTAGGTTTCCCACTAGTCCTTGACATGGGGGACGACTTTTAGAAGTGCAAAATAATCGTTCCCCGGCTAGAAAAATCATGAACAAAAAAATACCCTTCTAGCATATTTAACCATTTATCTATTGCGTCCACATCTATCCAACCTTCAAATATGTGGATGTCAAATTTAACTTGTACCTTAAAGGGTGGCTCTTCTAGAGTGGCTACTGGAAGAAGATATGTCACCTTTGGGTACTCGCTGGAGGATCTGGACAAAGTTTTCCATCTTCACATTCCTATGTTGCTCAAAGGCTTCTTCGAGAAATATTTTGAAAGGATCTCTTGCCCCCTCGTCTTTCTTCTCTTCTTTCATGGGAGATCGTTAGGATTTGCAAGGCTGGTCTTGCAAAGGTTTGACCCCTAACTCCCTATATCCTGACCTCTTTGGGGACATGCAAAGAAAAACAGAGAAATGGTAGACCGCTCTGATACCACTGAGCTGAAATTAAATAGTAATGCAACAAAGCACAGATATAACCATAAATACAAATATGCATCATAAATAACACTTCATTTTATTAATATCAAACACTAAAATATGCTTACAAACAAAAATGGAAATAAAATGGCTCGGGCGATGGTAGCTTATCTTTGAGAAGAGATGTGGTAGCTAAATGCCTCCGAACTGTATTACAATGAGGGTCAAGGGCCTATTCGTAACTTGGTCATATTATCTTTGTTTAGCAATTATTATACCTTGTTTGAAATATCTCTCTAATTACTACAGGATTGGTGACAGGCTGCAGGCCTGTTGTGGACCTAAAAAAATATCGGTTAGCTGGTCAAAACTGCTCCAGACATTCAGGACCTGAAAAAATACTAAAAATAGTAAATGCTGCAATAAACAAGGAAACAAATGAAATTGATTGGAGGTCTAGGTGGAATAGGTGGGTAGCCAGCAATATCCACTTGGATCAGAAGAAGATCTTGCGATAATTTCTCTCTTCCTCCAATCGAGCTTCCTCATCTTCCATGTTCTGTGTTTGTGTTGTACGCTCTACTTTGGGATCAAAGGATTTGAGTTTTCCTTCACCTCTTTGGAATTTGTTCTTGGTTAGCATTCACTCATGCAAATCGCATCAAGAAGACCTGCTTTGATACCAAACTTGATCTAGAGCTTTTACTTTAAGGATGGATACATAATTTCATTTAAAAGAGCATGTAACCAAGTGACATAAACATATAAAAGAAGTAAAAATAAAATGCAACCATGAGATCAAAGGCACAAAATAAACTTGACAATGGAGTTCACCGAGTGTGGGATACGTCTCTTGGCCTTGCTCAATGTGGGGAGGCCTCTTTCATTAATTGGCAGCGAAATAAAATTACAAGCAATTACAAAATGACACCTTATACCTCCACTTCTAGGGATGTCTTGAAAATGTAGACCTTTGTTGAAGAAACATACTACATGGTTGGAATCTTGGCGGAAAATTGAGAAAAATGACTATAAATTCGACCCTATTCTAGTTCGGTCAAAATCTAGACCCCTGACAATCTCAAAGATTCCCCAAATATTCCTTCCTGTGGGTCCACTGCAGTTCGGTTTCCTAGATGATGAAACCGACTTCACCACTGCGTTCCTTGTGGAAAATCGAGTAAAATGACTATAAACTCGACCTACTTTTGGTCTAGTGATTTTTGAGGCTCTAAGGGATCTAAAGATTCCCTACAAGATTCTCTATAAAATATTCCTCCCAAGATTCCCTAGAATCATTCTCGAACTTCATGCCTAGGAGGGGCGCAGGTTGGCTTTGGTTTCTACAGGCGTTGGTTGGCGTGGGCTCCTCCACACATCAACCTCACCCCCTTTTGGCACAAGGTCGAAAGGGTGTTCAAATAGGTGTTTGCAGGAAGACACACCAAAGATCGCCAAGTGCCGCATTAGTGGCCACCTGCATTACCACCTAGAAGACTTGGGTTCAAACCATAACATAGTGTGAGCGTTTATTTTCAGCGGTATTTTTGAATTATTTTTTTTTGGCATTTTATGTTGAGTATTCTCCACTTTCTGTGCCAACAGACTGGCCGACAGACCCGACGAGCAGGTTTGACTTACATCGCTGACCATTTCAAATATATTTTATATTTATATTGATGCCACCAATGGTTGTTTCCCAGACGACTGGTCAGTCGGTGGGATTAAATACCTGCTGGCCGGTCACTGACTATTTTAAAAATAATATAATTTTAAACCATAATGACCGATTTTCCCATCAGGATTTTAGGGGTTATTAGGCATTTTAAGTAGGCGACAAATTCACCTCCGTCGCCTAGCAGACCGGTCCAAATTTTCAATTCTTTAGCAAATCTGGCATGCTAACTGGGCTACCACATGGCGTGTTTGGATTGGCCCATATGGATGACTGGGTGATTAACGTCATGCTAATGTCAGCTGACACGTGTCTCTCTATGATTGGCTCCCCTCATCTGTACTGCCACATCACCTGTTGATGTCACCATCCGTATAATTGATGTCAGCATCTATATGGTTGATGTTGGCATCCGTTCTCCTAACGTCAGCATGCCAAGTGTCCTTGCCTGCAAAATTTTAAGTTGTTTTCGATAAAATTCAGCGGGCCATAACTTCTTGATACGACATCGATTTGAGGTGTCATTCACGTCATTGGATTCAGAACGATGAGATCTTCAATTTGAGATTGGTTTCAATTCATTTTGAGGACTTCAAAATTTGGTCTTTTAGGATCCTCCTAGATCAGTTGGGTACATTGATCATATACTGAATTGAATACTTATAGTCCATTAAATTTATTGCAACATTGCCTCATATGAATTGATAGACTTGCCAATTTTCTTTTTATCCCAAGAAAAACATCACAATTTTTATTCAAAAGAGAAAAAATCATGGTTCTCATGCGTTTATAGCATGATAAAAAGAAAAGTAATCCATGGCTCCACTTTGGAAATGCTATGCAATCTGTATCTCCTTTTGTATTCTTTAAAAAACAAAATATATAAAATAGAATAGGAAACAATAAAAGTATTGTCGTCCTACCATCTAACAATAAGCTTCCCACAGTGTCCAAAATGACCAACAAAAATACATGCTTCTTGCGAGTTTTTTTGTGTTCATTTTTCCATTATTCGATGATTCTATTATTGTGTTTGGTGAGTTGATGCTTTACTATATTGAAGTATACCTATTTTTGTTGGCTCACTTATTTCTTCAGTTCCTAAACAGTGATATATGTTGGGTTGGGTAAATTGACGATTTAAACGATTACAGAGATGAGTAGTGACCATTATATTCTTGCAATTCTACCACATATAAATGTGAAGGATTTATATCAATGATCTTGAAAATTACAGAGTTCATTAATTCCCTTGTATCTGTGCCTTTTATTATGTGACAAGGATTTAGGTGATGCGTTTTCAGTGCTACATTTCAGGAAAAAGTTGGTATAATCATGGTCTGAGTGAGGTGGTTGAATTTTGAGCGAGTTCTTTTAATTTTAGTTCCTCTTTTTAATTCTATCACTTTTTCATGCAGAACATCCAAGTTTTTATGCGGGATGAGCAAAAGGTTAATGTCGAGTTGAAAAACTATATGACAAGCACTTTTCAACATCTCAAGGAAATGTGCAAAACTCATGATTGTGATCTCTAAATGGGATCTTTCACTCTTGGAATCAATCATGTTGCTTGTTCAGCTCTCCAAAGAGGATGGGGAGCTTAAAATACATTCGCTAAAAGGCATCAAATTCCTTTAGATAACCAATCTACTTCGTGGTTATAATTTCAATAAATAGTGCTTGGACGAAATATATGTAAATGATGATCTTACCTCCTCTGCTAGCTGGAGATTTCGATAGAGATTGATACTTATCTTAAGGCTAGAACTGATTAAGACAACCGATCATGCAATTTGTTACCAGCTTCGAATCATCAAACATGTTGCGGTCATTTAATCTATGCTCCTATAGAGTATTCATTAAAATAGTTGTTTCTTATCATTTTCTTACACTTTTGCATTATTATTTTCCCTCTTTGAGGCCACTGAAAAGATATTTTTGAAGGAGGAGAGATGAGTAAAATACCCCAGTCCCATAGCCATTGGGATATCTATTTGTTGCACAATCAAAGTAACCAAAAGGGATGGAAGAATCTATATTCGTCAGCTCAATCCTTTTCTATTTTTTCTTCTTTGATTCCTCAAAAATTATGTATGCTCCTTTGATATTGTAAAAAGATCCTTGGTGGGAGATGCAAGTATCCTGAGGGATATTCATTTCTTATGACCCAAACTACCCATAAAAAAAGGTGATAATGTTGTGTCTTATTTAGGTCCTTTAGTGAATCTTCTAGGGCCTCTTCCACTGCTACACCTTCCCAAATCCCCTTCTGATCCAGGTGGATCTTCAGATACAATGGCATGGAAAAACTCAGAAATGAAAATGATCGGAATGAAGTCAACCCAGGACCAGAGCATAGATCTCATCTTTCTGATTCCAACAACGCAAATGGTACTTCAATCCGAGTCCGAATGATGAAGTTATTGCAAAAAGAAGGGTTCTTCAATCCTTAAGAAAATGAGGAATTTCCTTTGAAAAAGGAGTCTTAAGCCTTAAGGCCAAATCGCAATCGAAGGTTGCATGAGGGCGGACTTAAGGTTTGGGCCGTGGAACCCCCAATTGCCGATCTCCGATCAGATCGGATCGGCGGATCGGAGGCAATCGCAATCGGCGGCCATATATATATATATAAATGGATATCGGCAAGCGAACAGTGCAATCGAAGATATATATATAAATGGATATCGACGAGCGAATAGTGCAATCGGCGATTAGCCAGAACGGTAGAACCTCCAACAGACACCCAGGGTGATATATGTGCAGGATGTTGACGCGATTGGCCAACACCGACATCGGTGATCGGTCATTCCCGAGGACCAGGACAGGGACACAACAATATACCGATTCGCGACCTCAGCGCGGACCCGATACAGATTATATGCCCGATTTAATAATATTTGAAATCCGGGTGAACGGTTTTTAGTGGATTTCTTAGTGTTTTCGGGATTTTGGAAGTTTTATCATTTTAAATGATAAGAGGCCATTTTCAGGGGACGGTTGCGCCCGCCGATACTTCCACTCTACCAACCTCTCTTATTAACCAGGCAAGCCCCGATTTAAAGGGGATCTTGTCCGAAAATCCATTATAAAAGGGATCAATGGAAGAGCACGTGGGGAGGAAATCTTGATGGTTGCAGCGTTCTGTTTCACAAAGGCTGAGAGCATCTATTGAGCTGTTTTGAACAGTTTACATGATTCCAGCCCCTTCTATTGCTGTGGGAAGCTTTGGTGTTGCACACCACTCCATCTCAGGCATTCATTTCATAGCCATCAGGAAGATTAGAGGTATAAGCCTCTTTATGGATAGATTGATAAATGAAATTTTGTTTATGCATGCCATTTAATTAGAAAGGCCTCCCCATTGTTGAGTTGGGCCCGGAGACATAGTCCAAATTGGACGAACTCCGTTATCAAGCCTTGGTGTTCTCTTTTGTGCCTTTTATGTTTTTTCTTCTTCTTTTCATATGTGCACATTTATGTGTTAAGCTGCAATTTTATATGCAATCCTTTTCTATACATCTATAAGCAAAAACATCCTGGATCAAGTGGTATTAGAGCAGGGCTTTGTAGATGTGAATTTTATGTTTGTATGCTAACAAGAGGCAGGCTTCAAAGAGGCGAAGGGAATCTAGAACCTTTTGATCCAGAGGCAGGGCATGCACCTCGAAGAAGAAACATGGCTGAAGGGCGTGCACCTCTAAAGATGTTTGCCTTTTTGGATCTGCCTTGGAGGGAGTGGTGAAGGGCAACTACAACATCACAGAGTCTATCCAGATGCCATTATAGTGAGAAATGGTGAGGGAAATGATGCACGCCCGAGTTCATAGAGGCACTATAGGAAGAGGGGGCTCACGGACTAGGCATCTTTAGCATATTTTGAGGTATGGTCAAGGATTTTCTTGAGACATCCCCTAGCACATAGTAAGCTCCACCCATAATGATAAAGCCAAGGAGATTTGGGGAAACTTCGCAAGTAGTGGCTTTGACACCTTAGAAGCACATGTCATTCCTCAAGTATATATGCACACTCTATTAGGCATCTTGGACTATATTGTTTTGTAGGAAATGAGAGAAACTAGGATGGAACTATTAGCAAGAATGGATAGGCTCGAAGAAAGGGTCTCAACCCTGAGCAAGAAGCATGATTTGTGCCTATCACAACTCCAGGCACTAGCCCAAGAGGTAGAGGAAAATGTTGAGGTAGAAGAAAACCCTGAACCACATGCTACATTCCAAGGTAGTCCTAATCACCCTAAAGGGACGTAGAAAATGACATCCAATCCATGTTTTTTACATTTTTGTGACATGCCATGTCACCTTGGCCAAGAGGTAAGTAGGTCAAGTCTCCTTGATAGCGTCTACAATTTATTTACAATAATATCGGAAAATGATTACTTTTGGAATGTTTGGATCAAAGGATTTAGGCCATGCTTCTGCTACCATGGGGCATACCTAGTTGTTATGATTGTACACTATGTATATTCTATTTAATAATTAATATAGTGACAACTTTGCAAAGAAAAAAAAACATAAAGATGGGCTTATTTTTAATATAATATCTTTGGGTGCAACTAAAAAGTACCACATGGTACTTGCCAAATAATGAAAAACACTTTGCTCTTCATCATTAGATCCACCACCTATAAATCTGTTAATGTTATTAATGATGTTGCTTGTTATTACTTTTATTAATAACATTAATAATAATAATAACATTATTACTTTATAATAAGATGAACTATTACAATAATGGAACATTTTTATTAATATCAATCATATTGTTGCTATTAATTTTAATATAATATTGTTCATATTATTAATATTAACCCTAATAATAATGCGTATAGTGTAAATGCTAATAATGTTATTTATCAATGTTATTTTTGTTATGATTGTTGTCAACAGGGCAATTTATATTGACATATTTTTGTAACATTTATGGAAAATTGAATAACAAAAAGTTGTCCAAAGAAATTTTATTTATATCTCTCTATCAATGGTGTCCGTTCCCATCCACGAATTCTTCAAAGACCATCCGGTTGAAAATTTCTTTTTTCTTCTTTATAACTCAAAATTATACGTTCTGTGGAAATAAATATGGGTGAAAATTTTACATCAATATAAATATGCTCCGAACTCCAATTTGACCGTAAAAAGCAAGCTACAGAATGAATTTATTTTAATAAACAGGTTGTAAGAGAGATCCGTGAACTATTTTTGTGGAAGGTATGATAGTATAGTATGTGTCTTAAATCTAACAAGATTAAATCTATCTTAAGATTTATTTTTGACATGGTTTGAGACCCATAATTTATTTAGTGCATTTTATGTTTTAACTTAACATAAGTTTAATAAGTTGGTTTTCGACGTGGTTTGACACCCATAATTTGTTTAGTGCATTTTATGTTCTAACTTACCATAAGCTTAATGAGTTGGTGAATGTAAAAGCTATTATTTTAAAATTTAAAAGTGTTTATTGAGTTAGTGAAGGTAAAAGATATTATTATTATTCTTTTAAAATTCAAAAGTGAAAGTGTTTATTTATAATGGAATTTTGGTTTGTGTTTTTGTTTATAATTACACAAAAATTTAATTTTATATTGATATTAATTTTATTATTATTGAAAATTGGTGAAAACAAAATGATAAATATTAGATAATGAAATTATTATTATTATCTAATCACAAGTTTTATGTCTTGATTGCCTCATTTCATAGCCATAAATCCTAATTCAAAATTTGATTTTTGTTTTTCGGAGAAAAATCAAACTTTTATTAAGTCAATAAAATGTTATAGATGTAGATGCCATAAGTATTTCTGAACTTATGAGTCCACAAAAATTAAAAACATAGAGAATCTGAATAAAACTATTACTTAGACCATGCAAATAACCAAAAATTGCATTGGGCCTCCCCATAAACCGGAGAAAACAACCCACAAAAAATAATTGTTTATATGTCATTATAGCCAATATGTCCACAAAAAATAATTGTTTATATGTCATTATAGCCAATATGTCCACAAAAAATAATTGTACCAATAGTGACAATACATCTATAAAGAAACAACTGATAACTCTGCATCAAAAGTAAACTGAAAAAGTAGAGAAAGACTTCCCCATATGTTAAAAAACAAGCATCATCTGATATATGATTGCTGATCCGACTCACATAACCTCCCATCTTCTTACTTTGTTTTGTGCCATGTGCCCAAATCCTGTTGTAGACCCTCCTTAGAAAGGATATCTTCCTTTGAGTTCCGCTCCTTGTATATGTGGCAAACATATATAGAATCAAAACCAATTTTAATATGTAAAATTTCTTCAATTAGCAGAGTCAATAAACGAATTAATAACATTTAAAGAATCACCAAAAATTTGAACTGTATCAATTCCAATTTCCCGAATCCATCATAATAATGATTTCAATGATTGGATTTCTGCAAAGTTGTTTGATCCTGAACCAAGGGCAACTAATGCTTTTAAGGTTCTTTGAGAATTTATGTGAATTATCAGTCCTGCCCCACATCTACATCGAATGCACCATCGAAATAATCCCAAGGGATATGTGGGCTTATTTTTTCCTCTCTGATAATATGGGGGGGATTATTTGATGTTGAGAGTGGGATTAAAGAGTATATTGAAGCACACTCAGAAGCAATAAGGGATGGAGACGAGGGAGTGTCGCAAAAAATGCCGTTGTTCCTTGCCAACCCTATGCCCCATGTAATTGTTGGTGGAACATTTCTTAGCTTTTCATCTCTTATTGAGTTCCACAAATTCTGCCAAGCCTCAACAATACTAGAACCTCTCCATATTTTTCTAATTCCTAAGAGACTCAGGTAGGCCTCCCATATTTTTATAATGAAGGAAAATTTAAGAACATATGGTATTCTGATTCTTTTGAGTTTTTACAAAGTATGCACCATCTAGGTCCATGTTTGTTCCTTTTCTAAAGGTTATCCCATGTGGGAACCTTGTTTCTAAGAAGACACGAGAAGAAAATTCTTGAATTTGTAGGGCATTTTAGTTTCCATAGTGGTTTCCTGTCCATTTGATAACTGTAACCACATTTTGGAGAGTAATGAATTGAGGGTGCATGAACTTGTTAGTTCCAGTCTTCGCAACCTGTCACTAGGGATCAAAAAGAGCTCTTACTATTTTTGGTTTTGGTTAGATGTTTTGCACATGATATTCAACACAAAACATGTCACAAGTGTGGTCATCAGGAGCAGCTCAGAAAGAGCTTTCCAATAGTATATCACACTCTCGTAACCGGCTCCTGGATTAGAAGATATGATCGAAATGAATGATTGATTCTTGGTTATGCATGTTTTGAGGTCAGTTGCTGCACACAGGGACAAGTTTACAACAAAATCAGTTTGGACAGGAATTTTACAAAAGTGGAAGAGGCTTTTGTCCATCACATACCAAATAACAAAAACCTCCTTCAGTTTATGCATAGGTATTACTATGTGGGAGATATGAAGTGATATTTGAAGCCTACATTAAAACAAAACAAATTTTGCAGTTATTTTACTGTTTTAGTCATTTTAGTATGGTGCCATTTTACAACAGATGGAAAGTAATTTTGAGAAACCCAAAGAGGTTTCTATTAATCACGAGCCATATAACAAAAACCTCTTTTAGTTTATTCAAAAATGTCGTGAAGTTGGATATGTGACTAGATATTTACAGCTCATTTTCACAGATTTAAATTTTTAATCAATTTCTGTTTTAGAGATGATTTTGTGGCACAGATTGCGAGCAACTGGAAACGAATTTCCCAAATTTGAGAGAGGTTTTTCTCCAGAATGACCTTTTCTACAAAAACCACTTTTATTTTTGTAACCCGTGCTATGTTTTAGGAGATACGAGTTCATCTTCAACACCTATTTTTAGAAATTCGATCCAAGTTTAATGTAACTGATTCTATTTTGAAGAAGATGGTTGAGCTCAATTCCCTTAGTATAGGGATGAAAAAATGTATATATTTTATGAATTTCATAGTGTAGAGGCTTCATTTTGGCAGCAGAGAGGCTGCTTGGCATTATGTAAAATTTTCTTGAATACTATTTTAATAAACTAGTTTTCTGCCCTTTGGACCTGGGATTCATCACGGTGCTTAAATGTTCAGTATGTTTTTTCTCATAAATTCATTTACACATTATGTTTTTCTACTTTGTTTCAACATTATCTAAGTGATATGTTAGGAATTCATCCGTAATGATGCTCCTTTCATGATGATTTTGTTGTTAGTTGTAATGGTTGTCTTAATAGAATTCATCCTTTGCTAGATGCTCTATTGAGCAACCTCGTTATTCTCTTTCATCTAAAGTTGCTGCTGCAGATCCATCCTTTGTTTGATGCTTGCAGGGTAGCGGGCTTTCTCCCCTATGCTACTCACATTCACAATCTTTATCTGGCTAAACATGGTACTTAATTTGCCCCAAGTTTGCTAGCAGAAACTGGCATCGACTCCATAGTCCAAAATCATCCTTTCTCTTGCTGTTTCGACCCAAAACTTTTCAAACAAATCCCCACACTCCATAGCTAGCCTAAGATTTTATTTATTGCAGCCACACTTTGTTGGCAAGGAGAGAGCCCTCTCTCGACCTGGTAGGGCTAGCTACCAGGTTAAGCTTGGTCTATGGTTACCTCAGAATTGCCTTTCTCAGCCTTAAGGTTAATTCTGAGTGATAACAGAACCCATTTGAGTTCACCTGGGTGATCCCTTATCCTGACATTTGTGTGTTGTCGTTCTCTAGTATAGATCTCCCAATCAACTCCCCATTGGGGTTCTAAGTGGAGATCATCAACAAATTTCTAGCCCTGATGCCAAATTGAAGAACCTTCAACATCTGCAACTTGATTCAGAAAGATAATACCTTGATTATTGAGAAATTCTATTAGCTCCCTTGGAAGAACAAAACCTTCGTTGCAACCCACCCATTGATCTATAGCTAATTTAAGATTCTCCCCATTTCCAATATGCCACGCAAGGCTGTCTTCTATAATACTAAAATATTCCACACCGGCCTTCCAAATAATAGATAGGTTTTGAGTTTTCTTGTATATCCTATGTATCCATTCATCAATGGGATAAGGGTCAATATATTTCCTTTTCACCAAAATAGTTCATAGGTTATCCATGGATAATATGTGTCATCCAAATTTTGCTGCAAGAGATGATGCAAAAAGGGGCAAGTCCTTTATTCCCCATCCACCCTAAGCCTTTGGGAGGGAAATTTTATCCCAGGCTACCTAAGGAAGAATCGCTTCCTCCTTAGAGCCAACCCATAAAAATCAACCACACAGTTTCCCAATTTGGGATAGGATTCATTTGGGGAGCCAGGTGAGCGAAATACAGTAAACTGACATTGCAATTAGAACAAATTTTATCAATACCAATCTTCCTGACCTTAATAACCACTTAAAACTCCAATGTTTTATGCGTTTTCCAATTCTGGCTGGCAGCCACTTCCAGTAGTGCTTTCTGTAAGAATCAGGCTTGAGGTGGAAACCCACGTATTTAAAACTATCCATCATAGGATTTGCTTCAAAAGGGAGAATCGTAAGTACTTTGTTGATTTCAGCCACAGAGAAACCTTCATGAACTAAAGAGTACTTTTGAACATTAATACACATACGAGTACCTTTAATGAAAATATCGAGTGAGGATTTCATTTGCTGAATATCACCTATTTATCTGTCACTGAAAAGAAGGATGTCGTCTACAAACAGGAGGTGGGTGAAAAAAAGATTTGTGGCTACCTCAATCCATTTAAACTATCCTCTTCATTTAACTACAAGAATCAATTGGCTCAGTACTTTGACCGCTAGTAAGAAAAGTAGCGAGGAAAAAGGACACCCCTGTCTGAGTCCTCTCTGAAAGTGGAAAAAAGGGGATGTTGCACCATTAATTAAGATTGAAAATCTTACATTTGTTATGCATCCCATGACCTAATTTACAAAACCAATTCTGAATCCTAGATGAGTAAGCAAGAGGCACAGATATAACCAGTTGATTATGTCATAGGCCTTTGAAAGATCAATTTTTACTATCAGACCTTTTATTATGCTCTTTTTGATGTTGTGCATAAATTCTTGAGAAACCCATATGGCTTCATGTATTTGTTTGCCATCAAGAAATCCAAATTGTTCCCTGGAAATATTTTTAGAGAGGATTGGCTTTAGGCAGAGAGCAATGATGTTGGCCCTGATTTTATAGAGGCAATTACAAAGCAAGATGGGCCTGAAATCCTCAAAAAATTTTGGATCATTGATTTTGGGTATTAGAGCCAAGAAAGTGGACTTCGATGTCTCATATACATACCCTTTGGTTCTAGATTCCTCCACCACCCTTGTAAGTTCATCCCCTACAAGCTCAAAAAAATGTTGAAAAAATTTGACTATCAAACCATCCGGTCCTGGGCTCTTATCTTTTTGCATTGACTTAATAACTCCTTCGACTTATCCTTTTGAAATAGGGGCCATTAGTGTTTCATTTTATTCTTCCTCTACATACGTAGGGAAAATTTTAGCAACCTATATTACTTCTGCAATTGAAGCTTCTTCTGGGGCTCTAAATATTCCTTTGAAATGATCTCTCGACAAAGACGCAATCTCATCAAAATATTTAGTTGTACCCCCTTCTGCTTGTCACATTTCCCATATTGTATTTATATTCCTTCTGCATCTTGCATAATTTTGAAAGAATTTGAATTTTTGTCCCCATATGCAAACCATATAGCTATACTCTTAAGTCTCCACTATTATTATATATCATTAAGGATCTTTCTTTTTGAGGTTTCCCACTGTTTTATCCTCACCTTTTTCTCTTCTGTCTCATATCCATCCCCCTTCAAGCTTTCCAGGTTTTCAAGAGATTCTTCAATAATTTTTAGCTCGACCTCTTCCATAAGCCTTTTTTTTTTCCATGTAACTGTAGCCTATTTTGTTCTTTTTATATTTTCCATAAATAATTGAGCTAAGGAGGAGCTCTAGACAGGGACTTGAGGAATCCATTTGGCTTTAACTAAGTTGTTGTAGTTGGGCTCTTTGAGCTAGGTTGGGTTGAATTTAAAATGGGAACTAGGCTTCCTACTAGTCCCTTTCATTTCCAAGATGATTGGGAAGTTGTTAGACTCATCTCTTGTCCCTACCCATTGTCTAAAGAGAGGGATGCGGTTGACTAGATCTACCTTCATCAAGAAACGATGCAGTATCTTAGCCACCCTCACCTCAACCAAGAAATTGTTCCTCTAGATGGGTTTGATTTTAATCAAATTAACATCAATAAGCTTACCAATAATGAACTTATTCGCAAAGAAATTTGTGAAGGGTTTAGCTTGAGTCATTGGCCCCCAGGTTTCAGACATTCCCAGGGAGAAATTGAAGTCCCCTCCCAGCACCAGATTTGAGGCCTTCATAAAAGATTTAGATAAAAGAGAATTCCAGAAAGAGGTCATGTCATTGCACTGACCATAAATGTTGATAAGGGAGAGATCCATGCATAGATATGATGAATATACCTCTGCACCCAGAATCATATCTGATCCCCTGGAGTTTAAAATCTTGATACTCCTATCTTTAAAACCCAAAGCTAAGCCCCAATATCTTATTTTTGCATTAGATATCACAAATGACCAACCTGACATAATTTTATAAAGAGATTCCCCCACGATATCTTCATATCCAAGGTTTTCTTGAAGCATGATAACATTAGGACAATAAACCTTTTGAAAAGATCTTTTAGAGCTAGCTTCTTATGGTTGCTAGAAAAACCTTTGCAATTGAAGGATAGAACTATCATTTGGTAACCATCACAGGGGATTGCACTGTTCTAAGTACACATTTCAGAGCGAGTTGTTTTCCATCCGTTATGTCCAACTTAGCTTTTAGTTGAGCCTTAGATAAATTAGATTTCCTATGTCTAGGCTTTCGAGACAGAAGAGGCTCCTAGATTCCACCTAGCCCTCCTATGGATGCTAAAGGGGGATCGTTCTTGTCTCGAGGATGTAGGTTATAGTGGGGGGCCAAAGAGGAGGAAGAAGGGAATGATAACACCTCAAGGCCGCATGGGAAAGACACAAACAAGTTGAGGGTTGGAAGAGAAGTAATGATAGTGTGCAAAGAAAAAGACAAGCTGCAA
Organism: Pinus tabuliformis; assembly: GCA_031772625.1. Classification (NCBI taxonomy): domain Eukaryota; kingdom Viridiplantae; phylum Streptophyta; class Pinopsida; order Pinales; family Pinaceae; genus Pinus; species Pinus tabuliformis. The sequence continues at coordinate 439,051,841 of CM062818.1, read as the reverse complement.
CGCGATGGAGACATTGAATATAATGGCCTAGAGGGACCAACTCTTAGTAGAACATAAAATAAAGAGAGAAACAATGTGGATAAAGAGGAAAAGGGAGGAAAACAAGTATCCTCAGACTGGGAAGCATGGTCGATGATTTCTATTTCATCCCGAGCCTCCAAATTATGAACATCCTCCTGAATATCTTGATGTCCCTCTGCCAAATTCTGGACTTCTTCAACCTCCATAGGTTTGGGGTCACCAACCTGCTGCTCCCTTATCTTTGTATATTGGAAATTAACTTCCTCCATTGAATTTTCCAAATCTTTTTCTCTTGGGAACCCCTTTGTTGTCTTCTTCTACAAAAACCCAGAGGGAAATCACGTGCCAGGTGACCATGTTTATGGCATCGATGGCATCAAAAAGGAAGCTCCTAATAATAAATAATTTGAAAGTGAAAATAACCCTATAACTGAAGTTCAATTTTTTGCGCCAAACCTTCCCTTGGATCTAATTTTACCAAGATTCGGGCCATAATCTAGCTCTTGGTTTCCAAGAAGGACATATTTGCTTCAAGGAAAATCCCCAGCGTATTCCAAATTTCCTGAAAGAGGTCCTTCATTCATAACTGCAAGTGAAATGCTAGGAGCTGGACCAAAACATGTATCTCCTTCAGTTTTTCCCCCTGTGCATCAAAAAGTGGGTCCATTTCTTGAAAAAATGGGTGAGAAACCAAAACACCAATTCCACTCGAGAACCCATTCAAGTGCCTCACATTTATTGAATCTAACCATAAAATTCCCTCCCACCAAAGTAATCACCTCTATCGGAGATTTCGGGGCCCCTATCCATGCCTTTGAAATCCATTTTGTAATGTAATTTTTCGAATAATGCCTTCCCTTGGTTCTCCCCATAAAGATGAGCTCAAAGGCTTCCATTGCCTTATCAATTTGAATGTCAACCCCAAGGAAAAGATTTGACCATTCCACTTTATTTTTTATACATATCCCTTTCTTTTTCTTCGAACTAGCGGTCTAGAAATTTCCCTTCTCAACAAACACTAGTTGAATCTGACCTTCTTGACCTGGAACATATTCCTCAATATTGCACCTATATGTTCCCCAATAAATGCATTCTGAACGAAAGACTCCCCCAATTCTACAAGCTTCCCCTCCTCTTCTGGGCTAAAAATTGAAATCCCTTCCATCGCCCCCAAAGGACCGGGACCCAGTCCTTCACCATGCTTGAAACCATGAAAATATTGGTTGAAAAGGCAGTCTTCAAGCTTCTACATTTCCACAGAAAAATCTTGAGATTCACCTACCTTTAGCGACTAGTTGTCTAGTAAGAAACCTTCCCTTGACAAGATTGTTCGACTGCAATTCTATTGGGTTACAATTACCTCATACTCCCTCTTCTTTAGAGCGATTTTACATGCAAGGGGTCTGTTCACTCTTTGGGTTGAGCCCTTGTCTTGTAACTGCATGTCCTTGACCAGACAGGACTTGAGTCCCTCATTCCCCCATAAGCCACAGGTCTTGACTAGCCCCACTGTGAGATCGTAAAGAGGTTATAGGAATTACCTTAAGCTCCATCGACACCTCTGAAGCAAGATTAACTAATTTCTTTGGAGTTACCTAACCATCCTCAAACCTATTGTCAGAAACCCAACACGTCACACTAGAAGAGATGGACATGCACTCCTCCAAGAACCCTAAACCATTCCCAAAGTTCCACTCTAACCTCGTTATCCCTATTTTTCCATCCCTTATACATGCAATAATAGATACTAAGTGTACTGATGGAATTCTTAAGTCTGAAGCATAGGACTTTGGAAGGAAATGGCTTAACCCTCTTTGATCCTGTGACTAGGTGATGAGCTCCAGTATTGCAGCAAGGATGCTGCAACTCCTAGGGCTACCAAATTTACTTCATCAACCTGGGGTTTGTACAAACTTGGAGGTGACAGTGTTGTATACACAATAGATGCAATGGTCTACTCTTGTCACTTTTCAATTGGGGCAATAGACCAATAATGTTTTTCAAACCAGTCTTCTATTGATTAGAAGGAGTCTGAATACCAAATAGCAAAGGAAAAACTATTCTTAATGCAGAAAGGAAATGCTGCCTACTCTAGGAAATGAAAGTGCTGAATTGGAAAGTGCCATAAAGTGACATGAAATCATCTAGCTAAGCATCTACACATATTTCTTGCAAAAGATACCTAACTTAACCTTGCATCTAACATCTAGTTATATGGACTAAATAAGCATGGAAATTATCCTAAAACTAATGTGACTGCTGCATGCATGTACTAACTAGAAATTGTAGAAAATGCTTTTTGATTTTCAATTTTATGAATGTAAATTCTAATTGAACCAATTTGATCTTTTGCATGGGAGACAGGTATGGGGAAACAGGTCCAAAATGGTGTTGAGGGTATGGAAGCCAAGTGGAGGCCTAACCTACGCTGAGATGATTATTTCTGCTAAATTTGGGCTTAAAATAGGCTGCTACGAGGTTTCCTGCAGTACTACAGGATGTCCTAGTTCTACTATAGGATGTCTTTTCTTATTACAGGAAATAGGCTGAAAGCTATAGGGAGGTAGGAAAGGTGGAATAAATGTGGGAAAGGTGTCTGATGGGGGAATAAGGAACAAAGGAGGCGCACACTACCCAAGGCTCAGCCCAAGTCTTCAAGATGGTTGGGTTTTCTCAAGGAAGGTGTCCACTTTTCAATAAAACAGAAATTCGGTTCAAGGGTTGGTAGACTTTGGCAATGTAGGTGGAGAAGACTTGGATGAGGCTAGTGAGCTGAGGTCTCCCTGGAGATTAGAAACTCCTACAACAACATATATTATTTTCTTCATTTATTTACAATTTCATTTATATATGAAAAAAGACGAGTTGAATTTAGGAAAAATAGAGTTATTAATGGCTAATGGCTAATTCTATGAATGGAAGTGTTCTAAACCATAGCAAAATCAAGGAACCAAAATGGAAATTGCAGGTACTTCTAAGGAATTGAGAAACAATGATATATTCAACAAGAAATCCTAAGTTATGTAGTGATCACACAATAAATTTGTTTTTGGGCTGTGAGAGTGGGACCCTCAAACCATGATCCCATAAGGGAGATGAGGCAGAGGCCACTACCACAAGCATTTTTGATGTATTTAATTTCACTATTGTACCGCTGATCTATATTTTCACTAATGGAAGAAAACTAAGTAATCATGCAAATACTTGTAGATTAAACAAAATATAAATCACTTCAACAACTAACTATGAATGTAATCCAAGCATACATATACAAAAAGAAAAGGAACCTCTGATGCTAGGGTTGGGCCCTAACCCAAGAGCTCCAGCCTTCTGAGTCAACTCAGTGTTGGATCAAGGGAATGATTCCCATTCTCATCAAAATGTCAAAAATACATAAGAGTAATCAGTCAAAATGTTTTTTTCTCGAAAATGCCTCTTGGCTACAACAAAAAAATTCAAATCATAATAAGGCCCTATGCCTTCTTATTTATACAAATGAAGCTACCAACAAATTCCTTAAAATTAGGGAGGCTTGGCTCCCAACTCAAGATTAACTTGTCCCCAACTATCACTGGTTTGGCTGCCGTTGACCTCGGTGGGCTTGGATGCTTGTAACTCCGAGTTGATGAGTTCTGGTGGAGGAATATTTGAGTGATTGAGGAGTTAAGGAGGGAGATCCAATCTCCTAAAATCCCTCTTGCTTGTCTAAATATTAGATAATTAAATTATTATTATTATCTAATCACAAGTTTTATGTCTTGATTGCCTCATTTCATAGCCATAAATCCTAATTCAATATTTGTTTTTTGTTTTTCAGAGAAAAATCAAACTTTTTATTAAGTCAATAAAATGTTATAGATGTAGATTCCATAAGTATCTCTGAACTTATGAGTCCACAAAAAGTAAAAGCACAGAGAATCTAAATAAAACTGTTACTTAGACCATGCAAATAACCAAAAATTGAATTGGGCCTCCCCATAAACCAGAGAAAACAACCCACAAAAAAAATTGTTTATATGTCATTATAGCCAATATGTCCACAAAAAATAATTGTACTAATAGTGACAATACATCTGTAAAGAAACAACTGATAACACTGCATCAAAAGTAAACTGAAAAAGTAGAGAAAGACTTCCCCATATGTTAAAAAACAAGCATCATATGATATATGATTGCTGATCTGACTCACATAACCTCCCATCTTCTTACTTTGTTTTGTGCCATGTGCCCAAATCCTGTTGTAGACCCTCCTTAGAGAGGATATCTTCTTCTGAGTTCCACTCCCTGTATATGTGACAAACAGATATAGAATCAAAACCAATTTTAATATGTAAAATTTCTTCAATCAGCAGAGTCAAAATGTGATTTTGGCATCTCTGAATTTCATTAAACCAATTAATAAAATTTAAAGAATCACCAAAAATTTGAACTGTATCAATTCCAATTTCCCAAATCCATCATAATAATGATTTCAATGATTGGATTTCAGCAAAGTTGTTTGATCCTGAACCAAGGGCAACTAATGCTTTTAAGGTTCTTTGAGCATTTATGTGAATTATCAGTCCTGCCCCACATTTACATCGAATGCACCATTGAAATAAGCCCAAGGGATATGTGTGCTTATTTGTTCCTCTCTGATAATATGGGGGGGATTATTTGACTTTGAGAGTGGGATTAAAGAGTATATTGAAGCACACTTAGAAGCAATAAGGGATGGAGACGAGGGAGTGTCGCAAAAAATGCCTTTGTTCCTTGCCAGCCCTATGCCCCATGTAATTATTGGTGGAACATTTCTTAGATTTTCATCTCTTATTGAGTTCCACCAATTCTACCAAGCCTCAACAATACTAGAACCTCTCCATATTTTTCTAATTCCTAGGAGACTCAGAGAGGCCTCCCATATTTTTATAATGAAGGAAAATTTAAGAACATATGGTATTCTGATTCTTTTGAGTTTTTACAAAGTATGCACCATCTAGGTCCATGTTTGTTCCTTTTCTAAATGTTATCCCATGTGGGAACCTTGTTTCTAAGAAGACACGAGAAGAAAATTCTTGACTTTGCAGGGCATTTTAGTTTCCATAGTGGTTTCCACTACCATGCCTGCACCCTTTGAACTCTCCTGTCCATTTGATGACTGTAACCACATTTTGGAGAGTAATGACTTGAGGGCGCATGACCCATCTGAGTTCACCTGGGCGATCCCTTATCTTGACATTTTTGTGTTTTCGTTCTCTAATATAGATCTCCCATTCAACTCCCCATTGGGGTTCTAAGTGGATATCATCAACACATTTCTAGCCCTGATGCCAAATCGAAGAACCTTCAGCATCTGCAACTTGATTCAGAAAGATAATACCTTGATTATTGAGAAATTCTATTAGCTCCCTTGGAAGAAAAAAACCTTCAATGCAACCCACCCACTGATCTATAGCTAATCTAAGATTCTCCCCATTTCCATTATGCGATGCAAGGATGTCTTCTATAATGCTAAGAGATTCCACACTGGCATTCCAAATAATAGATACGTTTTGAGTTTTCTTATATATCCTACGTATCCATTCATCAATGGGATAAGGGTCAATATATTTCCTTTTCACCACAACAGTCCATAGGTTATCCATTGATAATATGTGTCATCCAAATTTTGCTGCAAGAGATGATGCAAAAAGGGGCAAGTCCTTTATTCCCCATCCACCCCAGGCCTTTGGGAGGGAAATTTTATCTGAGGCTACCTAAGGAAGAATCGCTTCCGCCTTAGAGCCAACCCATAAAATTTGACCACACAGTTTCCCAATCTAGGATATGATTTATTTGGGGACCCAGGTGAGGGAAATCTAGTAAACTGACATTGCAATTAGAATAAATTTTATCAATACCAGTCTTCCCAACCGATAGCCACTTAAAACTCCAATTTTTTATGCATTTTTCAATTTTGGCCAACAGTCACTTCCAGTCGTGCTTTCTATAAGAATCAGGCTTGAGGTGGAAACCCACGTATTTAAAACTATCTATCACAGGCTTTGCTTCAAAAGGGAGAATCATAAGTACGTTGTTGATTTCAGCCACAAAGAAACCTTCATAAACTAAAGCGGACTTTTGAACATTAATACACATATCAGTACCTTTAATGAAAAGATCGAGTTAGGATTTCATCTACTGAATATCACCTATTTATTCGTCACTGAAAAGGAGGACGTCGTCTACAAACAGGAGGTGGGTGAATTTTTATTTTTTTATTTTTTTTATTTTTATTTTTATTTTTTATGGCTACATCAATCCATTTAAACTATCCTTTTCATTTAACTACAAGAATCAATTGGCTCAGTACATCAGCCGCTAGTAAGAAAAGTAGCGAGGACAAAGGACACCCCTGTCTGAGTCCTCTCTGAATGTGGAAAAAAGGGGATGTTGCGCCATTAATTAAGACTGCAAATCTTACATTTGTTATGCATCCTATGACCCAATTTACAAAACCAATTCTGAATCCCAGATGAGTAAGCAAAAGGCACAAATATAACCATTTGATTATGTCATAGGCCTTTGAAAGATCAATTTTTACTATTAGACCTTTTATTTTGCTCTTTTTGACATTGTGCATAAATTCTTGAGCAACCCCTTTGGCTTCATGGATTTGTTTGCCATCAAGAAATCCATTAATCCAAAATACATCTATCTACATTATGGATCACAAAAGTCTTAAATCTAAGAAGATTAAATCTATCTTAAGATTTATTTTAAACATGGTTTGAGACCCATAATTTATTTAGTGCATTTTATGTTTTAACTTAACATAAGTTTAATGAGTTGGTTTTCGATGTGGACACCCATAATTTGTTTAGTGCATTTTATGTTTTAACTTAGCATAAGCTTAATGAGTTGGTGAATGTAAAAGATATTATTATTACTATTTCAAGATTTAAAAGTGTTTATTGAGTTAGTGAAGGTAAAAGATATTATTATTATTCTTTTAAAATTCAAAAGTAAAAGTGTTTATTTATAATGGAATTTTGGTTTGTGATTTTGTTCATAATTAAAGAAAAAATAAATTTTATAATGATATTAATTTTATTATTATTGGAAATTGGTGAAAATAAAATAATAAATATTAGATAATGAAATTATTATTATCTAATCACAAGTTTTAAGTTTTATGTCTTGATTGCCTCATTTCATAGCCATAAATCCTAATTCAAAATTTGTTTTTCGTTTTTCGGAGAAAAATCAAACTTTTTATCAAGTCAATAAAAAGTTACAGATGTAGATGCCATAAGTATTTCTGAACTTATGAATCCACAAAAAGTAAAAACACAGAGAATTTGAATAAAACTGTTACTCAGACCATGCAAATAACCAAAAATTGAACTGGGACTCCCCATAAACCGAAGAAAACAACCCGCAAAAAAAAATTGTTTATATGTCACTATAGCCAATATGTCCACAAAAAATAATTGTACCAATAGTGGCAATACATCTGTAAAGAAACCACTGATAACATGGCATCAAAAGTAAACTGAAAAAGTAGAGAAAGACTGCCCCATATGTTAAAAAACAAGCATCATCTGATATATGATTGTTGATCCGACTCAAATAACCTCCCATCTTATTACTCTGTTTTGTGCCATGTGCCCAAATCCTGTTGTAGACCCTCCTTAGAAAGGATATCTTCCTCTGAGTTCCGCTCCCTATATATGTGGCAAACAGATATAGAATCAAAACCAATTTTAATAGGTAAAATTTCTTCAATGAGCAGAGTCAAAATGTGATTTTGGCATCTCTGAATTTCATTAAACCAATTAATAACATTTAAAGAATCACGAAAAATTTGAACTGTATCAATTCCAATTTCCCGAATCCATCATAATAATGATTTCAATGATTGGATTTCAGCAAAGTTGTTTGATCCTGAACCAAGGGAAATTGATGCTTTTAAGGTTCTTTGAGCATTTATGTGAATTATCAGTCCTGCCCCACATCTGCATCGAATGCACCATAGAAATAAGCCCAAGGGATATGTGTGCTTATTTGTTCCTCTCTGATAATATGGGGGGATGTCAATTTGATGTTGAGAGTGGGATTAAAAAGTATTTTGAAGCACACTCAGAAGCGATAAGGGATGGAGACAAGGGAGTGTTGTGAAAAATGCCTTTGTTCCTTGCCAACCCTATGCCGCATGTAATTATTGGTGGAACATTTCTTAAATTTTCATGTCTTATTGAGTTCCACAAATTCTGCCAAGCCTCAACAATACTAGAACCTCTCCATATTTGTCTAATTCCCATGAGACTCAAAGAGGCCTCCCATATTTTTATATTGAAGGACAATTTAAGAACATATGGTATTTTGTTTTACAAAGTATGCACCATCTAGGTCCATGTTTGTTCCTTTTCTAAAGGTTATCCCATGTGGGAACCTTGTTTCTAAGAAGACACCAGAAGATAATTCTTGACTTTACAGGGAATTTTAGTTTCCATACTGGTTTTCACTACCATGCATGCACCCTCTGAAATCTCCTGTCCATTTGATAACTACAACCACATTTTGGAGAGTAATGACTTGAGGGCACATGAACCCGTCTGAGTTCACCTGGGCGATCCCTTTTCCTGACATTTGTGTGTTGTCGTTCTCTAGTACAATCCTCCCAATCAAATCCCCATTGGGGTTCTAAGTGGAGATCATCAACAAATTTCCAGCCTTGATGCCAAATCGAAGAACCTTCAACATTTGCAACTTGATTCAGAAAGATAATACCTTGATTATTGAGAAATTATATTAGCTACCTTGGAAGAACAAAACCTATGCTGCAACCCACCCACTGATCTATAGCTAATCTAAGAATCTCCCCTTTTCCAATATTCCACGCAAGGTTGTCTTCTATAATGCTAAAAGATTCCACACTGGCCTTCCAAATAATAGATACATTTTGAGTTTTCTTTTATATCCTACGTATCCATTCATCATTGGGATAAGGGTCAATATATTTCCTTTTCACCACAACAACCCATAGGTTATCCATTTATAATATGTGTCATCTGAATTTTGTTGCAAGCGTTGATGCAAAAAGGGGCAAGTCCTTCATTCCCCATCCACCCCAGGCCTTTGGGAGGGAAATTTTATCCTAGGCTACCTAAGGAAGAATGGCTTCCTCCTTAGAACCAACCCATAAAAATAAACCACACAATTTCCCAATCCGGGCTAGGATTCATTTGGGGACCCAGATGAGGGAAATCCAGTAAACCGACATTGCAATTAGAACAAATTTTATCAATACCAGTCTTCTCGACCTTGATAGCCACTTAAAACTCCAATGTTTTATGTGTTTTTCAATTCTGGCCAGCAACCACTTCCAGTCGTGCTTTCTGTAAGAATAAGGCTTGAGCTGGAAACCCAGGTATTTGAAACTATCCATCATAGGCTTTTCTTCAAAAGGGAGAATCGTAAGAAATTTGTTTATTTTAGCCACAAAGAAACCATCATGAACTAAAGAGGACTTTTGAACATTAATACACATACCTGTACCTTTAATGAAAAGATCGAGTGAGGATTTAATATGCTAAATATCACCTATTTATCCGTCACTGAAAAGGAGGACGTCGTCTACATCAGGAGGTGGGTGAAAAGAATATTTGTGGCTACCTCAATCCATTTTAACTATCCTCTTCGTTTAACTGCAAGAATCAATTGGCTCAATACTTTGGCCACTAGTAAGAAAAGTAGCGAGGACAAAGGACACCCCTATCCGAGTCCTCTATGAATGTGGAAAAAAGGGGATGTTGCGCCATTAATTAAGACTACAAATCTTACATTTGTTATGCATCCCATGACCCAATTTACAAAACCAATTCTGAATCCCATATGAGTAAGCACAAGGCGCAGATATAACAAGCTTATTTTGTCATAAGCCTTTGAAAGATCAATTTTTACTATCAGACCTTTTATTTTTCTCTTTTTGATGTTGTGCATAAATTCTTGAGAAACACCTATGGCTTCATGGATTTGTTTGCCATCAAGAAATCCAAATTGTTCCCTGGAAATATTTTTAGAGAGGATTGAATTTAGGTGGAGAGCAATGATGTTGGCCATGATTTTATAGAGGCAATTAGAAAGCAAGATGGGCCTGAAATCCTCAAAAAATTTTGGATCATCGATTTTGGGTATTAGAGCCAAGAAAGTGGAGTTGAATGTCTCATATACATACCCTTTGGTTCTAGATTCCACCACCACCCTTGTAAGTTCATCCCCTAAAAGCTCAAAATAATGTCGAAAAAACTTGACCGTCAAACCATCCGGTCTCGGGCTCTTATCTTTTTGCATTGACTTAATAACTCCTTTGACTTCTCCTTTTGAAATAGGGGCCATTAGTATTTCATTTTCTTCTTCCTCTGCATATCTAGGGAAAATTTGAGCAACCTGGATTACTTTTGCACTTGAAGCTTATTTTGGGGCTCTAAATATGCCTTTGAAATGATCTCTCGGAAAATACACAATCTCATAAAAATATTTAGTTGTACCCCATTTTGCTTGCCGCATTTCCCATATTGTATTTATATTCCTTCTGTCTCTTGCATAATTTTGAAATAACTTTGAATTTTCGTCCCATATACAAACAATATAGCTATACTTTTAAGTCTCCACTATTCTTATATATCATTAAGGATCTTTATTTTTGAAGTTTCCAACTGTTTTATCCTCACCTTTTTCTCTTCTGTCTCATATCCATTCCCCTTTAGGCTTTCCAGGTTTTCGAGAGATTCTTCAATAAGTTTTAGCTCGACCTCTTCCATAAGCCTTTTTTTTTTCCCAAGTAATTGTAGCCTATTTCGTTCTTTTTATATTTTCCATAAATAATTGAGCTAAGGAGGAGCTCTAGACTGGGACTTGAGGAATCCATTTGGCTTTAACTAAGTCATTGTAGTTGGTCTCTTTGAGCTAGGTTGGGTTGAATTTAAAAGGGGAACTAGGCTTCCTACTGGTCCCTTTCATTTCCAAGATGATTGGGAAGTAGTTAGACTCATCTCTCATCCCTACCCACTGTTTAAAGAGAGGGATTCAGTTTACTAGATCTTCCTTCATTAAGAAACGATGCAATATCTTAGCCACCCTCACCTCAACCGAGAAACTGTTCCTCTAGATGGGTTTGATTTTAATCAAATTAACATGAATAAGCTTACCAATAATGAACTTATTCACAAAGAAATTTGTGAAGGGGTTAGCTTGAGTGATTTGCCCCCAGGTTTCAGACATTCCTAGGAAGAAATTGAAGTCCCCTCCCAACACCAGATTTGAGGCCTTCATAAAAGATTTAGATAAAAGAGAATTCCAGAAAGAGGTCATGTCATGGCACTGACCATAAATGTTGATAAGGGAGAGATCCATGCATATATCTTATGAATATACCTCTGCTCCCAGAATCATATCCGATCCCCTAGAGTTGAAAAGCTTGATACTCCTATCTTTAAAACCCAAAGCTAAGCCCCTAAATCTTCTTTTTGCATTAGATATCACGAATGACCAACCTGGAATAATTTTATAAATATATTCCCCCACGATATCTTCATATCCAAGGTTTTCTTGAAGCATGATAACATCAGGACAATAAACCTTTTGAAAAGATATTTTATAGCTAGCTTCTTATGGGTGCTAGAAAAACCTTCTCAATTGAAGGATAGAACTATCATTTGGTAAACACCAGAGGGGATTGTGCTACTCTAAGCACCCATTTTAGAGAGATATTTTTTCCATCTGTTATGTCCAACATAGCTTTTAGTTAAACCTTAGATAAATTAGATTTCCTATGTCTAGGCTTTCGAGACAAAAGAGGCTCCTATATTCCACCTAGCCCTCCTATGGATGCTAAAGGGGGATCCTTCTTGTCTTGAGGATGCAGGTTATAGTGGGGGGCAAAAGAGGAGGAAGAAGGGAAGGATAACACCTCAGGGTCGGATGGGAAAGACATAGACAAGCTGAGGATTGGAATAGAAGTAATGATAGTGTGAAAAGAAAAAGACAAGCTGCAACATGATGGAGACACTGAATACAATTGCCTGGAGGGACCAGCCTTGGTAGAACATCAAATAAAGAGAGAAATTATGTGGATAAAGAGGAAAGGGGAGGAAAACAAGTATCCGTAGATTGGGGAGCATGGCTGATGATTTCTATTTCATCCCGAGCCTCCAAATGATGAACATCCTCCTGAATATCTTGATGTCCCTCTGCCAAATTTTGGACTTATTCAACCTCCATAGGTTTGGGGTCACCAACCTGCTGCTCCCTTATCTCTGTATATTGGACATTAACTTCCTCCATTTCATTTTCCAAAGCTTCCTCTCTTGGAAACCCCTTTATCGTCTTCTTCTACAAAAACCCAGAGGGAAATCATGCGCCAAGCGACCATGTTTATGGAATCGATGGCATCTAAAAGGAAGCTCATAATAATAAATAATCTGAGAGTGCAAATAACCCTATAACTGAAGTTCAATTTTTTCCACCAAACCCTCCCTTGGATCTAATTTTACAAAGATTCTGGCCATAATCTTGCTCTTGGTTTCCAAGAAAGACATATTTGCTTCAAGGAAAATCCCCAACGTATTCCCAATTTCCTTAAAGAGGTCCTTCATTCATAACTGCGGGTGAAATGCTTGGAGCTGGTCCAAGACATGTATCTCCTTCATTTTTCCCCCTGTGCATCAAAAAGTGGGTCCATTTCTTAAAAAAATGGGCGAGATCCCAAAACACCAATTCCACTCTAGAACCCATTCAAGTGCCTCACATTTATTGAATCTAACCATAAAATACCCTTCCGCCAAAGCAATCACCTCTACCAGAGATTTCAGGGCCCCCGTCCATGCCTTTGAAATCCATTTTATAATGTAATTTGTTGAATAATGCCTTCCCTTGGCTCTCCCCACAAAGATGATCTCAAAGGCTTCCATTTCCTTATCAATTTGAATGTCGACCCCAAGGAAAAGATTTGATCATTCCACTTTATTTTTTATACCTCTCCCTTTCTTTCTCTTTGAACTAGAGGTGTAGCAATTTCCCTTCTCAGCAAACACTGGTTGAATTTGCCCTTCTTGACCTGGAATATATTCCTCAATATTACGCCTATATGTTCCCCAATAAACACAATTTGAATGAAATACTCCCCTAATTCTATAGGCTTCCCCTCCTCTTCTGGCCTAAAAATTGAAACCCCTTCCATCGCCCCCAAAGGACCAAGACCCAATCCTTCACCATGCTTGAAACCTTGAAAATATTGGGTGAAAAGGATGCCATGAGGCTTCTTTTTTTCCATAGAAAAATCCTGAGATTCACCTAACTTTAGCGAATGGTTGCCTAGTAAAAAACCTCCCCTTCACAAGATTGTTTGACTGCAATTCTGATGGGTTACGATTTCCTCGTCCTCCCTCTTCTTCAAAGCAATTTGAAATTCAAGGGGTCTGATCACTCTTTGGGTTGAGCCCTTGTCTTGTAACTTCATATCCTTGACCAGACAGGACTTGAGTCCCCCATTCGCCCATAAGCCATAGGTCTTTACTAGCCCTCCTATGAGATCGTCTGACACCGGAAAAATCAAAGAGGTTATAGGACTTACCTTAAGCTCCATCAACACCCCTGAAGCAACATTAACCGAATTCTCTGGAGTTACCTAACCATCCTCAAACCCATTGTTAGAAACCCAACACATCGCAGTGGAAGAGATGGATATGCCCTCCTCCAAGGACCCTAAACCATTCCCAAAGTTCCACTCTAACCTCGTTACCCCCATTTTTCCAGCCCTTATATGTGCAATAATAGATACTAAGCGTACTGATGGAATTCTCAAGTCCAAAGCATAGGACTTTGGAAGGAAATGGATAACCCTCTTTGATCATGTGACTAGGTGATGAGCTCCAGTATTGCAGCAAGGATGCTGCAACTCCTAGTGCTACCAAATTTACTTCATTAACCCGGGGTTCGTACAAAATTGGAGGTGATAGTGTTGTAAACATAATAGATGTAATGGTCTACTCTTGTCACTTTTCAACTGGGGTAATAGACCAATAAGGTTTTTCAAACCAGTCTTCTATTGACTAGAAGGAGTCTAAATACCAAATAGCAAAGGGAAAACTATTCTTAATGTAGAAAGGAAATGCTGCCTACTCTAGGAAATGAAAGTGCTAAATTGTAAAGTGCCATAAAGTGACATGAAATCATCTATCTAAGCATATACACATATTTATTGCAAAAGAGACCTATCTAACATTTATTTATATGGACTAAATAAGCATGGAAATTATCCTAAAACTAATGTGACTGCTGCATGCATGTACTAACTAGAAATTGTAGAAAATGCTTTTTGATTTTCAATTTTATGAATGTAAATTCTAATTGAACCAATTTGACCTTTGGCATGAGAGACAGGTATGGGGAAATAGGTCTAGAATGGTGTTGATGGTATGGAAGCCAATTGGAGGCCTAACCTAAGTTGAGATGATTATTTCTGCTAAATTTGGGCTTAAAATAGGCTGCTACAGGGTTCCTCGTAGTACTACAAAATGTCCTAGTTCTACTATAGGATGTCTTTTTTTATTACTGGAAATGGGCTGAAAGATATAGGGAGGTAGGAAAGGTGGAATAAGTGTGGGAAAGGTGTCCGATGGGGGAATAAGGAACAAAGGAGGTGCACACTACCCAAGGCTCAGCCCAAGTCTTCAGGATGGCTGGATTTCTCAAGGAAGATGTCCACTTTTCTATAAAACAAAAATTCGGTTCAAGGGTTGGTAGACTTCGGTAGCGTAGGTGGAGAAGACTTGGATGAGGCTAGTGACATGAGGTCTCCCTGCAGATTAGAAACTCCTGCAACAAAATATATTATTTTCTTCATTTATGCACAACTTCATTTATATATGAAAAAGACGAGTTGAATTTAGGAAAAATAGAGTTATTAATGGCTAATGGCTAATTCTATAAGTGGAAGTGCTTCTAAACCATAACAAAATCAAGAAACCAAAATGAAAATTGCAGGTACTTCTAAGGAATTGAGAAACAATGATCTATTCAAAAAGAAATCCTAAGTTATGTAGTGATCACGCAATAAATTTGTTTTTGGCTTGTGAGAGTGGGACCCTCAAACCATGATCTTCTAAGGGAGATGAGGCAGAGGCCACTACCACAATCATTTCTGATGTATTTACTTTCACTATTGTACCACTGATATATATTTTCACTAATGGAAGCAAACTAAGTAATCATCCAAATACTTGCAGATTAAACAAAATATAAATCACTTCAACAGCTAACTATGAATGTAATCTAAGCATACATATAGAAAAAGAAGAGGAACCTCTAATGCTACGGTTGGGCCCTAACCCAAGAGCTTCAGCCCTCTGAATCAACTCAATGTTGGATCAAGGGAATGCTTCCCATTCTCATTAAAATGTTAAAAATACATAAGAGTAATCAGTCACAATGTTTTTTTCTCAAAAATGCCTCTTGGCTACAACAAAAAAAATTGAATCCTAATGAGGCCCTAGTCCTTCTTGTTTATACAAATGAAGCTACCAACAAATTCCTTAAAATTAGGGAGGCTTGGCTCCCAACTCGAGATTAACTTGTCTCCAACTATCACTGGTTTGGCTGCCAACGACCTCAGTGGGCTTGGCTGCTTGTAACTTTGAGGTGATGAGTTCTAGTGGAGGAATCTTTGAGTGATTGAGGAGTTAAGGAGGGAGATCCAATCTGCTAAAATCCCTCTTGCTTGTCTACTACGAGTTCCTCCACTTAAATTAGCCAAAAGCTTCCCCAAATCTTGCAATTAATGCACATTAGGCCACATGACATAACATCTCACCTTTACCCTTCTCTCAAAGAAAAATATAATAAAATATGTAAAGAAATGTGAGAAAAGTTGATTTTAATAAGCTGGAGAGTGACATTAAGGTCCATATAATTTACCTATTGATGAGCCTCATCATCACCCCCCTACTGAGAGTGGTTCTCATCCTCTGAGCAACTTAATCTATGTCCATGTCTTTCATTACTATTGTGGCCTCTCTGACATCCCATGATTCTGTTCATGTAGTCTCCTCTTGTGGATAAAATCCTACATGCTTCTCTATTTCCTCCCATTGATTTCTTTCCTCTTCCTCCTTTCTTCCTTCTA
This sequence comes from Pinus tabuliformis, assembly GCA_031772625.1. NCBI lineage: Eukaryota > Viridiplantae > Streptophyta > Pinopsida > Pinales > Pinaceae > Pinus > Pinus tabuliformis. The sequence goes on along the minus strand of CM062818.1, from coordinate 439,035,676 downwards.
ACATACCCAATAGCAATGGTGGACTGAGTTTCAAACCAATCCAGTTGATTTGAGTCTCTATAGTGCCTTCTTATACAATGGGGTCCTTTGTAGTGCATCTCTCATTCTTTCGTGGGAATGATACTCCCTGATCCTTAGGCTATATGGTAGAGTGTGTTGGGACAGGCTCCCCTGGGGTAAATTTTGTAAACAGTTTTTATTATTATTGTAAAGTCTCCTCTCCTTATGAGGAGCAGAGCGTGAAGGTTGTTAGAAGTCAAAGGGGCTTTAGGAAGGTCAAATATCCTTATTTTGTTAGAAGTTAAGTTGTTTTATGACCCGCCCATGGTTCGCGGACAATGGTATTGTAAAATAGAAAGATATAAAAGAGTCATAGAAGGTCATAGAGAAGTAAGTTAAGATAGCGAAGAGCAGAGATAGGAAAGTTTTGGGTTTGTATCGCCTACTCTCTACTTAGCTGAAGGGGAAGGCTCCTATAGTTGTGTGCATGGAGACCTTGGTTAGTTTGCAGCTAGGTGCGTGGGCCCCTGCAGCTATGTGTGCAGGGAAGAAGGATTTTGTAATAGAAGATATGAACATTATAAAGACTATTTTGGAGAAATATCTGTGTATTTGTGTGTTAATCTTTACTTTGACATTTACTGTGTATTTTCTTTGTCTACTGCATTTATCATAAGAAACACTTCATAAATGCGTGAAAGTGGTAGATCTGTTAGTTTACTTGATGTTGTGAATGTTAAGAGCAGTCGGTGCAGAATTAGAATCTGTTAATCTGTAAGTTATTGTAATTTCAGTGTTTTAAGGGTTAGGGTTCATGAAGGTTAGAATAAAGCCCTAGAAATAGAAGAAACACATCACATGGACCTCAAGATGCAGAAAACTGGTTTTTTCATCCCCCAATACTGCCTCGGGTGAGACTACAGCTTACGCTACATGGGTTGTTGTCGAAAGGGATGGTAGTGTAGGGTTTTTTTGGTTAGCACAGCTAACTCTGAACCTAGGTCCATGCCCCCTTAAGCCAACAAATGGTTCCATTGCTGGGATTGGGATCTATCTGAGGAATAGCTGATGAGAAATAAGTGGATACAAACTAAGAAAGAGATCAAAAAGTGGATCGATCGGAAGCTACATGAATTTGTAGCCCAGGAAAACAAGAATCTACACCTGTGGAAAGAAGAGTGGCTGAATAGATACTTGTATGCAAAAGTACATGAAATTTTCTTCTACTCTTTTTCATGCAAATTATACAAATGGTTCTCTAAATTGGTGAAAGTCAAGGTATGTGGAAGTTGGATAACCCTATTGTGTGGACTCCAGAGTTGGTGTGGCACCTAGAAACTTTAGAAAACAAGATCACAATGGCTATCGATTATTGGATCGATAACATTCTGGGTGGATTCATTATTGAATTTGTGATCTATACATTTGTCAATTATAGCGAAGCTGAATGCTAGTTTTTCAAAGGACCAAGAGGTAAGAATCTAAAATCCCTGAAAACTTGGATTAAAATTCTATTGTGTGAGAAAAGGGTTATGTCATTGAATTGATGTTTAGAAAAGACTTCAGAGGAACTACGCGAAGCAAAAATACCTTTAGAAGAGAACTAGACTCAGGTGATAAGTATAGTCCTTTATTGGGAGCATCTGATAGTGACGAAGAGAGTAGTATTATGAAAACACCACAAGGTGTGCTACAGAAATTAAATTAGGGTATCGTGGGAATACCACATCCATCCACTCCACCCTCGCCATAACCTCCACCTCACACACCTGCACCTACACCTCCACCTCCAACCCCACCTCCACTATTCAGTATGGAAAACTCTGTGAAGATGCCCATATTCAAGGGTCTAGGGACAGAAGGCCCTGAAAAATTTTGGTTTGTAGCAGATGATGTGTGGAATTGACAACAGATAATGGATGATGACATGAAGAAAGCTCAGCTAGCCACAACATTGCAAGACAGAGCGTTGAGCTAGTATATTAAGTATTGTTCGACTCATCCAGCTGCAATGTTGAAATATACGAAGGAAACACTGAATAATGAATTCAAGAAGCCTAAGTCGCAAGCCTATTCGGTAACAGAAGATAAAGAGATCCAGCAGAAGGTAAATGAGTCTATGTGGGATTTTGATAAGAGGTTGAAATGTTTGCTGGATCAGGATAATATGCAGATCGCAGATGAACAATACAAGGATTGGTATATTTCTTCACTATTAGCCCATTTGAGACTACCACTGTCACAACAGAAGATTGGAATGCAAGGTAAGGCACTAGATATTTCTATGAAATTGGAGGCCTCACCTATTCAGGACATGAATCTAGGAGTGCAACAGATTCAGTCACAGTTAGATAACATGCATATGGAATTTCAGAGCCTCAAAAAGGGAAAATAAGTCCAAAATGAGGTCCGTGCAGAAGTCTGGTGTTTAAAATGTAAAGGCCATGGTCATGAAAAGGATCATTGAGCAGTGTACCAGAATTATCTAGTTGGGGGAGGTCTTGTCCCCCTGAAGCTAGAAAATACCACTGGGCCAAGTACAGGTGTGGTACCATGGTGCACTATTTGTCACATTACAGGAAAACATACGACAGAGAATTGTCTTTTGCTGCAGAAGTTTGTGTAGACACTCCAGCAGTTGTTTTGTAATTTATATAAGTCTGTGGGTCATGACGAGAGAAATTGTCGAAGTTATGAATTAATGATGGATAGAACACCAATATATAGAGTACATTTGGAGGCACATCCTCGGCAGGATCAAGGGGCAACTACAATGCATAGAGGATTCTAGGGATGAGGAAGAGTAGGAGGAGGAGGAGCTAGAAGAGGTCGTGGCGAGATCATTTGTTACAATTGTGGAGAAATAGGTCACTTTGCATGTGATTGTTAGAATCCAATGCACCCATCATGTCAGTATTGCTGACAGTTTGATCATGTCATAGAATATTGTCCCATGCTCATCGTGAAAATGAAAGAAAAGAAGACCTAGGCTTAGAATCCTACGTAGAATATTCAAATGATGAGATCGGAACCACGCGAAGATGGTCCAAGTGTTAATATCGTTACGTGGAGTGGTATAGCTACCAGGGAGGATAAAGGAAGAAAACCAGAGGAAAATGTATGGGTACGTAAGGCTGCTGACACAGAGGCTACATTTGATGTGAATAAAGTGAAGGAAATTCTTATGGAGGCAAAGAAGAGCTTCGTGGACGTAGGAGCTTCTACATCAAGGGCTCAAAGTACATGCATGAAGAAGCCTAAAGGAGTCAGTATTACACAAGAAACATATCCATCGTTGTTAACATCCTTCTTACAAACCTGCATGAAGCTCCTAAGGGACCAAAACGCAGTAGAGGGACTACAAGAATTGATAGATAATTTTGCTCACAAAGGTAAGCCACTGCCAGAACAACGCGCATTGCATAAGGTGGATAATGGAAAGAAAAGCATTGATCGGGAAATGATATTGACTGCCCAGATTGGAGAATTTGAAATGGACCAGGTAATCCTTGATTTGGGATCTGATGCAAATGTTTTTCCTATAAAACCTGGGAAAGAATGGGAAGACCAACACTACAGTAGTCCCTGATCCAATTGAGAACGACAAATCAAAAAAAGATTATTCCTATGGGGCGCCTACATGGAGTGACTGTGGATATTGAAGGGCCATGCGTCATAACCGATTTTGAAGTGATTGAAATAGCACATGACATTAATCCATACCCGACACTGCTGGCATTGAGTGGGAATTTGATATGAACGTAATCATCAACCTTAAGAAGCATAGTATGACATTAGAAAATAAGGAGCTAATGGTTATTATTCCATTGGATCCGGACGAGGGTGCATGATATATAGAACCAATCTAGGATTATTATGAAGAAGACGATATTGAGAAAATCTATAAGCTTACTGCACAGGATGGGGATTGGATCAACGCTACAGTGGATGGGCGAAGTAATTGGGAGGACACCTCTTGTAATTTCGATTCAGATGAGGAGATTGAGCACTGACATAATAGATTGCATGAGGTATCATGGTTGTGATGAAATAGGCTCACTAAGTCACTCTGATGTATATCCACTAAGGTACACAACTTACCGCATTATGATGGTTTAAAATATGTAAATTTTTTCCTAGAAAAAATTGAAAGGGATGTATCAGAGAAACTTCAGTTCTAGGCATTAGACATCATGCTGAGAGCTATGCCTGCTAGATGGTGGGGTATGCACAAGAACAACTTTGTAGACTGGAAGGAATATCGAAGGATGATGAGGCTACGACTTGGGTATGCCAATACTCATAGTGTGGAGAAATATACAGGAAAGGACGATCCGCGTGAGCATATAGCTCAATGGACAAAAGCATGGGGAGAAGAACCACAACCAGAATGGCTTCATATATTCTACCACACTTTGGATACTATCCCGATGAGCTAGTATCTAGAAACAAAAGTGCGACACAGAACCGCAAAGTGGGATGTTCTGAAGGAAATTTTTCTGTTAACTTTTAGTTTTGAGGATGGATTTGAGTGTATCGAAGAAGTGTTACAAGAGATCAAAGCTGAAATATTCATAATGTCGGAAGAACCTGTCACATGGGTACAACCAGATTAGAGTACGCAGCCATGCCATGCGCTCGAATGCTACAATGTGACTGTAGAGGAAGGTGAGGAAGATACTAGGAACATCAATATTCCTGAGTCAGAAGGACAACATGAAGTCACAGGACCTAAGGCGGATGTCCCTGATATCTCAAAACCCTTGAAGACTAAGTAGGTGAATATTCGATCGGAAGCGTAGCCGAAGTTCACAAACATAGGTGACTACTGGAATGAGGACATAGTGGATAAAGTCACGGAGTTATTGCGGGAGTATCAGGACTTGTTTCCCACCAAGTTCTCTAATATGAAGGGGATAGTAGGTGATCTGGGTATCATGAAGATCGCTCTGAAGCCAGATGAAAATCCTGTGAAGCAGCGTCCATACTAGTTGAATCCTAAGTAAAAGGAAAAAGTGTGCAAAGAACTGGATAAGATGCTTGAAGCCAATATTATTGAATATGTCGAAGAATCAAAATCGGTCAGTCCTATGGTGGTTCCAGAAAAGAAGATGAGATGAGAAATTTGGATCTACATAGATTTAATAAATTTGAATGATGCTTGTGTCCATGATCCATTCCCTATGCAATTTACAGATGAAGTATTAGAGAATGTTGGAGGTCAGGAAGCCTATTCGTTTACTGATGGGTTCTCAGGGTATCATCAGATCAAGATCACATTGGAGGATCAGAGTAAGACTACCTTCGCTACTAAATGGGGTTGTTTTCAATATACAATTATGCCTTTCGGACTTAAGAAAGGCCATGCAATCTTTTCTAGGGTGGTAGTCCCATCTTTCAAAGAATTTATTCATAAATTTTTGGAGGTTTATTTTGATGATTGGACAATGTTTGGTTTAGTAAAGAAGCATGTTTCCAATCTTCGTCTTGTGTTGGATACTTGTTGAAATTATCATATATCCCTTAATATGAAGAAATGCATATTTTGCGTACCATATGGGATACTCTTGGGCCATGTTGTCTGCAAGAAGGGGTTGCTGGTAGATCCCACCAAAATTGCAGTAATTATTAATTTGGAGCCCCCAAGGAATGTGAAACAGATGCACACAATGTTGGGCCACAAAGGATATTATAGGAAGTTTATCAAAACATATGCTCAAATCATTGCGCCGATCGAAAAACTGATGAAAAAGGATGCGACGTTTTGCTGGGACGATGATTGCCAGAAGAGTTTGGATGTACTGAAGGAAAAAATGGTCACAACGCCTATTCTAGTATTCCCCAACTGGAAGAAGGAATTCCATGTACATGTAGATGCGTCCTACATAGCATTAGGAGTTATGCTAACCCAACCAGGCGAAGGCGATATTTACCATCGAATAGCGTTTGTGAGCAGGAAGTTATCGAAGGTAGAAAAGAATTATTCAACCACAGAGAATGAAGGATTAGCAATGGTGTATTCTCTTGAGAATTTCAGGCACTATTTGTTTGCCGTGCACTTCAAAATGTACACAGAACATTATGCTTTGAAGTACTTGGTGAAAAACCCTGTGTTGTGGGGGAAAATTTATAGGTGGTTTCTGCTCTTTCAAGAATATGAATTTGAAGTCATTGTGAAGCTTGGGCGATTAAATTCTAGACCAGATCACCTCTTGGAGATTGCGAATGGGGACGAACCTAAAAATCTGGAGGAAGGATTGCCTGATGTGAAACTCTTTGCTGTATGCATTGCAGATGACCATTTTGTAGACATAATTCAATTTTTTTCTATGGGTACAACTCCTGAAGGGTATACAACACAACGAAAGAAATAATTGGTCGTCAGTGCTGCAAATTTCTTCGTTGTTGTAGGACACTTATATAAAATGGGATCTTAAGAAATATTGTGTAGGTATGTTTAGGAGTATGAAAGACAAAGTATCCTTGTTGAAGCACATGGAGGGTTTATGGGTGGACATTATGCGGGAAGAGAAATTATGTAGAAGATCCTACGAGAAAGAGTATGGTGGCCAGCTATACATAATGATTCTAAGGAGTATTGTCGGGCCTGTGATGTCTGTCAGAGAACAGGGAGGCTGTCACAAAGAGATGAATTTCCTCTAAACCCACAAGTATCGTTATGGGCATTTGATAAGTAGGCTATAGACTTCACGGGACCAGTTCAACCATTAGGAAAGAAGATAGGAGCCCGATAAATCATTACAATGACTAAATATTTGACCAGGTGGGTTGAGGTGCAACTTGTGAAGGATTGTAGCGTGGCTACAGTTGTGAAGTTTATTTTTGAATACATTTTGTCTCAGTTTGGCTGCCCTAAGATTTTGATGAGCGATAGGGGTTCACACTTCTTAAAAGAAATAATTACTACCTTGATTGAAGAGTTCCAAATGTATCACTGGAAGAGTATGCCTTATCAGCCTCAAGCAAATGGAATAGTGGAATATTTTAACAAAATTCTAGAGAATGCCTTAACAAATATATGTAATGAAAAAAGGAATGATTGGGTTGTGAACATACCAGCTATTTTGTGGGTGTATAGAACTACCTGTAAAACATTGACTAGGCAGACACCATTCCGATTGGTTTATGGACTAGAAGCCATTGTGCCAATGGAGTAAATCATGCCAAATTTACAGATTGTTGTAGTTACATAGATGGTTGATGGAGATACCATGGAAGAACACCTCGTGCAGATAGTTGAATTGGAAGAAGATCACTTCTTGGCTAGTTTTCATCAGCAAGTGCAGAAGGATCACGGAAATGCATGGCATGATCGCCATATTAAGAAGCACACTTTCAAGAGTGGAAATTCGGTCTTGTTGTATGACAGTGAGTTCACAAAGTTTCTAGAAAAATTCCAAATGCATTGGCTGGGGCCATATATTGTTAAGGAGATTATGGATGGCGGTGCAGTTTAGCTCGCGAAGCTGAATGGGGCACTATTTCTAGGAAAGGTCAATGGGAGTCGGTTAAAATTGTACAAGGGTGATCCCACCCCTATGTAATGACTATAAGGATGCGGGATAGTCTTAGCACTCCAGGTAGTTGAAAGAGAGTGAGGGAAGTCATGGTTATCAGGTGCAAGCCCCAGAAGTCATGATTGACGCTATGTGATTCATTTCACTAGTTTCAATCCCACTTCTTCACCCTTGTGAGCATCACCCGATGCAATGAGTGTTAAGTGGACTATTCAAAAATCATGAGAAATTAGTCAGTTACAACTACTTCTCAGGGAAATGGTCATAGATGAATGACTTACTTAACGGAGTTGAATCCCAAAAATGATATCTAATATAATGCAGTACGAAAACCCCCAAAACTTAATCCAAAAAGAGTGAAGGGAACTCTACTTGAATGGTTCATGAGGCACAATACTTTCTAAGGTTTTGCAAATGGGGTAGCAAGCTAAGTGGGCTTGATTGTGGGGAAAACTCCACAGTTAAGCGCGCTTGAGATAGAGGCGATCCAGGATGGGTGACCTCCTGGGAAGTCCTGGTTACCAGGTGCAAGCCCTGGAAGTGATGATTGATGTTGTGTGATTCATTTCACTAGTTTCAATCCCACTTCTTCACCCCTGTGAGCATCACCCAATGCAATGAGTGCTAAGTGGACTATTCAAAAATCATGAGAAATTAGCTAGTTACGACTACTTCTCATGGAAATGGTCATAGATGAATGACTTACTTAACAAAATTGAATCCCCAAAATGATATCTAATATAATGCATTGCGAAAACCCCCAATACTTAATTCAAAAAGAGTGAAGGGAAATCTACTTGAATGGTTCATGAGGCACAATACTTGCTAAGGTTTTGCAAATGGGGTAGCAAGCTAAGTGGGCCTGATTGTGGGGAAAACTCCACAGTTAAGCATGCTTGAGCCAGAGGCAATCTGGGATGGGTGATCTCTTGGGAAGTCATGGTTACTGGGTGCAAGCCCTGGAAGTGATGATTGGCACTATGTGATTCATTTCACTAGTTTCAATACCACTTCTTCACCCCTGTGAGCATCACTCGATGAAATGAGTGCTAAGTGGACTATTCAAAAATCATGAGAAGTTAGTTAGTTATGAATAATTCTCATGGAAATGGTCATAGATGAATGACTTACTTAATGTAGTTGAATCCCAAAAATGATATCTAATATAATGTACTGTGAAACCCCCAATACTTAATTCAAAAAGAGTGAAGGGAACTCTACTTGAATGGTTCATGAGGCACAATACTTGCTAAGGTTTTGCAAAAGGGGTAGCAAGCTAAGTGGGCTTGATTGTGGGGGAAAATCCACAGTTAAGTGCGCTTGAGCCATAGGCGATCTAGAATGGGTGATCTACTGGGAAGTCTTGGTTACCAGGTGCAAGCTCCAAAAGTGATGATTGACGCTATGTGATTCATTTCACTAGTTTCAATCCCACTTCTTCACCCCTATGAGCATCAGCCGATGCAATGAGTGATAAGTGGGCTACTAAAAAATCATGAGTAATTAGTTAGTTATGACTACTTCTCATGGAAATGGTCATAGATGAATGACTTAATGTAGTTGAATCCCAAAAATGATATCTAATATAATGCACTGCGAAAACCCCCAATACTTAATAAACTACACTGTCAATTGGATAGTTTGGCAAAGTGGATGGGCTATGCAATGAATCAAAGGAAGGAACAAAGGAGAGATGCGACAAAGGAGCTGCGCTAGATGGATGGGTCCCGCATAGCTTGGCCAAAAAGTGACCTTTGCAAGAACTGTAGATGATTGGATGACGATTTTTATGTTAAAAAGATCAAGGAAAAATTATTTAAGGAGCATATCATTGGAAATCTTCTGCCAAAAGCACATTAATGATAGGGATCTAGAAGTAACAGATGGATTTGAATTCAAATTGCACTATAAATACAACATCCTGCTCAACATTCGAACACTTTGCTTCCTGAGACTTAGTCTTGAGCTTTTGCGCTTTAGGTTGAACCAAGAGTATTTCAATATGTCTATAGAAGAGTGGGAAGTATTCTGCGAGAAGATCTTATAGCCAGGATTTCCGAATTTAATAGATTGGCAATGGGAAAGATTCCTGGAGAGAATGATGGAAATTCAACCTGAGACGGAACAACCTGTGCCCACTACTGTGCCTACTACAATGCCTAGGTTGTCAAGGTCTAAACCATCCATGGTAGGAGATAAGAAGTAGAAGAAGCCCCAACCACACCGGTGTGGCAATCACCATGAAAAAATCCAGTGGAGGTCCAACAGAAGGGAAAGATGGATATATCCAAGTAGCCGATGAAGCCCCAAGACCTAGATGAGGAAGAACTAACCAGGGGAATTAAGGAGATTGGTGCAGAGGAGGGTTAGCTGATAACTCAGCTACCGCCGTATATACCACTAAGGAAATCCATAGCCAAAGTTCCTAAAGACCCGGATGCAGTGAAGTTCATGGTCTCCACACCATTACTGCTAGAGAATGTGTCATTTGAGGGCCATATGCTAGCCCAGATAGTGTACTTAAAATTGGAGGATTGGGACTTGTGGGATCACATGAAGTTCCTACAGTTGGAACCAATAAAATACCTGAAGAAAGTATATTATGAAGAATCAGAGGTGACCCGACTGGAGCCAATGAAGTGGGTAGCTGGAGTTGAGCACACAGGGTTACTTAATATGCTATGGGTGTTGCATTTTAGCCAGAGTGCCATAAACACAATCTACATGTGTCAATTATTGATGCTAGTGCACGATGGGTGCCTTTGGTTGGGAGGGCCCATCTCGATCACTGATATGCTCATTCACTGCATAACATTGTTGTCGCATAAAGGAGTGGACCCTGCGGATGCATTTGTAGGAAAATCGTAGGCGAAGAAGTTGGCGGACCAAATGAAAAGTGATTTTGGCCTGGTGACGAAGTCACACGGTTATTACATTCATTCCATCTCAGATGGCACAGTGCAGTTTTATTCACAAATTTTGGCCAGGAAAATCATGATTAAGTGTTGTGCCGATGAAGTGTTGGCACTAATAGTATCTTTGGCTTCGCAGTGTGCCAAAGGAGTCCAATACAACTAAGCTTAGTACTTATGTCATGAATTTTTGGAGGATTACAGAGAGGCCCAGGATGAGGGAAATGCGTTCCACTACGCATGGCTACTTTTGTTGATCGCGTTAGTGGCATGGAGGATGCCAGAAGAAAGTTAGTTCCCTCAGCATGATCCAGATCTACCCTAGGCTGCCAAGTTCGCCTCACTATGGGCCACTAAAGACCCTAAGTGCATTATGGAGATGAGGATATTTTGGGTCTTGTTTGAATCAGAGCTAAGAATGGTGATTAACCAGTATCTAGGGTTATCACCAAGTTTGTATGCGCAATACGTCAATATTGTTGATTTGAAGGTAGATTTTCATAATCTTCACATCCGTGCGAAGAAAGATGGAATGATCACATGGAACAAGTTACCGTACTTAGTTGCTGAAGATGATATTTTGGGGGTCGTTAGTAAATGACCGAGCTATTGGCTCACCCCTTCTAACGCCGACACGGGAACTAGTAAGACTACTGAAGGTGCAGTAGCGCTGAAAATAGTAGCAAAAGAGAAGAAGAAGGAAGCACATAAGGCTTCCGTGAAAGAGAAGGTCGCGGAAAAAGAAAATGTCGCGCAACAGAAAGAAGCTACTGCAAAGGAGCAATAAGCAACAAAAGAGAAGGCATCTACCAAAGAGACCGACGTGCCAAAGGAGAAGACTGCCACCATGTCACAGGCCACTATTGACCTCGGCGAATTAGAAATAGAGTGCACAAATGTTGAGGGCGAGACAAAGGGTGAATAGGAAGGGGGCACAGTGTTGGAGTCCCCCTTCATCATCAAAAAGAGGCAGAAGAGGAGTTCTACAGGCCCACACAAGAAGCAGAAGTCAGTCAAATTGGCAAGCACAATGCCTTTGTTCCTCATGGAGGGGGACCAAGACAAGATCGATGATGTGGTCCGTAATGTAATGGAAAATATTTGGAACCACATTGAGGATCAGTATCATCAGACACTGAATAAGGTGCAGCAGGGCCTGAGGGAATTGAAGGTACAGACATGCATTAATTAAGCGAGCATGGGAAAGGTGAGCCTGAAGCAAGAGAGCCTGAAACAAGAAATCAGGCCCATCTTAATAGCAGAGCTCACCACAGACTTCTGCATGGTGCAGTTACCAGAGGGGTCACTGCACGTTAAGGCATTAGAAGACAGAGTGCACCACTTACACATGAAGGATTTAAGTCTGAACCTGGTAGCACTCCCTATTTAGACATTGTATGAGCTGCATCAAGGGGTATCAGATTAGCTCAGAGTTTGGGAACAATGTGCACTGCTGATCATCAATGAAGTCAAAACCAAAAATCAGAAAATGTTCGAGGAAAAGGCACAAACCCTCAAGGAAAGGGAGGAAGTCATTGCGTGAAGTTAGCAGTTGGAAGCAGAATAGTGCAGCCTATAATGAGCTTCCTGAGCTCCGAATTCCAATAGAAGCGGCCTCCATAGAGAAGATTCAGAAGCTAGCTTTTGTAGTAAAGGAGTCGAAGGAGGAAATTGGCAAAGTTTGATTTGAGTTTCACCTACAGATATCTGAGCTCCAACTTAAGCTATAGCTAACAACTCCTAGAGAAGTTAGAGAGTAACATGAGGCTGCTATTAAGGAAGAGATGGCCATATTAGAAGATGCAGTCAAGGGATGCACCTAGTTGTTTGAACAAGCCATGGAACTGTGGAACTCGATGTAGGAGGATCCAACTTTGCAGAATATTGAAGCAGATATCCGAGAAAAGAAGAGGCAATTCGACGAGATTTGGTCTATAGCGCGAACCTTAGCACCAGTTCAAAGGTTCACCAGATTATAGGAGGGCAAGCTCATCTAGAGCAAGATCGATGAACTGCTTCAAAAGGAATCCATCATATCTTCAAGGACACAGGCTTGGGCAGATGAAGCAAGTTATTTGAAACTATCAATACATAACAAGTTCAAGAAGGCCATGCAACAGACATAGAGAATCATGGGCCTTGTAGTCGAAGTCCCAGCCATAGAAAAATTGGTTGAGGAAGCTCGATAGGCCGCTACACAGGGAACAATTGATTTGCAATTGTTGAAGATCAAATTCAGTGATTTTCAGGCGAAGATCGAGGTGCCACCAACAGAGTGACTCGAGACGAGTCATGACTTTGAGTTGGGGGCATGTTGGGGTAGGGTTCCCAGGGGTAAATTTTGTAAACAATTTTTATTATTATTGTAAAGTCTCTGCATTTTGAGGATGGGAGCGCGAAGGTCTTTCGATGTCAAAGGGGATTTATGAAGGTCAAAGCCCCTTAGTTTTTTATAAGTTAAGTCGTTTTATGACCCACCCATGGTTCACGAACCATGGTATTATAAAAGAGAAAGATATAAAAGAGTCATAGAAGGTCATAGAGAAGTAAGTTAAGATAACAAAGAACAAAGATAGGTAAGTTTTGGGTTTGTATTTCCTACTCTGTAATTAGGTGAAGGGGAAGGCTCCTACAATTGTGTGCATAGAGACCTTGGTAAGTCCGCAGTTGAGTGTGCGGGCCCCTGCAGTTGTGTGTGTAGGGAAGAAGGTGTTTGTAATAGAAGATATGAACATAATAAAGAATATTTTGGAGAAATATCTGTGTACTTGTGTGTTAATCTTTACTTTCGCATTTACTCTGTATTCACTTTGTCTTCTTCATTTATCATAAGAAATGCTTCATAGATGCGCGAAAGTGGTAGATCTGTTAGTTCACTTGATATTATGAATGTTTAGAGCAATCGACGCAGAATTAGAATTTGTTAATATGTAAGTTATTGTAATTTCCACGTTTTAAGGGTCAGGGTTCGCGAAGGTTAGAATAAATCCCTAGAAATAGAAGAAAGACATCACATAGATCTCTGGATGCAAAATCCTGGTTCTGTCATCCCCCAATACTGCCTCGGGTGAGACTGTAGCCTGCGCTACGCAGGTTATTGTCGAAAGGAATGGTAGTGTAGGGTTTTGTTGGTTATTGCAGCTAACTATGAACCTGTAGAAATTTGAATAATATAACACTTATTCACAGAGATTATCCTGATTATACACTATTTGTGGAATGCATGCATAATACATAACCTCCTCTACCATTGATCATCAATTTGCGGAATTAAAAAAAACAATCACATGCGCACATTGAAACATCAATCACACATATCAACATAGTATGTAATGGGGAAAGCATACAGCTGAAAACCCCCAACTATCTGTATATTATAATGATAAAGAACATGTAACAATACATAGTACAATACTCCTCACAAGTACTCAGTACTATCTCCACATGCTACACACAAACTAGCTCAGATCTGAACAAGTCACGGGTTCAAATCTCCTCCACTATTTGCCTGCCTCTACTGCGCAATCCAAGTTGAGAATAGATCAGATCCAAGTTAGAATTTCCTTTGGATTGTATTGCGCAATCCTCATTGGCAATCTCAATCAATGATTTTGCAAATCTCATGCACAGCTATAGTCACAACTGATAGTAGTCTCACCCTTTCACCCACCTCTAACACTTGTCTCCACTGAACTGTCCATGCACTAAGTTAACCGATGTATTCTTTAGTTGATTTATGAGTTAATAATTAGTGAATTAATTAATAATTAATTCACATCACTCATCACTAGTGTATTTGACAGTTAGACTAAATACAACTAGTTCAACTAAGTCAAACTGAACACAACTCCATCAACTCCTCAATCAACTCCACCAAACTCAATCACTTGAGTTCTAACTGAAGTCCATCATGCAATAGCTCACTAAACCATAGGAAAAGCGTATTTCCTTCTGGTAGTTGCATGTTCCACATCTATAGTTCGAATTGAAGTGCTGCAAGAGGATAAGATAATGTTTATAGTCCAAATATTATTATGAGCTAATAATATTCGACTGTTCTATTTTTTGATTGGCAGTCTAAAAATAGAGGTCCATCTATTTTTACCAACATGACCAATCATCCATAAATAGCATCCTGCAACTCATAGATCATGATCCATATGTCTAAAATAGACATAGTCTAAAAATAGACTTTGCGCCAAAAATAGCCTGCGGGCCCACTTAGTGAAGGCGACTTCTTTTCACTAAGCTCCATCATCTTGTTGCATTTTCAACACTCCCTCTCAACAAGATATTGATTATCTACAACCCCTATCCTACCTCTGTGGTATTCGAATTTTCTCTTGGTGAGTGCCGTCGTCAAGATATCAGCATCCTGATCCTCCGTGGGAATGTATGAAAGTAACATGATTCTCCGCTGCACATAATCTCTGATATGATGGTACCTAATTTCGATGTGCTTGGATCTATCATGAAATACTGGATTAGCCGAGAGTTTAATGCAACTCTGGTTATCAAAATAAATCACAGTAGGCTCCAAGTGTGACCCGAACAACCCGACCAAGATCTTCCTCATCCATATAGCCTCACATGTAGCCAAAATTGCAGCCATATACTTGGCCTCTGCTGAACTGAGTGCCACGTATCTCTGCTTTCTGCTGTACGAAGAAACTGCTGTCGACCTGATACTAAAGATCCCTCCAGATGTGCTCTTTCTATTTGTTGGGCTCCCTGCCCAATCTACATCAGTGAAGCCACATAGCTTCACCTCATCCTCCTGTCTGTACCACAATCCATATCCTGATGTGCCTCTGAGATAACGCAATACATGCTTCCCTGCCTTCCAGAAGAGCTTGGTTGGCTTAACCATAACTTGTGAAAGATGGTTAACAGCATAGCAAATATCGGGTTGTGTATTTACCAGATACATAAGCAACCCAACCAACTGTCGATAAACAGTGGCATCCACTACCTCCGTTGAAGTAGCATCCTCCTTCCTCAAACCTCTAGGAAGAGGAGTATCAACATGCTTGCAGCCATGCATGTTGAACTTCTCCAATATCTCCCAGGCATACTTATCCTGAGAAACAAATAGTCCATCACTAAGCTGCCAAATTTCCAATCCCAGGAAATAATGAAGGAGGCCCAAGTCCTTCATCTCAAACTCTCTAGCAAGATCCTCCTTTCGTGAAAGTATCAATAGCTCATCTCCCGTCAAAATCAAATCATCTACATAAAGTACAATGATCAGCAACTTACCCTCCACCACAATCTGGTATAGGTTAGGATCCGCCTCACTCTTGGAGAATCCAAGTCCGGTGAAATAACTGTGTATCCATCTGTACCAAGCACGAGGTGCTTGTTTCAACCCATACAATGCTCTCTTGAGCCTGCACACATGCAACTCGCTGCTGAAGATCTCGAAACCTTCGGGTTGCTCTATGTACACCTCCTCCTCAGTGAATCCATTGAGGAACACAGTCTTCACATCCATCTGATGGATGTGCCACCCCATCTGTGCTGAGAGAGCAAGAATCGTCTGTATGGAAGAATACCTTGCGACATGTGCAACGGTCTCCTCATAATCGATCCCCTCTATCTGTGAGAAGCCACGGGAAACAAATCTTGCCTTGTACTTCTCCAAACTCCCATCATCTGCCTGCTTCGCTTTGTAGATCCATCTCGAACCCACCAATGATTTTCCCTCCGGACTTGGGACAATTTCCCATGCACTATTTCTGACAATCGAATCATACTCTTCCACCATGGCATCTACCCATGCGGGATCCTCCATAGCCTCCTCGAAAGAGGATGGCTCAGTCACGACACATTATCTCACAAGAGCCATGTATCCAGTGTACCGATCAGGTGACTGTCTCTGTCTGCGCTGTGCTGTAGGTGGTCCTACAACCTTCTCTGCATCTTGAGCCAGTCGCTCAGCTTCTATAGTACGCTTTCGCCCTCTGATGGTTCGCGCTGCATGAGTGGTCTCTTCCACTCCATGAACTTCATCTTGTGGCTGATCCACATCCTGAAGCTCATCCTTAGGAACTAATAGCTCCTCATCTGCATGCAAGTGTGGCTCCCTCTCAAGCGAACACTTCATGGCTTTCTCCTCCCGAAATTTGATATCTCATCGCACAACAGTCTTGCGACTGTCTCGCAAATACACATGATAGTTGTGGGGCGTATCAGTGTACCCCACAAATATCCCAACCTCTGCGGTTGGCTCCAACTTCTTCCTGGCATCCTTCATCACATGCATGTAAACAGGAGAACCAAAAATCCTCAAATGGGAAATATCAGGCCTCTTACCAGAATAAGCCTCCTTGGGTGTACTCATGCCAAGTATCTTGTGAGGAAAACGGTTCTGCACATATACTGCAGTATTGCATGCCTCCGTCCACAAGTGAAGGGGTAGGCCCTGATCATGCAACATCACCCGTGCAGCACCCACGATCGTTCTGTTCTTCCGCTCAGAAACCCCGTTCTGCTGTGGGTTATGGGGAGCTATGAGCTCTCTTCGAATCCCTTCTGCACTGCAGAAGTCCTTGAACTCGCCAGAGATGAATTCACCACCATTGTCGCTCCTAAGAGCCTTCACCTTCTTCCCCGATTCCTTCTCAACCAGTGCTTTGAACTCACAGAACTTTGAGTATGTCTCGCTCTTCTTCTGCATGAATAAGATCCAACACTTTCGAGAGAAATCATCAACAAAGATCACATAGTACTTGTGCTTTGTTGTCGAAGATATTGAGAAAGGTCCACACACGTCTGTGTGAATTCTCTCAAGGATCGTTGTGGCGCGACTATCCTTCTCGTGAAAGGTGGCTTTCACAAATTTTCCCAAAGTACACCCCTTGCACTGATCTGACTGCGCAAGAGTGCCTTTAGGAAGCCCAATAGAAATCTGCTGCAATATCTTCAAGGCTCCATGGTGAAGGTGGCCCAATCTTCGGTGCCACAACTCACCATCATCCCGGATCACCAATCCTTCTACCTTGAATTCCATTGCTGCACAGCCATCTACATGTAATTGATAAAGGTTCTTGACTCAAATCCCTATCTTCCAGGTTTCTCCAATTTTCTTACTGCGCAGGAAAGCCTTTCCCTCGCTGAAGACAACATCATATCCCTTGTCTTCTAACATCACCACAGAGATAAAATTCTTCTTCAATCCTGGAACATGCATCACTTCCTTCAATACGAAGGGTTTACCAGACTCCCTCTCAAAGGAAATGATACTGATACCGGTCGCATTGTATCTACCGTCATCGCCCATCTCGATGTGCACTCCAAGATCTTTCTCATCCAGATCAGAAAACAAATTTCGATCTCTTGTCATGTGAAAAGGCGCACCACTATCCAAGAACCATACCGATCCCATCACACTTGATACCAAGCATGCGATCAATGAAAAATCCAGCTCAAACTGCAAGGCTAAGGCCTCTCCCGCTGCAGATCCAACAACTTGCTTATTTTTCTTCTTCTGCAGACAATTTGTGGCATAATGTCCATGCTGGTGACAGTGAAAGCACTTCACCTTGGACATGTCCTACTTCTTTCCTTTCGCACCAGAATGAGAAGCTTTCTTGTTCTTCCCCTTCTTTGCTTTGGTAGCCAAAGTGCAATTTTCTTCATCAGATGCCTTTGATGAAGATCCGTCCCTGGTATTTAGCCTGATCTCCTCTTGCACAAGATCAGACCGAAGAGTGTGAAATCCAACTCAAATTGTGATGCAAGTGCCTCACCTTCAGATCCTTCCTCGGATCCCTTCTTGGACTTATTATTTGGGCAATTAGTAGCATAATGGCCCAACTCATGACAATGAAAGCATCTCACCTTCGACTTGTCAACCTTCTTCCCATCATTGGAAGAACTGGATTCAGAAAGAGAACCCTTCTCCTTCCCCTTCTTCACCTTACTCGCTAAGGCACAGTTCTCCTCATCATACATGGATGAAGAACTGTCTTTGGTGCTCCGTCTAATCTCCTCTTGCACAAGATCCGACCAAAGTCTCTCCCATCCTGGCAATTTCTCCCGACCATTGATAGAGTCCTGATAGGAATGCCAACTCTTCGGAAGACCAAGGAGAGCCAAGCTCACCAAGTCCTCATCATCGATAGTCACCCCCACACTTCCCAGCTCATCCTGGCATTGGGTGAACTTTGTGAGATACTGGGGCATACTGTCTCCATTCTCACACTTAGATGTTTCTGAGTTTATCCTTGAGCGCCATTCCACCAGCTCAAAACTCAACTGCTTCTGATCTAAAATTTGTGAGAACAAAGTATTTCTTGTACAAAGATCGACTGTATGGGCATTCACCAGATATCTCACCTTCCAAAAGAAGGATGAATCCATATGCTACCTCGCTTGATTACAGACTCTGCTTGAAGAAATAAAATGTAAACACTTTCTGAATAATAGATTTGATTATCAATCCTCCCTTTGATATCCTGTATAACTTTTTCTACAAATCAACCAGCTCTGATACCATATAGAAATTTTGAATAATAAACACTTATTCACAAAGATTATCTCGATTATACACTATTGCGGAATACATGCATAATACATAACCTCCTCTACGTTGATCATCAATTTAGCAACATCAAAAACAATGAAACATCAATAGCATGCACACATTAACACAGTATGTAACCCGGGGAAAGCTTACATCTGAAAACCCCACACTATCTGTATATTAATGATTGAGAACATGTAATATTACATATTACAATACTCCTCACAAGTATCCAACACTATCTCCACCTGTTACACATAAAACTAGCTCAGATCCGAACAAGTAACCGGTTCAAATCTCCTCTGCTGCTTTTCCTGCCTCCACTGCACAATCCCGCAAGAGAAATCACGTGAGCCCAAGCTAAAATTGCCTTGATATTGGCCCACACTGCGCAAACCTCATTGGCATTACTCAATCCATGCATGTGCAAAATCTCATGCACAACTAATAGTCACAACTCACCCTTTCACTTACCTCTAACACCTGCCTCTGTTGAATTGTCCATGCACTGAGTTAACTAATGTATTCTTTAGTTGATTTATGAGTTAATAATTAGTGAATTAATTAACAATCAATTCACACAACTCATCACTAGTGTATTCTTTAGTTAGAATAAATACAACTAGTTCAACTAAGTCAAACTAAACACAACTCCATCAACTCCACATCCAACTCCACAAAACTCACATGCATGAGTTCTAACTGAAGTCATCCATGCAATAGCTCAACTAACACATAAGAAACCACGTGATTCCTTTTGTCAGCTGCATGTGCTACATTCGTAGCTTGAACTGAAGTGCTCCAAGAGAATAAGATAATGTTTATAGTCCAAATATTACTAAGGGCTCATAATATTTGTCTGTTTCTATTTTTATCCTGACAGTCTAAAAATAGACTTTGATCACTCTGCTGTGAACCAAAAATAGAAGTCCATCTATTTTTCCCAACATGACCAATCATCCATAAACAACATCCTGCAACTCATAGACCATGATCCATATGTCTAAAAATAGACTTTGCGCCAAAAATAGCCTACGGGCCCACTTAGTGAAGGGGACTCCTTTCCACTAAGCTCCATCATCTTGTTTCATTTTCAACACTACCTCTCAACAAGATATGGATTATCAGAAACCCCTATCCTGCAACTCTGTAATGTTCTGCATGCAACACATTTGCCCGGTCCACTTGCTCCAACAACACTTGGAACAAAAACACTCCCAACTGACCACTCTATTGGGCTAGGAACATACTCTGATGCTGAAGCTCTACCTGCTGCTGACAAGTGCTCCCTCTTTGACATCTGCGCTACTGCAACATCTCCATGCATCTCGCACCATTGCACACCTCTCTATGCCACCTAGCATTGTGCAAAACACTTGTGCCTCTCGCACTGCTGCAGACTGCTAGCTATGCACTGTCCTGGGATTCCCTACACTGTCGCTCTCTCTGCTGCTCCATCCGCATCTGTCTCTACCCTGTCAGTCAGTTCCTGCTACTCAACATCGGGGCTCCCGTAGCAAGGTCTCATCCAAGAGGTTTGGTACCTCAAGGATCCTACCCCTCCTCCTTGGGACGCTCAATCCACATCACCCCACCTCCTACCTGGAGGTATGGCTGGATGCGATCCCTCTGCCCACCTGGCTCGAAGTTTCCCCCTACTGGAGGTCTCTGCATGAGTAGATGTCTCTACTTGATCTCCTCTCAGCTTCCCTTGTTGTGGCTACTCCACAACCTCCTGAAGCTACTGCACCAATCGTGGCTCCTCCACAATCACCTGAGACTTCTTCTGGCTCTCCATGTTGAGAGGTAATATACTCTCCCTCTCAACCACCAAGTCTCCATCAGTTGCCTCGCTACTCAAGGCTTTGCATGCATCTTGAACCTAAAGAGCATACAAGTTCTTGACCCGTGAACCAATCTGCTTCACCTGTCTAGTGATGATGTGTCTAAGGAAAACCTTTCCCTTACTGAAGACTACATCATAGCCTCTGTCTTCCAGCATCACGATCAACACCAAGTTTCTCTTCAGTCCTGGTACATACTTGACATCGGTCAAGGTAAGGCGAGCTCCATGCTCTCTCTGAAAAATAACCGTGCCTACACCTGAGACACTATACTTCTCATCATTACCCATCGCTATGAGTATCTGGAGATCTTTCTCCTCCATAGTACTGAACAAACTTTTGTCACCGGTCATGTGGAAAGAAGATCCATTGTCAAGAAACCAACCACTTCCCACCATGGATGAAACCATGCATGTGAAGAGTGTGAAATCCAACTAAAATTGTGAAGCAAGTGCCTCACCTTCAGATCCTTCCCCGGATCCCTTCTTGGACTTCTTCTTTGGGCAATTAGTAGCATAATGGCCCAACTCATTTCAACGAAAGCATCTCACCTTCGACTTGTCAACCTTCTTCCCATCATTGGAAGAACTGGATTTGGAAAGAGAACCCTTCTCCTTCCCCTTCTTCACCTTACTCGCTAAGGCACAATTCTCCTCATCATGCATGGATGAAGAACTGTCTCTGGTGCTCTGTCTAATCTCCTCTTACACAAGATCCGACCAAAGTCTCTCCCATCTTGGCAATTTCTCCCGACCATTGACAGAGTCCTGATAGGAATGCCAACTCTTCGGAAGACCAAGGAGAGCAAAGCTCACGAAGTCCTCATCATCGACAGTCACCCCCACACTTCCCAGCTCATCCTGGCATTGGGTGAACTTCGTGAGATACTGGGGCATACTGTCTCCATTCTAACACTTAGATGTTTCTGAGTTTATCCTTGAGCGCCATTCCACCAGCTCAAAACTCAACTGCTTCTGATCTAAAATCCGTGAGAAAAAAGTTTTTCTTGTACAAATATCGATTGTATGGGCATTCACCGAATATCTCACCTTCCAAAAGAAGGATGAATCCAGAGGCTACCTGGCCCGATTACAAACTTTTCCTGAAGAAATAAAATGTAAACACTTTCTGAATAATAGATCTGATGATCAATCCTCGCTTTGATATCCTGTAGAAATTTTTATACAAATCAACCAGCTTTGATACCATGTATAAATTTTGAATAATAAACACTTATTCACATAGATTATTCCGATTATACACTATTGCGGAATACATGCATAATACATAACCTCCTCTACGTTGATCATCAATTTAGCAACATCAAAAACAATGAAACATCAATAGCATGCACACATTAACACAGTATGTAACCCGGGGAAAGCTTACAGCTGAAAACCCCACACTATCTGTATATTAATGATTGAGAACATGTAACATTACATAGTACAATACTCCTCACAAGTATCCAACACTATCTCCACCTGTTACACACAAAACTAGCTCATATCCGAACAAGTCACAGGTTCAAATCTCCTCTGCTGCTTTTCCTGCCTCCACTGCACAATCCCGCAAGAGAAATCACGTGAGACCAAGCTACAATTTCCTTGATATTGGCCCACACTGTGCAAACCTCATTGGCATTACTCAATCCATGCATGTGCAAAATCTCATGCACAACTGATAGTCACAACTCACCCTTTCACTTACCTCTAACACCTGTCTCTGTTGAATTTCCCATGCACTGAGTTAACTGATGTATTCTTTAGTTGCTTTATGAGTTAATAATTAGTGAATTAATTAAGAATCAATTCACACAACTCATCACTAGTGTATTCTTTAGTTAGACTAAATACAACTAGTTCAACTAAGTCAAACTGAACACAACTCCATCAACTCCACATCCAACTCCATAGAACTCACATGCATGAGTTCTAACTAAAGTCCTCCATGCCATAGCTCAACTAACACATAAGAAACCACGTGATTCCTTTTTTTAGCTACATGTGCCACATTCGTAACTCGAACTGAAGTGATGCAAGGGAATAAGATAATGTTTATAGTCCAAATATTACTAAGGGCTAATAATATTTGAGTGTTTCTATTTTTAGCCTGGCAGTCTAAAAATAGACTTTTATCACTCTGCTGTGAACCAAAAATAGAAGTCCATCTATTTTTCCCAACATGACCAATCATCCATAAACATCATCCTGCAACTTCTTAGACCATGATCCATATGTATAAAAATAGACATAGTCTAAAAATAGACTTTGTGCCAAAAATAGCCTGCGGGCCCACTTAGTGAAGGCGACTCCTTTCCACTAAGCTCCATCATCTTGTTGCATTTTCAACATTGCTATCTTCTTTTGCCAAGCCTCAACTTGAGCAGCATCAGTAGGCTTTGGGACCTCAGCTTCTATGAACTCCTTCAACCCATTGTCATCTAACACCGCCTCCATCCTGTCTTTCCATGCAATATAATTCAAGCTGCCTTCAAGGGCATACTCCAATTGCAATCGATTGAAAGACATTTCAACTTCAACACCAAGAAAACACTGCTGCAAATTCGAATTCCACCAGCTCAAAACTCAACCGCTTCTGATCTAAAATTCGTGATAATAAAGTATTTCTCGTACAGAGATTGACTGTATGGGCATTTACCGGATATCTCACCTTCCAAAAGAAGGATGAATCCAGAGGCTACCTGGCCCGATTACAGACTTTGCCTAAAGAAATAAAATGTAATCACTTTCTGAATAATAGATCTGATGATCAACTTCGCTCTGATACCATGTAGAAATTTGAATAATATAACACTTATTCACAGAGATTATCCTGATTATACACTATTTGCGGAATGCATGCATAAAACATAACCTCCTCTACCATTGATCATCAATTTGCGGAATTAAAAAAACAATCGCATGCGCACATTGAAACATCAATCAAACATATCAACACAGTATGTAATGGGGAAAGCATACAGCTGAAAACCCCAACTATCTGTATATTATAATGATAGAGAACATGTAACAATACATAGTACAATACTCCTCACAAGTACTCAGTACTATCTCCACATGCTACACACAAACTAACTCAGATCTGAACAAGTCACGGGTTCAAATCTCCTCCACTATTTGCCTGCCTCTACTGCGCAATCCAAGTTGAGAATAGATCAGATCCAAGTTTGAATTCCCTTTGGCTTGTACTGCACAATCCTCATTGGCAATCTCAATCGATGATTGTGCAAATATCATGCATAGCTATAGTCATAACTGATAGTAGTCTCACCATTTCACCCACCTCTAACACTTTTCTCCACTGAACTGTCCATGCACTGAGTTAACTGATGTATTATTTAGTTTATTTATGAGTTAATAATTAGTGAATTAATTAATAATTAATTCACATCACTCATCACTAGTGTATTTGACAGTTAGACTAAATACAACTAGTTCAACTAAGTCAAACTGAACACAACTCCATCAACTCCTCAATCAACTCCACCAAACTCAATCACTTGAGTTCTAACTGAAGTCCATCATGCAATAGCTCAACTAACCCATAGGAAAAGCGTATTTCCTTCTGGCAGTTTCATGTGCCACGTCTGTAGCTCGAACTGAAGTGCTGCAAGAGGATAAGATAATGTTTATAGTCCAAATATTATTAAGAGCTAATAATATTCGACTGTTCTATTTTTTGACTGGCAGTCTAAAAATAGACTCCGCGCATATGTCTAAAAATATAGGTCCATCTATTTTTACCAACATGACCAATCATCCATAAATAGCATCCTGCAACTCAAGATCATGATCCATATGTCTAAAAATAGACTTTGCGCCAAAAATAGCCTCCGGGCCCACTTAGTGAAGGCGACTTCTTTTCACGAAGCTCCATCATCTTGTTGCATTTTCAACAGAACCTGGATCCAAGCCCCCTTAAGCCAATAGGGTGCCCCATCTCCTTTGGCATTCTTACTGGCTTTCATTCCCTAGCAATCTCAAGGTGTCTTCAAAATGAGGGACTGCTTACTCTTGTGTAGCTAGGTATCTTGGTTCAAGCTGGGGATCATTGTCTATGATGTTGTGGGTGCTAATGATAGACATGGAATTGGTTTGTTCTTCTCTGATGTAAAGGGGCTATTTTTCTTCTATTTCTAAAACCATCTTTACTTCCTTAGCCCTGACATCCTCATGACTCATCCATGATGCAAGGGACATTAGTTGTAAGTCCCCCATCTTTGCATTGTGGTCCCACACATTCAAGTCTGTTAAGGCAAAGTTTTGTAAGTAGAATTCATATATCTTGGCCTTATCCTCTAGAGTGCTTTGGTCACATAGCTCAATGAACTGCCTATAGTCTTGGAAATGTTGAAAAATGTGCAACAAGAAATGCTAAATTTAGAAAGTGCTAAAAATAGATATGCTAAAAATAGCAGTTCGGCCAATGAGCATTTTGGCCACCTTGGGTGAGAGGTGAAACTGCTAAAAATAGAAACTTCTAAAAATAGCAGTTCTGGGTCCCTTCCTATTTTTAGCAGTCCTTGGTCTAACTATAGGAAGTAAAAACGAATTTGGTCTTACTAGCAGTTTAAAATATTAATTAATTAATCTCCATGAGTTAATTAGGTATGGAAAATTAAACTTGAAATCTTTGTGAGATCATGCAATTATTTTCTCTCTTGATTTAGGAATTTATCCCTTGACTAAAGGAGATAAGGTTCAGTTCTATTGAGAGGATTAGTTGACTTAGTTTAACTTAGTCAAGTCCAGTTAGATTATTTTAACAAGTTGTTAAAATAATGAGATATAGTTTGTTAATGCTTGCATGCATGTGACAACTATTATTTTCAAATAACTGAGTATTCTCTCATGAATAATTGATGCATGGCAGTTCAAACAAAGACCCAGTTGAGATCAGATGAGGGACAATGTACTATCAGATGCTAGAATATTTCTAGTAAGTATTCCTTGCATGAGGAAGGAATCTATTTTCTTCTATGACTACGTAGTTGGACCTAAGGTGACAACAGGTATATTTAGGCCAATTTACAACCTATATATTGAGGCCTAGGTAGTCCATGATTTTCATCATCAGATTACAGAGAGAGTAGGATAGCTATTGAGCTGATTCTTTTTGTATGTTGTTGAGGATTTCCACTTGATTGATAATACAGTGTTGGGGTTTTATGCTGGTGCTTTCTCCAGTGATATATTATGTGTTATGTTTGATTGATTCCTTCTTATCAGTTATATGTGTTCATGCTTGATGTTGCTCATGGTTGATTAGCTTCCGCAAATTTTATGGTAGATGTAGATCTAGTATTATGCTTTAGTACATTGCATATATCAGTTTGATCTACAGGTGAAATTTCTACATGATATCAGTGAGCTAGCTTATTTGTAGAGAAAATTCTACATGGTATCAGAGCTAGCTGATCTGTAGAAAAAATTCTACATGGTATCAGAGCACAGGTGATCAAGGAAGAACAATATAGAAGAAGTAATTCAAAATTTATTATTCGGGATATAGATCTCAAGTTCTTATCACATCTATTTCACCTATGGTGTTCTATGGTTTGAGGCTTGAGTATGCCCTTGATGGCAGCTCAAACTATATAGCTTGGAAGGATCGCATGGAGGCAGTATTGGAAGATAACGACCTTAAGGACTTCATTGATCAAGAAGTCCCTAAGCCTACTGATGCTACTCAACTGGCGGAATGGAAGAAGTGTGTGGCTAGAGCTAGGAGAATTCTCTTGGAGGGAGTGCGAGATCACATTGTCTCGAGCCTCCATGGGAAGGAGACTTCGCATGCAATGTGGAAAACATTGAAAGATTTATATCAGAATAGCAGTGATCAGAGGAAGCTGGCACTGAAGGACAAACTTCGAAAGATCTAGTGTGAAAAGGATGAGATGATCCCTATGTATTTGACCAAGCTCATCACATGTAGGGATGAGCCTGCAAGGGTAGGGGTCATGACAACTGATGATGATATGGTGAGTCTAGCACTGCTTGGCCTTCCTAAGAGCTGGCATAGCTACCAGGACTCGGTCAATGGAAAGGAGAAACTGCCAGATTGGGAATGACTATGGTTAGATTTGATGCAAGAGGAGATCAGACGGAGCACCAGAGATTATTCTTCATCCATGCAGGATGAGGAGAAATATGCCTTAGCGAGTAAGGCAAAGAAGGGGAAGGAGAAGGTTTCTCTTTCTGAATCCAGTTCTTCCAATGGTGGGAAGAAGGTTGACAAATCGAAAGTGCGATGCTTTCATTGTCATGAGGTGGGCCATTATGCTATAAATTTTCCACAGAGGAAATCCAAGAAGGGATCCGGGGAAGGATCTAAAGGTGAGGCACTTGCTTCACAATTTGAGTTAGATTTCACACTCTTCACATGCATGATTTCATCCATGGTGGGAAGTGGTTGATTTCTTGATAGTGGAGCTTCTTTCCACATGACCGGTGACAAGAGTTTGTTCAGAACTTTGGAGGAGAAAGATCTCCAGATACTCATAGTGATGGGTAATGTTGAGAAGTATAGCGTCTCAGGTGTAGACACGGTTATTTTTCAAAGGGAGCATGGAGCTTGCCTTACCTTGACCGATGTCAAGTATGTACCAGGACTGAAGAGAAACTTGGTGTCAATCGCGATGCTGGAAGATAGAGGCTATGATGTAGTCTTCAGTAAGGGAAAGGTTTTCCTTAGACACATCATCACTAGACAGGTGAAGCAGATTGGTTAACGGGTCCAGAACCTATATGATTTTGAGATTCAAGATGCATGCAAAGCCTTGAGCAGCAAATCAATTGATGGATACTTGGTGGTTGAGAGGGAGGGTATATTACCTCTCAACATGCAATGGCAGAAGAAGTCTCAGACGATTGTGGAGGAGCCACAATTGGTGCAACAGTTTCATTAGGTTGTGGAGCAGCCACAACAGGGGAAGCTAAGAGGAGATTGAGTAGAGACATCAACTCATGCAAAGACCTCCAGTAGGGGGAAACTTCCAGCCAGGTGGGTAGAGGGATCACATGCAGCCATACCTCCGGGTAGGAGGTGGGGCGATGTAGAATGATCGTCACAAGGAGGAGGGGCAGGATCCTTGAGGTACCCAACCTCTTGGATGAGACCTTGCTACGGGAGCCTCAATGTGGAGTAGCACGAACTGACTGATTGGGTAGAGACAGATGTGGATGGAGTGGTAGAGAGATCGACAGTGCAGGGAATCCCAAGACAATGAAGAGCATGCGGGATGCAGCAATGCGAGAGGCACAAGTGTGTTGCACAGTGTAGGGTAGCACAAAGAAGGGTGCAATGGTGCGAGATGCATGGAGATGTTTCAGTAGCGCAGAGGTCAGAGAGGGAGCACTTGTGAGTAGCAGGTAGAGCTTCAACATTAGAGTATGTTTCTAGCCCAATAGAGTGGTCAGTTGGGATTTTTTTTTGTTCCAAGTGTTGCTGGAGCAACCACACTTGGTAGATGTGTTGCATAAAGAACATTCCAGATTTACACGATCGGGTTTGAGAGGAAGCCTTTCTTGTTGAGAGGGAGTGTTGAAAAATGTGCAACAAGAAATGCTAAATTTAGAAAGTGATAAAAATAGATATGCTAAAAATAGCATGTCTAAAAATAGTAATTTGGCCAATGAGCATTTTGGCCACCTTGGGTGAGAGGTGAAACTGCTAAAAATAGAAACTTCTAAAAATAGCAGTTCTGGGTCCATTCCCATTTTTAGCAGTCCCTGGTTTAACTATAGGAACTAAAAAGGAATTTGGTCTTACCAGCAATTTAAAATATTAATTGATTAATCTCCATGAGTTAATTAGTTATGGAAAATTAAACTTGAAGTCTTTGTGAGATCATGCAATTATTTTCTCTATTGATTTAGGAATTTATCCCTTGACTAACAGAGATAAGGTTCAGTTCTATATTGAGAGGATCAAATGACTTAGTTTAACTTAGTCAAGTCCAGTTAGATTATTTTAACAAGTTGTGACAACTATTATTTTCAGATAACTGAGTATTTTCTCATGAATAACTGATGCATGGAAGTTCAGACAAAGACCCAGTTGAGAGCAGATGAGGGATAATGTACTATCAGATGTTAGGATATTTCTAGTAAGTATTCCTTGCTTATGGAAGGAATCTATTTTCTTCTATGACTACGTAGTTGGACCTGAGGTGACAACAGGTATGATTAGGCCAATTTATAGCCTATATATTGAGGCCTAGTTAGTCCATGATTTTCATCATCAGATTATAGAGAGAGCAGGATAGCTATTGAGCTGATTCTTTTTGTATGTTGTTGAGGATTTCCACTTGATTGATAATACAGTGTTGGGGTTTTATGCTGGTGCTATCCCTAGTGATATATTCTATGTTATGTGTGATTGATTCCTTCTTATCAGTGATATGTGTTCATGCTTGATGTTGCTCATGGTTGATTAGCTTCCACAAAGTTTATGGTAGATGTAGATCTAGTATTAAGCTTTAGTACATTGCATATATCAGTTTGATCTGCAGGTGAAATTTCTACATGATATCAGTGAGCTAGCTGATTTGTAGAGAAAATTCTATAGGAAAGGCATAGTCCCTCGTTGTGCTAGTGTCTTTATCTCAAATTGCAACTATTGAACTTTTAAGTACAAAGCATATGAATTTGGTGGCATCCTGCACTAGAGTGCATCCATAGAGAGGCTTGCCATAGTGGTCAATTGGCTCTCTTTTTCCTGTACCTGCCTCAACCATGTGCTTTCAGCCTCTAGTTGAGATTTCATAACTCGTTCCCTGTCTCTTATCCTACTCAACTCTCTAACCCATATCTATTATTTTCTCTTCCATATGGTCCACATCCTCTACATTCTTTGATTTAGCAATTTTCATCCAGCGATGTGTCCTTCCTCTCTCCTCATACAACCTCAAATAATAAAGGAATGACAAATTTCTGTGGTATTACTCTACTCCCTCAATGAATTTGTAATAAGAGCTCAGGTTGGGTTGTGGAATAGGTTTCTACATCTCTTGGGGTTCTACCTTTAATGTCTTTAGAGCATCTACATCCTCTTGCACTTGTGCTACTACTTCCTTGCCTTTCCTCTGTCCTTGTTGTCCTTCCTGCTACTTTTTCTATTTTTCCTGTAGTGCTGACATTGTTTCCTGTAGGACTGTCTGTCTTTCCTCTAGGAGGATTTTTCCTTTCTAAAATGCGATGAAAGGTTCTTTGATTTTTTTTTCTTAGACCGACCTGGTGATAGGTCTCCTAACATAGGTGATTGGAAAATTCGGGGAAGCCTGTTTTGATGTGCCTTCTTCACCTTTCATTTCTAGGGAGACTAGTTTTTCTTGTCCTTTTGGTGAGTCTTCAATAATGATAGGAGTATTGGTGGGTGTTTGTGGTCACCCCTATTTATTGCTAGTGCTCCTCCTTGTTTTGAAATATAGGGGAGTCTTCCTATGCCTTTTTCCTGTTGACTTTATGGGTGTGCTTAGGGAAGTCAAGGCAGCAGCTACCTCCTTCTCTGTAGGTTCAGGAGGCACTCTTGGAGATTCCTCCCATTTTTTGGTATATTTTTGAGGGCTTTCCTTATCCTTCTATTCTTCCTCCCCACTATTCTCTTTTCCTTCCTCTCTTCCTCTATTTTATTTGTCTCTGCCTCCTCTTCTTCCTCTGGTTCTTCCTCTTCTTCTTCAGTTTCTTCCTCAAGTTCTTTTTCTTCCTCCTCAAGTTATTCTTCTTCCTCCTCACCACTAGAGGTTGGGTCCCTCTCATATTCAATTGCTTCAATTACAACCTCCCTGTCCATGTCCCTAAATGTGGACCATAGAATAGGGACTCTTAACTAGCTCAAGGCATCTTCTAGTATGATCTTGATGAGTCCATGATGTGCCAATTGCTGATGTTTTCCCTCATGTACATTTATTCTTATGTCTATTATTGATTGCAACAATAAGTATGGTAGACTAAGTCTTTTGTTAAGGGGTAAATCCTCTCCAAATCTAAACTCATGGAGGAGTCTAAATTGGTGACCATAGATTATACAGGGCCTGTTGGGCTCCAAAAATGGCACTCATTACCATACATTTTTCACCTATTCTTCCATTATTTCGCTCACTATTCATCACCTTGTCACTCCATTTTCCCTACTATTCACCATTAATGGGTCTCATTTATATTTTCCAAATATTGTTTATTTTTAAGCATTTTTGAGAGAAATTCTTGATTAAATATTAGAAAATAATATATTTTACTTTATATATGGAAAGTGGGTTGTTTTGGTGACATGTGTAGGTTCCAAGGAAGCTTCCAAGACACCTTTATGTGGCCTTGAATGATCAAATTCGAATTTGATAAGATAAACCTCATGGAAAAGATCATGGAGAAGATCATGGACCTCATGGAGGAAATCATGGAGGATAGGGTTATGTGTCTAGATGGTTGAGAAATGTATGGAACTAAAAGAGAGATTAGTGGATCATCATTATGAGTTTGTTATCTCCTCTCATTGTATAAATAGGAGTACCTCCTCCATTCCAAAGGGAGGACTCTTAGAGCATTGTATCCAACTTATGATGGCATAGAATAAAGCTTCATTTTTCATATATTTCCATTATGTAGTTTTAGAATGTAGGATATGAATTTATGTAGTTTTAGATATAAGTTTTCTTAATGTAGTATATGGAATAATTTGTCTTGTTCTTAAGAGAATTGAGCTCACTCTAAAAGGATGAGAGAAACATTTTATTTCATATTAGATCTTGTTTCATTTCATTGTTTAGATGTTTAAGGATTTGATTGGTGAATGAGTTTTGAATTAAAATCTTATCAGCATGTGAGAGAACAACCAAGGGTCTAAGTTAGACCCTCTCTCCATTTGATTTGCATGATAATTAAAATTCATTCTTTTGCTTTTATGTTTCAAGTATCATATGAGGAGATACCAAGAGTCTAAGTTAGACTCTCTCTCCAATGATTTATATGGTAATTGAAATTCATTCTTTTGTTTTTTATGTTTCAAGTCATTTCATTTCTTATGCTCATGAATGACTCTTAGTTTAGTTTGGATTAGTACATGAGAGGACAATCAAGAGACTAAGTTAGTCTCTCTCTCTACTTGAATCTAAACAATAACTAAGTTCATTCTCTTGTTTTCATTTTAAGTTTTTAGTTTCATATGATACTGTAGGGAAGGACAACCAGGACCTCCTTAGTTAGGAGCCTCTTCCCTTGCATATTATATTGAATCATAAATAATTTAGTTAGACATAGGTTAGTTGCCTACTCCTGCATATATTGTGCTAGCATCATCACAAGTTTACGAGTTTCCCTGGTTGATAATTTATGCAACAATTTAAGTCCAATAAATTGCCCAACATTTTGGCGCCGTTGCCGGGGATGGTGCTAAGGGATTAGGCATTAGGAATTTAATTCACTACTAGTATTTTTCTTTAGACACAATAATTTGTGAGATCTGGTGACAGCAGGATCTTCACAAAGGAGTTTAAGTTTGAGTTTTCTAATGTTTTAGTATTTAGCTAGTTTTAAATTCAATCCTTTTTGAAACCCCCCTGCATGAATAAACACAAATCAACCGATTAGTATGCTCTCTTCCTGCGCTTCGTGCGATCAGGAAGATCAGAAAGTCTATTGATTTTGTTCAAATAAACATACTCTTGCTGGAGAACTAATTTGCAAAAAGACAATAACGAATTTTGTGAATAAAAAAACATCTTTAAAGTTTTAGATGAAAATTAGTTTTTTAATTTTAGATTTTTAACCAATAAAAAAATTAATTTTTAATTTTAGATTAAAAAAAAATAAAAATAAAAAAACCAAAAAAAAACCACTACTCATTTTTTTTTATTTCTTTTATTTAAAAAAAAAAAAAAACATTAATCATTTAAAAAACATTAACCATTTTCTTTTTTTTATTTCTTTTATTTAAAAAAAAAAAAAAACATTAATCATTTAAAAAACATTAACCATTTTCTTTGTTTTTTAAGATATATAAAAAAAAAAGAAAAAAAACTAATCATTTTTGTTTTGTTTTTTTTTTATATTTAAAAAAAACCACACACTAATCATTTTTTTTGTTTTGTTTTTTAAAAAAATTTTGCAAAAATAAAAACAACATTATAAAAAAAAAGAAAAAAAATAAATATTTTAACAACGCGTGCTTCGGCTTCTTTGACAAACAGAAAAATCTCGGCTCCCACCACCAACTCTTCGGCTACTCAATTCAGAGTTATGGACGACTGGTTGATGGAAGGGCCGGAAGCCAACTCCAAAACGGTGGGAAGAGCGCAGGGTATCTACGTCTCTTCTAGCCAAGAGATAGTTCATCTGCTTATGGCGATGATGTTTGTGTTCCAGAGTGGAAAGTACAATGGCAGCACCCTCTCCATGCTGGGGAAGAATTCGGTTTTCGATCGGATTGTGGGAGGAAGTGGATTGTTTCGGTTGATTCAAGGCTACGCGCTCGCCCATACCCATTCATTGGATCTAAACAACCAGGAATGCAGTCGTTGAATACAACGTCGCTGTTCTCCATTACTAGCCTTTCGTTCCTGCTGGTTTCGAGGAACCACCGTTGTGGCGGTTTGGGGAACATTGACTTGAATCCACTGCACTGCATCGCTCCCACTGAGCAGAAGGTGAAGTTATGAGCTCCATCCTTTACATTGAAGACACTCTTTTGGGAGAAGTATCCATTCACTTTCAATACGAAGACAATGCTTTGCTCTACGAAATTAAGAAGGAAATCAGTATCTCGCACTATTCAATGCCGAGCGAAAAGTATGCACTATTGGCTGTGCTGCACTCCATTGCATCAAGTGGGGTCTGCTTGAAAATGAAGCTGAGCGGTCAACAATCCCCATTTTTAAATTCTGTACACAGTGAATGCTTACGTGAAGCAAAGACTGCAGTGGTGCTGTTGGGAGAGAATGAGCTACATTTGGTACCAAAGACTATATTGCACTCACCAAGTGTCCATGCTGTTTTTCAGGCCATTGATAACACTGAGGTTGATCCAGTGTATCTCTATGGTCTTCGATTTTTATTGCCGTGCATGACCAGAGATTTCTTCTCTGCAGAAGGGAGGGATCTGGATAATGATAATGATGAATTATTGGCGTGCGAGGACAACATTTTCGTGAGGCTTTTGCTGTTTATTGGAAGTCGTTGAGAGAAAGTCAGCTGTTGTGTTGGAGAAAGATAAGACCTGCTGCATTGGAAAAAAATGGCAAGATGACAACTAATCCCAAAAATATTGGATATCAAAAATCCATGAGAAATATCAGGTTTCAATTCATAAAATAAGGAGGAGATCGTGCCAAGATTCTCTAGCATGATCAAAGAATCCTGATTTTTCTGCGTTTGCCACTCTTCATTGGTTGTTTCGATTTGCTGTACGGTTTAAGATGCATTATATAATTCTGGCTCTGTTGTGTCTTACGTGAATGTACAAGTACTCTATACATACAACAGAACCAACAGCAAAGCGTTTTTCTATTTGTTCATTTGGACGCTTTCGATATTATTAATTCAGATTTTCTTTGGTTGCAGGTGCAGAAATCCTGGCTAGCAGATAAGAAGGAATGTAATTTGACGTGGGACAATGTAGCTCCACCGTAATCCTCAGCTACATAATTCATTGAAAAATCAACGATGTAGGTGAAGTGATTTGGCTACAAACCATTAAAAATAACCTACACAGTCATGTCCCAACAGTGAAGAAATATGTCTGAGTGGTAGCTAGTGTGCAGCGAAAATCAATGTCATACCTGGCATCGACTTTGTAGAAGAAATCTGTTAAATTGAGAACAATATCCAGATGAGACAATGGATCCAACGCTTAGTTTCTACAAGGAATTTTGTCAAAAATTAGCGTAAGGTTTCTCAATTGTAGTGAAATAGTGAAGAGCGCTGCGCTGTTCCTGGTAGCTGCGGCGTTCAATGGAGCTACTCTGCCACCGCGCTGGCCGGTCCTTCGCAGCAATCAAATCCTGCCTTCAATCCCGTTGTTTCACAAGTTATGCGTCTTGTGTTTACGTTTGTTTGCATTTTTTTTTTTTTTATTTGGATTTAGTTACCTATTTTTAGGTCTAACGTTTGTTATGTTGTTAAGTTTGTTACAAATAACGTTAGTTATGTTTTTATGATATATTTGTAATTTATTATTAATTGTAATATGTTGTATGAGTTTTTTTTATTTAATGTTTATAATATTATTTATGTAATTTGTTAATTGTAATATTTATTGTTTTATATTTGTTTTGTATTTATTTTTAATTTTATTTGTTTTATATTTATATATATTTTCGATAAAATATATAAATATAAAATCTTTTTGTATATTTGTATTTGTATTTGTTTTGATTTACATTTATTTGTTTTTGTCCACGTTTAATTTGTTTTTTATATACATTGTCATAATTTGTTTTTGTATATATTTTAATTTTATTTTTATTTTTAATTAAAAAATAATAATAATAGATTTTCTTAATTGCAAAAAAAAAATATTAACAAATTAGGTTTATTTTTAGGTTTTCTTAAATAAAATTGTGTTGATTTTACAATTGTAAAACAATTTAAATAATAAATAATAAATTTTTAATTTATTGTTAAAAGTAAAATCAACATAAAAAAAAAAAAAAAAACACACATACTTTTCACAAAATTCACATAGGTTTGAAAACAAATAATGGAACTTTTGGAAGCAAAACTTAAAAGACCATTTGGTGGATTTGCTGATTAACTTGCATAGAATGCACAATGTAATATTGTTGTATGCTTTTACAATGTACTAATCCGCAGGACACAGCACATGCCAAACTTTTCGCCATGCACAAAGTCAGCTGACACAAACAGGGAGTATAACATTTCCATGGTTATTTTAAGAATGGAATGATTTTATTATCATGATTAAGTCAAATTCAAAACTTTGATTGTCCTTAATTTGATTTATTTGGTATAAAATTTTTGCGTAAGAAACATGAAGCAACTGGCCATTTCTTCATGAGCACACTTATGTTTTCTTTGTACCAAGTTTTTTTACAGGTTACAGGATAATCAAGTAAACATAAGGAGATTACATTATGTGCACAATTGGTCTTCCAAAGACTAATTCATGAAAAAATTCTCAAGACAAATCCATCTCCGCAACCACTACCTTCCACCTCCCTTTCTGAAAAGATTTTGAATCCCACCAATTGTCAATCCATAAAAGCATCCCATTTCCATATCCATTTTTCACAGCAAGAGTTCTTATTCATACACCATGCATTTCCTTATTGTCATTTTCCATGTCATTACCATTCCCCTTCATTTCCGCAATAAAACTCTGCTTGAGTCAAAGTCCTAGAGTCTAAGTATCATTGAGAAAACACCTAGAGGCTTGCATGCCTTAATGGCAAGTACTCTTGCCAATGAACAATGGGAGTACATTAATATCCCTTGTTCGTTGGATCTTGTAGGTGACTCGACCACGACAAATTTATTCGTACCTACAAAGATGTGTTAGGCATCCTGACTCCCATTGGAATCAATGGTGGGAGCTCTTGTGTTGGCTAGGGGCATTCATTAACGGCCACTAAGTCAACAACTTCTTGCTATGTTCAACATCGACACATTTAATCACATAGTAAGATTTGTGCCATTGAGTGTTGAAGACTTGAAGACCCATATTTTGTAGCAGATGAAGCCAATTTCTTTTCATTGTTTATCAGTTTGCCATCACTTGAGGACAAGTCAATCAATAAGGCTGGGAGGGACATGTAACTTATATATATTTTGTATACCTTCCAAGCCTTATAGATTTTCAGCCATATTTAGCAGACTCATCGGATTCATCATCCAACAGCAGAAGATCCATCAGCAGATACGACTTTCAGCCATGTTCAACAGACTCCTCGGATTCATCATCTAGTAGCAGAGGATCTAGCAGCCGATACGACAACACAGACCCATCTTTCATCCACAACTTGAAGAAGAAGCTTCGGATCATAATTGTGGCAGCTGAACATGCATGATTCATCCACTTCCTTAGGTAGGTAAGGTATGATGTTTTCTAACCTTTAATCTTGAAATTCTTTTTAGATGCTAAAATGATGATATTTGGAAAATATTCCACTATTTCACTATTTCCTTTCTCATTTAAAATTTCCAAAAACCATCACTTGGGGAGGGGGGAATTTCACACTTCATTCTTTTTCCTCATTCATATTACATCTTAACCCACATAGTCTTCTCACGATAAAAACTACTACAAAATGATGAGCATATGATTGATCTCAACAAAGTAAATAATGATTGTAAACACAAGAACCAATCATTAAAAAGAGATCTCAAAAAAGTAAATAATGATTGTAAACACAAGAACCAATCATTAAAAAGAGATCAAAGTAAATAATGATTGTAACACAAGAACCAATCATTAAGAAGATATCAAAATAAATAATGATTATAACACAAGAACCAATCATTAAAATATTTCAATGCTTTGCAAACAAATAAAAGTTATCCAAAGATGTGCAAAGTTAAAAGGAAGCTCATTTAAGAATCAAATCAAATAAGTCATTGTAGTAGCTTGCATGAGGACATGCAAGAACTTCAGTTGGGGAGTATGTTGGGCTCCAAAAATGGCACTCATTACCATACATTTTTCACCTATGCTTCCATTATTTTGCTCACTATTCATCACCTTGTCACTGCATTTTCCCTACTATTCACCATTAATGGGTCTCATTTATATTTTCCAAATATTGTTTATTTTTAAGCATTTTTGAGAGAAATTCTTGATTAAATATTAGAAAATAATATATTTTACTTTATATATGGAAAGTGGGTTGTTTTGGTGACATGTGTAGGTTCCAAGGAAGCTTCCAAGACATCTTTATGTGGCCTTGAATGATCAAATTCGAATTTGATAAGATAAACCTCATGGAAAAGATCACGGAGAAGATCATGGACCTCATGGAGGAAATCATGGAGGATAGGGTTATGTGTCTAGATGGTTGAGAAATGTATGGAACTAAAAGAGAGATTAGTGGATCATCATTATGAGTTTGTTATCTCCTCTCATTGTATAAATAGGAGTACCTCCTCCATTCCAAAGGGAGGACTCTTAGAGCATTGTATCCAACTTATGATGGCATAGAATAAAGCTTCATTTTTCATATATTTCCATTATGTAGTTTTAGAATGTAGGATATGAATTTATGTAGTTTTAGATATAAGTTTTCTTAATGTAGTATATGGAATAATTTGTCTTGTTCTTAAGAGAATTGAGCTCACTCTAAAAGGATGAGAGAAACATTTTATTTCATATTAGATATTGTTTCATTTCATTGTTTAGATGTTTAAGGATTTGATTGGTGAATGAGTTTTGAATTAAAATCTTATCAGTATGTGAGAGAACAACCAAGGGTCTAAGTTAGACCCTCTCTCCATTTGATTTGCATGATAATTAAAATTCATTCTTTTGCTTTTATGTTTCAAGTATCATATGAGGAGATACCAAGAGTCTAAGTTAGGCTCTCTCTCCAATGATTTATATGGTAATTGAAATTCATTCTTTTGTTTTTTATGTTTCAAGTCATTTCATTTCTTATGCTCATGAATGACTCTTAGTTTAGTTTGGATTAGTACATGAGAGGACAATCAAGAGACTAAGTTAGTCTCTCTCTCTACTTGAATCTAAACAATAACTAAGTTCATTCTCTTGTTTTCATTTTAAGTTTTTAGTTTCATATGATACTGTAGGGAAGGACAACCAGGACCTCCTTAGTTAGGAGCCTCTTCCCTTGCATATTATATTGAATCATAAATAATTTAGTTAGACATAGGTTAGTTGCCTACTCCTGCATATATTGTGCTAGCATCATCACAAGTTTACGAGTTTCCCTGGTCAATAATTTATGCAACAATTTAAGTCCAATAAATTGCCCAACAGGGCCTTCCATTACAAGAAATATATTTGAGAATGTGATAGCTTATTTAATCCCAAGGATAGGGAGGGATCTCCCTTCTAATCCCATTTTTGTCCTCAATTAGCTCTTAATATCTCAAGAAAAAGTTATTCTTAGCAAAAGTGCTGCTAGCTTTATCCTCCTTTCTCCATTGCATGCCTAGAGGAAGTGTAGTGATTCTACTAATGATTTCAGGGGTAATTATTATTGACAATCCTCTTACCACAGAAGTAGAAATAATTCTAGCCTAAGAGATGAGTAACATTGCAAATTATCGAGCTATATCATCATCATATCCTCTAAGTAGCTCAAATAATCCCAACCATTTATGCCTTCTAAATATCTCTACCACAAGTGGATGGAGGTGTATTCTTGATGTCCCTGTGGGCTCCCTTCTGTTGAAACCTCCTGTCATTTTCTCCTCTCTATCAGGATGACTATAGGGAGATTGGTGGCCTAGCTCTAGAGCTTTCCAAGGTGACTATGGGTTTAGATTTTAGGAAGATGACTACAATTATCTCTTTATCCCCACACAATTCCTCCCCACAATTTTGTCTATTCCCAACCCCACTGTAATTACTAGAAAAAAATGCAGATTTTTTTTCTTTTTTATATTTCTTAGTTATCAAGTAAAAAAATAGAGGATATGATCCACCTACCTTTCATTGTGATGCCTTGGGTGAGGAGAAATTCTGAATAGTTGGGTCCTAGGCACCCCCTTGTAGAGCTTTTTGACAATTCCCACTGTTTCCTGTAGTTCTCTATGTTTCCTGTAGGTGTTTCCATTAGGATGGGCGAAACTAATTTGCTTCTTCGATGGCTCTTCTAGGTGGTCCCGGTTCCCTTAATCTCGAAATGAATGATGTGTGAATGAAAGTTAGGGATTTTTTCTATTTATGGTTGATTCCATGGAGCACTCTGTTGGCTGGCAGTGTACATGATTTCCCCTTTTGTACCATTGGTTATCATGCAACATTCCCTCGTAATCATCACCCACTCCTGTATAACTGAACTCGACCACCTTTTCGACTCATTTTCTTTGATGTGACCTTGCCATGTGGCCTGCTGACTAGGAGTTTACTTTTTTTTCTTGAGCTAAGGGTGGCCAAGTTAACTAGCCACCTTCAACTTATAAAATCAACTTTTTCACATTCCTACACTTTTATCATATTCATACTTAGGAAAGAGTGTGGATGAGGTGCCATACCTGTGCCTTCCTTCGCTTGGTTGATGCATGCTGGAGGGTGGCTTTGTTGTGCTTCCTCTTGTTTAGGTACATGTTTTTTCTTGGGTCTTATTTTGTTTATTTCACCCAGTTGATATATTTGTCTTCTTTGTTATGGTGTGCATGTGCTTGGCCTCTTCTGCTACTACTGAGCTCTACATAGGTTCCATATTGCCTATAAGGGTGCTAAAAATATTATTCTGCATGGATGTTGAAGGTGGAGGCATGGAGAACTGTTGCTGTCATAACATAGGATGCTACAAGGTTTCCTATAGTACGACAGAAAATCCTGTAGCTGCCTCTTTCATAATTATTTTGCTTTTATTTTTTCCACTCAGAGGAGGAATAGGTGGTGAGGTAGGAGTGGAAGGGGTGGAAATGGAGGAGATGGAGTGGTAGGTGAGTGAGGCCAATGATGGTATGGTCCTTCAACATTTTTGCTTTTGTTTTTTTTTTTTTTGAGTGGTTTTTTATGGACACAAAGGGTGGCATGGTCATGAGTTGGTGTTGGGTGAGATGTCATGAGGTGAATGGTCCCCCTTTTCAACCCAAAAAACCCTTGCATCATCATTTCTCAACCGAAATTCCATTCCTGTAGAGTTTTAGGACATCCTATAGTACTACAGGAAACTCTTGTAGTAACTACAGGAAATCCTGTAGAAGTCAAAAAATTGCCTGCAAATTGGTTTTTGATGCTTGGAAATGAGGATGGATGATGGAGACATGGTAGGCATGGGAGATATGAAGTGAATGAAGGAAGAATGGGGTGTTTCTTGGCTTTTTTCCCTCTGAACTTGGTGTCCTTTGTTGCCTTGAAAACCTGCAAAAATCACATAATTTTATTAGTGGGCAGGTTTGAGGTCCTTGCCATAGCATTTTGTTTCTTTTTCTTTTTCTCTTTTTTTGAAAGACACATAGGTCACCTCAAATGAGGTTTTCAATCTATTTTCCTACCATAGACACCTCAAGGGAGGTTTTCACCCAGGGTTAATTTATTTTCCTTATTTTCACTCTTGGGCCACCTCAGGGAGGTTTTCAACCGAAAGTTGGCCTCTGGCGCCTCCTGGAGGTTTTCACTTAGGCCCCTTATTGTTTTTTTCTCTTTATTCATTTTCTTCAAAAATAAAACAGTCTTCAAGAATTCATTGAGTTGGAAGGTGAGACACTTCCAATCACATTGACTTGCTTACTGATAGTACTGATAAACTCTTCGTTTGACAGAGGTCTTTTGTATGCTTTCAACATGTATCCATTGAGAAGTAAGGGGATACCTTCTTCATCAATGGTTCTTATCTAAACAGCCCCATTGTCATGGAAATTTTCTGTCACATATGGGCCCAACCATCTGGTCATCAATTTGCCTTTGAATTCCTTGAACACAGAGTCATATGATAGAGCCCAATCACCCTCTGGAAAAAAAATTTCTTTCATGTTTTTGTCATGCCAAAAATTTCTTTTTACTTGAGTCACCTCTATGTGTAGGAGGGCCTGCATCCTAAATTCATCTAACCCATTGAGCTGGACTAGCCTCTCTTGCTATTCCCTCGTAACATCCAAATCCAAATGTACTGCCATTCTCAAAGTGTTGTACTCAAACTAAATGGAGAGCAGAGCCTTCTTCCCATAGACCAAATCATAAGGGGTGAAGCCAGTGCTTGTCTTCGAAGTTGTATTATAGGCCTAAGTGGCCTCCACTAGTCTGTCAACCCAATATTTCATGTTGCTACTCACCACCTTTGTGAGAATGCTTTCCAATGCTCTGTTGGTAACATCTACTTGTCCAATGGCCTAAGGATGGTAAGAGGTTGACTTTCGGTGCTTGATATTATGCTGACTCAACAAATTCTCAATCAGGTGTGAGGTGAATTGAGTGCCCTTATCAGTGACTAGCTGTCTAGGGTACCCAAACTTGTAAAATACATTCTCCCTTAAGAACTCAACCACTTTCTCTTTTGTTGATACCTTAATAGCCTTGGTTTCATCCCACTTTGTCAAGTAATATGTGCACACAATTATGTACTTTTTCTTCCCTGATGGTGGATCAATGGGCCTAATGGAATCCATGCCCCACTTGTCAAATGGCTCAAAAGTCACTTGCTGTTGCAAAGGAATTTCATCACTGGAAGTAGGTTTCCCCATTCTTTGGCATTGGTCACATCGACTGGTATATCTTCTTGCATCTTGGTGGAGAGTGGGATAGTAGTAGCCAACTTGTAGTAGCTTGAAGTTTGTCCTCTTGGCTACGAAGTGACCTGCATAACACCCATCATGACAGGCTAGAAGGATGTCAAAAATTCCTCCTCCTTGACACATCTTCTCAAAATTTGGTTTCGGCCTAGCTTGAAGAGATTGTCCCCAATCGAAGTGAATGGTGCACTTTTTCTTATAATTATGCTCTTTTCCTTGGAGGAAAAATTTGGAGGGAACTGTGTAGCCAATAAGTAGTTGGCTATTTCAGAAAACCATGGAGAGATAATTGAAGTAGCAAATAAATTCTCATATGGCAGCTGATCATCAACCATTCCTTCCTCACCTACAGGCAAAGCCAATCTAGAAAAAAAATATACAACTACATTTTCTCTACCAGGCTTATCAATGATAGTTAGATCAAACTGTTGTAACAAAAGAAAACATCTAATAATTTTAGCATTCACATCATGCTTGTTCATCAAATATTTAATAGCAGCATGGTCAATATGTACAAAGTTCTAGTAACTAGTGATGTAATGTCTAAATTTATTCAAGGAGTGGACAAAAACGAGGAGCTCTTTTTCAGTCACAGTATAGTTCAATTCAACCTTGGACAGATTTTTGCTGATGATGTAAATGGTATAAGGTAACTTGTCATCTATCTGGCCTAGATTTGCTCCTATAGCTTTGTCAGAGCCATCAACATGGATGTGGAATGGAAGAGCCCAATTTGGGACTCAGAGTATAGGTGAAATAGTCAACTTGTCCATTAGGGTTTCTAGGGTCTCTTGGAAGCTTTATGACCAAAACAAATCGGAGTCCTTGGCCAATAGTCCAAACAAAGGATAGGCTACTTTTCTAAAGTCCTTTACAAATCTCCTATAGTATTCAGCTAAGCCTAATAAACTTCTGGCATCCCTCTGATTCTCAGGAGTAGGGACCCTCTTTATGATAGCAATTTTATTTGGGTCCACCTGCAGTCCTTCCTGGGATATTAAGTGACCTAGAAAAATCCCTGCATTCATCAAGAACTCACACTTCTTAGGACTAAGGGATAAGTTAATTTCAATGCATTTGTTTAATAATTTCCCTAAGTTAGAGAGAGCCTCCTGGAAATCACACCCATAGGGGGTGAAATCATCCACATAAATTTCCACATAGTCATGGACTAGCTCTGCAGATATGCTCAGGACTGTGCTTTAAAAAGTGGCAGGGGCATTGCATAATAAAAAATGAAGGACCCTATAAGAAAAGGCACCCCAAGGAGAAGTGAAGGTGGTTTTATCTTGGTCCTCTGGGTTGATCTAGGTCTGATTGTAACCACTGAATCCATCCAAGAAAGATAATAACTTCTTTCTTGCAAGACCATCTAATACTTGGTCAATGAAAGTTAGAGGGAAATGGTATTTTTTTGTGGCTTTGCTTAGCTCTCTGTAGTCCACACAGATCCTCCACTTCCGATTATTCTTTGGGAACAAAACCAGATGAGACACCCACTCACTATCTCAAATGGGGTAAATGAACCTTGCATCCAACAACTTTTGTAGTTCTTCTTTAACTATATCTTTGAGGGTTGGGTTCATTCTCCTCTGAGGTTGGCACATTGGATTGCAACCTTCCTTGATGTAGATGTGGTGAGTACAAACCAAAGGGTGCACTCCCTTTGTTTCGTTATAAATCCAGGCAAAGGCATCTATATGCTCTCTTAGCATGTCACATAAATCCTTTTCCTAATGTGTGGAGAGAGAGTGGTTGATTTTCAATGTTCTTTCTGGACCAAATTCTATCATCTTGACATTAGTAGGACTTGCTTTAGATAGGCCCAATTCATTCTAAGGGTTATCTTCAAATTTCTTTACTAACTCCTCAAGAGAAAAGGTGTTGGGGGGTTGATTCTGGAGGATTTTCTCAATCAGGTCATCTTCATCAGGTTTCCCCCCTCCTATAGTAACATCTAGTGTACATATTGGGGAAGAGTAGACTTCATCTTCCTCCTCCTCTTCTAACAATATAGGTAAGTCATGCTCTAGAGATGGTTAAGCAGGAGGGTACAAGGCCAATTGTTTCGAAAAATGCCCATTTTTAATGGTCATATTCCTAGCCTTGAAGCTTATGTAAGCATTGATAGTGGCTAACCACGGCCTTCCAAGGATGAGAGGTTAACTATTGAACTTGGTCTTAGGTTGGAG
Organism: Pinus tabuliformis; assembly: GCA_031772625.1. Lineage (NCBI taxonomy): Eukaryota > Viridiplantae > Streptophyta > Pinopsida > Pinales > Pinaceae > Pinus > Pinus tabuliformis. The sequence continues at coordinate 438,991,271 of CM062818.1, read as the reverse complement.
AACTAATAAGTCAGTAGGGTATTCCTAGGAATCAATGGAGAACATCACATCCTCAACATCTCCCTTAGGAGCTACTGTGGATCTGCCTGCAAGCTGCAAGACTATTGTGGTCTCCCTTAATGGTCCTTGGAGAGTCCGTTTAAGCATAGAATCCTTAGTCATCACATTGATGGCAGCCCCAAGATCGATCAAGGTATGGGGGATAATGGTACCATCGATGCACACATCTACCACATGACTTCCATCTAGATACTTTTGGCATATCACTCACCCCAAAATTAAGTCAGGAAGTTGTCCAATGACATTAATGGTAGGGGTGTCTTTCTTTCGTCTCCCTAGATGTTTGAAGAATTTAACCTTGATTAACTTGTTGTAAATGGGGACATCCTTGATAACTTGGAGGAGATGGATTTTAACACACAATTTTTTCATTCACTGCAAAGTTTAGTCTCTTCTGGGGTGTGTTGGATAGGATGGATTAATATATCAGGAAAAGGAGGTGGATTGGCTTGAGGAATACTCTCATCCTTTTCCTCTTCAAGCTCCTCAGGTGGAGATGGAGGTTGATTATTTGGAAGAACTCTTCTAGACTTGAGGTTGATTTCTTGAATTTCCACAGCATAGGTAGGGTAATATGTTTCCCCACTATAGACCTGATGTGTTTGTTTGTTTTTCAGGTTCGGATTTGGTTGAGAAGGTATCTGAGGTTGCTTAGGTGGAGCAGGGTGAAGGACATGTGGTTGACAGAGAGGTGGAGGTGGTAATATTGCAGATTGGTTGTATGGGGGCCTCCACCCCTGGGATGGTGTATTCCACTGAGGTTGTGGGGGAGCATATAGTTGAAATGATTGATTGGCAGGTTGTGAATGGTATTGAGGTGAAAAATACTAGGGATAAGGTGTAGACCATGAAGTATGAGTAGGAGGACACTAAAGGGGACTAGATGCATTCTGGTTAGGGTTGTAATACGAATAAGATGTGTCTTGCATGCCTTGCTAGTATGGTCAAGGTCCTTGAGGCCTTCTTTGGTTGATATAACATAGTTGTTTAGTCACAACTTCAATTCCTTGATACACAAATTTAAATCCAGGCAAAGAAGGGCAGTTGTCTGTGGAGTGGTTCTCCTCAGAGACCAAGTATATGTCTATAAGATTCATTGGACATTCATTTCTAGGGTGCCTTCTAGTGCATCTAGGAAAAAAGACAACTAAGCCTCTTTCTTCTTCTTCCTTCTTCCTCTTGATCTGCATGGTGTCCATTTGCAGAGAAAGGGTATGCAACATTTCACTCTTGAAGTCTTCCAACATGTTCCCAATTTCACTTTTGATGGAGGTATTGGAGGAGGATGAACTGGCCAAAGATTGACTAGCCCTACCCTTTTTTTTGGATTCTCTAGAATGATTTTTGAAAATGATCTTGATATCATCATAGGATAACTAGTAGATGTCCCCTCCTGACAACATGTTTAGGGTTTCTAGTAGATCTTGCTTGATCCCTCTAAGAAGGAATAACTTGAGTGATTCAGGATTGAGGGTGCATCTAGCCCTTTTGTAGCTGAGTTGGAACCTTTCCTCATAATCTTCCAATGACTCATCATGTCCCAAGGTGATTCTAAAGATTTCCTCTTTGGTATCTTTGGACTTGCAATAATCCCTGTACTTATTGTTGAAGGCTTGTTGCATTTGAGACTAGGTAGTGATGTTGTCCCCAAGTAAACCCATGAATCAGTGGAAGACTGCATCTTTGAGGGTGGATGGGAACAATTTCAACTTCTGGTCATTAGAGGTATAATCATAAGTTTTGCATATGACAACAAACTCACACAAGAAGGTATCAGGGTCCTTTGAGGTTAAGCCATGGAAGTGAAGAAGGTCAGAGAGGCTTATGTTTTTCATCCTATCATCTCCATTAGTTTCTCTGATGGGAAAAGAACCCTCAGTTCTGTTTTCATCTCCTTCACTATTTTCAATCCCATTTCTATTTTCAGTCATGGTGTAGTTTGGTGGAATGGTTTCTTCTTCTTCTTCCCCAATAGGCTCTTCAATGATCTCTAGTTTTTCGCCTAATGGGTCCTATAGCTCACAGCCACCAAAGAAGAGGGAAGGTTGGTTCTTAGACACGGTGGGGGTATTTGGCGAAAAATTTCCTAAGTTGTCTCTACTCCTACGAGGCATGAAAGGATTTTTATTTTTATATATATAAATATAAATATAAATATAAATATAAATATAAATATATATATATATATATATATATATATATATATACATATATATATATATATGTATGTATGTATATATATATATATATAGATATATATATATATAGATATGTATATATATATATATATATATATATATATGTATATATATATATATGTATACATACATACATATATATATATATATATATATATATATATATATATATATATATAGATATATTTGTTTATTTATTTTTTTATTAGGGTTTTTTAGAACTAATGGTAGAATGGAAAGAAAGAAAAGATTTCAACTATCTGTTAAATCCAAAACAAAACGCAAAGTAGGAATTGCATCTATTTATTGAATTTTAAGTGGAAAGGAAAGCATAAATCACATATACTAGACACCTCCCCGGCAATGACACCAAAAACTGATGAGCTCCAGTATTGCACCAAGGATGCTACAACTCCTAGGGCTACCAACTTTACTTCATCAACCCAGGATTCATACAAACTTGGAGGTGACAGTGTTGTATACATAATAGATGCAATGGTCTACTCTTGTCACTTTTCAACTGGGGCGATCGACCACTAGGGTTTTTCAAACTAGTCTTCTATTGACTAGAAGGAGTTTGACTCCCAAATAGCAAAGCGAAAACTATTCTTAATGCAGAAAGGAAATGTTGCCTACTCTAGGAAACAAAATTGCTGAATTGGAAAGTGCTATAGAGTGACATGAAATCATCTAGCTAAGCATATACACATATTGCTTGCAAAAGAGACCTAACTTAACATTTCATCTAAAATTTAGTTATCTAGACTAAAAAAGCATGCAAATTATCCTAAAACTACTTTGGATGTTGCATTCATGTACTACCTAGAAATTGCCGAAAAGCCTTTTAATTTTCAATTTTATGAATGTAAATGTTAATTGAACCAATTAGATCTTTGGCAGGGGAGACAATTATGGGGAAATAGCTCCAAAATGGTGTTGAGGGTATGGAAGCCAAGTGGAGGCCTAACATAAGCTCAAATGATCATTTCTTCTCAATTCGGGCTTAAAACAGGCTACTACAGGGTTTCTTATAGAACTAGTACATGATGTCCTAGTTCTACTACATGATGTCTTGTTTTACTACAGGAAACAGGCTGGAAGATATAAGGAGGTAGAAAATGTGGAATAAAGTGTGGGAAAGGTGTTTGATGGGGGAATAAGTCACAGAGGAGGTGCACACTACCCAAGGCTCATCCCAAGTCTTCAAGATGGTTGGGTTTGCTCAAGGAATATGTCCACTTTCCTATGAAACAGAAATTCAGATCAGGGGTTGATAGACTTCGGCAGCATAGGTGGAGAAGACTTGGATGAGGCTGGCAAGATGAGGTCTCCCCGCAGATCCGAAACTCCTACAACAACATATATTATTTTCTTAATTTATGCACAACTTCATTTATATATGGAAAATATGAGTTGAGTTTATGAAAAACAGAGTTATTAATGGTTAATGGCTAAGTCTATGAATGGAAATTGCTTCTAAATCATATCAAACTCAAGAAACCAAAATGAAAATTGCAGGTACTTCTAAGGAATTGAGAAACTATGATCGATTCAATAAGAAATCCTAATTTATATGCAATGATCAAACAATAAATCTGTTTTTGGGTTGTGAGAGTGGCACCCTCAAACCATGATCCCATAAGGGAGATGAGGTAGAGGTCACTACCACAAGATTTTATAAATTATTTTGTTTCACTATTGTACCACTAATCTATATTTTCACTAATGGAAGCAAACTAAGTAATTATCCAAATACTTGCATATTAAACAAAACAGAAATCAGTTCAACACCTAACTATGAATGTAATATAAGCATACATATACAAAAAGAAGAGGAACCTCTGCTGCAAGGGTTGGGCCCTAACCCAAGATATTCAACCCTCTGAGTCAAGTTAGTACTAGATCAAGGGAATGCTTCTCATTCTCATCAAAATGTCAAAAATACATAAGAGTAATCAGCCACAATGTTTTTTTTCTCGAAAATGCGTCTTGGATACAATTTTTTTTTTTTTGAATCCTAATCAGGACCTACACCTTCTTATTTATAGAACTGAAGCTACCAAAAACTTCCTTCAAATTAGGGAGGCTTGGCTTCCAAATCGAGATTAACTTGTCTCCAACTATCACTGCCTTAACTTCCAATGACCTCGGTGGGCTTGGATGCTTGTAATTCTGAGTTGATGAGATATGGTGGAGGAATATTCAAGTGATTGAGGAGTCAAGGAGGGAGATCAAATCTACTAAAATCCCTCTTTCTTTTCTACTTTGAGATCCTACACTTAAATTAGCCAAAAATTGCTCCAAATCCTGTAATTAATGCACATTAGGCCACATGACATAACATCCTACCTTTACCCTTCTCACTAAGAAAAAAATAATAAAATATGTAAAGACCCGTGAGAAAATTTGATTTTAATAAGTTGGAGAGTCGCATTAAGGTCCATATAATTTACCTATTGATGAGCCTCATCACTAGGCATGGTGATCGAGCACTTAAACAAGAAGAAATCTAGGCCTTCGAAGAGCTGAACACTTATAGCCGCCCACATGTCCTGGATCTTTTATGCCAAAAAATTCATTGAGAGCCTCAAGGTAGACACCTAGGATTTTATTCCCAGGGTGACTTAGCATAGTGGGGCAATTGGATGCCCGCATTAGAAAGTGACGATGGAAAAACTTGAATTCCTTTACAATGCCAATATACATGATCTAAGCAATTGGAACTTGTAGTGGGACCCAGGATAATGAGGCACATGACATTGAAGAGAGGTGACGTGGTGCCCTTGTGGCGTATTGTGTGAAACCTTGTTTTAACCTTTTCATGGGTTCAAGACATATCAAATCATGTGACACATGTCACTCTCGGAGGAGGCCATGTGCATGGTATGACATCATCCCACGTCACCCCAACGTATTAGAAACCATAGGTTTCGAGCAAATAAAATTTGAGAACTCCTGGGATTTTATCCCCTAGAGGACATGGCATGGCGGTCTAGTGGACTCATTAGATTGGAGCATGAATACCTGAAGCTTAAAGGGCCAGGTCATCCTGACGGTATTGAATGAACTACAAAAAGTTATCGCTAGGGTGATGTGGAAGACTAGAGTCGAGCACATAACTATAATAAAGGTATTGGGGCACATTGGTAGTGGAGCCCATGAGTATCGATACTATCTTGGATGGTTCACCTCAAAAGATTTGATGGGGAAATGTAGAAGGAATTCTCAGGACTTAATATTTGAGATGAGGTGGCAAGGAGGGGCCTTTTTTATGCTTGGAAGGGTTAAAATGGAGGCCACCCTTATATTACATTATAGATGTGAACCATAGAGAAATTTTCATGACCTAATATGCGCGGCTAGGTAGTTGGAACTTGGAAATGAATTGGCATATGTGTTGGACAACCATGTGGGGGTCACATGGGCACCACATGGAAGGTCAAGATGGCGTGGCATTATTTGACAGGCCAATATTTGAACAACCATATCTTTTGATCGAGAAGTTGGATTTAGGAAAATTTTATAGCATTGGAAAGGTCTCGATGAGATGAACGCAATAATTCCATCCAAGTTAGGTTTTGAAAAAGTAAAAAATGTCAAAAAATTAAGACCGCCTTTCCATAACTAGACTTTGGAGCTTGGGTCAAGTTAGTGACTATCTATCTATACCCTTAATTGGGGCTAGTGATAGTAGGGGGTCTGTTATAGAGTGGTATCATAGATTCCAGGTTCAACACTTGGACTGGATGGGCTCTATTATAGAAGAAATGAAGGTATAGTATTTGTGACTCTATTAGAGAGTCAAGTGGTTTGATAACTACTTGTTGTAGGTGATATTTATAGCAATATGATCATGGACTTGTATATTAATTATCTACATGTGCTAAGTTAATTCTGGCTGTGATAGTGTAATGTGCTAACTTGGTGCATTTATAAATGTGACATATGGTTTTCTAACTAACACCCTTGAGATTGTAGATGCTATGACTTCTAGCCTTGGAAAAGAGGAATTAAAAATTAAATGATAGAGCAATGGAACACATAAATATTGCAACAAAAATAAACAAAAAAAATTAAATAAGAGAGACACAGATATATGTGGTTCACTCAATTTGGACTATGTCCACGGAGAAACAACCAGTCCTTACTTTTATATTATCCAACAAAATGAAGAGATACAACCTACAACAAATATGTTGTAATTTCCACTTTTCTCTCAAATAGCCTATCCTTTTTTCTTTACACATATAAAAATACACTGCCATCATACAATTCCATCATATAAACTAAGGGTTTCCTTCTAGGGAAAAAAAATCCTAAATTAACATAACTTCTACTGTAAGATCATTTGCATAATGAACAACAAGATTGATTATGAAATTACAATATTTTACATGAAAAATTTTCATCTAATTTTCGCTTCTGGGGTGCTTACTTCGAACCCATGCCAGGTGGATCTAGGTGGTTGTTTCCATCCCCCTTAGACCCCCTCGACGATAGTAGTGCAGGGGAAAGACCCCCAACACCCCCTATCAGGGACTAGGATCCAACCATGACTGAAACAAAAACCTATGAGCAATCAGGAAGATAATAGGGCTCCACAGCCAACAAGAGGCTGAACTTAAGGACTACTATCGACCTCATTAAGAAGGATAATTTTAATTATGTTGATCATTTTGGTAAAATTCCAATTTTTAAATTTGTGTAGGCATGATTATGAATGAACTAATGTACTCATGTATATGAAAAAATTGATTTTGAAAATTATGCTGAGAGATAAGTATGCCTAATTATGTCCTATATTTTGAGACATGTGACTAATAAATAAATTGAGATGCATGTGAAGGTGTAGGAAAACATGCTTGGTATAGCATTATAAGGCAACAACTAATGCGACATTTGCATGGATGGTGCTAATATCTAAAGGTAAGTGGCATCGCATAAAGAGATTGGTACATCAAGAAAATAGTAGTTGGCGAGAGCTCTCAGAAACTAAACAACAAGGAATAGTGCTAGAAGAAAGGAAGAGGAGGGGGAATTTTCCTTAGGATCCACTGATAAGTATTAAAGTATTCCTCTTGGGAGTAATTGGTGGGGAAGTACAAGTTTAAAATTGTTGGCATGAAATCTTGGAGAAAGCTAAGGATGAGATTTTATTAATGAACCATCAAAGACACTAGGACTCGTGGGGATTGAGTTGTTGTGGTTGTTGGATATTTTATATTGCGTGTTCCTCGATTGATTTTTGGATATGTTGGATATTTTATATTGTGCTCAACTCATAAATAATGATACCAAACATCATTAGTACATTCATGTAGTCACATGTCATAGGAATAATATCTCAGATCAAAAAAATTATTGTCCCATGCTATTATCTCGAAGTGTTCTCAATGAAAAATTGCTATGTATGAAGAGGCTCAATCATGAATTGAATCAGAATATACAGATGGGTGTTCCCATGAAACATCAATGCTTCAATAAACTATTGATTGCTTAGGCAGGCTCAACAATATCTCTTTATAACTTCTTGAAATTAAATCAGAATATCTAAGGATTTGCATTTCCACTTTTCAAAAACTCTTCAATAAATTCATGATACAATAATTCATCATTCCATGATTCTTAATTTCAAACTTCAGAGGCCAACTCCCTATTACTTTGATCATCATAGGCTCATTACCTGTTAAGAATAGACCATTATTATATAAAACCTAAATCAAAGTCATACCGTGGACCACTTTTGATGTACAGGTTTGGATCAGCACATCTTCTTGGCTTCACGAGGTAACTACCAATGTGGACATACAATACTCAGGAAGATTTCTTCATATAATGATTTCTGCAAACATAACACTTTACCAAACCAATATTCTTGGCCTTACACAAATAAATTATGTTCAATGAAATCAACTAAGTCAGTTTATCAAGTCTTCGATACCAAATCAAAGCTAATATCAAAGTCATATAATTTTCTTCCAATATCGCTATGACAAACTCCTTGGACCATGTGTCAAGTGGAGCTTTCATCGAAATACCAAGTTACAACAACCTTTTATTTACGAAGCACTATCTAATCAAAGTTTATCAAGCCATCCTTATGATCATAACATGAATCATTTCTGTCACTAAATATGAATCCATACATCAGGGAAAATATGCTCAGCCTCACACAAATAAATTATGTGCAATCAAATCAACTAAGTCAATTTATCATGCCTTAGATGCCAAATTAAAGCTAATATCAAAGTCATAAAATTTTCTTCCAATATCACTGTGACAAACTCTTTGGACCATGTATCAGATGGAGCAGTCATCCAAATACCAAGTTACAAAAACCTTTTATTTACCAAGAACTATCCAATCAAACTTTATCAAGTCATCCTTATGATCATAGCATGAATCATTTATGTTGCTAAATGTGAATGCATATATCAGGGACAAGACATATAATTTTCATCCATTCATTGTGATATTACTACATACTGTATCACAACTATTTATACTTCAACCAATGTGTCAAAGCTAATGAAGCGAATACATAATCATTATTGAACACCAATATTAGTCTCTAAAAGCCACTATGCCCAAATAGAACTGCCATAAAGGTAAATCATCAGTTATCAAAAACCCTAATTTTGTTATCACTGTGAATTCAAACAATCCATAAGCCAAAACATATCTATGAACTATCAAGCATCATGTGAAAGTTCTAAAGCATCATCAATTCCAAGCCAATATGCCAAATCTTGTCAATCCCTTGCAATAGTTTATCAATTACTATCATATAATAACTTCAATGATCAAATAAGAAATGACATACTGCTATGCATATTTTGGTCCCCTACAAATACGAGTTTAGTCAAGACATTCACATTCTCTATAGTAAGTCAAACATTCAATCTTCCCTGCTCATAGAAATTTCTATTGTCTGCTGCATATTTGTAGGAATATCATATTCCCACTAGTACCAAAAGGCTAATTAGTTACTAAAAAAAGGACTAAAATTTGCATATAATGACCTTTTTTTAGTCAGTGACCAATAGTGGCTAATTTACAGTATCTTATAACGCGACCAACTTTCAGTAGTTTTTAGCTTAGTCATTAATTGGTTATCTCAATTTTATTGTCTAGTAGTATATTTAGTCATAATTTGGTCATTGATTTAGTCATTTATTTCCACAATTAATGACCAAATACACAACAAAATATACTACTAGATGATCGCCCAACAAAACCAATTGATGACCAAATATTTATGACCAAAATGTTGTCCGCATTATAAGATACTGTAAATTAGCTACTAATATTCATATATATGCAAATTGTAATCATCATTTGAAACAAATTAATGACCAAAGAAATATGACTACATTTTGGTCATGTTATAAGATAATGTAAATTAGCCACTACTAGTCATATATATGCAAAATTTATCCATCATTTGTAATCACAAATTTTCATTCACATTAATCATTTATCTTTTTTTGGTAGTTTCATATTCATTATATTAACAATTGATTTAGTAGTTTATATTCATTTCATTTACTTTCATTAATAATCATTTTAAACAACTAATTTAGTTATATTTATTTGTGTTCATCATTACTTAATATAAACTACTAATTTAATAGTTTTATATTGATTTGATGTGTTCATAAGTTAATCAACATATATTAATTAGTATAATTTTGCGACTAAATTAAAAAAATGTCATACAATGTGCATGCTCATCTAATAAAAAAATGCAAAGTTACATATGTTAATTACAATACTAAATACTATCAAGTACAACTATAAATATTTTTATCCACATAAATTATATTATATGAGATGTCAACTATTACAATACGAGTTTCCAACTTAATATTGGTTGGACTATAATTTACACATGAAATATTTTTTCATCACATCAAAACATTATCATTGTGTTTCCAAAGCATTGTAGGTGAATTCACCAACTCTAAAGACTTGACCATTATTTTGTGTGTGTGTCTCTCATGCAAGATATTGGCTTTAAATGTATCACTAGATCGGGGCTCTAGTTTTCTCTCTCTTTCTGCACTTGACACTCCAGTGTTATTGTTCTCTTCTTTCTTCAATTCCTACTTCTTACCATCAATACTGAGTTCCTCTTCTGAAAATGAAAGAAGATACAATGCAGAGTATAAGACATGAAAGATGATGAACACTGGACTATAAAATAAAGAAGACTATAAAATATTTATATGACATATACCTCAACATTAACAATGCCAATGCCGGAAACCAATGCAAGAGGTGAGGATGAGGAGCGAGGGTTTAGGGTTTGACGCTGCTCTGCAGCTGGCAGACCTTCTTACATTGCGCCGCTCTGCCATTAACCTTCAACCATAAGGCATCCACAGCACAAGAAGGCACAACTACCGCACAATGGAACCCCCTCAGGGGGAGGAAATGGTGCCTCCCCCCGCGGATACAGAAAATGCCTAGCAACAGACTGAAACTGTCAAGAAGGACCATCTAGAAGATACATCAACAGAGAATGGAAATGCGCCAACGAATAACAAAACAAATGAAGGACCACAAGTGATGTCAACCACCTGCAAGCCGGTAGCAGTTGACAGACCCAAAATTGAACTCCCAAGTCAGCGGATCAACACTTAGATCCAGTTTGTGAGAGATCACGTTCTAATAGGAAAGCTCATAGGCCTTTGGCCAACGGAGAAAGCTTTGCATGTCTGGATCGTAGCCAAATGGAAGCCCAAAGGGCACATAACATTATAGTTAGGGCCTAAGGCTTCTTCATTGAAATTTTCAACTGTCTGGAGGACCGAAACAGGGTATTGGATGGAGGACCATATTTCTTCAACGCAGCAGGGTTATACCTCAGAGGATGGATCGAGCGCTTTAACCCAGACAAGAAAGACCTAAGCTAGGCCCCGGTGTGGTTGCGCCTTTACTCTCTCCCTCTGGAGTGTTGGGATGAAGACTCCTTGCGAGGCATTGGGAATGGTTTAGGCGAATTCATCAAAATAGCAAAGGAGACAAAGCTGAAGCGATACACCTCCTATGCGTGGATCTGTGTATACATGCACCTTATCAAAGCTCTCCCGGATGCGGTAAGCCTCTACCATGATGATTATGAATGGTTACAAACAATAGATTATGAGCATGTACCATTCCGCTGTTGAAAATTCCATGCCCCGGGCCATTTATTCCAAGACTGTCCCTCCAATACGAAATCCACGACCACTCCTTCAATGGACAAATCTGACTCGGATGGGTTCACAAAAGTTCCCAATCACAAAAAGACCCATAAAAAGCCCTCTACCTCAGTCAAAAAACCTGTCACCAGCACCTCCATGCCTTCAACAAGCAACAGCTTCGAAACACTGCTCCAGCCAAAGGTTAATATGTTAGATACTCAGATACAACCTAAGGCCATCCCTAAGACTACTGCCCATTCTGCTCCATCAAGCTCAAAGAAAGCCCTCAATCCCAAATAACCCATGGACACCAAGTCGCCCTCTCCCAATAACCCGCAGAAAAGGACGGCTCAAGGAATGGAGATAGATAGCACTCAGATGCAGCTCACGATTGTAGATGATACAGAGGCAGAGCAGGAAATAGTACAGCACATGGAAGAGGAACTGGAAAGCTTCGACATAGGAGATTTAGATATACTGGGACTTGAACAGGCATGTAAGAAAAAAGAATATGACAAAATTCCTGAGCGGCAGCTGGAGAATTTAGAAGTAATTCTTTCAAGAGCACAGAAGCAAAGATCATTAGGCATCCAAACTGGTAGTCAGTGGGATGGAAGAAATATCTTCAAAGACATCAAGAAACGAGGAAGGAAAACAGATCTTCAGAGAACCATCCGCATAGGGGAGATGCTAGTGGAATCTAGACGATACTCCAAACTTACCAAATATTACAATCCCCTTCCCAATCGTGAACCATGAAGCTCATCTCATGGAACATTAGAGGGCTCAACAGCCCACAAAAGGGTTGACTATTAAAGAACATGCTACAACAGGAAAAGCCTCAAATTCTCTTCTTGCAGGAGACCAAGTGTAATTCCACAATGTTGGATCGAATCCTAGCCAAAGCATGGACAGGAAGCAAATAAGTGGCGGTGGAATCCATAGGAGCCTCAGGAGGGCTAGCCATCATTTGGGATGATAGAGAAATAACACTTACCAACATACATGCCAATAGCCACTTTATTCAAGCCATGTTTCATTTAACAGGGACAAATGTTCATCGACACTTAACTAATGTCTACTTTCCTCAGGAAGCAACAAACAAAGTAGACACACTGAACACCTTAACTCAGCTCAACTCACAAAGATCCCACCCACTTTGGATCACAGGAGGGGACTTCAAAATGATTACAAGATGGAGGAAAGAAGAGGAGGACGGATTAAGCTGGACTGTGAAAGCACTCACTTCAAAAACTACATTCATAACGACAGGCTTATAGATCTGGAATGCAACAATGGTGTTTATACTTGGAAAAACAAGTGTACAGATGCCCACCAAATCGCATCTAGGCTTGACAGATTCCTGCTATCTGATAATGCAATACATATTGGCAGGGATCTCTTGGCTTCTATATTTCCGTTCTCTGGATCGGACCATTGGCCTATTAGGCTTCACTGGCAAAGACTGGGAGTCAATGTTTGTAGGCCCTTTCGCTTTGAAGCCTTTTGGCTGAAACACCCATATTTTAATAACTTGATAATAGAGACATGGAAAAATTTCACATCACCAGAAGGCACAAAAATGTACAAGCTCCAACAAAAGCTAAAAAATCTCAAGGAAAAAATAAAACAATGGGATCGCTCTACCTTCAGTAACATCTTTCAGGCGCAAAACACTCTTGAACAAGAAATGCAAAAATTACAGTAGAGAATCATAGATGAAGGCAGATCCGCAACCATAGCAGAACAAGAATGTCAACTACAAACGCAGATCTCAGAAAGAGCAAGACAGGCAGAGATTCTATGGAGACAAAAATCGAGGATCCGATGGCTTAAAGAGGGCGAATGCAACACAAAGTTCTTCCATCATACCACTATCCAACGGAGAATGCACAAAAAAATTACTCTCTTCCAAAATCAACAAGGGGAACTTCTAGAGAAGCACGAAGATATAGAACAAGAACTCCTCACCCACTTTTGGAAGGTGCATCAGGAACAGAGACGGATCGGCTGCCAGCTATAGAGAATATCATTAAGGTTATTCCTGAGATCATAACTGAGGAACACAACCAAATACTTCTTAGGCCTATTTCTTTACAGGAAGTGGAGACTGCTATACGATAGCTCAAAGTTGGGAAAGCACCTGGACCAGACGATTTCACTTCGGACTTATTCCACAACTTCTGGGATCTGATCAAGGAGGAAGTCTAGCAAGTAGTCAAGGAGTCCAGAGTCAATAGATGGATTTTTCCCTCCTTGAATGCCACCTTCATCGCCCTCATCCCTAAGGAGGCGAATATTCAGACTCCGGAAAAATTCCGGCCTATTGCACTATGCAATGTAATGTATAAAATTGTCACCAAAGTGATCGCCACATGCCTCAAGCCCCTGCTTCCCCTGCTTATATCACTGGAGCAATCAGGATATGTGGAAGGAAGGAAGATCACCGATGGCATAATTCTCACACATGAAACCATTCACACCCTAAAGCAAACGAAAAAGGAAAGTATGCTCCTAAAAATATACCTCTCAAAAGCTTTCGATACTTTAAGCTGGAAATATATTCAAAAAATGCTACTAGCCTTTGGCTTTACCCCGCCTTGGGTAAGATGGATTATGAGTCTTATCAATTCTACTTTTTTCTCTATTCTTGTCAACGGGATCCCCTCCACTCCCTTCCACCCGTCCAGAGGTATCCGCCAAGGGGACCCTCTCTCACCCTTTCTCTTTGTAATTATGGCAAAAGGTCTTGGACGTTACATCAAAGATGCCCTTCAAAACCATAAATTACGTGGTCTTTTTTTCCAGAATACCCCTGCTTTCACACATCAGCAATTTGTGGATGACAATATGTTATTTGGTCATCCTTCGGTCCAGGAAGCCCGTAAGCTGAAATCAATTTTATCTGATTTTCGGATGCCTCTGGTGCCTGCATTAACAAATCAAAATATCAAGTCTTTTTCTTTCATACGCCTCCCATCACTCAATCCTCCATAGCTAGAATTATGGGTTTCTCAATTGCATTCCTGCCCTCCAAATACCTGGGACCTCCAATGACAGCCTCTGCTTTAAAGCACTCCTCCTAGAAAATTCTCCTAGAAAAATTAGAAGCCCGAATCTCATCATGGACCTTTAGAGCTCTCAATATGGCGAGTCGCCTAGTTTTAATCAAAGCAGTGCTACAATCTATGCTTCTCTACCTCTTCTCTGTCCTGGAAGCGCCCAAATGTGTTCTTAAAGCTATGAAAAATCGTCAACAAGATTTCTTATGGGGGAATGTAAAAAAGAAAAGAAAATGGGCTCTAGTAAAGTGGGAAACAGTTTGTCAACCAAAATCCTCTAGAGGCACTAGATTATGGGATCCTCAGCACAACAATGAGGTTATGGGAGCACACATCTGGTGGAGATGGCTCTTGAACCCATACACTCCTTGGGAAATCCTCTGGACAGCTAAATATGCTCATAATAGACCAGTTGATGATTTAATTCGACTCGACGAAGTAGGCACAGGCTCTCTAATTTGGAATGCTGCCAAGAAACATCAAGATCTAATCCAACAACACAGTTTTTGGGAAATTAGGAATGGAGATAATGTGAGGTTTTGGGAGGACTCCTGGCAGCAAAGACCAAAATTGAAGGACCTGCTCATGCCCCACCAGCTTCAGGATTGGTGCAACCAAAGATCAAAGTAAATCAACTTTGGGAGGAAGTTCACAACCAAGGTTATAGACAATGGTTATGCTCGAACCTCATTCTTGGGAAGCCTTGCAGTCCATCAAAGATAACCTGGATACAGAACTCTCAAACAGGAAAATATGCCAATAAGATAAGAAAGACATCATCAGATGGGGTTATGAAACATGAGGTTCCTTTACATCCCAGGAAGCATATCATATAATATTAAGGGACCATACTATCAAGGATAGCATATGGCACAAAGTCTGGGAACCACCAATTTGGCCAAAAATCTCCACCTTTCTCTGGTTTCTGTGCCAAAATCGCATCCTTACTTGGGACAATCTAAGGAAACAGAGTTTTCAAGGACCTTCCATTTGCCAAAATTGTAAACAGGCAGAAGAAACGAAGGAACATCTTCTAAACTCATGTCTGTTGGCAACTCGAATTTGGGAGAAAGTTAGATTCAGATGTCAAAGAGATGGACAAGATAAGGATAATGCAACTAGCACGGTCTGCTCTTGGGCACCTCACCCTTATAAAAGAAAAATTTTAAATGCCTTATGGAAGCTAATACCAGGTTTCCTCATGTGGACAATCTGGAAAGAGAGAAATTGCCGCATCTTCAAAGACCATTCCTCTCCCATAGAAGTTCTATGGAACAATATATGTCAAAACATAAGAGAAACCTTGATGCTCCAAACTTGGCATGACGATGATTTCCCCTCCACTCCACATGAACAAAATATATGGATGAACTGGAACCATTAGTGGAATCATGAGCAAGTACACCAAAGGAAAATCCCTCCCTCTGGAGATACACCTGACAAATGGAGTCCACCACCACCACACATGATAATGCTTAACTTTGATGGAACGTCAAAGGGAAATCCAGGTAAAGCAGGATTTGGAGGAATATTCAGAAATCACAAGGGAAAAATTCTCCAAACATTCATGGGGTCAATCGGTTGGAATATAAACAACTCAGCCGAATTAGAAGGAATTTGGCAAGGACTTCTCCTGGCTCAGAACACTAGATTCTTCCCACTCATAATTGAAGGGGACTCTCAGATCTTAATCAACATGATCAACTAGATCTTACAAGGAACTCCAGCACATAAAGTAGGTAGCAGTTGGAGATTGGTGCAAAGGCTGGAACAAATTGAACAATGGCTACTCATTCACAGAGTAGTTACCATCAGACACACACATTGGAATGGTAACAAAGTAGCAGACCTTCTAGCAAACATCGGCGTTGAAAGTGGCAAGACTCTGTATGTGGGAGATCCTAGCTTTATAGCCAATACTCAACAATTGCAGGATTTCAATGATCTAATGCAAAAGGAAAGTGTAAATGCAAAGGAAACGCACTCGGATGCGGGTGTCAACAACGACATTTAATTGACAAGACAAATTGACGGCAGGTTGGGAAGCCATCTAGCTTTGCGCTTCATCATGAGAGCCCACAACAGCTGGAATAAAACCACCTTGCAGGCGACATTTATTGTCTCCAAAAGATGTGAAGAGCTCATCTCCTTCATCACCATGGCCCCTGCAAACCGCTTTGTTTCTCCTCCCCTTCTCCATGGCATTTTTTCTCCACATGCGGCCGAACCGTGCTTCAGAACTGCTATAGGCAGTCGCTGCCTGATACTCCCTTGTCAGGATTTTGGTAATGGTTTTCATTTTTTGCATTCCTGTCATTGTCTTCTTGCTTGTGGTTTGCCTACCCTACTCCCGCTCAACGTCGCCTTCCTTCCAATTCTTCCGCTGACAATTCAGCCATGGCTCGCCTCAGACACCTTATGCATAATAGACGTGGAGGTTCGCGTGGTGTTTTAACTGCCCACGGGCTTCTACCAGCTCCACCTTTGACTCCCCAGACTCATCTACTGAATTTCCCTTCTCGCTCACTAATCCAACTCATGGCTACCCGAATACCAAAAGTGGAAGAGGATGGAGGAACAATGTTATCCACACTGTGGATCTCCCACTCCCTCCTCTGTCTGACCCTCACAGCACTCAATTTCGGTTCCGCAGTTCCCTATACAGGCCTATAATCACTGCTACCATCACAATTTCTTTCAAGGAAGAGTTTGGGACACAAGATACTCTGTCCAGTCGAGGAAACAAGTAGATTAAGGCAGAGACAGGTAGTCAGGGGATCAACATCAAGCAGCAAGGAGAAAGCAATAAGACTTTGCATGGTAAAGACAAAGCTGAAGACACTGGTAAGCGACATATGGATGTTGCAAGCACGGGGGCTGCTCCAATTGTTCAAGGTTGTGGCACATATAAAGAGGAGGACAATTGGTATCATTTTGCTTGTCGGATTGAGGAAGAGCCAGCTCCAGAGGATCCACCAGCCTAACTCGTGGCAGCAAGCAAAGGTTCTCGGCTGCCAGGTGGATTCGTCTCACTGATTTGTGGTTTCTTGGTCGAGCGCAAAGGTACCAGCTTCCAGGTGGATTAGTTTCTATGATTCATGGTTTTATGTTTTGGATGTGTTCTGTCTCCACGCCAATTGTCTTGAATTCTCTGATTAACTCTCAGCTAGAAGGAAATGTCATTCTGTTACTTGATTATGTCCCTTTTTTTTTGGTTCATTTTGGAAAACTAAGGTCTAGTTGTTCAATGGCTAGTATCCCCCATAATAGGGGCAGTCTTTAAAGTCTCTTGGAATGGTTTCCCCTCTATTGGGGTAGTCCGTTACCAACAATTGCATTTTGTGATGATGGCGGATGCTTAATGTCTCTGATATTAGGTTTCTCTGTAACTTTTTGTATCATATTAATAGATCAATATTACTTAGAAATAAAAAACAATGCCAATGCCATTTTTCCCTAGATAAGAAAGAAACTCGATCAAGTTTTCTTCAGTTGGGTGATAGTTTGCTCTAATTCAAGATCTAATTACTTGCTTCATAACATTCTAGAAGTTGTTCAACTACCACATTGGAACTCTACATTGCAGCTACTCTTGGGATTTACAATTAGATCACCTCTAGGTATAGGTAATACATAAAATCCCTCTAAAGCTTGCTTCAATCCCCAAATTTCATTATCATCCACAACTAGCTTCAGACATACAAAGAGAAATCCAAAGAGAGTGTGGATCTTCTCTTCATCAACTGAGCAAAACCTTGTCTTTTCTAGATACTCAATCCAAGGCTCCTTTCTTCTCAATCCAAGAAATGAACCAATCATCTTTGCATCATTGACCACTTGACCTCTCTTGTTTGTTGTCATGTCAAAAAATGAAAAGATGGCCCCTCAGGATGCTTCTATTATATGCACTTACAACTTTACATCTTTAAGGATTCCACGATCATTATTTATGTAAATATCTTCTATTTTTCTGTATACTTCTTCTAGAAGAATCCATAGCAAAGAATATATTTCATCCTCGGGTCTATTTGGGGTAGTTGTGTTAACTAGAGTAGCCACAAATTCCATTGCAGTAGGTGGTTTTCAAATAACATGCAGATCCTAGGGTAACAATCAAGATTCTATCTCCATGATTTTACTATATACTCTACCCACTACAAAATCACTCTCTTTAACTAGAAGTTTTGTACCTTTGTCAGGCAAGGCAACATCTTTGTCAAGGTTGATTTGTTTAGCAGTAATGATGGTATTGTTGACTATTTGTGTGCCTCTTACATTTTCCTTTAGTGATTGGTATGAAGCTATGAGTTCACTCAGTTGTTTTAAACCTTTATATAACCAACCATTCTCTGCTGGAGGTGTTAGGTGACTTATTGTATTGGCATAACTGTGGTGTTTGGTTATAGTAGCTTCAGAAGAATTCTTTATAGCATAGTAGTATATGTTATGGATATACCTTATCAAACTGTCTGGGTAACACACATCACTCATCCCCACTTTCTTTCTAGGCATAAATTTGAGGGATCCATGAGTTCCAAAATGCAAGACAACATCAGCCTTAAATATTTTATCCAAAAAAGAGTAATAAGCAACAAACCCATAGTGTGGAAGTGATGATTTTATGAAAAGAAACCTCATTAGATTGCCTTCATATCCGAAATTTGGTTGCACTCCAATAAAAGCATTGCCAAACTATTTTCCTTATACAAGTAGGTTCTCCCCATCATAATTAAGGTTCCATAGAGGCTTTACCCAGTTGTCTTCCAAATCATTAGCATAAGGTGGTAGTTGAACAACTTGGTTTCTTTAATGTACCTCCCAACATCTTGATGAAGGTTCGGGTAATAAAAATAGTTCTACAGTACTACGACTATTTTCTATAGTCCGAAATGTCTAGCGACCCGACTATATTGCGCCTCCCAAATCATATTGGTACGCTTGCTTAAAGGAACACAGATGTGTCCCAGGTGGCATAATAGTGCATCCTCGAGGTGAAAATTTGGAACTTTCTTACCTTCCAAGAGTTTCTGGTATGTGCTACCAAATTCTGCATTGCTCTTGTAAAGATGCGGCCACCCCGAAGTCTCGTGCCCATAGGAGTCAAACAGAGTGATCAACGCCATGACTGGTGGTCGCTTGAGGTATTCTGCAATAATATTGGTGTTTCCCTTTTTGTACTTAATATTCAAATGGAATTGTTCCAGGTATCTGGACCATTTATGATGGTGATATTTCTGAAACTTCCCTTGTGTCTATATGAACTGCAGGGGTTGGTGGTCTGTGTGGATGACCATTTCCTTCCCTATAATGTAATGCTTCCATTAATGACATGCCTGCATAATGGAATGCATTTCATTGTCTTAGATGGGACACTTTAGAACCGTTTCTTAAAGTGTCTCACTGTGGAAAGCCATTGGATTCCACTGCTGAGCAAGAACTGCACCAATAACATAGTTGGAGACATATGTCTCAATCTTAAAAGGTTGCTGCAAGTATGGTAATGTGAGCACTGGTGTAGAGAAGAGGTGATGCTTCAACTCAACAAACACTTCTTTTGGGTCTCGTACCAAAATAAATTTTCTTTCACTCCACCCTTGGTGACAACTTAAAGGCCAAGTGAAATGAGAGAACTCCAACATGAACCTGCGGTAGAAATTGGAAATGCCTAGAAAGTTGTGGAGCTCTATTAGAGTGGTTGGGGCTGGCCAATCCTGAATGACTTGTATCTTGGCTCGGTCCACATGAACACAATTCTCATCAATGATGTACCCCAGATATTGAACCTGGGTCATGCCAAAAATGCATTTCTTCAGATTGGCACATGACTTGTGTTTTCACAGGGTTTGGAGGACCTGTCGAATGTGGTGGCATTGATATTACCAACTCTAGCTGAAGATCAAGATGTCATCTAAATACACCACCACAAATGCATTGGTTAAAGGTCACAAGATGTCATCCATCAACCTCATGAAGGTTGAGGAGTGATTCGTCAACCCGAAAGGTAGACCAATTGTTCAAAAAGGCCCTCATTGGATTTGAAGGCAATCTTCCACATATCGAAGGGTTTGATAGGAACCTAGTGATAGCCAGAATTCAAGTCAATGTTGCTGAAATATTTGGCCCCCTTGAGCTAGTCCAAAAGGTCATCAATCCGTGGGATTGAGTACCTATTCCAGAGAGTGATCTTGTTCCGCACCCACTAGTCAATACAAAGTCTCCAGGTCCCATCCTCCTTCTGTACCAATACAATCGGGCTCCCACAAGGTGATGAGATTGGATTGATGTGTCCTTTCTACAACAGTTCCTGAATCTAACTCTTGATCTCATTGTTCTAAAAAATAGAGCGTCGATAGATCTTTCCATTGGGTAGTGGCATGCACAGGGTTAGATTGATGGAGTGCGTGACCTGATAGTGCAGAGGTACCCCCGTAGGTGAGGAAAAAATGTCCCTATAATCCTCCACAACCTTGTCCATTTGTCGATGCTGTGCAGAGGAACCTTGTTTGGAAGTCATGGCCACAATCTTCTTCTTTCCCTTAAGGTGAATCATAAGGAAACAAATTTCATGGTTTATGAAATGATCTTATTGCACTGCTTTGCAGAGATCAAACAGATAGTGGTAGGTGGGGCTGCCTCCGGTATCCTGCACAGCTTGTTGCCTAAAGTAATAATAACAGAGCAAGGTCTTGATTTTTGAAAATGGAAACAAGAAATTCCAATTTAATTTGTCCTTGAATTAAACTGTGAATTAAAATCAAATTCTATTCTCATAGCAACTTGTAAATAGTTAATTAAGTCTATTAAACTTAATTAGCTTAGGAATTTCGAGTTGGAAGTCTTTCTGAAGTCATGTATTTGTTCTCGCTATATTATAGGGTCCAGGATGAGTTAAGTATGAGTGGTAATTAGTTAAATCAATTTATTGAATCAAGTCCAGTTAAATTAGTTTCAAACTATTTGAGGAACTAATAGTGGGTTAATAGTCAGTTGATGCATTAGTGCACTCAACTAGTGCTAGTCCAGTTAACTGAATATTCCCTCATCAGAAACTCATGCATGTTGATTCTGAAAAATACTGAGTTGAGACTAGAGTGCAGGGACAGTGTACTATTTGTTTTAGATTTTTCCGAGTTGTACTGATAGTGCATGCAATCAGGAACTGATCCTTGAAGGGATGGTGCAATTTTGAGTGCAATGATTTCCTTTTAAGATGGGTTAATCAACCATAGGAATTGCACAAAGAAATAGGGACTAGGAGAGATGGTGAATTGGCTAAGTATTGACCTAGTGCTTGCTTGTGAGTTGGAGATTGATTTTACTAAGTGCTAGGATTGTTCTTGAGAGAACAAGCATTGTAATCTCATCTTGATTTTTTGATATACATAATATAGATAGTGGAGTTTTGAGTTGTGGCTTTCCCCGGATATTTATTGTCTTCTGTGTATTTGATTATCTTCCTCTATCAATTATTGTTTTGGTCGATCTTTATGTGCATCTGTTGTAAAGAGTAGAAGTAGATTCTTGTCTCTTGCTTTAGTTCATTGCATGAGCTTGTCTACATAATTTTCTACAGGGTTTGGAGCCAAGAACAATATACTAGAGGAAATTTCAAAGTTTTTTTAGTTCAGGGTTACAGGTGAAATTCAAATTTATATTTCATACTTCAGGATCAGCACATGGCATCCTACGGTTTCTGGCTTGAGTATGACTTGGAAGGCAACTCAATATTTATAGCCTGGAGGGACATGATGAAGGTTGTGCTAGAAGATAATGGCTTGAAGGAATTCATTGATCAAGAAGTCCCCAAGCTAGAAACTACAGATGCACATAACTTGGTCGAATGGAGGAAGTGTGTGGCAAAGGCAAGGCGGATAATCCTTGAGGGAGTTCGAGACCACATTTTCTCGAGTCTCCATGGAAAGGACTATGTTGAAAACATTGATGAATTTGTATCAGAACAACAATGACAAAAGGAAATTGGCACTGAAGCACAAACTTCAAAATATCAAAATCAAGAAAGGCGAGACTATTTCCAAATACTTGACCAAGTTCACTCAATGTTAAGATGAACTTGGAAGTGTTGGAATCAAGGTGTCCAAGGATGATATGGTGAGTCTTGCTCTTCTAGGACTCCCAAAAAGTTGGCATAGTTATCAGGGCTCTATCAATGGTTGGGAAAAACTACCTGATTGGGAACGACTGTGGTCGGATTTGACGCAAGAGGATATTAGAATGAACACCAGGGATGACTCTTCATCAAAGACTGATGATGAAGAGAAATGTGCCTTAGAAATTAAGGAAAGGAAGGGGAAAGGGAAATATTCCCATTCCAAATCAGATTCTTATCACGGAGGTAATAAGAAAGATATGACAAAAGTTACATCCTTTCATTTCATAAGATGGGACATTTTGCTACAAATTTTCCACTCAAGAAGTCCAAGGAGAAGTCCTCAGGAAGAGCGGTGGGTGATGCTTTGTCCTCTCAATTCGAATTGGAATTTTCCCTCATTGAATGCATGGTGTCATCAATGTTTGGAAGTGTATGGTACTTAGATAGTGGAGCTTCATTCCACATGACTGGTGACAAAGAGTTATTCAGTGACCTGGAGGAGAAATATCTCAAGATGCATATCGAGACAGGTGATGACGAAAAGTATAGTGTTTTTAGATTGGGCATGATTGCTTTTCAGACGGAGCTTGGGGATCCACTCACCTTGAAGAATTTTATTTATGTACCCAGGCTAAAGAAGAACTTGGTATTCGTTTCCATGTTTGAGGATAGAGGCTATTATGTGATCTTCTCAAAAGAAAAGGCATTCCTTCGACACATAGCCAAAGGTCAAGTAAAGAAGATAGGGATTTGAGTTAAGAATCTCTATACGCTGTAGGTAGAGGATGCTATAAAATTATATATTACAGAGCAATGGAACACATAAAATATTGCAGAAATATAAACATAGAACATGCATAAAAAAAGAGAGACACAGATATACGTGGTTTACCCAATTTTGGCTATGCCCATGGAGAAATAGCCAGTCCTTCCTTTTATAGTATCCAACAAATTGAAGAGATACAACCTACAATAGATCCGTTGTAAATCCCTCTTCACTCTCACACAATCTCCTCTCTCTTTCTCACTCAAAATATAGACCTACATAGATGCAATACAATTTCGTCATATATAGCGATGGGTTTCCTTCTAGGGCAGAAAAATCTAAATTAAACATAACTTCTACCGTTAGATCTTCGCCTAATGAATGGCCTAGATTGACTATGAAATTACAACATTTTACAAGGAAATTTTGCATCTATTTTTAGCTTCGGGGACACTGCCCTTGATCCCCTGCCAGGGGGCTCCAAATAATCATCGTCACCCCCCCCCGAGACCCCCCTGGCGGTGTACATTTTACGGGCGGAGTTTATGCAACATTAGGAAATGGGGTCCAATGCGGTGATACCTTTGAATAAGGAAGATAATCAGGCTCCACACTTAATAGAGGAGTGCAATGCTTTGAGTTCAAAAGTAGAAAATATGTAGAGCCGAGACGTTGGAAAGTTGTGGCACAAGTGATTGGGCCACTTGCATCATGGGGCTTTGAAGATATTGCAGAAAATATCTACCGGTCTTCCCAAAGGTACGCTTGAGCAAGTTGATACATGCAAGGGGTGTACTTTGGAAAAATACATCAAGTCTTCTTTTGGAGACAGATATAGGCGAGAAGAGTCTATTCTAGAGAGAGTCCATTCAAATGTGTGTGGACCATTCTCGACAACATCCATGGACAAACATAGGTATTATGTTATATTTGTTGATGAATATTATCATAAATGTTGGATATTTTTCGTGGAGAAAAAGGATCAAACTTTCATAAAGTTTTGTGAGTTCAAAGCATTGGTGGAGAAAGAGTTTTGCAATAAGGTTAAAGCTCTATGGAGTGGTAACGGTGGTGAGTATGTCTCAAATTAGTTTGAGAACTTCTATACATTGGAAGGAATTAAACGAGAGTTGACGGAACCCCATAATCCTCAATAGAATGGGGTGGTCAAGAGGAAGAACATAAGCATAGTAAGGTTAGCAAGGGAGATGTTACATGATCAGGACCTACCACTAAACTAATGGGCTGAGGCATGCAACACAACTATTTATGTTCAAAACCATAGCCCACATCAGATACTTGAGATGAAGACACCAGAGGACGCTTATTCCAGTAAGAGTCCAGATGTTGGTCACTTCAGAATTTTTGGGTCATTAGTATATTTCCATGTGACCAAAGACACATAGAATAAGCTTGACCTGAGCATAGTTGGGGATATTTTTGGGGTACACTGATAGAACCCACAACTATCAGGTGTACATGCTGACCAGTCAGATGATAGTGGTTCACACGGATATGAGATTCGATGAGGAGAAGGCCATGCGAGTTTCCCTTGAGAGGGATATTGAGCTACATACGATGAGAAGATTTTAGTTCCTGAGGTTGAGTGGCCTCATATTGATGTGGAGCAACCACATGTAGAGGTTCTAGGAGTGGAGACATCCACTCAAGCAGATTCTTCCAGAGATGGAAGAAAGCACACTAGAGAGGGTAACAGATTGTTGGATGATGCATGGGAGAATGTGGGAGCACCCACTTCTCAGGCAGACAGAGGAGGTCACCAGAGAAGTACATTGGTTACATGGTCCTTATGGGTGCATGTGTTGAGATAAAGCCATCTTCCTTTCAGGAATCAGTGCAGCAGCCGATTTGGGTTGATGCGATGGTGGAGGAGTATGACTTGATAGTTCGAAATAGTGTTTGGGATGTGGTCCCAAGACTTGAGGACAAGTCAGTTGTGAGCTCCCATTAGCTTTACAAGGTAAATAAAGTTGCAAATGGTAGTGTGGAGAAGCATAAGGCTAGATTTGTGGCCCGTTGCTTTTCATAGGTAGAGGGCATTTACTATGATGAGACCTTTGCTCCTATTCCAAGGTACTCGTCAATCATATCTATATTGGCACTATCAACATAGATGGGTTGGAAGATCCATCAGATGGATGTGAAGACTACCTTCGTCAATGGCATGATTGAGGAAAAGGTGTACATAGAGAAGCCCGAAGGTTTTGAAACCTTTAATCATGAGTCACATGTGTGCTGACTCAAGAGATCATTATATGGGCTCAAGAAAGCACCCTGTGCTTGGTATACTAGGATAGATAGCTACTTCACTCAGTTGGGCTTCATGAAGAGTGAAGCGGATGTGAACTTGTACCACATCATGGTGGAAGGTAATATGTTGACCATTTTACTTTATGTTGGTGATCTCATACTGACAAGTGATGAGAAGCTCATCAAACCTTGCAAGAGTGTTTGACATGGACATGGGGATCATGCATTAATTTCTTCGCATGGAGGTATGGCAGGGAGATGGGTAGTTATTTGTATCTCAGAGCAAGTATGCCAATGAGATACTCAGGAGGTTTCGCATGGAGAGAAGTAAACCCATGGAGACTCCTCTAGCTGGTAATTGGAGGAAGGAGGATGCTACTTCAGGGGAAGTATTGGAAGCTACTGTCTACAGGAAGCTTGCGGGTTCACTCATGTACTTAGTGAAAAAACGATCGAATATGTGCTATGCAGTTAACCAACTTAGTCAAGTGATGGTTAGACCTACCAAACTGTTTTGGAAGGCGGTAAAGCATGTGTTGAGATACCTCAAAGGCATTACTCAGTTTGGGTTATGGTACAAACAAAGAGAGGGAGTGAAGCTTCAAGGCTTCATTAATGTAGATTGGGCAGGGAATACATTTTACAAGAAGAGCACATCAGGAGGGATCTTCAATATTGGGTCAACGAGAGTTTCTTGGTACAACAGGAAACAAAGATCGATTGCACTTAGTTCAACATAGGCAGAGTACATGGCTGCAAGTCAGGAAACATGTGAGGCTATCTGGATGAGGAATATTCTAGTTGGTTTGTTTAGTCAGTAGATGGATCCTACAGTGATTTATTGTGATAATCAGAGTTGTATCAAACTCTCTGAAAATCCAAATTTTCATGATCAATCAAAGCATATTGATATCTCATATCATCATCTCAGAGATTGTGTATTGAGGTGGATCATGTTGTTAGATTACATTCCCATGGAGGAGAAAGATGCTGACATATTGACAAAGGCATTGTCAATAAGTAAATTTGAGTTTCATAGAGACATGATCGGGGTAGATAATAATCCCTTTCTTGTTGAGAGGGAGCGTTGAAAATAGCAACAAGAAATTCTAGTTTAATTTGTCCTTGAATTAAACTGTGAATGAAAATCAAATTCTATTCTCATAGCAACTTGTAAATAGTTAATTAAGTTTATTAAACTTAATTAGCTTAGGAATTTCGATTTGGAAGTACTTTTGAAGTCATGTATATGTTCTCCCTATATTATAGGGGTCCAGGATGAGTTAAGTATGAGTGGTAATTAGTTAACTCAGTTTATTGAGCTACCTCCATTTAAATTAGTTCCAAGTTGTTTGAGGAACTAATATTGAGTTAACAGTCACTTGATGCATTAGTGCACTCAACTAGTGCTAGTCCAGTTAACTGAATATTCCCTCATCAGAAAATCATGCATGTTAATTTTGATAAAGACCCAGTTGAGACTAGAGTGCAGGGATAGTGTACTATATGTTTTAGATTTTTCTGAGTTGCACTGATAGTGCATGCAATCAAGAACTGATCCTTGAAGGGATTGCGTAGTTTTGAGTGCACTAATTTCCCTTTAATATGGGTTAATCAGCCATAAGAATTTCACAAGGAAATAGGGACTTGGAGAGTTGGTGAATTGGCTAAGTATTGGCCTAGTGCTTTCTTGGGAGTTGGAGATTCATTATACGAAGTTCTAGGATTGTTCTTGAGAGAATAAGCATTGTAATCTCATCTTGATTTTCTGATATATACAATATAGAAAATGGGGTTCTGAGCTGTGGCTTTCCTCGGATATTTATTTTGTTATGTGTATTTTATTCTCTTCCTCTCTCAATTATTGTTTTTCTTGATCTTTATGTGCTTCCGGTGTAAAGAGTAGAAGTAGATCCTTATCTCTTGCTTTAGTTCATTACATGAGCTTGTGAATCTACAAGATTTTCTACATCGATTCATATAAAACATGTTTCTTCCACAAGTCTGGTTTTCCTAATAATACATCACAAACTTCAATAGGAGAAACATCACATAGTACCTCATCCATGAAGGGCTTGATGTTGTAGGGAATGCGACACTATTGGCTAACCCAGAGATCTCATCGTTGGTGAAGCCACTTGATCTTGTATGGATGCGGATGTGTTGTAGTCGGTAGACCTAGCTGCTTCACAACCTTTACTACAATGAGGTTCTTCTGGCTCCCATTGTTGACAATGAAATGCAACGAAGAACACTTCACCCACATATATGAGTGGAAGAGGCATTCCCCTTCCTTTGGATCTTCAAGATTGTTCTTTTGGATCTTAGTGGTGGCCACAGTGGCACGCGGCTCTGCTTCAATGATCTAATTCCTTTTTTCATTCCCCTTGTTCAGTTTTGACTCAATGTGGGAACATGCATCTGATTCATAAGCCTTCACACTCACTTGTGTTATAGTGGAACTCTTATGGAACTCACACCATTTTCCCATGTCCTTCTTTGTCTTCGTGGTGTTTTTATTTGCTTGCAGCATCAGCGGGTTGTTATATGTCGCCCTGCCTTGTCTTTGTCCTTTTCTTTGTGGTTTGGGGTCCCCTTTCACTTGCTTCGGATTCACAGATCCAAAGTCTCGCTTCTTATGTTTAAACTTCTGCTTAATCTTGATAGTGTATTGGTACACCGTACCGAGCCAGGAGATGTCCAAGAACTCCATCTTGTCCTAGATGTATCTGTGTATACAGTCATGGTACTAGAGTACCAAATCTCGCTGAGAATCCTTGATACCCAAATTCATGTGAAGGTTATAAAAAACATTGGTAAAATATGACACGTCTTAGTCCCTTCCCTGCCACAGCGTGGTCCACTTTATGTATTTATCCTCATAGCTCCTGATAGGGTAGTAATGATCCTTAATGGTGTCTGAGAATGAATCCCAAGTGGGTGTGGCTGGAAATAATGAGGGTTTACTTTCATCCTTCTTCTCATAGTAGGTTTCCCACTAGTCCTTGACATGGGGTGAAACTTTGAGAAGTGCAAAAGTAATCTTTTCCAGACTGGAAAAATCACGAACAAAAAAATCCTTCTATTAGATTTAATCATTTATCTATTGCATCTGCATCTATCTAACCTTGAAATATGGGGATGTCAAATTTAAATTGTACTTTAAAGGTGGCTCTACTAGAGTGGCTACTGGAAGAAGATGTGTCACCTTTGGGTACTCGCAGAAGGATCTGGGCAAAGTTTTCCATCATCACATTCCTATGTCGCTTAAAGGATTCTTCGAGCAATATTTTGAAAGGATCTCTTGCCCCCTCTTCTTTCTTCTCTTCTGCCATGGGAGACCGTTGGGATTTGC
Organism: Pinus tabuliformis; assembly: GCA_031772625.1. Classification (NCBI taxonomy): domain Eukaryota; kingdom Viridiplantae; phylum Streptophyta; class Pinopsida; order Pinales; family Pinaceae; genus Pinus; species Pinus tabuliformis. The sequence goes on along the minus strand of CM062818.1, from coordinate 438,962,261 downwards.
AAGGCTGGTCTTGCAATGGTTCAACCCCTAACTCCTTATATCCCGACCTCGTTGGGGACATGCAACAAAAAATAGAGATATAGTAGACTGCTCTAATACCACTAATCTAAACTTAAATAGGAATGAAACAAAGCACATATATAACCACAAATATAGAGATGTAGCATAAATAACACTTAATTTCATTAATATCAAACACTAAAATATGCTTACAAACAGAAATGGAAATAAACTAGCTCAGGTGATGGTAGGTTTTCTTTGAGAAGAGATATGGTGGATACATGCCTCTGAACTGTATTACAATGAGAGTCAAAGGCCTATTTATTATTGAACGACAAGGAAAAAAGTTAAACAACCAAAACTCTAACCCTAGGAGATGGAACGCAAAGAGTTTGTGGGCCCCATTGGGGTTAGCTGGGCAGCCAACTTCCTGTGGTCATAACTTGGTCATATTATCTTCATTTAGAGATTATGATTCCTTGTTTGAAATATCTCTCTAATTACTACAATATTTGTGATAGGCTATGGGCCTACTGCGGACCTCAAAAAAATGCCATTTAGCCGGTCAAAATTGCTCTGGAAGTTCAAGACCCGAAAAACTACTAAAATAGTAAATGCTGCAATAAACAAGGAAACAAATGAAACTGACTAGAGGTCTAGGTGGAATAGGCAAGTAACCACCACTTGGATCAAAATATAATCTTGCGATAATTTCTCTCTTCCTCCAATCCAGCATCCTCATCTTCCATGTTCTGTGTTCGTGTTGTACCCTCTACTTTGGGATCAAAGGATTTGAGTTTTCCTTCACCTATTTGGAGCTTGTTCCTAGATATCATTAACTCATGAAAATCACATCAAGAAGACCTGCTCTGATACCAAACTTGATCCAAATATTTTACTTCAAGGATGCATACATAATTTCATTTAAAAGAGCATGTAACCAAGGGACATAAACACATAAAAGAAGAAAAAATCAAATGTAGCCATGAGATTAAAGGCACAAAGGAAACTTGATAATGGAGTTCATCTAGTGTGGGCTACATCTCTTTGCCTTGCTCAATGTGGGGAGGCCTCTTTCATTAATTGGGAGGGAAATATAATTACAAGAAATTACAAAATGACACCTTATACCTCCACTACTAGGGATGTCTTGAAAATGTAGACCTTTGTTGAAGAAACATACTACACAGATGGAATCTTGGTGGAAAATTGAGAAAAATGACTATAAATTTGACCCTATTTTGGTTCGGTCAAAATCTAGACCCCTGAGAATCTCAAAGATTCCCCAAATATTCCTTCCTGTGGGTCGACTGGAGTTTGGCTGCCCAGATGAAGAAACAGACTTCACCACTATGTTGCTTGTGGAAAATCGAGTAAAATGAGTATCAACTCGACCTACTTTTGGTCTGGTGATTTTTGAGGCTCTAAGGAATCTAAAGATTCACTACAAGATTCTCTACAAAATATTCCTCCCAAGATTCCCTAGAATCTTTCTCAAACTTCATGCCCACGAGGGGCACAACTTGGCTCTGGTTTCTATAGGTGTTGGTCGGCACAGGTTCCTCCACACGTCGATCTACCCCCCTTTTGGCACTGGGTCGAAAGGGTGTTCAAATAGGTGTTTGCGAGCGGACACACCAAAGATCGCCAAGTGGCGCATTAGTGGCCACTCGCATTACCACCTAGAAAATTTGGGTTCAAACCATAACCTGGCGTGAGCATTTATTTTCGGTGGTATTGTTGAACAATTTTTTTTTTGGCATTTTATCTTGAGTATTCTTCACTGTTTGCGCCATCGGACCCGACGGGCAGGTTTGACTCCCATTGCGGACCATTTAAAATATATTTTATATTTATATTTCCACCACTGATGGCTATTTCACAGACGGTCGGCTGGTCGTTGGGGTTAACTACCCACTGGCTGGTCACTAACTATTTTTAAAATAATATTATTTTAAACCATAATGAACGATTTTCCCACCAACATTTTAGGGGTTATTAGGCATTTTAAGTAGGTGACAAATTTGCCTCTGTCACCTAGCAAACCGGTCCACATTTTCAATTCCTTAGCAAAATCGGGCATTCTCATTGGGCTACCACATGGCGCATTTGGATTGGCCCATATGGATGACTGGGCAATTGACACCATGTTGATGTTAGCTGTCACATGTCTCTATATGATTGGCTCCACTCATCTGTATTTCCACATTACCCGCTGATGTAACCATTCGTATAATTTATGTCAGCATCGTGACATCAGTAGGCCAAGTGTCCTTGCCTGCAAAATTTTAAGTTGATTTCGAAAAAATTCAGTGGGCCATAAATTCTTTATACAATGTCAATTTGAGGTGTCATTCATGTCATTGGATTCAGAACTATGAGATCTTCGACTTGAGACTGGTTTCAATTCATTTTTAGGACTTTAAAAAATTGGGCTTTTAGGATCCTCCTAGATCAGTTGGGTACATTGATAATGTTGTAGCCTTCATTGTCCATTATTATTTAAGTTTTATTTTCAGTTTTATTACAAAATGAAAGAAAAATAAAAAAATATGAAAGAAATGGTTGACTTTATATTTTCAATGGGTTTGAAAGTGATAAACGCGTGAGAAGATCTCGGCCATCCGATCAACATGCCACATATCCAACGACAATCACATCGTTAACTAGAATGGTTTCATTTCGGAGATTGGAAGCGATGGTGTATCAAACACAGTTTAAATTTGTTGAAGTCCAGGCTAATCTCATCAGTCCATCGGAAGAGATGGGATCCGACGGATATCGGTGTAGAAATTTCACTTGCAGAACAAACTGATCTATGCAATGTCCTAAAGCATAATACTTGTTCTACTTCTACAAAACATTAAGTGAAAGCATAATCGAATTCATGAGCAACATCAAGTAGAAACATGCATAACTGATCAAGAGAAATAATCACACATAACACAAGATATATCCAGGGGGAAGCACCAGCATAAAACCCCAACCATGTAATATCAATCAAGTGGAAATCCTCTTCAACATACAAAAAGAATCAGCTCAATAGCTATCCTGCTCTCTCTGTACTCTGATGATCTTCTATCAGAAGATGAGAATCATGGACTACCTAGGCCTCAATATATAGGCCACAAGTCCTCCAATCTCCTATAATAGATCCTTCTCCATGCAAGGAATACTTACTAGAAATATCCAAGCATTTGATAGTACACTTTCCCACATCTGATCTCAACTGGGTCTCTGATAGAACTGACATGCAACAGTTATCCATGAGTGAATCCTCAGTTATCTAAAATAATAGTTGTCACATGCATGCAAGCATTAACAAACTATATTTTATTATTTTAACAACTTGTTAAAATAATCTAACTAGACTTGACTAGTTAGAACTAAGTCAACTGATTCTCTCATTATAGAACTCATACTTATTCCCTCAATCAGTGGAGGAAATTAAGGATAAATTCCTCAATGAGTGGGACAACTCATGTGCATGCTCACAGAGACTTCAAATTCGAATTTCCTTAACTAATTAACTCAAGTGAATTAATTAATTAATATTTCCAACTGATGTTAAGACCAAAATTAATTTTACTTCCTATAGATAGACTAGGGACTGCTATAAATAGGAAAAGACCCATAAATGCTATTTTTATAACTTTCTATTTTTAGAAGTTTCACCTCTCACCCAATGTGGCCAATGACCTCACTGGACAAACTGCTATTTTTAGACATGTTATTTTTAGCAGGTCTATTTTTAGCACATTCTAAATTTAAAATTTCTTGTTGCACATTTTTCAACACTCCCTCTCAACAAGAAAGGCTTTCTATCGAACCTGATCCTGTAACTCTGGAATGTTTTGCATGCAACACATCTACTCGGTCCACTTGCTCCAACAACACTTGGAACAAAAAAACTCCCAACTGATCACTCTGTTGGGCTAGGAACATACTTTGATGCTGAAGCTCTACATGTTGCTAACAAGTGCTCCCTCTCCAACATCTACGCTACTGCAACATCTCCATGCATCTCGCACCATTGGACACCTCTCTGTGCCACCTAGCACTATGAAGAACACTTTTGCCTTTCACATTGCTGCAGCCTGCTAGCTATGCGATGTCCTGGGATTCCTTGCACTGTCACTCTCTCTGCCACTCCATCCGCATCTGTCTCTACCCAATCAATCAGTTCCTGCTACTCCACATCGGGGCTCCAGTAGCAAGGTCTGTTATGAAACCAGCTCAAGAAACGATAGAAAAGATAGATCAATGCCTTAGAATTCAGCCTCTTCGAGGGGGAAACCTCCTTTACATTACATAAATGAACAATTCTTGGATGATACAAATGAAAAGACCTCCTTTCTATATATAGGAGTCTAAGGGGTCATAACATAACCAGAGCCGGCATAACAATAATAATGTAAGGGCACAATAATAACAATAGTGGGCTTCTATGGGGCACATTAGTAACAATATGGGCACTACATGGGTACATCAATATAATAAGTGGGTTGTACTAATAACAATAAGGGGTTACACTAGTAGTATAGGGGCCTAACATGCCCCTCTCCTTCAAAAAGCGTTGTCCTCAATGCTTGAGTAGTTCTTGATGCTTCTGTATAAAATTCTTGTCCTCCCATGTGGAATCTTCAGTGGGTAAGTTCTTCCACTTGATGAGATACTCTGAAATTGATCGATTTCGTAGCTGCCGGGTTCTTGTTTCTGTGACTGCTCCAGGTTCCAATATGATTTTTCCTTCCTTTTCAATATCTGGCAATATTGTTTGAATTGGGATCTTTTGCAAGTTTTGAATAAGTGGCCATACTTCTTTGTCCTTCTTCCATTCATCCCTTGCTTCGTTTATCCAATCTGGTTGGATAATAGAAATAGCACAAAACAATGCTTCCACATCCTCATCCTTGAAGAGTCTTCCCATTCGGTAAGGTCGCCATTTTTTAAGTGCATGTAGTATTGCCAACGTTTCCTTCTCATAAATAGCTTGCTTTAGATGTAGCAGTAAAAATACCCAATCGCCTACATCAAAACATTTTTCACTATGATGTTGATCTACCTGTTGTTTCATTTGATTTTGCATCGAAGTGGTGCTATCCTTTAAAAGTTGGAGAACTTGTTGTTGATGCTCGATGTGATCTTTCATTGCTTGAACCTTTTTCTTCTTGATATGTCCTTCTATCTTTAGATTTTGAGGAGTGGTAATTTCTTCCAATCCTTTACAAGATATGGTCGGATTCATTTCTTGACGCTCGATGTGATCTTTCACTTCTTGAACATTTTTCTTCTTGATATGTCCTGCTGCCTCGCTAGTTTGAGGAGTGGTAATTCCGACCAGTGAATTACAAGATATGGTTGGATTCATTTCTTCTTTCTTGATGTGATCTTTCACTTCTTGCACCTTTTTCTTCTTGATATTTCCTTCTATATTAAGAGTTTGAGGAGTGGTCATTCTTGCCAATAGTTTACAAGATATGTTCTGATTCATTTCTTCTTTCTCTGGGGTTGGGTCCTGGCATATATCCTCTTCTTTTGATGTTTCTTGATCATTCTCTTCCTCCTATTCATACTCTATGTAAAATAATTTCTTCTCAGCACACTTATGACCTTTAGTGCATTTGCTATCACAATTGTAACAAAGCCCTTTTTCTCTTTTTTCTTCCAATTGTTGTGGTGTAACCCTTGTAGGTTGTGGAAGGCTAGGAGGAACAACACGTCCATCTTTATAGTTGTGAGGGGTAGACTTCCTTGTTGCCATAATTTTACTTTCAAATATGTCACAAAGCCCTTTTACTCTTTCCAATTGTTGTGGTGTTTCTATAAAGAAGGTGTTGCTCTTTGTATCCTCATAATGTTCTATCATTTCCTCCGTGAGAAATGACCACGTAACAAGTTTTTTACGATAACAAAGCCCTTTATACCATAAAAATTGATCCAGTTCTAAATATGAAGATGCAATAGATACCTTTTGTAACAGTGGTACACCACGTAGATCAAAATATTGCTCCATCTGAAGTATCCAATTTACCGGATCCTTGCCATCAAACTTCCTCATCTTCCTTTTTCTTGATTTTAGGACCTCGAACTTGAAACGACTGTAACTCTGTACTCGTGGATATTTAAGTTCTAAAATTGCTACCTATAGTAGCCCTCTGTGTCCTCTTTCCAATTCCACTAGTCTGATCCAAATTGGATTCGCCAAAAAAGAGTTATGCACAATCTCCCAAGATAACCTGATTATAGACCTTTCTAGAAGACCGAACTTGTATGAAGTGCCACGTGTCAATTTTTCGACCTATGGATCTGAAAAATTCATACAAGAAACTACAGTCTGTCCTCTTTCTGTAACTTCTTACAAAATTTCAATCCAATGCTCAGAGAGAAAGTTATGACTATTTTCCCCAGGTCACCTGTTTTTAATGTAATTTAGGAGTCTGCAAAAAGACCAAATTCCTCAGATCATATCTCCGAAAATATCGCGTGGAAAGCTCTGAAATTTGGACCCAAGGTTCAGTCGGATTTCTTCTCAAATGGGTTTTTTTGGCGACTTCTGAAACGTCACAGAAAAAAAAGTTATAGCGAAAATTCCACGATGACGGGTTTGGAGCAGCGAAACCCTAGAATCCAAAGCTCTGATACCAAATGTTATGAAACCAGCTCAAGAAAAGATAGATCAACGCCTTAGAATTCAGCCTCTTCGAGGGGGAAACCTCCTTTACATTACATAAATGAACAATTCTTGGATGATACAAGTGAAAAGACCTCCTTTCTATATATAGGAGTCTAAGGGGTCATAACATAACTAGAGCCAGCATAACAATAATAATGTAAGGGCACAATAATAACAATAGTGGGCTTCTATGGGGCACATTAGTAACAATATGGGCACTACATGGGTACATCAATATAATAAGTGGGTTGTACTAATAACAATAAGGGGTTAGACTAGTAGTATAGGGGCCTAACAAGGTCTCATATAAGAGGTTGGGTACCTCGAGGATCCTACCCCTCCTCCTTGGGACGGTCACTCTATATCGCCCCACCTCCTACCTGGAAGTATGGCTGCATGTGATCCCTCTGCCAGCCTGGCTCGAAGTTTCCCCCTACTAGAGGTCTTTGCATGAGTATATGTCTCTACTTGATCTCCTCTCAGCTTCTCTAGTTGTGGCTTCTCCACAACCTCCTGAAGCTGCTTCACCAATTGTGGGTCCTCCACAATTGTCTGTGACTTCTTCTGGCGCTACATGTTGAAAAGGTAATATACCCTCCCTTTCAACCACCAAGTCTCTAACCTTTGCCTTGCTCCTCAAGGCTTTGCATGCATCTTGTACCTCAAGTGAATATAGGTTCTTGGCTAGCACACCAATCTATTTCCACTTTCCCGCCGTCATGAAATTTTCTAGAAAAGGAGTTGATTTTAAATCAGCGATATCTCCCTCATCCGAACTCCGATTCAGCTGATTTTTTATTATTATTTATTTTGGGTATTTTTCCACAAGGAATCCAAATATTCTATTTATTTCTAAAAATTTTGTACAGAAATTTTTAGATCTGCTCTGCAAACTCTTGGCCCAAAACTCAAAACTTTGAAATCTCCTCTCAGTATACTGTTCTTGCTTGATCACCTGTGCTCTGATACCATGTAGAAATTTCACCTGTAGAACAAACTGATATATGCAATATCCTAAAGCATAATACTTGTTCTACTTCTACAAAACATTAAGCGGAAGCATAATCGAATTCATGAGCAACATCAAGTAGAAACATGCATAATTGATCAAGAGAAATAATCACACATAACACAAGATATATCTAGGGGAAAGCACCGGCATAAAACCCCAACCATGTATTATCAATCAAGTGGAAATCATCTTCAACATACAAAAGGAATCAACTCAATAGCTATCCTTCTCTCTTTGTACTCTGATGATCTTCAATCAGAAGAGGAAAATCATGGACTACCTAGGCCTCAATATATAGGCCACAAGTCCTCCAATCTCCTCTAATAGATCCTTCTCCATGCAAGGAAAACTTACTAGAAATATCCAAGCATCTGATAGTACACTGTCCCACATCTGATCTCAACTGGGTCTTTGACAGAACTGACATGCAACAGTTATCCATGAGTGAATCCTCAGTTATCTGAAATAATAGTTGTCACATGCATGCAAGCATTAAAAAACTATATTTTATTATTTTAACAACTTGTTAAAATAATCTAACTGGACTTGACTAGTTAGAACTAAGTCAACTAATTCTCTCATTATAGAACTCATACTTATTCCATCAATCAGTGGAGGAAATTAAGGATAAGTTCCTCAATCAGTGGGACAACTCATGTGCATGCTCACAAAGACTTCAAATTCGAATTTCCTTAACTAATTAACTCAAGTGAATTAATTAATTAATATTTCCAACTGTTGTTAAGACCAAAATTAATTTTACTTCCTATAGATAGACTAGGGACTGCTATAAATAGGAAGGAACCCATAAATGCTATTTTTAGAACTTTCTATTTTTAGCAGTTTCACCTCTCACCCAATGTGGCCAATGACCTCACTGGCCAAACTGCTATTTTTAGACATGCTATTTTTAGCAGATCTATTTTTAGCACATTCTAAATTTAACATTTCTTGTTGCACATTTTTCAACAATCAGGTCAGATATCGGGTCAGAATATTGGGTCGGCAAGACATCGGGTTCCAACTTTTAATTCTGACCCGGTAAATCATTAATGGCATTTTTATTTTCCTATCTGGTCCGGATATCGGGTCAGCAAGTCATCAGTTTCAGTCCTTAATATCGGACCCGATAAATCATTAAATATAGTTTTATGTCCTATCAGGTCCGTAAGGGAGTCAAAGGTGCATTGTAAAGGCGGATACGATAGGTTTAATGAATCAGAGTGTTAATTCTTTAAAGTTCCGTGGGCTCGACCCATCGTTTAAATTTTATACAGGTTTATGAAGCACGATCAAGCGATAGTTTGATAAGTACTTTAAGGTGAGATGTGGGGAAGAAATGAGCACGAAAGTTAGTCAAAGTTTGACCCCCGCAGTTGACCATGATGTTAGCATGGTTGACTGAAATGTGCAGCTAGAAATCACCGCGGGGGTTCAACCTCGTTGAGGCTTCCATACATTCTTTACCCCCCACAATGCTTCCAAAGCCTTTTGCCCTTCATCCACTGCTTTTCTAAGGCTCAAAGATACAGATTCGAATGAAGAACGACCATCATCTTCTAATTTCCATTACTTCCTATTATTTTATGTTCTTTAGAATGAGGTGTCTTTTACCCTCTGTGTAATATTCTGTAATAATTTTTAGTTTAAACAGTTAGGGAAATAGTTAAGTAGTTTGACAGTTTTCATGACTACCAACTGTCTCATAAGGTATAAAAAAGGGAAAATTTAGAGAGAAGGGGTTCGAATTTTGGAGAACTTGGATACTAGGCCACTGAATTCCTGATACAACTATTGGTTAATGAAAGAATCAAAAGTTTTCCATACATTGTTGGGTATGATTTTGTGACTTCTCTGTTATGTGTCATCTTATGTTTTCTTCCTTTAAGTATGGTAATGAAGCTACAGGTCTTTATTTTCTTATGTAAATGAAGTTAAAATCCCTTAAAGGAGCGCTCCTAGACTTGAATTTCACACCTCTACAATTCTTCTAAGTTACGGATAGTAGTTTCTGTGTAAGACAAAATATTATCTATAACTTCTCCAAGTGTCACATATAGTAGATCCTGTGTAAAACAACATATTGTCTATGAATTATTCAAGCTTTCTTCATTCATCATTTATATTCAACAATCAAATGGTATTATGATATTTTCTTGTCACTTAAGTATTGAGGGTTAAAAACCAAGTCTCCCTGGTCCTTCACTTAAGAACACAACAAACAATTAAGTGAAAAACAAGTGACAATAACTATAAAAATTAATGTCTTAAGCACAATTTCTACATAGCCAGGAAATTGGTTTCTTAAGGTACAACAGATAATATACTGAATTGAATACTAATAGTCCATTAAATTTATCGCAACATTGCCTCATATGAATTGATAGACTTGCTAGTTTTCTTTTTATCCCAAGAAAACCATCACAATTTTTATTCAAAGGAGAAAAAGTCATGGTTCTCATATGTTTATAGCATGATACAAAAAAAAGAAGTAATCAATGACTCCACTTTAGAAATGCTATGCATTGTGTACCTCCTTTTGTGTTAGTTAGAAAACAAAATATATAAACTAGAATAAGAAACAACTAAAAGAATTGTCGTCCTACCATTTAACAATAAGCTTCCCACAATGTCCAAAATGACCAGCAGAAATACATGCTTCTTTCCAATTTGATTGTGTTCATTTGTCCTTTATTTGATAATTCTATTATTGTTTTTGGTGAGTTGATGCTTTACTATATTGAAGTAGACCTATTTTTGTTGCCAAACTTATTTCTTCAGTTCCTGAAGAGTGATATATGTTGGGTTTGGTAAATTTATGATTTAAAAGATTGTAGAGATGAGTACTAACCATTATATTCTTGCAATTCTACCACCTATAAATGTGAAGGATTTATATCAATGATCTTGAAAATTACAGAGTTCATTAATTCCCCTGTATCTATGCCTTTTATTATGTGACAAGTATTTTGGTGATGGGTTTTCATTTGTACATTTTAGTAAAAAGTTGGTATAATCATGGTCTGAGTGAGGTGGTTGAATTTTGGGCAAGTTTTTTAATTTTAGTTCCTCTTTTTAATTCTATCGCTTTTTCATGCAGAACATCCAAGTTTTTATGTGGGATGAGCAGAAGGTTAATGCCGAGCTGAAAAACTATATGACAAGCACTTTTCAACATCTCAAGGAAATGTGTAAAATTCATTATTGTGATCTCTGAATGGGATCTTTCACTCTTGGAGTCAATCATGTTGCTCGTTCAGCTCTCCAAAGAGGACGGGGAGCTTAAAATACATCTGCTAAAAAACATCAAATTCCTTTAGATCACTGGTAAGCTTCATCATTATAATTTCGATAAATGGTTCTTGGAAGAAATATATGTAAATGATGATCTTACCTCCTCTACTAGCTGGAGATTTCCATAGAGATTGATACTTATCTTAAGGCTAGAACCGATTAAGACAATTGGTCATCTAATCTGTGATCAACTTTGAATCTTCAAACATGTTGCGATCATTTAATATATGCTCATGTGGAGTATTCATTAAAATAGTTGTTTCTTACCACTTTCTTACACTTTTGCATTATTATTTTCCTTCTCTGAGGCCACTGAAAAGGCATTTTTGAAGGAGGAGATATAAGTAAGATACCCCAGTCCCATAGCCATTGGGATATCGATTTGTTGCACGATCAAAGTAACCAAAAGGGATGAAAGAATCTATATCTGGCGGCTCAATCCTTTTCTATTTTTTCTTCTTTGATTCCTCAAAAGTTATGTATGCTCCTTTGAGATTGTAAAGATATCCTTAGTGGAGATGCAAGTATCCTGAGGGAAATTCATTTCTTATGACCCAAACTACCCATAAAACAAAAACAAGGTGATAACATTGGGTCTTATTTAGGTAATTTAGTGAATCTTCTAGGGCCTCTTCAACTGCTACACCTTCCCAAATCCCCTTCCCACTAGTGATTGATTTGGTTGCAGCCCAAATTTCCTTGATTAAATGGCATAAACTAAATGATTTGGTTGCAACCCATATTTCCTTGGTTAAATGGCATAGAGTGAATGATTTGTTTGTAGCCCATATTTCTTTGGTTAAATGGCATAGAGTGAATGACTTGGTTTCAACCCAGGTTTCCTTGGTAAAATGGAATAGAGTAAAGTGGTGTTTTGCACTTTCATAATTTTCTTTACAAGGTGGGCAAAGGTGTGGTCCATGACAATTTTTTTTCTATGAATTGTGCCATGAAATAATTTTATTTTATTTAATGTTAACTTTAAAAAATCAATTTGAGTAATTCCTTGAACTCCAAATGAAGAACCATTTCCAATGTGCTTCTCCTCTAGAGGTCATAACCTAATTCATTAGAGCTTGAATTCGAGGATGTTGAAGTTGTAGAAATTTTTGATAATGAAATGTTTGAGAATAAACTTTGACATTAAATTTGATATATATATATATATATATATAGAATTTAATTAAAAAAATACATGTTATGATATATAAAATTACTTATAACAATTACTAAGTGCAACATAATTAATGAAGATAAGTTTGTGTAACCATGTTCATAAAATGAGATATAGAGATTCCCTTTTATAATTTAAATTATGCATAACAACTTCATCATACATGGTAATTGAGATATAGTCTAGTGATTCCCTAAAAATATAGTGTGTTATAAATTAGGTTTATATCTATGTGTGTGTGTGTGTGTGTGTGTGAAGATATTATTTAATTAAAAAGAATTGGATGCTATGATATATAAAATTATTTATAACAATTACTACACTTAACTAATTGATGCAATAGTTTAACAATTATTACACTTAACTAATAGATGAAATAGTTTGAGGATTTTTCTTTTTCTTGCTAATTTTAACCAAAATTTGGTAGAGATTTATAAAAACTTGAGTTGTTTAATTTGTAGAATTTGAGTACTCCAGGTTTTTTTTAGAGTTCCAAACCCATTTATGTATTAAAAAAATGTAATTTAAATAATAAAACTCACAATATTGCTTGAAATTGTATCTTCCAATTCCAATGAAAAACCCATTTAATATATAAGTGTGTGTAACCATGTAGATATGACCTTTTATAATTTAAATTATGCATATTAATACCACTAAGACCAATAATCATACATGGTGATTGAGATACACTTTCATGACAAAAAAAAAAATCAGGTTTAGGGGTACATGTTAGTGAAATATTTTTGAAACAAAAGAACTAACTAGATGCTAGTGTGAATCAGAAATGAACCTTCGATTCATGCAATGTAACCCTCGATTCATGTCTCAATACAAGTCTAGTGTGAGGAGGGATGAAGGCCATAGTGTCAGTTTCGAGTAGAGAAAAAACCCAACGTTAAGCTTTGAAGTGTATTTCTCCCCCTTGTTGTCCAACTTCTTTCTTAATTCATCTGGGAAATGTGCATATGCACACATGAAAACACTCTCATGTCAGTGACATTATGCTTTCTTCCACTCCATGTTTCTTGAGGAATCATATTCTTGACACTTTTGGTTGGGCACTTGTTTATAATATATGTTGCGTAGGAGACAACTTTAGCCAAATAGTCATTTCACAAATGCTTTTCCTTCAACATGCTTCTTACCATTTCCATGTTGGTCCTATTTTTCCTTTCTACGACACCATTTTGTTTAGGTGTGTACCTTGTTGTAATTTTTTTGTGAATTCAATTCTCCTTGCAAAAACGTAAGAAGTCATTTGAGATGTATTTACCAGCTCTACCACTACTCAAAACATTCATATATTGTCCATTGTGCTTCTCAACAAGAGCTTTGTATTGGCGGAAGCATGGGATAATCTAGAAACCATACATATTTTTCTTCTCTTGTTCTACATTACATTCTAAAAATATGTTGTCTTGGTTCTAATTTTCTTTTGTTAAATATTAGATTTGGTTTATTACTAAGATCATGTTGTTTTTTTCTACATTCATTTACATAATTTCCATATATTTATTACAATAATGACATTGAACTTGAGATTTATCATACTTCTAACTTTGTGCTTGATTTTGTCTTAGACATTGACTTGGATTTTGATTGTTTCCTCTTCCACTTGATCTTGAAGGGCTGCCTCTTCCACCTTTGTGTGGACTTCTTCCTCTTTCTCTAGCATTTGATATTCCTGTTCCTTTACCTTAACCAATTGAGAGTTGTGTCTTGAAGGCATTCTCTATTGAAGTGTGTGGACTTCTTCCTCTTTCTCTAGCATTTGATATTCCTCTTGCTTTACCTTAACCAGTTGAGACTTGTGTCTTTAAGGCATGCTCCATTGAAGTATTTGTTGTTCTATTCAACCTATTTTCATGAGATATCAATGATGCATGAAGCTCATCCACTCAAAATTGTGAGAGATCCTTTGTCGCTCTATGGCCACAATAATAAGGTCAAATCTTGATGGTAGGCTCCTCAAAAAAATTTAAACTGTCCTCCTTTCTTCAAGTGTCTCACCATGGGACTTGATTTGAGTATCAAATCCAATTAATTATGTCAAAAATGAGTCTATTGTCCTAGACTCCTTTATGCAAATGGTTTCAAAATCTCTTCTTAGCATTTGTAGCTTTGTTGTCTTCACCTTTGTCATTCCTTGATATGTTGTCTTGAGAATATCCCATGCTTGCTTCGAATCTATTGTTGTTGCAATCCTTGGAAATGCACTCTCATGCACTACTTGAAAAATGTAGAAGAGGGATTTGGAGTCCTTGTTCCTATTTTGTTTCAATAAATCTTTTTCTGCTTATGTTAGCATTGTCTATTGTTTCATCTGTTGCTTCGTGGAGCCAATTCTCCAGAAAATCTCATATGTATTGAGAAGAAAATAAACAATTCATTGTAATATCCCAATAATCATAAATGTTTCCCTTAAATTGTGGTATTTGAGGATTAATCAAGCTTGTGCTTGAAGCTTCCATATTTGACTATTAAGTATGCTCCAAAAAAAAAACTTCCTTCAAACAACCTTTGACTCCTACTAAAAAGTTGCAGTAAAAACTTGCTCTTTTACTTCTTGAACCAGCTCTAATACCACGTGAAAGATGAGGCAGGAGGAAAAAAGAAAAATTAACATAGTGAATGTGCCATAATAGCTAGAAGTTAACACAGTAAATGTGCTGTAATAGCTAGAAGTGAAATTTCCAAAATGAAAATGCAACAAATATACTTTTGATTATGGTTTCAAATGCAACTCCTTCACCTAGTAAAAAATAAAAATACTAAAAAGATTTGGTCTTCTTTAATTTTTGCACAGTTTCTAGCTAACCCACCAAAATAGGCTCAACAATTTCTTCTAACCTCTCGACTTCACCTGCTAAAGACTCCTAACTAAGACTATGCCACAACCAAACTATTTTACATGTTTTCGCACATACATTCATGCATTTAATTTTATGACAAGACTCAAGTTAAACATGGTATGTGTGCACATATACATAATTTTTAATTTTCTGAAAAACAAAATCTACACCCTAGAGGGAAAATTTGGTTTTTTATTGTACCATTGTTATGGTCGTTGTAAGTGCATTCAAAATGGGTAGGTGTGATTACTTCCAACAATTGGAAACTCCATACTAGTTATTGACTCAACCAATTGAACCGATACCAAAGTGTAGGTTCAAAACATTAAGTTAGGCTATACTCAATCAAATCACTAAACACATTTTAAAATATAGAAGGACATATTTTTTTTAATATTTTTACTTTTATATGTTGATTAACATTAATGTCTTTCATGATATTAGGTTATGAAGATTTTGTGAATTTGGTACTAGACGGTTTGAAAGTAACAAATTAAATAGGCTACTAAGATAAAAGACATTTGTATAAGATCAATATTAAACTTTGTTGTGTCATTGTAAATGTTATTAATGTTTTTAATTGCATGATACAAATTCCATCCTGCATTAAGAGGAATAGAGAAAATTCCAAAAGCACAGAGTACGCTCAATTAATGGGATGAATCATATGTAGTTAACCATAATGGACACTTCTTGTGGCATTATGAGAATGTTCAAATAAACAATTTGATGAGATATAAACCTCACAATGTGAAATAAATCAAGGATGTAGATTTTGATAATGGAGTGAAAAATATTTTGAGAGAATATAGGTCAACATTCATTCTTAGGAAAGCAATTTTGTTACATTGATGCTCAAAGAAAAGCTATTGAATAATCACAGTCTTGTGTCAAATATATATGAGCACAATGTGATTAAAATAAATATTTTGGGAGCTTTCTTTGAGTTTGGTAGCAAGTTTTTATAGGGTTACAGTGTTTGCTTATTTGAGTTAGACCTTAGAAACTTAATTCTTTTTCCAATAGAGAAAATGGTGAATTCAAAAGTTGCTTCTATCCTAAGAGTTGAATGTATTAACGAATTTGAAGGTGCATCAACATAAATATCCAAATCACAACATTAAGACCTCAAGTATAATGGTGAATCTGGTCCATCAATGTTCTTGGAAGTCAAATTATATTTCCATGGGATCAATTTCAAATGTTCTAGAAGGAGAGGTAGTGCACTTTGCACCAATAGATAGTAATGAATTGGAGTTTTAATTAAGAAATTATTCATTTAATGCTATAAATGTTGTATATTAGAAAGTTCTCTCTAGATATGACTTGTAAACCATGCAACTTAACTTTATTGGTTCCCCTTAGGTGTCATATTTATAGCTATTTTAACAATTTTTATCTATGCTAAAACCAAACCTTTAATGCTAGAGAAGTAATTCTAAACTTCATTCCAACATTATTTCACTTGGAAAAAATACTAATGCTAATCAACTCTAACTTTTAACCTAAGAAATTAATTCGCAATGTGAGACAATGTCTTTAAAAGAGGCCAAATAAGGTCTTGAATGTAAAAATTTAGTTAAAAATGAATTACCTATATATTTTTGAATATATATATATATTAGATGTGTGGCAAGAAAAATTTATTGCTCACAAAAATGGGTACAACTTGTATACATCCATAATCGAGCACCCATGGCCAACATATTTATCCATCAAGTAAAACCACTTGAGACTCTTAAAAACAATAGTAGTTATCACATTATCCAAACCAACGTCTCACCTAAATACTGAAGAGACAACATCACCTCCATAACTGCTATTGAATAACGAAGAGATAGACAAAGTTTTCTTCAGTGTGTGATAGTTTATTTTAAATAGGAATCATAATAAAAGTTTTCTTTCGTGTTTGATAGTAAAAATGAAATTTAATAAAGAGTTTTGAAACCATTTATATAAATGAGGAGTTGTTAAAAAATATCTATATATTATTTAAATTATAATTCTAAAATTTTAAATAAACCACTTTGAATTTAAATTGTAAATTTGAATATTTAAATAAATTTAAAAGGGTTAGAATGATTCCAAATCACAAACTAAGTGTTATATAATCAAGAAAAGCTTTGCCAAGGATAGCAAGCGGATTATCTTCTTTACACTTCAAGATTTTAAATAACAATCTTGAATAACAATGTTAACGAGAACCAACATTGCATTCCAACATCTATAGGTTCTTTGGACAACTCTCCCCATAGATGAGGGGATGGATAAATTGGTCACCAGTTGTAAACTAGAATTTGCACCGAAAGGGTGCAAAGAAACACCAATAGGACTACAAAATGGAAGATCCTACTATTCACGATACATCATACTGAATGTTCCTAGATAAAACATCAGAAAATATTGTCAGCACATATTTGTTTTATTCGACGATGTTGATCGGAAAAACTGTCTTGATCAACATTTGGGGAAATCCATGAAGTCAAGATTTGTAACTTAGATCTATATTTGTTTAATTGGTGGTTCCGACTAGTATAATGAAACTAGTTATCCTTTTGCATAGCAAGTGTATAATAGATGAATAAAAGAATGATAAATTATAACTCTAAGGTATGTATTACGTACATAATACTCTAATATAATGTGAACTATAAGCCTATAAAGTAAATGTACCTGAGTTTTTTTTTTTTTCTAAGTAATGCTATTCTATTAAAGAAAGATATAAAAATACAATGAGGCTCTAGGCTCTACAGTACTGAACATGGTAATGTCATTGGTAAGCTGAAAACCTAAACATGACTGCCCACCGAGGAGAAACTAGTACAAGTGTACCCAAATATCAAATGCCCACATAGGGGTCCCATAACATAATAAAAAACAAAAGAAATCCCCCATAGGGGTCTTGAGTCAGAATCAATCAAAATGTACCGCATGGACTGAAAAAAATTAGGATAAAACCACATGAAAAAAACTACTAGATGACCTGGCGATTTGAGCAGATGTCTTACTGAGCCCACTAGGCATCTGGTGGAGGCTCCTCCAAGACACGATAGCTGTATTCATCCTTTTCCACTGGCTCATCCACCACTACAGTCATGGAACCTTGACTGCCTTCGACCTCTTGTGTGCCGTTCAGGCTACCATCCACTGCATGCTTGCCTCCAGTAATCTCCTTGCCATGTAGAGTGCTGTCATGGCCATCTTTGTGCCTGAGCTTAGCGATATTCCTGTCCGTGTCTTCTGGTTCGCCTATGTCTCGTGTCTCATCGACCTTCGGTTGCTTGCTAGTCTGTCCTTTCTCTAGCCCAGGTCCGTGTGTTTTAGCAACCTGCTCATCTTGCGGACACAATTCTTCACCAAAGACCACTGTGATAGTGGCGGTAATGTTGAGATGATGCAACATGCTATGGAAACGAAATTGGGTAGTGTGGTAGGAAGGATGAGGGGGGTCAGGAGGGCCTGTCTTTTGGGTAGCTGCATTCGTTATTCTGGTGCCATATTCCTGTACTCGACCTCTTCCGCTGTGGGTATGCAGATAACTGCCAAAGAGATGGTCTCTGGATTGATCAGAAGAAGGTGAGGAGGAAGGGGTCTCCAGTTCATGGGTGGGCGTAGAGGTGGGGCGATTGCTTCAGCCACGACTTCTACCATGTCTGTTGTGCATCCGATGGCGTTGCCTCGGCATGGCTTGTCTGGCAGGTTGGCGATTAGTGGTAGGGGCTAGGATGGAAGTGGTATTATCAGTATGAGCAACAAGTGAAGTAGGGGTCACTCTGGGATTACTGGAGCTATTTAGTTGAGAAGCAAAGGTAATCTGGGTGGAATTCAAAGCATAGTGAGTGGTTTGGGTGAAATGGAAACCATTCCCCAAATCCACGCAGCTGAGAAGACAGCAGGGGTGCTCGGCTCCTCTGTGTAAGGGGGATAAGAGCATCTGAGCAGGGAAGGGAAGAATGAATTCTGGCTTGCATTAGCCATTTCTTTGAGCTTGCTACGGACATCTCGATCTGAGCACCAGGTTAATGGTGATTGCAGGTTGATAGTTTTATGCCATAAATTGGCATGGAGGAGGACGTGGGTGGCCATGTGGCTCAACCGCCTGCCATTCTCTTATCTTATCTCCATTAATTTCAAATTAATCACCCGCATCCGGGTGCGCTCCATCACTTTGCACCAGTTCATTATATTCTTGTAAATGGGAGGCATTGGTGATGATATTGAACGAGCCTGTATGTAGAGTTCGATCACTATTCACCCCCAAATTTGCCAGGAGATTAGCCACTTTGTTGCCATCTCTTCTGATGTGCTTGAAAGTGATTGCTTTATTAGTGATGAGCTAACGTTCTATGAGCTCAAACCTTTCTGCTAATCGCTAGTTGCTGACCACTTTGTATGTCGGGGTCCCCTGCAATATCTATTTATCTATATTGATAAGAATCTGAGAGTCTCCTTCTATTATTAAGGGAAAGAATCTGTGTTTTAGAGCTAAAATAAGACCTTTCCACAGCCCTTCTAGTTTTGCAGAATTGTTCGTATCCCGTCCAATTGAGCCCAGAAAGAGTAATAGTGGTTTGCTCGTGTGATCTTGTTGAGGGCCCCGAGATCGGGTCGACAACAAGGGGGATACCCACCCGGTCGGGAACCTGGTTGGCGGCTCCTTGCCCGTTTGGAGTAGCGGGTCCGACTGGGGATAACAGGACCAGCTTCCCGATGCATGGGATGTGTGAGTGTGTGTAGAGTTTGATTATGTTGATTCTGGAAGAATTCTAAAACTACTGTAAATCTAACTTACAAACTGACTCTAAGCTACTGAAATCTAGTGGAAACAACATATAGAATCTACACTAACCCGGGATGTATCTTTTCCATTATGCAATCTAGAAAGATTTCATACAATAACTGGAAATAAATATTATTCAGTTATCATAAGAATATAAACCATTTAAGATGAACTGTTCTGCATAAGAAGTTACACAAAACAATTGTGAACAACATATCGCATAATCAAATCATTCATATGTCAAGCATAAATACATGAGTCCACCGTACAGAAGTGCCAAATGATATCCCATATGCTCATACATTAACATACAAACAATATAAGCTGTATATCACTCTAAGAGTATAAGCAGAAATTTGTCAAGAGATAAAAGTACCATTTATAACTAATTTCTACTCACAGACTTCAAGCAATAACGATCTATCTCTACTTGCTCTAATATCTACCAAGAGTACAGAAGTGCAACATCAGTAGCAGACATTAAAATGCAAACATAAATAAATCTCGATCCTTCCATTCATCAAAACCTCCTCTGAGGGTGCAGAAGTGCATGTTCCGAGGACAAGTTTTTGACAAATTTCTGGACCCTTCTCCAATGCAATGAGAAGGGTTGAAATACTACTACCTAATCCTAATAATAGTATTATTACAAAATTGAGGATACGATTCTCAAATGACCGCCCTTTTTCTAATTCAGTAAAAAGAAAAAAACAACATTCTAAATGAAATTACTTCTTAATTTGGTCTTTGAAGTTGCAGCTGTCAAGCATAGGCTTGAGAAGAGTAGGCTGGCTGATTTTTGTGCTTAGCTGGGCTGCGAAAACAGCATCCATAAGAGCTGGTGCTACTTTCTCGGCTGCGTTCATGATGCATCTTACTGTCATGCATTGGCTGTGAGGCTTAACTAAGTAAGTCCAGTAACTTTCCCAGTTTAGTCTAGCCAATGCCTGGATTGTTTCCCCGTTTGCATGTGCTTTCTGCTTCCACTCTGCCTCCAGTTGCGACGCGATTGGTAGGTACCCCGGAGTGGACTCTGAAATTAAATTGGCCCTGTGTAAATTTTCATTTACACAGTCGATAAGTATGCTCGCCTGTGTCGCCGTTGACTCTGCTGCTTGCTCCGCCTGTGTGATTTGTTCGTCCCACTTATTAAAGAGCAGTTCCTTATGATTTTCATTAATCTTGGGTGCCCCTGCTCTTTTCCCTTCCTTGTCATTTTGCCAAGCCAGATATTCTGTTACTCTTTTGTTGGTCTGGTCATAGTCGTTCCGCAATTCCACCACCTGGTTGGTGATCTTGTCGCTTAGTTCACAAAAATGCCTCCACTGTGATATTTTGCGCACCATATCTTCCTGTTGTTGTGACAGTTGGTCGTTCAAGCCGATGGACTCTGAAATAAACTCTGTCAGCTTAGGTTCATCTTTATGCATTTCTTGCGCCGTCTGCAGCTGCTTTTCCTTTTCTTCAATACTTCTTTGATGGTTCACTTGCATCTGGCGAAAGTCTTCCTGTAGCTTTTCGAGCTGCTTGGAAGCTTCAGCGTTCTCATTAGCTTGTCGCAACTGTTGTTGTAGCAGTTGTATTTGACTTTCATGTTCTTTTAGAAGTTGTTGAACTTCAGAGGCCTTGTCGATAGTTGCAGAAGCATATGCTCCTGCAATCTGAGACAATTTCATGAGATTCTCGGTTGGATTGTTATTCGGGTCTTTCCACAAGACATCTAGGTGTTCAGCATCTTGAGACAGTGCATCTTCAAGCTTCCTCTTCTTTCTTTGTCTTCTTACAACTGCCCTGTGCTGTGGACTGTAGAATACGTCCAGTGGAGGAATTTCTTCTATGCTTAGTAGAAGTTCTGAGGATGGAGCGATAGGAAGATGCTCCATTTCTGCGGCACTACTGACCATGGTCGAGACGACTTCTTGCACCACCTGTGTATTGCTCACAGGTGTCTTCGGGACTTGACCTTCAAGATTTATGAGTTCATTGAAGGTCTCCCATTCTTTATCCAATTCTTCAGTGACAAGAGGTGTTTCGGCGACGGGAGGGGGAACTTCTCTTGGTGGCGAGGCGATAACTTGTTGCTGAGCCATCGTACTTGACTGAGCCGTGTCTTTGATTGTTTCTTCATTCTTTTCTTCTTTGTGCACAGACTCTTCAGGATTTTCGGATATTTATTTTACAGCACTGGAATTAGATCTAGAAGCGCTGGAGTGTTCACTGAGGCTGATGATCGGAGTCGGTTCTCTGGTAGCTACTCGCAGTCTTTGCAGTGGAATGTTAGCCAGCCTTCTTTCTCTATACAACGTGAATTTCCAGAGGTCGTCTGGGGACAACCTCGACTCAGCTTCTTGCAAAACTTCTTTGAGCGAGTTCTTTCTCTGAAAGATATCATCAAACGGATCTTTCTTCCGAGAGAACACACTTATCTTGACATTGGTTGTAAATTCCTGGGCCACTTTATTTGGGTCGAATGGTCTTGGTGAGAACTTAAATAGTTGGAGACACGTCACATTCTCCACCTCGCCAAAAGCGTGTCCCACATCGAACAAAGAGAAGGCCCCACATGTGACGGGGAATTGAGGCCAAATGGCCTTCTTTTTGTTCTTTAGGTCCTTAGTTAAACCGCCTTCAGAACAAGTCTGATAAGCGATTTCTCGGGCCAACAGTTTATCCGGGACATACAAGGGTAGGACATGCGGAGGTGCAGTGCTTCCAAAAACTCGAATATAGGTAAACCATTCTTCCCCAAACCATCTTGCGATGGGGATGATATCGTTTTGTGCCTCGGGAGAGCACCTTGGGGGGTCCTTATCATATATCATTCTATGCATGGGCAATATGAGCCCATGGCAAATCTGGTAAAAATGGGGGGCAAACTGGGAATCCCACAAGACTTTATGATAGACATGAATGGGCAATGTGTCCTGGGTAGTCCATTGCCTGCCCATAGTAGGGAATTTCGATACAAGACAGACATAGTCCATTATATAGGCAGACAAATAAAAAGGAGGATAGACCCTTTGGGAGAAGGATCTCTTAGAACGGTAGTGGAGAACCGCCATGTATAGAGTGTCAGAAAGGATTTTGGCCCAATCCACTATCTCAGAGTTAGTCGCGGCATCAATTAACGGTAGCCATTCAGATGAAAATTTATTGATATCGGGCTTACCAAATAGCCTACAGAGCATGGCTGCAGCAAAACAATACGGAGAGGTAAGAGAACCAGTGCTATACATACCGTTCTTATCTTTTTTCAATGGTTCATCTCTTCTTGACCATTCCTTAGTGGTGTCTGATAGGTCCGGATTCTCTGCTACGAACTTCCTAACAAACTCTGCATTGTAGGTCGCTTGTGGTTCAGGAAGATGATACATGAGCTTCAGGTCTTGAGCTGCAAACGATCCCACGAGCCCATGCCCCTGGACTTTGAACTGTCTATGATGCAATTCCGCATCATCTAAAATCCACTTGATCATGTCTGTATACGGTAGGATCTTCGGCCTTGCCGCTATTCTGTGGAGGAAAGAGCACGCTAGGTCTTCCAGGGATGCCTCTGAAGGACGTGATGCACCTGCGACGGCAGCAGTTACCTTGATTATTCTAGGGTTCTCTTCTTCTAACAGCCTATACATGCCTTCCCATGTTGAGATGCCTGCGTCTTTATTGCATGCAGTATCTGTGTAGAGGGGTGCCATCTCCTTGGTCTTTTCTCTTGTCTCTGAGCTCTGAGCATTGTTCTTCTTCCCCATCTCGCTTAGTGTTTCTGTTTGATTTTTGCCTTCGCACTTTGCTCCTGCAGGTTATGAGTGAAATGGAAAGATTGATCAGAAAGGTGATGGGAGAGTTTTAAATGCAAGAGATAAATCAGATACGACACCTTACATGAAGCAAATCCGCATTAAGGCACGCGTCTTTATTCCACTTAATAACTGACAACCAAATTTATTACTATCATTAAAAGCGCATAATTTCCAAGTCAGGTTATAGTAAGTGGATTTTCTTTGGGTGGCATGCCCGAAGGAGTCGTACTAAGGTGCTTTTATGACTCGCCAACGTACCCTTGCATGTCGCGCGATCGCAAGTGTTAGTGATTGCAACATCGCAGATCGCAATAATTCAATGTTTGCCAACGTACCCTGCCTCATTTCTGCGATATGCGATCGCGTGATCGCAACATCGCAGATCGACGGACTTGTAAGCTTTTGTTCATGGATGTTAGTGTATTTCTATGCGATGTTGTCCACTAACACCGAGGCGATGTGCATATTGGCTTTTAGAGGGGAAACGAAGGCGTTTCTTATCTTTTTGTGATGCAATCTTAAAGATTTGCTTTTATGAACACAGGTTTAGGCTTAAGTCATCCAAGAAACCTTTCCTAAGCTTATGCTTGTAATTTCAAAAGAAATCTTTGTTTTTTCGAAAATTAACTAAGGGTCCCCATTCATTCTAGCATCGTGGCCGATACTAGTTTGAACGAGGGGGGTTGTTGCTGGCCACAACAATTGGCGATTCACTTGGGAGAACCAGTTATCTCTGCTCTTTTTCTATTGACGTTTTCAGATATATATATATATATATCTTTAATTTTCTCAGGGAATTCAAACTTTATTATAAAAATATAAAAACAAACAATACTTCAAAGCGTCAATGATGTTTTGTTTTAGTCCTATTCTATTCCAATTACTTGCATTCCCAGGTTGTTTTCGAGTTTAGATCTGTTATTACTCGGTCTTGTAAAACATAAAAATAAAGTGTTCTCTATGTATCAACCCTTTTTTAAGAATGTCCCTTTGTCGCAGGTAGAGCCACTGCTGCCATCAGGCATCCATAGCCTCGATAGGGTTACCTATTATCCAGGAATGATCCTTTATCCTGCCTCAGTTTTTCTTACAACTTTTTCAGAAGAATTATCCCTTTCTTGATGCTTTTTGTTTTTTTTCTTTTTATATATATATATTCTCTAAAGAACAATGTCTTGGTTTGGTGGCCAAATTATGACACATTCATTCACTTGATTCACACTTTTGCTGAACAAGCTGGCTCGTGATGAGACCCCTTGTCTTTTGATCGCAACAATCTTGAGTCGTTGCCCTGTTTTGGTAGACAGTTTTGGCAAAGTCAGCAAGTTATAATATCTGTGATCATGATAAGTCGGCTCGTGATGAGACCTCTTATTCTTTGAGATATAGCATCTTTTTAGGTTATTCTCCTGAATGTTGCATTTTTCCTTTAGCAGGGAGGAAGTCAAATTCTCTTTCCTTAAGAAAGTTCTGGACGACAATGATAGGGCTGCTTTTGATAATGGCTGTTTTCACAGAGAATCTTTATTCTAATATTGATACCTTTTATTGTGCTGATCTAAAACGAATTCCTCACTGAGATAGCTTCCTTTAAAATTTTCTAGGGTTGAACTTATCATCATTTCCGGGTTAAAGATCTATCGATAATAAAGATTAAATTCCCAAAAGATTTGCCGTTCAAGAGAGTCGAAGTTCAAAATCTTTAACAGAGACACGGTTTCTTTAGCAAACGTCAAATATTGTTTAGCTAGAACGAACTTTTATTTGGGAGAGGCAACTATTCTCTAGGGTCATGTAGAGAATATAACTAACTTTGCCTATCAATTATTGGAAGCAAAACTAATAACCTAGCTAAATTACTCCTACTCCTATTCTAATTATATACAGGAAATAACTAAGTAAAATGATATTTCCAATGTAACCAACGATTCATTATTATTCCTAGCCGTATGAATCTTCTAAGCGTTAAAAAGAATTGAATTTCCCTTGGATCAAAATTGTTGGCTAGGAAACAAGAACCTATAAACTCAATTGGAATTCTGCCTGGTTTTATTTTCTCATGATAGGTTCCTTCCAACTGGGTACCTATTGGATCATAGAAATTGAGATGGATTTCTTTTGTAGATCGGTGATCTTTCAATAGGAGGGATGACAAGCCAAATTGTGAAATGGGTTTCTTAATCTCGACGGTTTGTAACCCGTAGTTTGTTGACGTTAAGTTTTCAGCGATTTCGTTTGAAATGAAAGTGTTTATATATAAATCATTGAAATCTAATCTATCAAAAATTTGAAAATTTAAACAGAAATTTGATTTTGTACAAGATGAACGTGAGTGAGAAAGGAATGATTGGGTATGTATACACATAGTGGTGTCGCACGTCTGGGAGTTACTTGTAACTTTTTCCTTTTCACAAGAACTGGCCGGGTTTTGTGAATCAGGAACTAAATCATGATTGCGAACAGGGATGGAGCTTTCTTCTTGATATGAATCATAGATAGGAGCATCGTCTTGGATAGTAAAATTATTCAAATGAGATTTCGCTTTGAGATGAGGGTTAGATGGAATAGTTTCTGATCTAAGACGTTTCTTATTATCTGACCCTAGTTGAGTTACTTGTGACAACTCAACATTATCATAATTGTCAAAGCAACTATCACGAAAGACTTTACAGTTTTCCCTAGGTTCCTCTTTTTCATTATGTGTTTTCAGACAAGGGAGGTGAGGCAGCTCTCGTTTGATATGAATCGTAGGCTGTGTTAAAGTGGTCTCTTTATTTTGGAAACCCAGTGATGTTTCGTTTGAATAACCCTCTGTTGAAATATGCTTGATATCATGAGGGGAAGAATTGTCATTACTAAAAACATCGGGGTAAAGAGAAAAATGTGAATCTGGAACAATGCATTTAAGAACATCAAAGAAATCTCGTTCATCAGATTTATTATAAGTATCGGGCTTTAGATCATACCTTTTTGTGCCGATACTTTTTGAAAGAGAAACAGTAGGTGGATCTAACCTTGGCATCAGCATTTGTTGATTTGAATTGATATTGTCTGACTTTATGCCAAAGTCATCTTCTGGTGCCAGGGTATTTTCCCTTTCAGTACTTTCGCCTTTGTTTTCTGGTGTTAGAGCATGCAAAACTCCTAGGCTGAATTCTGTCCGATCAGGTACAGGAGTTAGGAAATACTCATCATAATCTGAAGATTCTTCATCTGTGAGCTCATTCTCGAGATCATATTGTAGACATTTAAGGTGAAATCGCATATTGAAATCCCTTACGGGTTCATTTTGTTTCCGCAGATAATCGATTTCATCGTATACATGGTCGTATTCATAGCAATCAAATTCGAAGATGAAAGCTCTAACGAATTGGTCCCAGCTGTGGACTGACCCAACTGGGAGGTTTCTGCACCATCTTCTAGCTTCCGCTGTGAATGTAAGAGTAAAAATCCTGCACA
This sequence comes from Pinus tabuliformis, assembly GCA_031772625.1. Lineage (NCBI taxonomy): Eukaryota > Viridiplantae > Streptophyta > Pinopsida > Pinales > Pinaceae > Pinus > Pinus tabuliformis. The sequence continues at coordinate 438,935,211 of CM062818.1, read as the reverse complement.
AAATGCCTTCGTCAATTTTTTGAATATCAGCACTCGAAACTCTTTGAATGAACTGCAGGGCGTGATGAAATGCAGAAGAATTATTCTCACCGTTGAATTTTACCTGAGATAATAGCCTTACCACATCTGGTGGAGTGTTGGAAGAGGCAGGAACGTGGATGCAACTCCAGATGGGAATTCTGTGAGCAGACATCCTTTTCCAGGATTTCTAGTTTAAAAACATTCCAACAGACAATATGCTCAGGCCCTCCTTCTAGCGCCAGAAATGTTGAGGGCCCCGAGATCGGGTCGACAACAAGGGGGATACCCACCCGGTCAGGAACCTGGTTGGCGGCTCCTTGCCCGTTCGGAGTAGCGGGTCCGACTGGGGATAACGGGACCAACTTCCCGATGCATGGGATGTGTGAGTGTGTGTAGAGTTTGATTATGTTGATTCTGGAAGCATTCTAAAACTACTGTAAATCTAACTTGCAAACTGACTCTAAGCTACTGAAATCTAGTGGAAACAACATATAGAATCTACACTAACTCGGGATGTATCTTTTCCATTATGCAATCTAGAAAGATTTCATACAATAACTGGTAATAAAGATTATTCAGCTATCATAAGAATATAAACCATTTAAGATGAACTGTTCTGCATAAGAAGTTACACAAAACAATTGTGAACAGCATATCGCATAATCAAATCATTCATATGTCAAGCATAAATACATGAGTCCACCGTACAGAAGTGCCAAATGATATACCATATGCTCATACATTAACATATAAACAATATCAGCTGTATATCACTCTAAGAGTATAAGCAGAAATTCGTCAAGAGATAAAAGTACCATTTATAACTAATTTCTACTCACAGACTTCAAGCAATAACGATCTATCTCTACTTGCTCTAATATCTACCAAGAGTACAGAAGTGCAACATCAGTAGCAGACATTAAAATGCAAACATAAATAAATCTCGATCCTTCCATTCATCAAAACCTCCTCTAAGGGTGCAGAAGTGCATGTTCCGAGGACAAGTTTTTGACAAATTTCTGGACCCTTCAATGCAATGAGAAGGGTTGAAATACTACTACCTAATCCTAATAATAGTATTATTACAAAATTGAGGATACAGTTCTCAAATGACCGCCCTTTTTCTAATTCAGTAAAAAGGAAAAAACAACATTCTAAATGAAATTACTTCTTAATTCGGTCTCTGAAGTTGCAGCTGTCAAGCATAGGCTTGAGAAGAGTAGGCTGGCTGATTTCTGTGCTTAGCTGGGCTGCGAAAACAGCATCCATAAGAGCTGGCGCTACTTTCTCGGCTGCGTTCATGATGCATCTTACTGTCATGCATTGGCTGTGAGGCTTAACTAAGTAAGTCCAGTAACTTTCCCAGTTTAGTCTAGCCAATGCCTGGATTGTCTCCCCGTTTTCCTGTGCTTTCTGCTTCCATTCTGCCTCCAGTTGCGATGCAATTGGTAGGTACCCCGGAGTGGACTCTGAAATTAAATTGGCCCTGTGTAAATTTTCATTTACACAGTCGATAAGTATGCTCGCCTGTGTCGCTGCTGACTCTGTTGCTTGCTCCGCCTGTGTGATTTGTTCGTCCCACTTATTAAAGAGCAGTTCCTTATGATTTTAATTAATCTTGGGTGCCCCTGCTCTTTTCCCTTCCTCGTCATTTTGCCAAGCCAGATATTCTGTTACTCTTTTGTTGGTCTGGTCATAGTCGTTCCGCAATTCCACCACCTGGTTGGTGATCTTGTCGCTTAGTTCACAAAAATGCCTCCACTGTGATATTCTGCGCACCATATCTTCCTGTTGCTGTGACAGTTGGTCGTTCAAGCCGATGGACTCTGAAATAAACTCTGTCAGCTTAGGTTCATCTTTATGCATTTCTTGCGCCATCTGCAGCTGCTTTTCCTTTTCTTCAATACTTCTTTGATGGTTCACCTGCATCTGGCGAAAGTCTTCCTGTAGCTTTTCGAGCTGCTTGGAAGCTTCAACGTTCTCATTGGCTTGTCGCAACTATTGTTGTAGCAGTTGTATTTGAATTTCACGTTCTTTTAGAAGTTGCTGAACTTCAGAGGCCTTGTCGATAGTTGCAGAAGCATATGCTCCTACAATCTGAGACAATTTCGTGAGATTCTCGGTTGGATTGTTATTCGGGTCTTTCCACAAGACATCTAGGTGTTCAGCATCTTGAGACAGTGCATCTTCAAGCTTCCTCTTCTTTCTTTGTCTTCTTACAACTGCCCTGTGCTGTGGACTGTAGAATACGTCCAGTGGAGGAATTTCTTCTATGCTGAGTAGAAGTTCTGAGGATGGAGCGATAGGAAGATGCTCCATTTCTGCGGCACTACTGACCATGGTCGAGACGACTTCTTGCACCACCTGTGTATTGCTCACAGGTGTCTTCGGGACTTGACCTTCAAGATTTATTAGTTCATTGAAGGTCTCCCATTCTTTATCCAATTCTTCAGTGACAAGAGGTGTTTCGGCGACGGGAGGGGGAACTTCTCTTGGTGGCGAGGCGATAACTTGCTGCTGAGCCATCGTACTTGACTGAGCCGTGTCTTTGATTGTTTCTTCGTTCTTTTCTTCTTTGTGCACAGACTCTTCAGGATTTTCGGATATTTCTTTTACGGCGCTGGAATTAGATCTGGAAGCGCTGGAGTGTTCACTGAGGCTGATGATCGGAGTCGGTTCTCTGGTAGCTACTCGCAGTCTTTCCAGTGGAATGTTAGCCAGCCTTCTTTCTCTATACAACGTGAATTTCCGGAGGTCGTCTGGGGACAACCTCGACTGAGCTTCTTGCAAAACTTCTTTGAGCGAGTTCTTGCTCTGAAAGAGATCATCAAACAGATCTTTCTTCCCAGAGAACACACTTATCTTGACATTGGTTGTAAATTCCTGGGCCACTTTATTTGGGTCGAATGGTCTTGGTGAGAACTTAAATAGTTGGAGACACATCACATTCTCCACCTCGCCAAAAGCGTGTCCCACATCGAACAAAGAGAAGGCCCCACATGTGATGGGGAATTGAGGCCAAATGGCCTTCTTTTTGTTCTTTAGGTCCTTAGTTAAACCGCCTTCAGAACAAGTCTGATAAGCGATTTCTCGGGCCAACAGTTTATCCGGGACATACAAGGGTAGGACATGCGGAGGTGCAGTGCTTCCAAAAACTCGAATATAGGTAAACCATTCTTCCCCAAACCATCTTGCGATGGGGATGATATCGTTTTGTGCCTCGTGAGAGCACCTTGGGGGGTCCTTATCATATATCATTCTATGCATGGGCAATATGAGCCCATGGCAAATCTGGTAAAAATGGGGGGCAAACTAGGAATCCCACAAGACTTTATGATAGACATGAATGGGCAATGGGTCCTGGGTAGTCCATTTCCAGCCCATAGTAGGGAATTTCGATACAAGACAGACGGAGTCCATTATATAGGAAGACAAATAAAAAGGAGGATAGACCCTTTGGAAGAAGGATCTCTTAGAATGGTAGTGGAGAACCGCCGTGTATAGAGTGTTAGAAAGGATTTTGGCCCAATCCACTATCTCAGAGTTAGTCGCAGCATCAATTAACGGTAGCCATTCAGATGAAAATTTATTGATATCGGGCTTACCAAATAGCCTACAGAGCATGGCTGCAGCAAAACAATACGGAGAGGTAAGAGAACCAGTGCTATACATACCGTTCTTATCTTTTTTCAATGGTTCATCTCTTCTTGACCATTCCTTAGTGGTGTCTGATAGGTCCGGATTCTCTGCTACGAACTTCCTAACAAACTCTGCATTGTAGGTCGCTTGTGGTTCAGGAAGATGATACATGAGCTTCAGGTCTTGAGCTGCAAATGATCCCACGAGCCCATGCCCCTGGACTTTGAACTGTCTATGATGCAATTCCGCATCATCTAAAATCCACTTGATCATGTCTGTATATGGTAGGATCTTCGGCCTTGCCGCTATTCTGTGGAGGAAAGAGCACGCTAAGTCTTCCAGGGATGCCTCTGAAGGACGTGATGCACCTACGGCGACAACAGTTACCTTGATTATTCTAGGGTTCTCTTCTTCTAACAGCCTATACATGCCTTCCCATGTTGAGATGCCTGCGTCTTTATTGCATGCAATATCTGTGTAGAGGGGTGCCATCTCCTTGGTCTTTTCTCTTGTCTCTGAGCTCTGAGCTTTGTTCTTCTTCCCCATCTCGCTTAGCGTTTCTGTTTGAGTTTTGCCTTCGCACTTTGCTCCTGCAGGTTATGAGTGAAATGGAAAGATTGATCAGAAAGGTGATGGGAGAGTTTTAAATGCAAGAGATAAATCAGATACGCCACCTTACGTGAAGCAAATCCGCATTAAGGCACGCGTCTTTATTCCACTTAATAACTGACAACCAAATTTATTACTATCATTAAAAGCTCATAATTTCCAAGTCAGGTTATAGTAAGTGGATTTTCTTTGGGTGGCGCGCCCGAAGGAGTCGTACTAAGGTGCTTTTATGACTCGCCAACGTACCCTTGCATGTCGCGCGATCGCAAGTGTTAGTGATCGCAACATCGCAGATCACAATAATTCAATGTTTGCCAACGTACCCTGCCTCATTTCTGCGATATGCGATCGCGCGATCGCAACATCGCAGATCGGCGGACTTGTAAGCTTTTGTTCATGGATGTTAGTGTATTGCGATGCGATGTTGTCCACTAACACCGAGGCGATGTGCATATTGGCTTTTAGAGGGGAAACGAAGGCGTTTCTTATCTTTTTGTGATGCAATCTTAAAGATTTGCTTTTATGAACACAGGTTTAGCCTTAAGTCGTCCAAGAAACCTTTCCTAAGCTTATGCTTGTAATTTCAAAAGAAATCTTTGTTTTTTCGAAAATTAACTAAGGGTCCCCATTCATTCTAGCATCGTGGCTGATACTAGTTTGAACGAGGGGGGTTGTTGCTGGCCACAACAGATCCCGAAAAATTCCTCCATATCCTGCTCTGCCTGGGTTACCTTTGGAGGCTCCATCAAAGTTTAATTGTATCATATTATGTGGCGGAGTGATCCATTTTCTTGGTGTAATATGGTGAATAGAGGATTTATTCTGTTTTGTCGTTACCTGTTTCATTCGCAGGTTCCAGTTTGTCCAGATATTTTGTTCCTATGGAAGGGAAGGAAAGTCTTCTTCATTCCAAGTTTGGAGCATTAAGGTTTCCTGGAGATTATTGCAAAAGCTACTCCAAAGGAATTCTAATGGTGTACATTGATCTTTAAATATGCAATGGTTCCTTTCTTTCCATATCGACCACATGAGGAGACCTGGAATAATTTTCCACAAATAATTTAATAGTTTACTTTTGTATGGATTGGTTGCCTAGCTATGTATGGTGTTGGTAATATCTTCTTTAACTCTTCCTTCTTTTTGGCATCTAAAGCTTGCTTTTTCCCAAAGTTTGTTTGCCAAATCACATGTGTGCATGAGGTGCTAAATGGTTTCTTCCTGTTGTTTACAGTTGGGGCATATGGAGGGTCCGTGGAAATTTATTTTCCTTATATTGTCCCAAGTAAGTACTTTTTTGTTGCATACTACCCATAGAAAAGTGGAGACTTTGGGCCAAATGTTGGGTGACCAAACTTTGTCCCAAAGAGGATCTTTGACTGTTTGATTTCCAATTATAAGCTTTTACACCTCCTGAGTGGTGAAGGTACCTCTTGTAGTATAGCCCCATCGTATTATATCTTTCTTGTTAGAGAAACGAATTTTCCTGGTGCTAAGCTCTGTGTCCAGATCCTTATGTATAGATTCGTTGCCTTGCCTGATGATATGTACCGAGCTTATCCATTGTCTATAGTTTTGAATGGGGGTGGGCTTCCAATGTTGGCTAACTTTATCCATCTGATGCTCTTCCCAGTCCTGTATTTGACAAGATCTGATCAGGTCACTTAGTTTGGGTCTTTGCTGCCAAGAATCACCCCATAAGCGTGCATTGTTTCCATCCCTTATTTCCCAGAAGCTGTGCTGTTGGATTATTGCTTTGTGCTGACTGGCCACAGTCCAGATTAGGGAGCCTTTTTCCACTTCTGTGAGTCGAATTAATTCATCTGTCGGGTGGTTGTTTGCATACTTGGCAGTCCAGAGGATGGCCCAAGGTGTGTGCGGTGCAGAGATCCATCTCCACCATAATTTTGCACCCATGACTGCATTGTTGTGATGAGGGTCTCTTATTCTAGTGCCCCCTGAGATTTTTGGAAGGCACACAGTTGACCACTTGACTAGTGCCCATTTTCTATTTTGTCCCGAGGAACCCCATAAAAAATTCCGCTGCAGATTTTTTATTTTCTTAAGCACCCTTTTTGGCGCTGCCAAAATTGAGAAAAGATAAAGAGGCATAGATTGCAGGACTGCTTTGATTAAAACTAGGTGACTGGCCATATTGAGTGCTCTAAAAGTCCAGGAGGAAAGGTGAGTTTCAAGTTTCTCTAGGAGCAATTTCCATGAGGAGTGCTTTAATGCAGAGTCAGTCATGGGGGAACCCAAATATTTAGAAGGGAGAGAGGAAAATGTGAATCCAAAAATACGGGCTATAGAAGATTGAGTGATGGAGGGAGTATGAAAGAGGAATATTTGGTATTTGACATTATTAATATTGGCTCCTGATGCTTCAGAAAACTCATTCAGAAGGGATTTGTATCTAAGGGCTTCTTGAACCGATGGATGTACAAATAGCATATTATCATCCAGAAATTGCTGATAGGTGAAAGCAAGGGCGTTGGGGAAGGAAATTCCTGCGAGCTATTGTAATTGAAGAGCATTTTTGATACTTCTACCTAGTCCTTCCGCCATTAAGACAAATATAAAGGTGGAAAGAGGATCTCCTTGACGGATGCCTCTAGAGGGACGAAAGTGGTTGGAGGGTATACCATTGATGAGAATGGAGGATAGAGTAGAGGTTATTAGACTTATGACCCATCTAACCCAAGGAGGAGAGAAGCCAAAGGCTGTCAGCATCTTTTGGATAAAGGTCCAACTTAACTTATCAAAAGCTTTTGAAAGGTCAATTTTTAGGAGCATAATTGAATTTTTGAGATGCTTCAGGGAATGTATGATCTCATGGGTGAGAATGATTCCGTCTGTGATTTTCCTTCCTTCCACATAGCCCGATTGTTTTGGCGAGATTAGCATAGGTAACAGTGGCTTCAGGAGGGAAGCGATGATTTTGGAAATGAATTTGTAAATTACATTACAAAGAAAAATAGGCCTGTATTTGTCCGGTGTGAGAGATTTCTCTTCTTTGGGTATAAGAGCAATGAAAGTCAGATTCAGAGAGGGAAGCATCCAACAAAGAGTACGATACTTTTCAACTACCTGCCATAACTCCTCTTTAATGAGATCCTAGAAGTTGTGGAAGAAGTTTGAGGTGAAACCATTAGGACCATTTGCTTTCCCTTCCTTGAGTTATCGCGTGGCCGATTCGACTTCCTATAGGGAGATCGGACAAAGGAGTAGTTGAATATGTTCTTCCGTTATAATTCTCGGGATGTACTGAATAATCTTCTCTATTGCTGGTTGTCGGTCGATTTGTGGTTCTTGATGCACTTTTCTAAAATAAGTAAGGAGCTCTTGTTCAATATCCTCATGGTTTTCTAATCATTCTCCTTGTTGATTCTGAATGTGAGTGATATTGTTGTGCATCCTTCTCTATATGGTAGTGCGGTGAAATTTTTTTGTATTCCTCTCTCCCTCCTTGAGCCATCTGACTCTAGATTTTTATTTCCAAAGTATCTCCTCCTTCTTTTCTCTTTCTGCTATCTGAGTCTGAAGGAGCTTTTCCTGCTCTGAGAGGGCTTCCATTCTTCCTTCAGTAATGATTGTCTATTGGATTCCTTTCATTTCCTGAACTAAAGCATTCTAAGCCTAAAAGATATTTCCAAAGGTTAGTTGGTTCCATTGCTTGATGTTCTTTTTGAGATATTGGATTGTTTTGGAATTGATACATTTTTTATCCTTTGAGGGAACTGAAGCCTTTCCATGCTGATTGGACCAGATTGTTGAAGTCAGGATGCGTTAGCCAAAAGGATTCAAAGAATAAGGGTCTTCGAGTAATGTTCCCAGGTCTTTGCCATTGAAGCGAAATGGGCCAATGATCTGAGCCAGTAAGAGGTAAAATCGAGGTTGAAAGATCTCCTCCAAGATGAATGGCATTGTCTGAAAGTAGAAATATATCAAGTCGGGAAGCGATTTTCTAGGTCCCAGTTCTTTTATTATTCCAAGTGCGAATGCCATTATTGAATGGCATATCAATAAGCTAGTTGTTTTGTATGAAATTCTTTAGATGGGTACTTTCACTGTCCAATTTGTTTCTGCCTCCTCGTTTTTCTTCTAGTTTGGTAATCATATTGAAGCTACCTCCTGTTATCCGCAGCGGATGTATTCTAGTGGAGTTGAGCAATGTTAGTGTGTTCAATATTGCTAACTTATTTACAGCTTCCTGTGGGAAGTATACATTGGTGAGGTGACCATTTACATTTGTCCCTATTATATGGAAAGTAGCTTGAATGAAATGATGACTCGCATGGATGTTTGTAAGCGTGATGGCTTGTTCATCCCATGCTATTGCTAATCCTCCCGAGGCTCCTAAAGCATCCACTGATGTTATTTGACTGCCTAGCCATGCTTTGGAAATAGTTTGACCAATTGTGGTAGAGTTACATTCTGTTTCTTGCATGAAGAAAATTTGAGGTTTCTCCTGCTGTATCATATTTTTTATCATTCTGTATTTCCCAGGGCTATTTAGCCCTCTTATGTTCCAAGATATGAGCTTCATAATTGAATATTAGGGAGGGGATTGTAATACTTCGTAAGCTTGGAAAATCTTCCTGATTCCACTAGCATTTCTCCAATGTGTATGGTTCTTTATAGATCTGTCTTTCTCCCTCATTTTTTAGTGTCTTTAGGAATATTTTTCCCATCCCATTGACTCCCTGGTTGGATTCCTAGAGATCTTTGCTGATGTGCTCTAGAAAAAATGACTTCCAAGCTTTCCAGCTGTCTCTCTGGGATTTTGTCAAATTCTTTTGTTCTGCAGGCTTGCTCTAGGCCAAAAATGTCCAGATCTCCTAGGTCTATACTTTCAAGCTCTTCTTCCATATATTTTTCCTCACTGCTTTCTGTCAGGAAAACTATTGAGGTGGTGGGTTCTTGTTGTAAGATGTCAATATCCATGCCAAGAGTTTTCCAGATTGGGGTCATACTGGGATTGGAGGTGTTGGAATCTTTGGTTTGCGAGGATTTTTGAGTATGCCCTAAGGTTGTGGGAATGACCTTAGATATTAACTTGGGTGATTCTGTGGAGGGTAAGGGGGACTCAGAGTCTTTCGATGCAGGTAGGGCTAGAATGCCAAAGCTATTGCTGGTGGATGGCATTGAGGTATTGGCGGGAGGAATTTTGGGGTGAGATGTAGGTTTTTTGTGATTCTTTTTTTGATTGTTTACCCTGGTAAACCCTTCAAAATATGGTTTCTCTAAGGAGGTGGAGGTGGTGGGCTTCACATTCAGCGGGCAGTCTCGAAAGAGATGGTCGAGGGCATGACATTTTCTACGTCTGAATGGGACATGTTCATAGTCTAATGATTGAATCCATTCAAAATCATCGTGTATAGACTTACCGTATCCAGAAGATCTTTTCTTAGATGCATGTAGATTCAAATGCAGACATAGGAATTGTATCTTCTGAGTTTGGTCTCTTCCGCAGCTTTTATGAACTCCCCCAAGCCGTTTCCAATGTCTTGCAGTGATTCTTCATCCCGATATTCCAGAGGGAGGGAATAGAGACGAATCCAGACTGGTGCCCAGCTTAGATCTTCTTTGTCTGGGTTGAATCGCTCAATCCATTCTCTCAAGCAAAGACCAGCAACATTGAAAAAATAGGGTTCGCCATCGATTACCCTATTCCTGTCTTCAATGCAATTAAATACTGCTGTGAAGAAACATTTGGTCCCAACTACAGGGTGATGTGCCCTTTTGGTTTCCATTTAGCGACAATCTAACCTTGCAAGGCTTTTTCTGTGGGCCAGAAGCCGATAAATTTTCCTATTAATGCATGATCCTTCATGTAATGGATTTGGGTGTTGATTCTTTAACTAGTTAGTTCAATCTTTGGTCTTTTTGCTGCAACAGGTTTGCAGGTTATCGAGGTTTCTTTAGGAACCTCATCAGGTCCTAGTGTAGCTATCTGTGTGTTTTGGTTCACTTTCGTTTCTTCCTGTCGCTTTTTTTGTTTGCCTTGACTGTTCTGATTTGTCTACTTTGTCCGGATGTTGGTCTGATCCAAAACTATTGTTCCGTCGTTTACCTGTTCAGTTTGAGGTTCTCCTTGGTCGTTGGGGGTATACAATGAGTCCCCCCTAGGAGGTAATCCATTATGAATACTTTATTTGGTGCCGTATGTTCGTGTCAGTGTTTGCAGATGAGTTGTGGCAAGGGCACCGTGGTCCAAGCAGGTCTGCCATTGCAGAGTCTGTCAAAACCCTAAGCCGATGTAGGTCACAGGCTCTAGGAGAATCCTTTCATTGATGGTTCTAGTTATTATAAACTTTATTAATCATGTACTTGGGTTTTAGTGAGTTGACATGCTTTTATAATTTTCCAATGTTACTTAGTAATATAGATTAATAAGTAAAACTGGAAGTAATCCCTTAAACCACAAAAGTAATCTTGATTAAGTAGCTAATCCAAATTAGCTTTTAATAATAGCAGACATGTAATTAAACCCAAGCGAGGAGTAAGTTCTTAGAGTTATGTGGCAAGTTGGTTACCAACTTTGATATAATAAAATGTTATATTTTTGTTCTTAAATCGCAATCCTGCAAGGTTTTGCATTTTGTTGAGGGAACATGAATTTGACATATCTAAGAGTCGATATTACTTTGTATTCCATATGACTTTACATTGAAGTTTTGTAACAAAAATATAATTTCATTTCTAGAGAATATTAATGAAATTAACTTGAATGACTAACTTTTCTAAAAAAAAGGAGCAATTCTCTAAGGAGTCTTCACCTTTATTTATTGGGAAGAAACAAAGGTTCTTTGAATCCTCACTTGAATTTTTCTTGGGGATTTTTGACTAACAAGTTACAAACTATAAGAAGAGTATATAAAAACAATTATTTTGTTAATTTAGGTTAGGATTTTTTAAAAAAAATTTCAAGACTGTGGTGTGGTTAAAACACGTCCCCCTCTATTAATCACTTAATTCTTATTATGGGGACTCTTTAACTGAATGGTTGGTCATATTACAATTTGACTATTGAGAAATTGGATTGCTCAGTTGAGTTCGATCTGTTTTTCTATCAAAACTCGTTTGATCTCATTTGGACATTTGGTTTGCAAATAGTGCCTAATTGAAGATTGGATGTTTTTCACTTCTTTGGACATATATTATGTATTTTAGTTTTTATGTTATAAATGTGTCTCTTTGTAAATAATTAGTTTTTTGTAAATATTTATATTTGTAAATATTATTTTTTATTTCGTATCATGCATTTCATTGCCCCCGAAACCAAACCTTTTATTATGTAATGGCTTAATGTTTAAAAGCATATTTAAACCTTTCACATTTAAAAAAATTGTCGTAGATGAAGACTTAAAACAAGTGGCACACACACACACACACACACACACACACACACACACACACACACACACACACACACACATATATATATATATTGATATAGTGTTGGAGCTATATTAAAAATATTCAAAGTCCGAACTCATATTTATATTTCTTATGACATATATTAAAAATTAATCAAAACCTAAAGTCCAACCATATAGCCAACAGGAGGAACCACCTGCCACATCATTAATCCCACTCCAAACAGGGTCAACAATTATTAGAGTGTTTCTAATGAACAATATTTTAAAAACTCTAATACAACACTCCCTCTGATATCTGATAGTGATATAACCTCCCGCTCTGATATACCGATACACCTTTCCTATCTGAATTCTGATATTAATATCCCTCCGATCGTCGATATTACGATATGGCACTCTGCCGATATTTCGATAATCAATCCTTCTGACCTCCGATATATGAAATCCATGATACTTCGATATCCTCATATCGCTGATCTCCAATACTAGGCTCCGATCTGTCGGACCCGATATGGTATTAATTCTGGTCTATAAAGATATCACGTTCGTTGCATATCGGAGCTCATGTATGTAACCATGCTAGAAATTGCCGATATCCAAAAATCTTCGACATACCTTTATGCCTACTACTTTTCCTCCTATGCCATCACCTTAGATTCCACTAAGCTCCTGTCACGTATAAGTAAAACCCACTTAATTAATTTAAAAAAGGTTCTCATGGCATAAATGATGTTTTATATATATTATAGTGTTTTGACATGTTTTCAACATTTAAATAAAAAATCCTCTATTTACAACTAATTTTATTTCTGTTATAATAGAGAGGCATATAGAGCCGATGAGAATCAACGCATCCAGTCAACATTCTCAAAGAAAATTCTCTAGGTGGCACAAAGAAAACTTAAAATGGGCAGGGGTTGTTGAAGTTGTTATTCAAAGATCACCATGCCTGTTAATTCCACCTATCAGTTCCAAGCAAGTTGTACAATCTTATCAGAGGGCTAACCAAGCTGGGAATTTTCTTAACCATGGCAATCTATATTCAACCAGAGCTCCAATAGAAGCATAACGTCCATATCTATACTATATTAATAAACTTTGATGTTGAGAGATATGGGGGGATGTGGATGGATATCAGAGGTTGGAACATATCAGAAGTCGGAAGGGGAGGCACATTGGGATATTGGCCTAAAGAGAATATCGGAGGTCATAAGAAGTGTTGCATCTCTTATCGAAGATCAAATTTTTTAAAATCTTTCATAGGTGAAAATATTTGATCATCGATACTTGGGAGTGGAAGAAATGATGTGGCAGGTGGGTCCAACAAATATTAGAAATTTGGTTTATCACAAGTTTCATAATGTGACTCGTAACAAAAACTCTTTGTTATTATATGCATTGTGTGTTATTTGCAGTAGTTTTCACTTTATATTGATAAAAATTTGGCTATAAAGGTTTTGAAAAGAATACTCTGATGACCTAAAGTTCTGGTATTTGTTTATCAAAGAGGCATTACCAGATGGTGTAACATGAGCTTGGTCTCAGGGGCTATTTATTAATTAATCATAATCATTTAAGATTTCAAACAAATTTTTATTAACAACAAACTTAGTAAGATCAAGGCAAACTAAATATTTAGCGTTGTAGTAGATCATCTGTTCGATTGAGATCGGAAGGAAAAGATCTTTCATAATCAACCCTAGGTTTATTTCGGAAATATAAATAACATAACTCATCAGCGTTTTATTGGAAATAATGCAAATCACAACCAATCACAAAGAAAAAAACAACCAATAGCCTGAGAATCTTATAATAGTGACTTTCCATAACTTTATAAGAATGATCAAATAACAATGAAATAAGAGTGAAATGACTAAGAATCGAATCAAATATGACAAAGGACCATGCAAAGATAGTATAATGAACTTGCAATCAACATGTAACATTACTATAATGAACCTGGAAAGAGTATTTAATTGAAATGAATATAAAACCAGTTAGATAGAGACAAGTATAGAAGGCAAATATTTGAAGACATGATGAGTAGATGCCTTTACATTTAATAATGAACCTTCAATTTCTAGATCAATACGACAATACATAAGATGTTTTAAAGGGTTAACAATAATAGTAGGCCTTATCAAATTGAAAGAAGTTATGACTTGATATTCAAATTAGCAGAAGGAAAGATTATCCATTTATAATATTAAAAAGCTTATAAAATTGGTTGTTTGAGTTCTATATATATTTGTTTGACATGTACTAAAATATAGGAAGAGGTGCAAAAAGAATTGCATAAATGCTAGTGATGGGGAACAAGTACAAATAGAAGTGCAATATTTTGTGTCCACTACTATTTGTAGGTTTTAAATCCATATAGAAATTACCTGCATACGAATTGTAAAACACAGAAAATAAACAATGCGAGAGAATAACACATAAAACACATATACATTGAGATATTCCCCTAGATTCCAAAACCAGGACTACCAGCTTGATTTTTCATTATGTTCCTTTCAATGTTACAATACATATTTATACATGCTGAATCATCCAATACCATGGACTGAAAACCATCACATCCAAAACCATGGACCGAAAACCATCACGTCCAAAACCATGTGCAAAAAATCATGCACAAAACCATAGGTAGGACCACCTAACCTAAGATAGGGTCAAAAAATAAAATTTTCCCGGGCACTGCCCTGGACCCCATAGGGTGGGGTTACCTACACTCCTCCAACCCCTTGTGACTCCCCGCACTATGCAATCGGCACAACGAAGGGGGGCTTCTCCCCCCTTCTAACGCCCCGGTTAACTATGTGGGCTAGTCATGGAAAGAATATAACACAACCCAACATTATCCCACTTGTTGTTTTCTTTCCACAGGAGGCCACAAGAGAGATTAGTCATTTATCCAGCCCTGCAATGCCCATTGTTTCTCTACACCAAGAGAACTTCTCAGAGCTCACATATTTTTTCAATGCATCTACAGTATTCTTCAAAGTGTCCACCTTTGCCAACAACACCTTTTTGTCTTCTATCATGTCCCTCACAAAGTGATACTGAACATCAATTTGCTTTGTCTTTGAATGATATGTAGGGTTCTTTTCCAAGAAAATTGCACTTTGGCTATCAGAGTCTATCCTTATAGCTCCCTGTACTAACCCCATACTTGAACACAATCTCTGCAAACAAACTGTTTCATTGCTTGCATGAGTGGCTGCCATGTATTCTGCCTCTATAATTGATAGTGCCACTACAGATTGTTTCTTACTCATCCAACTGACTGCACCTCCAAATAGGTTAAACACAAACCCACTTTTAGATCTTCTTTGATCCAAATCTCCAACCCAGTCCGCATCAACAAAGCCATGAATATCCAACACTCTATCCAATCCTGGTCTTCCTTGGTAGCACAAACCATAATCACTAGTGCCACGAAAATACCTGAAAACTCGCTTCACTGTTGTCCAGTGCTCCTTCCCTAGTTTTGACATAATCGTACTCAATACTCCCAGTGCATGTGCAATGTCTGGTCTAGTACAGACCATCACATACATCAGGATACTAACTGTACTTGCATATGGAACATGGGGCATGTCCTCTTCCTCTTCTTATGTCTTGAGACACTGTTCAACAGATAACTTTACACCTACAGGAATAGGAACCTTCACCAGTTTACTATCCTTCATATTAAACCTTTGCAATATTGTCTCGACATACTTCCTCTGGTTTAACTAGAGCTTCCTCTTTGTCCTATTTCTTTTAATTTCCATCCCAAAATATAGTTTGTAGCACCAAGATCTTTCATGTCGAATTTGGAGGAGAAATGGGTCTTTAAATCCTGGATAATTTCTTTGTCATTTCCAACCAGTAACATATCATCCACATACAAGACTAGATAAATAACATGGTCACCAACTAATTTAAAATGCACACAGTTATCTGCTTTGCTTCTGGTGAAGCCAAGTCCCCGTAAAAATGTATCAAATTTCTGATACCCCATCCTTGGTGACTGTTTTAACCCCAATAAAGACTTCTTTAACTTGCATACCATTTCTTTCTTACCCTTCACTACAAAGACTTTAGGTTGCTTCATGTAGATATCCTCTTCCAGATACCCATGAAGAAATGTTGTCTTCACATCCATCTGTTCTTCCTCAAAATCAAAAGCAGCATCAACAGATAAAAGTAATCTAATAGAAGTTACCTTGGCAACAGGAGAAAAAATATCACCAAAATCAATTCCCAACACCTGGGAATAACCTTTTGCTACCTGTTGGCTTGTTGGGGCTTGACCCAGGTTCAAAAGTGTTTTAGCTAAGAAAATCTCACACTACGGCCCTTTTGGCAACAATCCGCGGAGCCTGGACTGAAGTCTCACTCGAGGTATTAGGGGAGGGTGTTGGAACCAAGTTTCCGCACCTAGGGATGTCTTGATGGGGACTGGAAGGGTCGTGAACTGATCTGCGCACTCGCTCTATTCTGCTCCACTGTCAGGCCTTTGCGTAGCTCGCCGATGAGGCACTGCTTAGATTCTTATTATTAATGTGGTTATTATAGATCCGATCTAATTCTTAAGGTCTTTAAGCAAGCATTTAACAATTATAACCAGTGCGTGCACTCATAAATCTTACAAATTAGCATAAACTCATAAGAATAACCATATAGATTTGCGATAAAACACACAATAATTTAGAAACACTTACCTTTATTTATCTTCTATTCATTACAACTAGATCCACCCTACGCACTCACCTGCAGGGGTCTGGGCACACAATTGCGGACTCTACTAGGCCTCTGTGCACACAGCTGTAGAGCCTACTATACTACTATCACCCACGACTCGAACTTACAGACTCAGAGCGAATGATACCTTCATAAACCCAAAACATTCAAGATCCAAAACCAAAAACTAACCTCTAACCTTAGAGTCCTTCTCTATTTATACATTCCCATGGTTCGTGGACCATGGGCAGGCCGACTCGCTTTCTATTATCTTACATTATTCTCGGGTAGACAAACCTTTGACTTGACTCATTACAATTCGCGCTTCGCGCACTTCGCAGAACCTTTACCATACTTTTACCCAAATTTGTGACTTTAAGCCCCAAAACTGTTATGCGGGGGATCCGTTGCCCAATAGGCGCCCAACACAATCATCGTGAATCATCCCAAGTCACTCGGTTGGTGTAGCAATATTCGCGTGGAGGTCATCTAGCAACTTCTGCACTTCGCTTATGCTCGCAAAAAATTCTTCCGCCATCGGCTGTACCCTTTGTACACGAGCCACCGATGCATCGGTATCAGTTTCAGTTGCTTGTCCGGGTTCATATACTACCTGCATGTGTGCTAACTTTCCCTCGATGTTGGCAGAGACCGCGAATGCCTCATCAAGCCAAGTCTGGATGCGTTCTTTAAGAACTACTTCCTTCTGCCAAGCGACATCAACTTGTGCCTTGAGAACCTGGGCCTCCCTCATCTTGGCCAATCACTGCGTGATGGCGACCGTTTGCACAGTCCCCTAGACTTTGTCATAAGCCTGCTGCAACTCCTGCGCTTCTATCTCTACCTGTTGTAGCGTTGGGTCTTCCTGAAGGGATGTGAGCGTAAGGAGGGACTGATCCAACAATCCCAAGCAATCTTGGACAATGCACTCTATCACTTCCAATCCTGCTTGAATTTCACAGCGGCGATGCTCTTGAACTTTCGAGGGTGTAGTAGGCTGCACCTTCATCCTTAGCTCCGCGATTTGTAATTTCAATTCCCACTGATCTTTCACGGCCTCCTCTTGGGCCTTACGGAATCCTGTGGCCATGTGATGAATCTTGTCGACTATTGGGAGTTCCGCCGGCACAACCAACTCTGGTACACTGCTACAGACCTCCACCACGACCTGTTCCAATTCCTTGTTGTGTGCGACCAAGTCATCATGTTGTAGACTGACTTGCTCCAGATTTTCCTTGTGCTCCATTAAGACTTGGAGGGCATGACCTTACCTGGCACAGAGCTTAGTAGTGACCCCATCCTACAGCTGGTATAGGGTTTCTCTAGGAAGGGTGGCCAAATTCAACCCCCAACTTTGCATGTCACCTTCAGCTTTTGCTAGGACAACACCTACTAGCAACACTAAAGTGTTCATTTTGTGGGCTTGCACCATCTGCTCGACTGTGGATGTATCGTCTGCTAGGTTTGGTATCATCCCTCCCGGGGGTTGCACTTGTAATGCCTGCAACTGTGCTCTGAGTGCCCCCAACACAGTTGTCTGCTCCATCATCAATTCCACCAGAGCTCCCTTAGTGATATCATGCCTTGGTTTGCTGCTAAGAAAATCGCTCTCCAAAGTTCGTGCTATCTTCATATTTTTACATCCAGGGGGCTGCTCTTGAAAAAGCGGCCTCTTAAGTTGGGTCGATGTTGTGGTCAGGCCCGTGCATTTCTATTTCTCCACTTCCCCCTGTATGTCCTGCTCCATGGACATTTCCAGAGCCTCTACAATCTCTTTGGGAGGGGCAGCGATGGGTTCTCCTGCTGTCTTGGTCACCTCCTGCTGCATAGACACTTTTTGGTGCGTTCTTTCCGCCAACTGTGTGATGCGCAGCTTGATTTCCTTCTTCCGCTGCTGAGCTGCACTCTTTTCTAATTCGGCCATGTCTGGAGCATGCCATTCTGGAGGCCATGCTGCCATTGCTTCAAAGATAGCATCATCCATTGCAATTAACGGGAGCTTTACCCATGTGCGAGTTTGATCCTTCTGCGCCTGGATATTGTTATGAAACCAGCTCAAGAAAAGATAGAAAAGATAGATCAACGCCTTAGAATTCAACCTCTTCGAGGGGGCAACCTCCTTTACATTACATAAATGAACAATTCTTGGATGATTCAAATGAAAAAACCTCCTTTCTATATATAGGAGTCTAAGGAGTCACAATATAATCCAGCTGACCTAACAATAATAATATAAAGCCACAAAAATAACAATAGAGGGATTCTATGGGGCACAGAAATAACAATATGGGGGTAATAGGGGCACAACAATATAAATAAGGGGTATAACTACAATAGTAATGGGGTAATCACTAGTATTATAGGGACCCAACATGCCCCTCTCCTTCAAAAAAGTGTTGTCCTCAATGCTTGAGTAGTTCTGGATACTTCTGCATAAAATTCTCATCCTCCCATGTGGAATCTTCAGCGGATAAGTTCTTCCACTTGATAAGATACTCTGAAATTGATCGATTTCGTAGCTGTCGAGTTCTTGTTTCTGTGACTGCTTCCGGTTCCAATATAATTTTTCCTTCCTCGTCAAGTTCTGGCAATATTGTTTGAATTGGGAGCTTGTCGCCTATAACCTTCTTTAAACATGAAACATGGAAAACTGGGTGCAATCGAGAAGCTGCAGGAAGCTCCAATTTGTATGCCATAGTACCAATCTTTTTCAACACCTTGTACGGACCATAATACTTTGGTGATAATTTATTATCCTTCTTAGCTTGCTTTAGGGACATTTGCTTATATGGTTGTAGCCGTAGGAATACCCAATCACCTACATCAAAACTTCTTTCACTGCGATGTTGATCTGCCTGTTGTTTCATTCTATTTTGTGCCAACACGAGGTTATCCTTTAAGAGTTGGAGGACTTGTTGTTGATGTTCGATGTGATGTTCCACTGCCTGAACCTTAGAATTTTCTCTTAAATATGATGTGATGGATGGTGGTTGATACCCATAAAGTGCCATAAATGGGGTCATTTTTGTTGCTGTATGGAAGGAAGTGTTATACCACCATTCAGCCAGAGGCAACCATTTGACCCATTGTGTCTGTTTATCAGATACAAAGCAACGAAGATATCCTTCCAAACATTTGTTTACTATCTCAGTTTGCCCATCAGATTGAGGATGATAAGATGAGCTATGAGCTAACTGAGTACCAAGACAAGAAAATAATTCTGTCCAAAAATTTCCAGTGAAAATGGGATCTCTGTCACTTACAATAATCTTTGGGTTTCCATGTAGCTTTTGAATTTTTTCCATAAATGCAGTAGAAACTGTACTGGCTTTAAATGGATGTGATAATGCACAAAAGTGTGCATACTTGGTAAGTCTGTCAACTACCACCATGATGACACTCTTTCCCTCAGACTTGGGTAAACCTGTGATAAAATCCATTGAAACCTCCTCCCAACGTTGGCTTGGAATGGATAAAGGTTGTAATAGACCCGGTGTCTTAATTGTTTCAACTTTATTTTTTTGGCAAACCAAACATTCCGCCACAAACTTTTGAATATCTGATTTAAGGCCATCCCAAAAAAATTCCTTCTTAACCCTGTGGTAAGTTTTTAAAAATCCTGAGTGCCCTCCTAAGGGAGAAGTGTGCAATTCCATAAGAATCTTGTTTTAGCTGGGAATTCTTACAGAGGTATAAGCGATCTTTGTACCATAACGAATCATTTTGCCAGCTAAATGTATCAGAAGTACTGGAATCTTGTTGTAGCTTTCGAATAAGTGCCCACACTTCTTCGTCATTCTTCCATTCCTCCCTTGCTTCGTTTATCCAATCTGGTTGGATAATAGAAATGGCACACAACAATGCTTCCACATCCTCATCCTTTCTTGAGAGTGCATCTGCCACCACATTTTGCTTCCCTTTTTTGTAGATGATTTCAAAGTCATAACCCAACATCTTTGTGACCCACTTTTGTTGCTCTTCAGAGGATAATCTTTGTTCTAAAAAGTATTTAAGGCTATCATGATCCGTTTTTGCCTTCCCATTAGGTAGGGTCGCCATTTCTTAAGCGCATGGAGTATTGCCAACATTTCCTTCTCATAAATAGCTTTGCTTAAAAACTTTCCCTTGATTGGACGACTTTCAAAAGCAATGGGTCTTTCATCTTGCATTAGAACAGCACCAATTCCATTTCCTGAAGCATCACATTCCACAATAAAGGTTTTTGTGAAGTCCGGTGTAGCTAAGACCGGTGCTTGGCACATTGCCTCTTTAAGATGTTCAAAGGCCTTTGTTGCTTCCGGAGTCCATGAAAATGAATCTTTCTTCAATAATGTTGTTAGAGGTGCTGCTATTCTCCCATAATTCTTAACAAACTTGCGATAATACCCTGTCAACCCAAGAAATCCTCGCAGATGCTTTATGGATGTGGGGATTTTCCATTCCTTAATGGCTTTAATTTTGCTAGGGTCTACCTTAACTCCTTCATGAGATACAATATGACCCAAATATTCCACCTCCTGGACTCCAAAGAAACATTTGGATCTTTTTGCATATAATTGTTTCTCCTCCAATAGTTGTAGCACCCTGTCAACATGTTCAACATGATCCTTCCAAGACTTGTTGTAGATTAGTATATCATCAAAAAATACTAACACAAATTTTCTAAGGAATGGTTTGAAAATTGAATTCATCAAACCTTGAAATGTTGAAGGTGCATTGGTAAGGCCAAAAGGCATGACCAAAAATTCATAATGACCCTCATGAGTTCTAAATGTTGTTTTCGGAATGTCTTCAATCTTCATTCTGATTTGATGATATCCCGAACGAAGATCCAACTTGGTGAAGTAAATTGATCCATGCAATTCATCCAGTAATTCATCAATGACAGGAATGGGGAACTTATCTTTAATAGTGAGCTTGTTGAGCTCCCTATAATCCGGACACATGCGCCATGATCCATCCTTCTTGTGCACCAATACTACTGGAGCTGAGAAAGAACTTTGACTCGGTTGAATTATACCAGCCTCTAGCATTTCTGCAACCATACGTTCAATTTCACTTTTTTGGACATATGGATATCTGTACGGCCTGATGTTTGGAGGAACACTTCCTGGAATCAGATGAATAGCATGATCATGATCACGCATAGGTGGGAGACCTTTGGGAGTCTCAAATACCTTGGAATGATTGTCCAGGACTTTTTGGAGATCTGGAGAAATAGATGATTCCAATGTGGAAACATCTAGCGAACATAATTGTGCAATTACACCTCTTTGCTCCTTTTTTAGAAGCTTTGTCATGCCATTAGAGCTGATTATCTTTCCTGGTTTCCCTGCAATACCCCTTAATTCAACTTCCTTTCCTTCCGTAGAAAATTTGATGAAAAGTTCTTGAAAATTAAAAGCTATTGTACCCAAGGATTGTAGCCATTGGACTCCTAGTACAACATCAGCACCTCCCATTGGAATGGAAAGCATTGGGCTAGTCAATACATATTCTCCCATGGATAGCTTGATATTATGGCACTTTCCAGAGCAATTTATTGTTCCTCCATTTGCAATCATCACTTGACACTCTGGTGCTGGATATAGGAAGCAATTCAATTCTTTTGCTACCCTACAATGAATAAAATTGTGGGTGCTTCCTGAATCAATCAACACTATTACCTTTTTCTTCTTGATTTGTCCTTCTATCTTGATGGTTTGAGGAGTGGTAATTCCCGCCAATGCATTACAAGATATGGTCGGATTTATTTTTCTTCATCTAGGCTTTGTTCCTGGAGTATATCCTCTTCTTTTGACCTTTCTTGCTCCTTTTCTTCTTCCTCTTCACAATCTATGTAGAATAATTTCTTCTCAGCACACTTATGACCTTTTGTGTATTTGCTATCACAACTGTAACAAAGCCCTTTTGCTCTTTTTTCTTCCAATTGTTGTGGTGTCAACCTTGTAGGTTGTGGAAGACTAGGGGCAACAACACTTCTGTCTTTATAGTTGTGAGTGGTATGCTTCCTAGTTGCCATAATTTTGCTTTCCATTTTTCTTGCTAACCTGAATGCCTTCTCTAATGAATCAGGTTCCCAAAGGCGAACATCATGTTGGATATTATCCTTTAAAGACCCTATGAACACATCAATCCTATGCTCCTCTGGAATATCTTTTACCCTTATGTTCAATTTTTGGAACTCCTCAATGTGCTCCATTATTGAACCCTTTTGTTTGAGACTTATCAATTGGCTAAAAAAAGTGTTGCTTTTTGTATCCTCATAATGTGCTATCAATTCTTCCGTAAAAATTGCCCAAGTGATAAATTGTTTACGAGAAGAAAGCCATTGATACCATACAAACTGATTTGGTTCCAAATATACAGTTGCCATACGTACCTTTTGTGCGTTTTGCACATTATTGAGATCGAAGAATTGCTCCATCTGTAATATCCATGTGGCGGGATCCTTGCCATCAAACTTCCGCATATCGATTTTTGGAACATGGTGAGTCTATGGAATCATGATTAACATTTCTTTTGTTCTCATCATGAGTTTCCTTTAGTACCCTTTCACCCTTAGTGACCATTTCTTGTAGCAACTTAGTCATATTTATCTTCAATTCTTCCATCTTATCATCCATGCCATCAATTTTAGCGTCCATGCCATTCACCTTAGCTTCCATGCCATCCATCTTAGCTTCTACACCTTTCTTTAAACCATCCATCTTAGCTTCTACATCTTTCCTTAAACCATCCATTTTAGATTCTGTTGCTTTTTGTGCAAGTGACACTCGTTGCACTTGTTCTTGTAATTTTGATATATCATATAGCATTTCTTCTTCTTCTTCATGAGTCATGCTAGAGCTTTCAGGTTCCTTACTAGGTGTTTGCATTTTCTTTCCTCGGGGCATCAGTTACCGATAATAATGCTTTACTATGCCCTTTGAATTCCTTCAAAATAAATTTTCAAACCAAGCTTAAGAAAAAATTTAAGAAAATCTACACACCTTTTTTCACTTTGTAGGAGCTCAATATTGCCTCTGATGTATCTCTCTACTTTTCGATCATCTAGTTCTGAATTTGTGACTTGCAATAGCCCTCTGTGTCCTCTTTCCAATGCCACAAGTTTGACCCAAATTAGATTATCCAAGGAAGAGTTATGTGAAATCTCCCACAGTGACTTGATTATAGACTATTTCAGTAGAGCGAACTTGTACGATGTGCCACGAGTCACTGTTTCGATCTTTGGATCTGAAAAATGCATACAAGAAACAATAGTCCGTCCTCTTTCTGTACCTTCTTATGAAATTTCAATTTGATCCCCAGAGATAAATTTATGACGATTTTCCCCAGGTCACCTGTTTTGAATGTAATTCAGGAGTCTGCAAAAATACCAACTTCCTTAGATCATATCTCCGCAAATATCGCGCGAAAAGCTCTGAAATTTGGACCCAAGTTTCAACGTGATTTCTTCTCAAATGGGTTTTTTTTTGTGACTTCTGAAACATCACAGAAAAAAGTTATAGCGAAAATGCCACGATGACCTGTTTGGAGCAGCAAAACCCTAGAATCCAAAGCTCTGATACCAAATGTTATGAAACCAGCTCAAGAAAAGATAGAAAAGATAGATCAACGCCTTAGAATTCAGCCTCTTCGAGGGGGCAGCCTCCTTTACATTACATAAATGACCAATTCTCGGATGATTCAAATGACAAAACCTCCTTTCTATATATAGGAGTCTAAGGAGTCGCAATATAATCCAGCCGACCTAACAATAATAATATAAAGCCACAAAAATAACAATAGAGGGATTCCATGGGGCACAGAAATAACAATATGGGGGTAATAGGGGCACAACAATATAAATAAGGGATATAACTACAATAGTAATGGGGTAATCACTAGTATTATAGGGACCCATCAGATATACAGATTATGTATATCCACCTTGAACTTGACCGCATTTTGCAACCTGTCGTATACTGTCAGGGATAACCACAGTCTGCGGTTAATCCGTGTACGAATACTAGCCTCCATAAATACCCAAAACACCTTGATCTCACGAACCCTTGTGGCGTCTTTTTTAGCCCAAAGTGAGTTATACCGCACGGCTTCAGGTAGGTTCTTCTCAATGTTGGGGAATTGGCTACCCTTCGGTAGTTCTCCTACAACCACAAGGATTGATAGTAGCAACCATGCGTAATGTAAAGTCTTACTTTTCTCCTGGGCTTCCCTACAATTCGTCGAAAATTCGTCGCAGAGAAATTGTGCTCAGTTGAACTGAACCCCTTCTGCACACTGCTCCGCGAGCGTAATGACAGGGGCTGGCACCTCATATGTGCGACATTTCCTCATGATCTTACTGGCCAGTAACTGGGTGGCGACTCACACCCCTCAGCCTTTGATGCTTGCTATTACATACCAACCAAAGATACCCATCATGTACTAGGCATAGTAACTGTCGGATCACAAAAATCATGATGGCCATGCAGTGATAGTGGGGTATCCACCTCAGATTGAGTAATCCTGCCTTCTCCACATCCCTTAACCACTTCTGCTGCCGTAATTTCTCCTTGGCCAATTGGGGGTACTTCTCATTGTCTGCAAGGTCCATTGAACTTGATATTCTGTAATTGACCGAATGGCAGACTTTCAAACCTTATTTCAACCTGAAGAAGTGGAGTCTAGAGCGTACTCTTCATGTCCTCCAGGTCCTTTGGTATCTTGGTCGTCCCTGTCCATGGAGAGATATATGGTGGTAGTGACAGTACTTGGAAAATAGTTTCCTCTTCATCATCCTGTGCTTCAATTAGAGTGATCAGGGCTCTGCAAATATTCCTCTTCCTCCTTGAGTTCAGTGGTGATTTCTTTGCCCTTTTCTTGCATTGACAATTTACTAAGTCGCAGGGATACCCGGACTGGATCCATAGTCTGATTATCTTTCTGGGGTCGCGGTGTGCGTGGGGACTTTGGAACCTCTGGGGTAGCAGCCACTTCTTCTGTCTCCTCCTAGGTCGGATACGGCTCTTCCGCGAATTGTACTCTAGTTTTAGACATGGTACTCATGGGAGGCCTGGTTGCTGGGTGTTTGCTGTTCTGTACTGGCTCAAATCTCAAATATCCAAGTGTTGTTGTGGGGCTACCCCAAGGGTTTTTATAGGAACGCGTGAATTTGAATTTGACCCTTCCCTCCACTTCTGAGTCATTAATATCTTCTTGGCAGCAGATCTTTTCGTATCTAGCTTGGAATTCCTATCTTAATGGCTTGTCGCCTACTCCTTTCTTCCATAATTTGGACTTCTTGTCATGGACAGTAATGTCAATGGTCACCTCCTAGCCTACCCACGCAGCAGCGCATCCTCCTCTGTGCAACTACGATCCTGACAACCGACTAGCCTTGCGCAGAACCTGCTTTCCATGCATCTCTCCTGCAAACTTGTTTATAGTCCCGCGCCTCCTTTCAACTACTTGGAGCGTTGAGACTGTGCTTTCCATAGCTAGTTTGGTGGTCACACCCAATGTGTGAGACCTCCGCTTCCCTGCTAGCCCGGGCTGCAGGCACCCTTCGAGTGTCTTTGTATTCTGCAGCACATCGCGTTCTATGCTCCTTTTTTCAGTATGGTGCAATTGCAACCATGATAGCAGGGTCGCAGCTTGTTCTAATGCAGTAGTGGGGGCGGCCAGGCCTGGTCCCCTTAGTTCTGTGCAGTCTACTTGTGCAACTCGAGTGTTTAATTTAATTATTTCTTCATCCAACATTATGCTTTTCCTCTTCAACCGTGTCCGTTCTTCATCGAGCTCGCGAAGTCTCAAGCTCTTGCATTGAATGGCTTCCTATAACTGCCGAATTCCTTTATCCTAGTTCTCGCGTCCTGTGGGGGCTTCAGTCTGGGGAGATTCTGTTGTCCTCTTGATTCCATCTTGTCTTATCAATGATATGATCACCTTCCCCCTCCTAATTTTTCTTATGGTCCTACATGCCCATCGAAAACTTGGTACACGCAGTTTTATTTGGCGCACTCTGTTCATGTTCCCACTTTTTTTTTCTGATGGCTTTGTTGTGGACAGCTGACGAAAGGCGTCGCTTTTCCTGCTATTGTGGCGGATTCAGATTTTTTATTCTTAGTTGGTTAGGTGGTTGCACAACATACACCTGCATCCTATGCCGCTGATGGACACTCAACCCACTTTGTCCTCCAAACCTTACACGCGTCTGCCTGCACCAGTTCCTGCTAGTCTTTTGACAAGTACTACACTCTTGTGCAGTTGTTGCGAACAACACCCTTGTTTGTCAGCTTTGCCGCTTTTGTTCCAGTATTTCCTTTTCATAGCGGTCTACACGTTCCTCCATGTTTGTTGCACCCACATCTATTGGCAGTTCCCTTGCTTATGTCGTTACGCGATGTAGTGATCTAACCATTAGATTTCAATTCAGCATTGTTACCTCATGCGATTGGTTCTGCCATCGCTCTATTTATTCATCGGAATTCGACATGGAGGAACTGTCGCGCTCCCATGAAATTCTTTTTTCCATCATGGGATTCACCGGATGCTGGTCTTGTGCCATTATCTAGTAAATGTCGTCTAGTTCATCATCACTGTCTTCGTCGTGCACAGGTTTGGTGTAGCGCGCTCCTTTTGCCGAATCTAGTGGGACTATTACACGGAGGGACTTTTTCTTGAATGTTATTTTTCGTCTCTATAGATTGATGACTCCATTCATGTCCATGGCCTAGTATATTCCTAACAAGGCGTGGTAAGGGTTACTGTCATCCACAATTTCTATTACCTCAAAATCTGTTTGTGTGCTCGTGCCTTCGATTTCCACTGTGACTCCTTGCAATCTCCCCATGGGCAAGATCTTCTATTGGTTCGCCATCTGTAATTGAATAGGAGACCATTGTAGTGTGGTCCTGCCCATGCATTCCCACATTTGTTTAGGTATCACATTCGCATCTGACCCCAAGTCCAGAACAACCTAATCCATCTCATAGTAACCAATCTGTGCAGTCAATCGCATCTCCCGCCTGGTGTGCAACGCATGCTTGCCTAGTTTTTAGACCATGCGCGGTTCGCACGGCCCTGTGCACCTAGTTATTAGCTCTTGCAATCCCTTAACTGCTTTATTATCCCGTAGTAGCTTCATGCAGGTCTCTAAGAAGGTAGTTAGCATAGAGGGATCCATTTCTGGCTCAGTTTGATCCTTACGACCTGAAGTAGAGGCCTCCGTGAAGCTCTTCTTAGCTTCCATAAATGTCTCATTCGCACATTTCAAATCAAACTCAGGTTGCTTTGTAGGGGCCTTTCGAACCCATGTATCCTCCTCAGGTTTCTTCCCCTTATCCGCCCCTGTGGTTGCACCGCTTCTGAGCACCATGTTCATGTTAGGGTCCTCTTCGCGTGGTTTAGCCTTCATCATTTGGATGTTTTGTGTAGGAGTAGACTGAAGCACCCCTTTTTCACACATCTATGCAATTAGTGTGGGGAAATATACCACTTCATGATCAAACTGGTAACAGTACGGGCAACATGTTCTGGTCGGGTTCATACAATCATGCGCGTAGTGCCCCGGTCATCCACAATTGTGTCAGATTAACTGTCCACACCCTCGTCTGGGTCCCATTCCTCCTCATCCCTGTCTGCATCCCTAGAATCCACCACGTGCTATTGCTGTGACTGGATCCTAACCTCGTGCCTTAGTCTGCATCCTATAGGCAGGTGTTCGGTCCATCAACAATTCATAACTGCGAGTCTCGTTCATCGTGGCCCACCTATCTACAAAAATTGCAAAATAGCTGTTGGGGGGTCTGTGTAAAATTCTGCAATAGACAACAGTTGTCTGTTGTGTGCTTTCCTCCCACCTGACAGATTGTGCACCAGAGTGCGGGTGTCGCACTTGGCCCCACCTGTGCCTCTGGTCTCAACGGCATTGGTCCTGCCAAATAGTTCACGAATATCGGACAATGATCCTTATCGTGGCCTTGGCATTTACATTTGATGCACCATACTTCTTCATGCGCCTCTTGTCGGGGCACCCTATCTTGCTTTAGGCTTTGCATCTCCAAGCATAGGTTTTGTAGTTGTGCATGGATTTGCTGAACTCCCAACCAAGGATCCTGTATTGGGGTTTCATGCAACCTCATCGCTATCTCTAATGCTTTAGCCTGGGTTGAGATATTTTTTTGTGACAATGCCATCCTCAGATGTGGTGTCAGAGATGCCACAAACCATGCATGGTGTTGTGCATCCATTAGCGTCATGTTATCCTAACAGATTGTACTCTTCAGTCTCTGATCCAGATCCCAAGGGGTTTCACCTGGGAGCATCACGATCTCCTTGAACTCAATGATCGACCGTGTCTCTAATTTTATCTGGCGAAATTATTTGTTCAATGCATCCTGTATCTCCGCTATTCCCACATTTGGATGATCGCTAGAGTGCTTTATATACCACGTCAATGCACGATGCTGCAGTGCGCTTACTAAAGTAGCCTTTTTGATGTTATCATTTGTAACACCTTGGACTGCCCACACTTCCTTTACAACAAACCAGAACTGATCTGGTTCCTCGTTTCCTATGCCTCTAAATATGGGCAACTTGATCACACTCGCCATTCCAACCCTTGGTGGAGGTGGAGGAGGGGTAGGTGGAGATGGGGTTGATGTAGGTGAAGTGGGTGATGGTGTGGATGGTAGTGGTAACAATGGAATGCACTACTTTATCAACCGAACTACGCTTCTTGGAGAGAACCTAGCGAGCTCCTCCTCACTTCCTCGCGACAGTGAAATCAGGGGACTGTTCTCTATTCCTTCGATCCCTTGGTAGCCTCTTCCGCTCTGCGTCTAGACATCAATGGATTCATATAACCCCTTTTTCACATAACAACATTTTAATCCAAGTATTCAACGATTTCATGTACTTACCCTATGGTCCCTTGAGAAAACGCCTTTCCACTTGACAGTAACTCACGGTTGTGTTTGTTGCGAATTTAGTGATAAACCCTCCTATTATCCACCTAATGATCTACTGCTCGTGCAATTTTATCTTCAGATGCCACTAGCCTGTGCACCAACTCTAGAGTCCACACAATCGAGTGATCAAGCTTAACCCTTACCAGACTGTTAGCTAGCCTCGTGATCAAATCATATAGTTCTAATGAGAAGGTCGTGAAGAAGATGTCGTGGATCTCCGTATATATGTAGCAATCCAACCACCTCTTCCTAGATAATTGCGGGTTTTTGTTTTCCTGTACCATGAACTCGTGTAGCTTTTGATCCAACCAATCTTCAATCTCTTTCTTCGTAGGGTTCCAGCATTCCGACATCAGACATCCCTTAGGAAAATCCCAGTCCCAGCAACGGAACCATTTGTTGGCTTGTTGGGGCCTGACGCAGGTTCAGAAGTGTTTTAGCCAAACAAATCCTACACTACCGGCCCTTTTGGAAACAATCAGTGGAGCACGGACTGAAGTCTCACCCGAGGTAGTAGGGGAGGGTGCTGGAACTAGGTTTATGCACCCTAGGGATGTCTTGATGGGGACTAGAAGGGTCACGAACGGATCTACGCACTCACTCTATTCTGCTCCGTTATCAGGCCTTTACATAGCTCAGCGATGAGGCACTGCTTAGATTCTTATTATTAATGTGGTTATTATAGATCCAATCTAATCCTTAAGGTATTTAAGCAAGCATTTAATAATTATAACCAGTGTGCGCACTCATAAATCTTACATATTGGCATAAACTCATAAGCATAACCATATAGATCTGCGATAAAACACACAATAATTCAGAAGCACTTATGTTTATTTATTTTCTATTCATTACAACCATATTTGCCCTGTGCACTCAGCTGTAGGGGTCCACGCACACAGCTGCCGACTCTACTAGGCCTCTGTGCACACAGCTGCAGAGCTTACTCTACTACTATCATCCACGACTCGGACTTATAGACTCAAAGCGAATGCTACCTTCATAAACCCATAGCATTCAAGATCCAAAACCAAAAACTAACCTCTAACCTTAGAGCCTTGCTCTATTTATACATTCCCATGGTCCGTGAACCATGGGCAAGCTGACTCACTTTCTATTTTCTTACATTATTCTTGGGTGGACAACCCTTTGGCTTGAATCATTACAATTCGTGCTTCGTGCA
Organism: Pinus tabuliformis; assembly: GCA_031772625.1. NCBI lineage: Eukaryota > Viridiplantae > Streptophyta > Pinopsida > Pinales > Pinaceae > Pinus > Pinus tabuliformis. The sequence continues at coordinate 438,904,693 of CM062818.1, read as the reverse complement.
CTTCGTGGAACCTTTACCATACTTTTACCCAAATTTGTGGACTTTAAGCCCCAAAACCGTTACGTGGGGGATCCACTACCCAACACTACCAACTGAGCTTTGTATTTTGTCCACCTTTCCTTCTGGATTTGTCTTCTTCTTGAACACCCATTTGCTGCCAATGGGTTTTCTTCAAGTCGACAACTCCACTAGATCCCAAGCCTCATTTTTGTGCAAATATGCCATTTCATCAACCATGGCCTCATTCTAGAGTTTTCCATCCTCTGAATTTACTTCTTCCTTCACAGTTCTCGGATCATCATCAGTAATAGATAAAGCAAAATTTGAATAGAAAGTAGATGGACTATACCTTTTTGGCTGCCTTCTTTCTCGAACTGATCTTATCACACCCGTAGTTTGTGGCTCTTCATCTTCTGATTCCTCCTCTATTGTAGAGTCTGATTCTTCCTCCTTTAGCTCAAAATCTATCTTCTTAGGTTCCTTTGGTTGGACTTCGCGTTTAATAACATCTTTCACCTCTTTGAACACCACATATTGACTATAAACAACCTTCCTTGTTACTGGGTTCCAAATCTTATAACCCTTTAAACCATCCTTATACCTAATAAAGATGCACTTTTCACATTTACTATCCAACTTGGTTCATTTCTCCTTTGGAACATGTACATATGCGTCACATACAAATAGCCTCAAATGTGAAAGAGAGGGTTTCTTACCAATCCATACCTCTTGTGGAGTCTTATCCTCCAACGTTGATGAAGGTGATCTGTCTACCAGGTAATATGCTGTCTCCATCGCCTTTGCCCGGAATTCCTATCCTAACCCGGCACCACTGAGCATGCTTCTTGCCCTTTCCATCAACGTCTTATTCATTCTTTCTGCAACTCCATTTTGCTAAGGTGTATATGGAGTAGTCTTCTGCAGTGCTATACCACACTTCTTACATAATTCTTCAAATTCCTTACTGCAAAACTCTCCACCGTTATATGTCCTCAGCACCTTTATCTTCTTCTCTATCTAGTTTTCGACCAGAGCCTTAAATTCTTTAAACTTGTCAAAGACTTCAGATTCTTCTTAAGGAAATATATCCATGTATTCCTTGAGAAGTCATCTATAAATGATACATAGTAAAGAGACTTACCCAGTGATTGAACCTTCACAGGTCCAAACACATCACTGTGCACAAGCTCTAATATCTGTTTCGCCCTCTTACCACCAGAGGGGAAAGTCACCTAATTCTGCTTCCCATACACGCAATTTTCACAGAAATCAAAATCTAGAGAGCTATTACTCATACCTTCTACCATACCTTTACCATGAAGTATTCAAATACCCTTCTCTCTAATACGTCCAAGCCTTTGATGCCACAACATGGTGTTCTCTCCAGAGACCACTAGATTTTCTGCTCCACTTTTAGGAACCACGGAACTGTTGCACCCATCGATAACAGTGCTACCTTGCAGTTTGTACAGAGTTCCAATTCAAACTCCCCGCATCAATACCAGTGCCCCCCGAACCATCTTGCAGGTATCCTTCTTGAACATTGTTTTTACACCTGCATCATCCATCTTGCTTACAGAAATCAGATTTCTGGCTAATGCAGGAATATACAGAACACTCGGAAGTGTTCTAACCCTTCCACCTTGCAACTTCAACTTTACTTTTCCGTGACCAATTATTCTACCCTTCCTGTCATCCCCCAAGAAGACATCACCACCATCATATTTCTCATCCTCGTAGAACCACTCTCTATGGGGAGCGAAGTGAAAGGATGCACCTGAGTCAATCAACCATGCTTCATGATCTACATGTGTACTTGAAGAAGCCAAGTACACATTCCCACCTTCATCTGAGGTGGTTTTTTCCTCTGCAGAAGGAGCATCATCAAGTCCCTTTCCTTTATCAGGAGCTTTAGATTTATAGTCCCTTTTGTAGTGCCCTTCCTTTCCGCATTTCCAACACACCACCTTTATAGGTTTTCCTCTAGATTTAGATCTCCCACTCAATGACTTATTTTTGTTTCTGTTCTGGGACTGTCCTCGTACAAACAAGGCATCAGCATTCTGGCTCTCGATATTTTTTCATCTCATCTCCTACGCCAGCAAGGATGAGACTATTTCATCAATCTGAAAGGCAATTGTATTGCTACCTATTGCAATAACCAGACTATCCCACGAATCTGGTAGAGAACAAAACAAACTGATGCACTTATCTTCATCTGAAATTTTAATATCAACACATAATTACTGACTTACCACAATATTAAATGCATTCAAATTCTCTATCACTGAGTCTCCATCTTTCATCCTTAGGTTATACATCTTTTTCCACAGGAACAGTTTATTCACCAGAGACTTAGATTGGTACAAAGTCCCTAACTTGTCCCACAAAGCCTTAGTCGTAGCTTCCCCTGATACATTCAAAAAATCTAAATATGAGACACACAATCATATTTTTCTCTTTTCTTTCCGATCTAACTTCTTCCATTCTTCATTAGACACTCCCGTTGGTTTAGTACCCGGATCTACCGCGATCCACTTGTTATCACTCAGAATTAACCTCAAGGCTAAGAAAAGGCAACTCTGAGGTAACCACAGACTAAGCTTTAGGTTTGGCATCTAGCCCTACCAGACCAGAGAGGGCTCTCTCTCTTCCAACAAGATGTGGCTGCAATAAATTAAATTTTAGGCTAGCTATGGAGTGCGGGGATTTGTTTGAAAGGTTTTGGGTTGAAAACAACAAGAGAATGGACTATTGGGCTGTGGATTTGGGGCTAGTTTTTGCCAGCAAACTTGGGGAAAAGTAAGCGCAATGTACATCCAGATTAGAGATATAATGAGAGAAGAAAAGAGGGAAAAGACTGCTAACCTGCAGGCATCAATTAGGGGATGGATCTACAGTGGCAACTTTAGAAGAAAGAGAAGCACATGGTTACTCAAGAGAGCATCTAACAGAGGATGGATTCTGAAAAGATAACCACTACATCAAACAACATAATCATTGTGAAAGGAGCATCATGCATGGATGGATTCCTAACACTTCCCTTAGAGAATGTTGTAACCAAATTAGTAGAAAAAACAAAGCATGGAAATGAATTGACAAGAAAATCATGCTGCACATTAAACGCCGTGATGAATCCCAAATTTAAAGAGAAGAAAACGCTTCATTAAAATAATATTCAAAGAAAACTTTACATAGTCCAATGGAAGCCTCAATCTACTACAAAAATCCAACCATTACACTCCAAAATTCATCAACTCATCCTTGTACTAAGGGAGTTGAGCTCAACCATATCCCTCAAGATAGAATCAGTTACATTAATTTTGGATTGAATTTCTGAAAATAGGTCTCAAATATGAACTCGTATCTCTTGAACCATAACACCTGTTTAAAAAATGAAAGAGGTTTTTGTAGATAAGGTCATTTTGGAGAAAAAATTCTCTCAACTTTTAGAAATTCATTTTCATTTGCTCGGAATCCGTGTCACACAATAATATCTAAAACATAAAATCACTAAATATTTAAAACTGTAAAAATAGCCTGTAAATATCTAGTCAAATATTCTAACTCAGGACACCTGGGAATAAACTGAAAGAGGTTTTTGTTATATGGCTCATGGTTGAAAAAAACCTCTTTGGGTTTCTCAAAATTACTTTCCATATGTTTTAAAATGGTTCCGCACTAAAATGGATAAAACAGTAAAACAAATGTAAAATTTGTTTTGTTTTAATGTAGGATTCAAATATCACTGCATATCTCCCACATAGTAACACCTGTGCATAAAATGAAGGAGGTTTTTGTTTTTTTGTATGTGATTAAAAAACACCTCTTTCACTTTTATAAAATTCATGTCCATTACTTCAGAAACTGACTTTGTAGTAAACGTGTCCCTGGGTGCAGCAAATGACCTCAAAACATGCATAACCAAGAATCAATCATTCATTTCGATCATGTCTTCTGATCTGGGAGCCGGTTTTGGGAGTGTGATATACCATTGGAAATATTTTTCTGAGCTGCTTCTGATGAACATGCTTAGGATATGATTTGCACTAAAAATCATGTGCTAAACATCTCTGAAAAACAGACATAGTAAGAGCCCATTTTGATTCTTGGTGACAGGCTGCAAAGACTGGAACTAACACCACTGATCTTTATCCACCAACAGATCCTCCATCTTGAGTTTCCACAACTCAAAACTCTGACCATTAAATTTCTCGATCTATATCTTTCCACTGCTCGCCATCTTCTTTCACCACCAGAATTGATCTAAGAGATCTCCCATTGAACAGGGTCTACCATAGGCCTGAGTGAAACCCCTCAGCAACAAAGGCATCCCCTTGATGCCAAAACAGCTCCGATACCAAATGTAGGTTTTAACCCCATACAAAAATTACCTTCATACGAATTCTAAAACATAGAAAATAAAAAATGTGAGAGCATAACACATAAAACACATATACACAGAGATTTTCCCCTGGATCCCAAAATCGGGATTATCAGCTTGATTTTTCATTATGTTCCTTTCAATGTTACAATACATATTTATACATGCCGAAGAATCCAATACCATGGACCAAAAACCATTGCGTCCAAAACCATGGACTGAAAACCATCACGTCCAAAACCATGTGTGAAAAATCATGCACAAAACCATAAGTAGGGGTTACCTGCACTCCTCAAACCCCTTGTGACTCCCCCCACTATGCAATCGGTGCAATGAAGGGGGGCTCCGCCCCCATTCTAACTCCCCAGTTAACTACGTGGGCTAGTCGTGGAAAGAATATAACAAAACCCAACACGATTCATATATATAGTGTGAGAAATGACAATAGAAACACGAGCCTAATATCTACAAAAATACCAAGATGAGAATTGTGGGACTATCAATCCATCAGAAAGCCTTTTATTTATTTTAGAAATTGAAAAAATATTGAAATTTCAAGTGATTTTTGTGGAAAACATTTGTAAAATAAAGAAAGTATATTGAAATTGAATCAAAATTATACTTATTGAAATGGAATTAGAAGGGACTAGATGCAGTGACCAGGCTATATATGGTTGTAAAGACTTTGATGCTAACATGGATTCCTCTTGTTTCCTACATTTGATGTAAGTATTTCCTTACATGCAAGTAGCGGCTGAAGGGAAATGTTTGAGAGATGCGAAGATCAACCAAGGTTCTAACTCAAGAGATGGAAGTGAACATTAAGCCTTGCCAGTTTGTGTTTCCAATGTCCACTATTGCCTTTGGTAATGTCATGCCTTGTGATTTATGTATTGTCAATCCCCATGCCATTGGACAGGGAATTTTCCTGTGAGACCCTCATGTTATTGGGGAAAGTGGAACATAAGATGGGTTGTAGGTATCCCATGGTGGACCTTTGTATTGGAAGAAGTTAACAACAACAAAGGATGGAAACTGAGGGGGTTTTGATCTAGGTGCATAGAAAATGGAAACTACTTTTCCAAGTGCTCCGTTGACAAGACCTGCTTCAACCCACAAGTTTCATGTGAGGAAAACTTATTGTTCATTGCAAATAAGAACTTTTGCATCCAACTGTTCATCTTCTTTGTGTGTACCAATAGGATGGTGGTTCCTTTTCTCTATGTAGCATCATGCAATTGGCATGTTCAATTTTTTTAGCATTTATTTGTTATGCAATGTGAAATCTAGGTTGGTTGGATATAGGTGCATTGCATTGTCGAAATCCTATTGCTCATTACTTGATAAAAGGAATTTGTCCTTGACATGAATAGGTTCCAGTCCTCCATAGTTGGTGTTTCATTCCTGATATTCACAAGAAATTGGTGGAATGCAACTTGAGCGAGGTTGGTTCCCTGTTGATGTAAGATGGTATATAATGTGACAGCCATGTCAAATCTATGCCAAAGGACATTGCCGCTTGAGGTGAGGACATACATGAGGATGTCCTTCACAGGAGGTTTTTGGCCAAGATCACCAACAACTATTATAGACCGATTTCTGAAAGGCACATTTTGATACGAAGGGAATACCTCCCTTAAACTGATCTATATCTCAGGTAGAGCCCCCTAATATCTAAAAATAATGAAATTCTAGAAGAAGATGATAACGCACAATAAGAAAAACCACAAATATTTTTTTACTAAAATAGATAATAACTGTAAAGGCTACATTGTGGTGGACAATTTATGCTTTTACAAAATGTTTGACTTGTTATTTATAGTATTGTTTTTGTCACAATACCACAGGTAAATTCCATGGGTGGGTAAATACCATGGGTGAATGAATACCATGGGAGGATGAATACCCAGGGTCGATGCCACTTACAATACCATGGGAAGATACAATGGGTGAATGAATACCATGGGTGGATGCCACTTACATTATCATGGGTAAATTCCATGGGTGGATAAATACCATGGGTGGATGCCACTTACAATACCATGGGTGAATAAATACTATGGGTGGATGAATACCATGGGTGGATGTAATTTTCCATTCGGATCATAAACGATCGTCTATGCGTGAAATAAGTATAGGCCCAATAAAGATATTTTCATTAATTAAAATGTATTTGACATGATGAAGTTTCTCTTGGAGATGTAGAAGTGCCTGGCCCTCAAGAGGATGCATTGAAACTAAATGAATGCGAAGGGCATAATGGATTTTAAGTGCCTTTATGTTAAATGTTGCAACACCTGTTGGAGCGAGTAGGAGCAATGGGCTTGAATTGGGAGTAGATTCAACAAGGAATGTATCTTTTAGGCAATCAATTAAGTGAGACTTCCTCATGCCAACAGTACCTTGGATGAGCATTCTAAGTGGAGGAATGGAGGAAGTGGTCCTAAAGTGGGTGAGGACAATGTTGAAAGCAACTTGCTGTGTGGGTGATAGTGAGGCAAGGGAGCGGGGAACTGGAGAGGGGCTAGAATGGATTTGGGTGGATCAATTATTGAAGTCTATGAAACGTATGGTTGTCTCTTGCAATGTGGAAGTTATAGTAGTATGGGACCAATTGTGGTGTGAATCAAAGTCGTGATGGCCAAGCATGTCAAGGTCATCAACTTCCATGTTGTTTCCAAGGTGTAGTTGAGAAAGAAATTTCCATTCATTCATGTCTACAGATTTAGGGGGGTTCAACATAACATTAGAAAAGGTGTCATTAGAGCATGAGGAAAGGGGGTCATAAGGAGCACAATTAACATGCCATGCAACATACAGATTTCTTTTTTGTTCCCAATATGAAATGATTGCTTCATCAATGAAGCAAATTTTTGATGGGAGTGTGTGAAAAGGGAAGTATAGAAGTAGTTCACTTCAGTAGAAAGAAGCATAGCATGCATCAACAGGAGAAGGGATCAAGATATAGCAAGGAAGGACATGAACAATATTGGAAGGGTTTATTTGTTTTAATTGGCTATGTTTTCAGCGAACAAAGAAGGACCAGGAAGATGCAGCCTCAAGAAGAGTTAGTGTTTCAAGCTAAGGAGGTATGTCCATGTATGCTACAATGAAGGGTGGTGTTGGGAAGGGGGCACCTAGACCATGAGAAACACATCTAAAAATAGTTGGAATAACATTGAGGGAAACAAATGAGTGGCTAGAAAGTGAAACGGGAAGTTTTTGTAGCATGTGGCATGTTTCTTGTGTGCCAATGTCCCTATCAACAATTGTTTCTGTTAATATTTTTAAGAAAAAATTTATAAAAGATGATTTGGGGTGTACAGCTTGCGAGACATGTGAAAAAATTTGGTGATATCTTTTCGATCTTGTCTCTAGTTTTGCCGCATATTTCGAGATGTAGTGGAGAACAACATGGCGAGACAAAACCAGTTAGTAGTCAATGTTTTTCCTCCATATGGATAGTATGTCAGAGTTTTGTACATTTAACCTTTCTTCATTATGAGCGGGGACATATTTCTTTCTTCAATTGTCATAAATCATCGAAGAAGATGTGGGATGAAAATCCCATGGAATTCCATAGCGAAAAATAAGAGTAGCAACTTTTTTGCGAAGACAGAAAGAGGGGTGCCATTTTGTATGCCACTGAATGAAATTAACAAGGTCCTCATAGTCCTGAATGTCAGAGGATGAAAATACAAATGGTGATTGGCGGATGCATGGGTCATGCTCTGTAGAGCGGTGTACATAAGGTTCACATTATTTAGCAAGACTTTGCTCTATCAACTACGACTTGATCATGCTAATTGAGGTTGTCCATATCAGGTGTGTTTTCCAGCTAGAGGAAACCATGTATGTGTGCGTAGCCCCTATGTTTCCACTCATACCTGCAAATATGAGAAAGGAAAATTTATGAGGCGAGTGTACATCTAGGGAAAAAAATAAAGAGGAGAAGGATGGTTAGACAAAAACCTACATCAAAAGTCCTTTGCATGGATACCTTTTTGCAAGACCTATTTGAGGAAGACTGTGAATCAACAATGAATGTATTGTAATGTAATATGTGGATTCTTGATTATATTGTGGAATCTCCATAGAGAGAAGTCTATTGAATATGAGGGGGGGACTTCCAGGCATGACCATGTGCAGGTCATTCCATTTGATGTCAGATGCACTAAGGATGAAGAATAAATTAGGGATACCTATTTGTGTGATCATATTAGTGAGTTCACCTCTAAATTTGTTCCAAAACGAGTGTGTCCCCCTAAGGCCTTATTTGAAGTGCATAATCTGGTTAGGAAGCATGGAATTAGGCATGTCATGGAGCCTTTCGTGAAGGTCTGAAAAAGTCACCGTCAAGCCCTCTTCAAGGTTTATTTTCATGAAAACGACATCAATTTCTTGACTACGATGCCACAACATAAGATTGTACAAGTAATACCAAAACATTTAGGAAGCATGGAATTAGGCATGTCATGGAGCCTTTCGTGAAGGTCTGAAAAAGTCACCGTCAAGCCCTCTTCAAGGTTTATTTTCATGAAAACGACATCAATTTCTTGACTACGATGCCACAACATAAGATTGTACAAGTAATACCAAAACATTGGATGCTGGCCAAAACCGTTATCATAGTAGCATATGATGTGAAAAGGATATTATTGCATTTCAAATTTTCTAAGGCGTGGTTGAAAAATTATGGCAACACTTGTGGGGAACAGTGTGGGGAAGGCCATAGCAAGGAAGCCTTCCATGGTGTAATCATTGATATCAGAGGGAAACATAGGGCTAGGAAAGTGAAGTAGTGGAATCAGGATGGGAAAAGTGTAGGTAGTTGCATATTTCTTCAAGCTGAGTATGGGAATTCGCGATTCCTAATACAAAAAAGGATGGTTGGAGATCTGTTGGGGTCGGTTGTGGAGGAATGTCATCATCCAAAGCAGGGAAGCCAAGTCCTGTTTCAGGAGGGTGATGTGATAGAGGAGAGAAGAGATATCGGTAGGGTGAGTCATAAAGGCAGATATTTTAGCTTGGTCCACATGGACATCCTTTTATTATAGATCATGGGCTAGTTTGTACTCCAAATATGCAACAACACATGTCCTTCTTGTTAGTCCAATTTTTTGGGATAAATTAGAGCATCGATTTTACTTATAAATCTAAAATATTCACAATTATACACAAAATTACAATGCAATGTACTTATCTCAGAATGGGGGCCCTCCACCTTGTTGGCATTTTGATACATATGTTGTACTTGATGGCAACCCACTCATATCAGATGATAAATTATAGTGCAGAAAAGTTCACGCACTTTTATGCAGAGAAAAGTTTATTTCATGTAGAGAAAATTTCACGCACTTTTATGCAGAGAAAAGTTTATCTCATGTAGAGAAAAGTTCACGCACTTTTATGCAGAGAAAAGTTTATTTCATGTAGAGAAAAGTTCACGCACTTTTATGCAGAGAAAAGCTTATTTCATGTAGGGAAAAAGTTCACGCACTTTCATGCAAGGAAAAGCGCGTATATGTTGGAGAACTTACCTTTGGTCCATGGTAGTTAGTCCTTGGTATTTGAACCTATGGTTTTGGACCATGGTACCTCGTCAGAAGTGTTGATCCCAAGTATTGGGTTGTTCATGCAAGGAAAAGCGCGTATATGTTGGAGAACTTACCTTTGGTCCATGGTAGTTAGTCCTTGGTATTTGAACCTATGGTTTTGGACCATGGTACCTCGTCAGAAGTGTTGATCCCAAGTATTGGGTTCGTGGTATTGGTTTATTATGGTTTTGGTCCATGGTATTGCATCCAAAAGTGTTGATCTCACGCACTTTCATGGTTGGTTCATGGTATTAGTCCGATAGTTTTTGATCCTATGGTTTTGGCCCGTGGTATTGCATCCAAAAGTGTTGATCTCACGCACTTTCATGGTTGGTTCATGGTATTAGTCCAACAGTTTTTTGATCCTATGGTTTTGGACCGTGGTATTGAGAAAGGACTAAGGCTATAAAAGAGGAAGGAGATCATTTGGCAAGGCATCATCTAAATTATTGAATATCTCATAAAGTGCTAGATCTGGAATACTGTGATTGGGTTATGGTGCAAATCTAGATCTGAGCTAAAGAGGGATCTCACCAGTTGATGAAAACAAGATCCAAGGATAGATCGGGATCAAATGGTTTGAAATGAACTATCTCTATATAGTTGATTATGCTTATTCTAGATCTATATACTGACGCTTGTAATGATCTAAACTGGGTATAACTTAAGTTTGAAATCGCTGCAAGTCATGATTGAATATTTATAGATCTGTACGCGGGTTGGCTTTGGTGAAAGCACGTATGTATGCAGGTTTGGTTCATTGTAGTAGCATATACCATTTTAGCTATGATGTTTAATGTTACAGGTGGTTCAGGTTGTTGATGTGTTCTGATGACTGTTTAATGGTGTCAGTATTCTACATATTCAGTTTGATTGATTGTGTTGATGGGTGAGATATAGTAATGGATCTAATGGACTAGATCGGGTTGCTAACACTCATATTATCCTTGTATATGTATTGATCTGGTGATTGGGTGATTCAGAAGATTGATTGATTATGTGCTTCAATGATATTTATGGGTCCAGTATGAAAATTGGATGAAACGTGGCCCTTCAGATTATGTATTGTGCTTCAGGTGTATCCAGTCAGAAAATGTATGAAACGTGGTACCTGGAGGAGAGAAGATTGTAGGTCGGCACCTACGTACTAGTATCTTGGCTAGTACAAGAGCTAAGGGGGTTGTAGCTCCCTTCCAGGTGTTAGTGTCGGTCATGATGCCCTCCATCAGTGATAAAAAAACTCTTTGCATATGCATAAGTAGGTGTCTCATCGATGTCAGTTTTGCATTCCATTAGGCATGCCATAAAACTGATGGAGGAGCTGGTCCTTGTTCCCTTCTTGGCTTTGCTGGATCAGGTCATATCAGTTAATGAACTTGTGTCATGCTTGTTTTGTTTTGTCTTGAAGTCCAAAGTCTTAGGTCTAGGGTTTCGGTCAAATGTCATTGCAAGATCATGAGTCAGAGGTCCATGGGTCCCCAGCAAGCCGGAAGGAGGTATGTAAATATGTTTCATGGATATTTTCATCAGGTACAGCTCATTTATACCTTGGATTTAAAAACCCTGTTTTTAAACCCAAGGTCATGTGAATTTTGCAAAAAATAAGTAAAATTTTCAAAATTCTTCAAAATGCCGGCAATAACCCTGGTCTCCTCGCTAGAGTCCATCAGATGGTCAACCTGCAAAAAGAACGGAGTTAAAGCACTAAAAAGATCAAATTCAAGACAAAGTGAACTCAAAACAGTGTTAAAGCCTCATTATGCATTTGAGAGCTTGCAAAAACGAATGAGAGGTCAAAAGAGGTGATTTGCAGAAAGTTGGAGTCATTCTCAGGGGCGCGACCACTCAGGCTCAGTGCGCGACCAGTTGGGTGGGGCGCGACCACTCAGCGACCCCTCTGCAGTGTATTTTTCTAAAGGGCGCGACCACTCAGGCAGGGCGTGACCACTCAGAGCAGGGGCACGACCACTCAAGCTGTCTTCTACAGAACCACTCCAAATCGACTAAATCGCCCTCTTGCTTGCTCAACTGATCGAGGTCACTCTTGCAGGGGTGAATTTTGTACTATCTCCGGAGGTGATTTCAGAGGCTACCGGGATACCAAATGTGGGTGAGGTGTGGCCCAAGCGCAAAATGCCGGATTATGTTTATCTTGAGCCATATGTCAGGCCAGCATTCATGAGTCACTTGTCAGGGGTATTTCCCTTCAGATTCCTCCGGGGGGAGTATGCTACGATCATGCGGCTTATCATGCATTACTTCACATGCGAGGGAAGATTTTCACAGGTCTTCTCTTGTCACATTCGCCTGTTGATGCACTTTACCCGAGTGAAGATGATGAACATCCCAGTTTTCTTCTTCCAGGACATTCAGAGGATGGTGTCCATGTTTTAGAGGTAGTCCCCAACTCAGCAGCATAGGAGTTTGTGCCATCATGGTCTCATCCAGCTCATTGTTTCCCATCAATTGAGTCAGCAGGGCATTCCATGGGTAGACTTCATTTCTCATGAGTTCTTTACAGTGCCACCATAGCCACACCCAGAGCCAGAGGTCATTTATGAGGAGGGAGGTCCATCTCACCAGCCCGAGATCATTGTTCCGAGACAGGTTGTTTCCTCACCTCAGGTCACCTACCAGAGAGGTCACAGGACCTTGTTTGTAGCAGCTCGAAGAGTACTTTCTCCACAGCAGGTGGAAGGGGTCTCGCCATCATCATCTACAGGTCAGCGAGTGTTATCTCCACATCAGGTGGAAGGGGCCTCGCATTCTTCATTAGCAGAGGCAGTACGGGAGGGCAAGCAGCCCATGGTTGAGGACGAGAGAGTTGGCGATACACATCATGATTTCATTGACCTTGATGCTCGCTCCCCCACTTCAGATTTGCATGAGATCATCCGACAGAGAGAGGCGGAAAACTGCTTGTTACAGCAGAAGCTTGACATGGCCCAATGGACAATAAACTATCTTGAGCAGCGCAACAAGCAACTTGAGGATGAGAAAGAGTTGGATGAGCTGTGGAGGATTCGAAGTGACCGAGTCATCAACCGTAGGAGGCCCGGTGACTTGCTGCCCAAGGAGAGGGAATCCATGCTTATCCGTGTGAATGCACACTTGGAGAGACTGTTGGAGAAAGCCAACCAAGACAAGAGGCTGCTACGGAACATGAAAAATCATTATAGGGCGAGAATGCATGTTTGCAAGGCAAAAATGAAGATTTTCCAAAGGAGGTTATCCGAGGCCCGCAAGAGGAAGAAGAAGACCAACCCACTCCGTATCTTGGCTGAGGCCTCTCTCACTCACCATGATACTCATTAGCCTCCTCCTAGCAGCAAACCCAAGAAATTTTGAGAGTTTTGAGACATTTTTGGCATTTTTGAGAATTTTACAGGTTTTGGCCATTTGAGTGGTCTCACCCCGCGCGCGACCAGTCATGGGGAAAGCTCAGAACGGGAAAAACTCTAAATTTTTGGAATTTTCATGCAAAAATACACTTGCCTATGGATGGGTTTCAGATTTTATGGAGATTTGGGCTTCCAAAAGCTCAAAATACATGCAAATTTTGACTTTCTGCCCCTATTTTGAGTTGCAGAAAGCTGTCTTGGGAGAAATGACTTTTGAGGGGTCAAATCAACTCCAAATTCAAAAATTCCAGTTGGGTTGGAAAGTAGACTCACAGACCTTTCCAACAAGCCCACTTTTGCTCAATTTTGCCACCTGAAAGTACCCCAAACAGAGCTCCAAATGGGCGCGACCAGTCAGGCAGTTTTTTGCCAGATTGCACTGTACAGCCCAGAAAACGCAGATTTGACTCAGTTTGACTTTTTGGGGTGGAAGATGATTATCTTTGATGTAATTATTGTAAATCTAAGGCAATTTTACTCTTGTTTAACACTTCTAGAAGATTCATTCATGTAAAGGGTAAATATTTAATGAATGGATTGGTTTCCTAGCTTATAGAGGCAAGTTGTTTTGACTGCCTAGATTTTAGTGCTCAGTTTAGAATTGGTTGAAACAGCTCCTAGAAGGATGAGTTCGACCCCTAGAGGCAAGGGAAGAGGTTGGATTGCCTATATTATGTATTTTCTCAATCATTTTCAGGGGTTGGAAGGTTTGAATTTTGAGGGAGAATCTCCTATTGTATATTTTACTTGTATCTCTGCAATTTGAGGAAAAGGAAGACCAGGGTTTTGCAGACATCATTGGGATTCTTGTGGACTCTTGTGTTGATGGTGTGTTCTCTTATTGTAATTGTAAGTGTGTTTATGTGTTCCATCTCTTTCTTTACTACAGCTTATTAAACAAATGAAGTGATAAAGTTTGAATTCATGCTTGCCATGCTCAGCTTTCAAATTTGTTTAATGTTTATGTTATCCACTGTCTAGAGAGGATTCAAAGTCATTGTTTGCCCTCTTTAGCCTTCTTATCATTCTTCCTTGATCATCCATCTCAGCTAAAGGCATCAGCACAAACTCCTACCTTGCCCCAAAGACCCACCTGCAGAAACTGTGTCAAATCCCTGCACCCTAAAATTGCAGATCCTCAATTTGCCACCAAAAAAAACCCAAAAACCCCCAAATCAACCTTTTAATAAGTTTACTAGCCTAATATCAGTGTCACTGTATTGGTCATCTCTGTCCATTGAATATTTTACTGAGATTGACCGGAGAGAGCCTTCTCATACCCCGTAGGGCTAGCTACGAGGTGAAATGGTTTGATGTTGCCTTGAAGGTTTACCTTCCTCAGCCTAGGGTGAAATCTCAAGCGCTAACACCAGGAGAAGCTGGAGAAAAAAGATGGTTGTAGCTCTCTGCAGGTTGTAGCCTGCGTACTGGTAAAGGACTGCACCAGTACAAAATCATTGTAAAAGGAATTTCTAATTGAAAGAAGATAGAGACATATTGCAGCAGGTGGTTTTCTCCCACATTGGGTTTCCACCTTATATCATGGTGTTCATGTGTGTGGCTTATGTGTGATGATCTGTTCTATTTTACTGCACCTGTTACTGTTAATATGGTTGATGATGTTCTAATGCACTCATTAAGGATCAACTAACTGAATCATAAGAAGTTGTGGAAGTAGCATATATGAATCTGAATATGGAAATGAAAATTTTTATTGATGTGATAATATTGATTCACCCCCCCCTCTCAATATTATTTCCAACAATTGGTATCGAAGCAAGTTCTTTGGTAGAAGCTTGATCGCTTGAAGGAGATCCGTGGAACAATGGGAAAGAAGCTTAAGAAGAAAGCTCATAAGAAGAAGAAGACATCTCAGAAGAACTATGACAGTGGGAGAATTGATTGGGGATTAGGCATACGAAGCTCTTCAGATTCAGATTCAGATTCGGAATCGTTTCAGAATGAAGATGAACTATCAGGTATGAATTTGCTATCCTCTGATGTTCCAGCTATCTATCCATTTGGAAAAGATGGAAGTTATAACGAAACAACTGAATGTGCGCTTATGGGTGAGGAAGAAGGATATCAAATAGAAGCAGAATTTAACAGGCTGACAAACAAAATTAGTGAGCAAGAAAGACTTCTGAACATAAAGAGTAGTGCCCTCAAAGACGCTGTTACTAGACAAAAGGCTCAACGAGAGTTATTCAAGGAGAAATATCAAAAGTTGCAGGTTGAAGCAACATCTCTAAGAAATGAAGTCAATGAAAAGAACACAACCATCATGAAACTCAGAGATAGATCCAGTTACTATGAAAGTCTTGAAGCCACGATCCACTCTCTAAAGGAAGATCTTGAAGAATCAAAGAAGCAGAATAAAGATCTAGTCCAAGATATTGAAAAACAGGGAAACAAAGTTATCAGCTTAAAATCTCAGCTAGAATGTGCCTTCAGAATTTGTCAAATGCAACAGGATCTGAATGAAGAACAAGAAAAAGAGATTCTCAAGCTAAAGCATCAGTTGGAAGAAGAAAGGAAAGTTGAAGAAGACATGAAGAAGCAATATCTAGAAAAAGAAGAACAACTTCAGGTTGAGGTAAATATCTTGAAAAGTAAATTAGAAGAAAAGGATAAGCTCTTACATTTTCAAGATAGTACTAAAATCTTGGATGATATTCTTAATAGTCAAAGATCTCTTGCTATCAAAACTGGTCTTGGCTTTCATGAATCTGTTGAAGGTGAATCTAGTTCACAAGGTGAGGCAAGGAACTCTAAAGAGAAATCTAAAATGATGAACAAGGAGATAAGAGAGATGAAAGGTCAATCTCATCGTCAACCAAGGAAAGAAATTATTCAAAGAAAATCTTTTACTCCTCCTATGAATAATGTTGAATGTTATGTATGTCATAACCTTGGACATGTTGCAGCCAGATGTAGAAGAAGAAGGGTTCAAGATCATCAAACAAATAGATCATCTCAGTCAAGGTACTTTAATGGATATTGCTTTGCTTGCAATATGTTTGGTCACAAAGCTGCTGATTGCTACAAAAGGAATATGAAACATGTAAGATGTTATGCATGTAACAAGATTGGACATATAGCAAAGGAATGCAGAAACAAAGCACGAACATCACACCAAAAGGAGAAAACATCATCATACTTGAAGATATGGAAGAAAAAGGAAGTTCAGTCAGAAAGTGGCGGCACAACACATTATACAGACATAACAGAGGGAGCCGGAAGTGTAAAACTTCAATCTCCTACGCAAGCTTGATAAAGGGAAGTTGTATATATATACGCGAATTTGTTACTGCACAGTCGCGTATATGATTGTTTGAAGAAAGGTAGTAGGGACAGATTCAAGAAAAGGATCAGTTTTGCTCTAATTGATAATGGTTGCATATGATGGTTAGAAGTATTTTGGTTCTAACTTGATATTGCTGATGTCTTGATACTTCTTAATATGCATGATCAGATCTGACAGATGGCATAGGTTTAGGGGGAGCATATGCTCTTAATGCATTGTTGGAATTATGGTTAATAGTCCTTGGTGATGATGCTTATATGGATAAATGATTCATCTTGCTATGATATGGTTATGAGTTGTTCAGATGATTCTTGGGGTTACATAGTTGATATTTAGATCAGATTTGTGGTTGATTCTCTAATGGTGCTTACATGGTGATCTTCATAAGGATAAGGAGCAGTACATAATTCACATCTTCTTTACTTGATGATGAGTCACTCATATGCTATTGTCGTCATATGCATAAAGATCATATACTACAGTTATGATGCAGGATTCCTATTGTTCTTAGCACATATGTAGATGAGGATTGTTGGCTGGATACATGGATGATTATTCAAAGTTACATTGTGGGAGACATGATGATGATGATGAGTTCTTACCTATATGATGATAGGTTGTTTCATATGTTGATTGATGCAGATATTCCCAATTGATGATACTTGGTTCATGCAGATCTGGATGACTATGGTGTTTCTCACATATGATAGAATGTGAATGATTCTGTATATACAGAATTCTGTTCAAAAGGATGAGTGGATACGGACATACCTTGATGATTCATGCACTAATACAAGTTGCTGGTCTAGTTGCTGATGACATATGCTATGGAGCAGATCATACAATGTTGTTGCTGATGTTTATCATGATCTTATTTAGGTGTTTGGTCTTTGTTATAAATGTCATGTATATCATTCGATGTAAAGGTCATATCAAGACTCATGATGTAATAGTGTGACTCTATTTATTGTAGTCATTTGATGAGATCTCTTCAGGTCATGTAACGGCCTATGTTGGTTTCTCCACTATGCCTGGGATGAATGATGTAATGTACTTGGTTGTCATTTTCTGGTATATCCCCACTTGGTTGGGAGATGGATGTATGTATGAGTATTTGGTGCTAGGAAGGTCACGCATGATGTATAGAGTCATGTTCTTGTAGAACACCTTTTTGCAGACTTTGCTTACAGACAGGGGGAGCATATCATGCATTGTTGGCATTATGGAGGAAGTACAGAAGGAGATCATGGATGTTGGTCTGAATATTACTGCAATATGTCTCTATCTCTTTCATGATGTATAAGTCTTGGTTCTTCTTGAAGAACATCTTTTGCAGATCTTTCCTACAGTCAAAGGGAGCATGAACAGCACAATTCAGAAAGAGCAGAGCTTTCAGCATGTAGCATGAACAGATTGGTACACCTTGGCATATACAAAGGGGGAGCTCATTCAGAGATTTCAGTAGGTACTCAGGGGGAGTATGGACAACGGAATGTTTATTTAGGAAAGAGAATATCTTGGATAACCCTTTGCCCTTGATTTCAAAGGGGGAGAGTGATTGGTTGTTGTTGCCATCAAGTCCAAAGGGGGAGATTGTTGGCATTATGATACATATGTTGTACTTGATGGCAACCCACTCATCTTAGATGATAAATTACAGTGCAGAAAAGTTCACGCACTTTTATGCAGAGAAAAGTTTATTTCATGTAGAGAAAAGTTCACACACTTTTATGCAGAGAAAATTTTATCTCATGTAGAGAAAAGTTCACTCACTTTTATGAAGAGAAAAGTTTATTTCATGTAGAGAAAATTTCACGCACTTTTATGCAGAGAAAAGCTTATTTCATGTAGAGAAAAAGTTCACGCACTTTCATGCAAGGAAAAACGCGTATATGTTGGAGAACTTACCTTTGGTCCATGGTAGTTAGTCCTTGGTATTTGAACCTATGGTTTTGGACCATGGTACCTCGTCAGAAGTGTTGATCCCAAGTATTGGGTTGTTCATGCAAGGAAAAACACGTATATGTTGGAGAACTTACCTTTGGTCCATGGTAGTTAGTCCTTGGTATTTGAACCTATGGTTTTGGACCATGGTACCTCGTCAGAAGTGTTGATCCCAAGTATTGGATTCGTGGTATTGGTTTATTATGGTTTTGGTCCATGGTATTGCATCCAAAAGTGTTGATCTCACGCACTTTCATGGTTGGTTCATGGTATTAGTTCGAAAGTTTTTGATCCTATGGTTTTGGCCCGTGGTATTGCATCCAAAAGTGTTGATCTCACGCACTTTCATGGTTGGTTCATGGTATTAGTCCAACAGTTTTTTGATCCTATGGTTTTGGACCGTGGTATTGAGAAAGGACTAAGGCTATAAAAGAGGAAGGAGATCATTTGGCAAGGCATCATCTGAATTATTGAATATCTCATAAAGTGCTAGATCTGGAATAATGTGATTGGTTTATGGTGCAAATCTAGATCTGAGCTAAAGAGGGATCTCACCAGTTGATGAAAACAAGATCCAAGGATAGACGGGATCAAATGGTTTGAAATGAACTATCTCTATATAGTTGATTATGCTTATTCTAGATCTGTATATTGACGCTTGTAATGATCTGAACTGGGTATAACTTAAGTTTGAAATCGCTGCAAGTCATGATTGAATATTTATAGATCTGTACGCGGGTTGGCTTTGGTGAAAGCACGTATGTATGCAGGTTTGGATCATTGTAGTAGCATATACCATTTTAGCTATGATGTTTAATGTTACAGGTGGTTCAGGTTGTTGATGTGTTCTGATGACTGTTTAATGGTGTCAGTATTCTACATATTTAGTTTGATTGATTGTGTTGATGGATGAGATCTAGTAATGGATCTAATGGACTAGATCGGGTTGCTAACACTCATATTATCCTTGTATATGTATTGATCTGGTGATTGGGTGATTCAGAAGATTGATTGATTATGTGCTTCAATGATATTTATGGGTCCAGTATGAAAATTGGATGAAATGTGGCCCTTCAGATTATGTATTGTGCTTCAGGTGTATCCAGTCAGAAAATGTATGAAACGTGGTACCTGGAGGAGAGAAGATTGTAGGTCGGTGCCTACGTACTAGTATCTTGGCTAGTACAAGAGCTAAGGGGGTTGTAGCTCCCTTCCAAGAGAAGATGGAGAACGAAAGATGGTTGTAGCTCTCTGCAGGTTGTAGCCTGTGTACTGGTAAAGGACTACACCAGTACAAAATCATTGTAAAAGGAATTTCTAATTGAAAGAAGATAGAGACATATTGCAGCAGGTGGTTTTCTCCCACATTGGGTTTCCACCTTATATCATGGTGTTCATGTGTGTGGCTTATGTGTGATGATCTGTTCTATTTTACTGCACCTGTTTACTGTTAATATGGTTGATGATGTTCTAATGCACTCATTAAGGATCAACTAACTGAATCATAAGAAGTTGTGGAAGTAGCATATATGAATCTAAATATGGAAATGAACTTTTTTATTGATGTGATAATACTGATTCACCCCCCCCCCCTCTCAGTATTATTTCCAACACACCTTTGCTTGGTACACTTGAAAAATATCAGCTATAGTAGATCAACAATCATGTCCCACGAATTCCATAGTCAAGCGTGAGTAGGATTTCATTACAGGTAGTTCAGATCTAAAGTCTACGATTGAGTTAAATGCTGGAAGTCGAAGGAAACCAAGTGGTGTGGTAGTTGAATTAAACTCCGAGTAGTGAATGTTGGAGGTAATCCAAGTTATGATTCTATGGTAGAATTATTCAGGCTCCTGGTGTGAGATTAATGCATATAAAACTTTAGTTAAACAATGCTACAAACTCCAAGAAAGGGAAAGGTTGGTGGAAAATCTAAGTTCCCAACTGTGTATGTCATTAAAAGTCTGCATTCAAACTCTAGGTGTGAGGTTGTTACACATGAAACTTTAGTAGTATTAATGAGACTCAACAACAAATCTAAAAACGAATGTTAACTATTGTATAGCACCTAGGAATTTGTCTCACTTCTAAAACTCAACTTTTGAACAGGCAATGAGTGCATGCAAGTGGTTATTAAATCAGATTTCAAGTTATAAAGAGGTTGAGAAGGTAAAAACCAACTTCTAAATTTAAATTTGAAGAGAAAGAAAGATATTTTATTTCTAAAGAGACAAAGGGTTAATATAAAAAATACAGAGAGATAATTACTCATCTTTAGGGTTCGATTTCAAGTACTAAGAATACACAGAATAAATTGATTTCGATTTTTGGAAGAATAAAGAGTTAGTTACCCATCTCCAGATCCGATTTCAACTTCTAAATGACAGGGAAGAGATTTATTTTGATTTCTAAAAGAGAAGAAGTTTAATTAATCATTTCCAGAATTTTATTTCAAATTCTAAGAAGACATAGGAAATTTGATTTTGATTCCTGAGGAAGCAGAGAAGGTAAAATTGAAAGCAAATGTTCGGGTTTATTTCCAAAATTTGATTTCTGATTTCTAAAAAAGACAAAGAGGGTTAATGTAAAGGAAATTATTCATTAGTTCCCAGAAATACGCTGATGATGATGATGATGCCTTGGTTGTAATTCATTTCTTAAAATAATTACTGAAATGAAATCATTCAAAAACATAAATGAACATGGCATGTAATGAATCTATTAAGAAAATATTCACAAGAACTGCAAAGAAAACAACTATATAAAATATTCACAATTATGCATAAAACTACACTACAGTGTACTTAGCTCAAAATGGGGGCCCTCCACCCTTTCTTGGTACACTTGAAAATTTCGGCTACTGTATATCAAAAATCAAATTCCATAGCAAGAACAACAAGAAAATGGAAAACAAGCTCTTCGAATTATATTTAGAAGTAAAGTAGTCTCAATAATCATAATGCATGTTCATAAGTGTTGAACGTTGTGCTTAAATAAGCCAAAAATATATAAAAATTAGATAATATAGCTATAACAACCTATAAGTGTCCTAATTCATCTACTTAGGTCAAACTCATCCTTTTGGTTGCACAAAATATGGAATAATCCCACTAAGTCACAAAACTGTCGCTTTTAGTTAAGGATTTATGGGTGACTGGTCAAGCTTAACCAGCATTGAACAAGCAAGTTTTGATTCATTTGTATTGTGCCAATAGGAGTCCATATTTCCTTGGTTTTGAAGCTTTTCAAATACAACTTCAGTTTCCACCCAGGGGTCCTGCACATACAACTTGAAAGGAGCCATTATGGGAAATTTTGTTCTAGTGAAAATAATTTTTAATACCAATTTTTTATTAAAATTTATAAAATTTAAAAGACATAACTACTAATACCTTAAAGTGAAATAAGAGGCAAAAATGTGGGAAAATTACCATGATATGATAGAAAATGATGATGGATAGATGGAAAATGTATGTGGAAAAATACCAAAAATGGAGAGCTAACATCTCCCCCTTTCTAACTCTCATGCATGTCCTCATTCTTGCCTCTGTCTCTTTGACCTTCTGCCTATGTATGATTACTATCTTGTGGATGTACCTATGGCTCTACCTGCTTATGTTGAATCTTCTTGTTGGCTTAGTGGGTCCTGACCCAGGTTCAGAGTTAATCATGCCAAACAAAACCCTACACTACTGGCCCTTTCGGCATCAACCCGCGTAGCGCAGGCTGAAGTCTCACCCGAAGCAGTATGGGGGGATGTTGGAACCAAGTTTCCACATCTAGAGATCATTGTGTTGTCTTTTATTACCCTGGATCTGCCTTCACGTAGATCTATAAGCTCCTAGGGCCCGATACTACAACTTCCTTTAAACGAATTCTAGAACTTCGCATAGGTCTATGATAGGTCTTTGTGGACACTTAGTAGATGAATCAACCACTGATGCACACCATAAAGTAACCCTAGATCTGAGTTCACTCAGATCTACTTAAGTATTCAATAAACATAACATAATGTATTATAATCTTCGCGTAAGTACTTAACAGGCATTGCGTACAGTTACTAAGACTTATCCAGTGGAGTCGCGCATCAATACATCGATATTTCATAAAGACATTATTTCATCGTAACATATATAAAAAAAAATAACAAAAGTAAACAGATAAACACATGAATTTCTTCAATAGTCTTATTTATTGATCTTAAGTATGAGGTTACAAACTAAAAACTTCCCCGCCCACTTAGCTGCAGGGGTCCGTGCACTCAGCTGCGGACTCTACTTTAGGCTTTTGCGCACTTAGCCGCGGAGCCTTTTCCGTTCTATCTACCCGCTACTTTCTTTCCCTTTTTCCCTCTCTCAGACTTCGACATAAGCATCAACATGCCTTAGACTCTCTTAAGACACACCTATTTATAGCTTTTTACATATAATCCCATGGTCCACGGACCATGGGTGGATCTCAAAACTGACTCGACTTTACATAAACAAGGGGCCAAAACCCCTTTTGAATTATAACTATCTACGCACTCCGCATCCATAAATTGCATAGACTTTACATCTTTTTACCAAAATTTACATCAAAGCTTGGGTTTTTAACCCCAAAACTGACCCAGGGGACCCCATCCCAACAGGCCCCCAACACACAAATCATGACTCACGCTCGAGTCACTTGGTTGGCGCGGTGATCTTGTTGAAAATATCCCCCAACTCCACCTGCATAACTGCAACCTCGGTAACACTCTGTGTAGCTGCCTGCTTAACCTGTTCGACGGGCTACTCTGTAGCTGGACCTTCCCTGACCAACTTGAGCTTTTGCTATGTTTTCTGCAATCCCGTCAGCTTCTCCTGGATGTTGGTTGTTACTTGGTAAGATTTTTCTAACCAAGGTCTCAGCTTGGCCTTAAGCATGGCCTCCTTCTTTTGGGTTGCTTCTACCTGTTCGAGGAGCTGCTTCCCCTCCTGCAACTTGGCGAGGCACTGTGCTGGAGCAATTGAGTGCGCCGTCACTTGAACCTCATCTTACTGATTTTGTAGCTCATGAACCTCTTTGTTCATTATTTTAAGGGTTGGGTCTTCCTGCAGAGTTGTCACTAATTCCATTTCCTGTTAAAATAAGTTCGAGTAGTTAGTGACTGCAGCATCCAAATTGATCATTCCTTCTTTTATAGCGGCTCCGCACTGCTGCATGACCTCGGACAGAGTCAAAGGATGTAATTTGAGCTGCAACTTTGTTCTTTTCATGTTGAGTTCAAATTGAACTCTCCCATCTTGTGCCTTTGGCTCGCAGATTCCTGCAACTAATTTTTGGATCTTAGCTTCCCGCGTGCATCCTCGGGAATGTGCAGCTCCGACACTATTCTACATGCTTCTGCTACTGCGGCCTCCAACCTGGAACTCTATGCTTGTAGTGTTTCTTTCTCCTTTAAGGCTTGTTTTTTCTCAACGAACATCTATTCATTGTTCACCTTGTATTCACTTATCAAGTTGAGAGCACGCTACTCCCGAGCTCTCAATTCCTCTATCACCCCTGTTTGCAGCACATGAAGAAATTCATTGGGGAGTGTTGCAATGTTCAGCGTGACGTCCTTAATGTTACTTAAGATGACTCAGTCATCAGTTGACTCTACTCGTAGGGACCTTGCTGGTAAAGCAACTGTAAAAAGGTCCAATGTCCTAACCAATTCTGTAGCCTGACTCGTCCCTGGTGCTAGGTTCACTTGTGCCGCGTTCACCTAATCTGCACCCATGTGTATCCTGCTTGTCTGGATCTATAGCTCATGCAAATTCTTCTGGACGCTCCTTAGGATATGCATGTACTTTTGCTCGAATTATTGCAACAGTTCAGTTGTAGTATCGCAGACTATGTCGCCAATCTCATCGAGATTTCCCTCTGTCAAGATCATGGGATCAACCTGTGTTTTTTCCAACTTTTGCTTCTTGCAGGGACCCTCCCACTACTCCTCTCTGCGCTTTATTAGCCGAAATGGGGTCCTCTTCCCCTCATCTCCTCTATTGTCCTGTTCGGATTGTTCTTCCTCCTCTGTCACGGGCAAAGGGGACTTACTGCTCCTCTGTTGTGTGTGCTTGTCCTACTCCTTAGCAGCGTGCTCCTTTTCCATCCGATCCTTCTTTGTGGCTTCCTTCTTCTGCTGCACAGCCTTCTTTGCTGCATCCTTCCTCTTATTTACAGCCGAGATGCCCACGCCCTTACTAGTTCCGACAGCCAAGTCTGATGGGGCGCGCCACTCTGCTGGACAAAGCTTGATCACCTCCTGAATGTCATGATTTTTGACCAAGTATGGTAAATCATACCATTTATGCTATGAGTCCTTACATGCTTGAATGTAGATGTGATGGAAGTTAGCTTTTAACGTGGCGTATCCTAACATTTGCTCGTACAAGGTTCGGGACAACCTTGGGTGTTGGTTGATGGCCATGCGGAGGCTAGATTGCATCAACACCCATAATATATTTGTTTCAGTGACCCGCACAGGGTCCTTTGTGGCCCATAAGGATACGAACTGTGCGGCCTACGACAATCCTTCCTTCAACGGAGGAAACTAGCTATCCTCCGGTAGCTCCCATGTGATCAACACGATGGAGAGAAGCAACCACGCATAGTGGAATGGTTTGCTCTCATCCTGGACCTCGCAGAAGTTCACGAAGAATTCACTTCATACGTACCTTGACTAGTTAAACTACACACCCTTCACGCATTGTGTAGCTAATGATACCACAGGGGTTGAACCTTTGTCCGTGGCACTTCCTCATTAGTTTTCCAACTAGGATTTTCCTGGCAAACTGCACTGCGGGATTGTTGAAATAAGTGATTGAATATCCGCGTGGTTTTTTGACGAGTGCAAACTCCTTCATCTTGTCTGCCAAATATTTTTCTCCTGCCTTTCTACCAAACTCCTTGGCTGGATTCAAGCCCTCATGTGGCAGGTGCGTGATCCTATGGATGAGCATGTCAGTGATGGGTATTGGCCATCCTAGCCATAAGCACTAATCATGCACAAGAGTAAGTAATTGCTGCAAATAGGTGGTATTGATAGTAGTGCGATGATAGTGGGGTACCCACAACAGGTTCAAAAACCCAGAATTATCCACTCCATGGATCCATTCCACTATCTCTAAATCCGGGACACCTAAATCCGGGTAGTAAACATGTTTCATATAATTTTCTGTTGCAAGGTGAGGGAACCGTTCATGGTCCTCCACGTCCCAATCTTCCATCTTTAGCAGGGGGATCTACGTGAGGCACGGACCTTCAAAGGGAACCTGCTTCGACAACAGGGGCATAGAGATGATGAATTTGTTAGAATCTGGGTCCTTGGTGACCTTTTCCTTCCCATTGCACAGGAGGGATGTAATCAGGTAACTTGGTAAAGGGCTCCACTCCCTCAACATCTATGTCCTCAGTGCCTTGTCCCTCCTCAGCCTCCAAATTGACAACCCTCTCGAGCTGCTTGTCCTTCTTCTTCTTTTGAGTTGCAGAATGTTTATGGGGTGACTCGTGCACTGACAATGACTTCTTCTTCTTACCATTCTTCCGCTTCTGGGTTTCTCTAATAGGGTTGGGCTTCGGCCTAGGTGACCTCGACATTGTAAGCATAGGAGCCAAAGCCTCCATACTCACTACCTTTGGAGTAGCTCCTTCAGATGTGATATCTCCCCCAATGCTCACTGTCTTAGTAGGTCTTGGACCTAACATGGTGTCAAGGATAAATTTCTAGTTCAACTCTGGTAAATCGGAAAATTCTAGGCTCACGAGCAAATCCTCAAAGAACAAGCTGTTCATAAGAAACAGACAACACAACTCAAAAATTCCAAGTGTGCAAAGTTTTCTCTGTTGGGCCGACACGTGTAATTTATAGGGGTTTTTGAATTCAAATTCGACCGTTCCCCCCAAAATTCGATCATTAATGATGTTTTGGCGGCAGATATTCAAATATTTTGGCCTTAAATGCTGCCAACCCACTCCTCTTAACCGTCTTTTGGCTATCAAATCATGAACAGTGACCCCAACGATCACTTTCCTATTGTGCTGTGTGGAACCTCCCTTCGTAGCGTAGCTCCCTTCGCGCAGCTTCTTATACTGTAACTTCACCATTTTCTGCGTACCCTGCCTGCCGCATAGATCTCCAACCTGGGCAGTGTAATTTATAGTCCCACGCTCCCTTGCAACTTCCCGGAGCACTAATATTGTCCTGCCATCATTGAGCCATTGATATGGATCCCCTATATATGGCTTCAATCTGCTTCCATTCGCCATTCCTGGAAAAAGTTCTCCATTGAGCTTCACGAGCTGAACTACGCCTCCATATGTAATCTATTTGATAACATACGGCCCAAGCCAGTGCATCTAAAATTTCCCTGAAAATTTAGTGAACTTGCTATCATATAATAAGACCATATCATTTACCTTAAACATGCGGAACTTGATATGTCGATCATGCTAGGCTTTTTCACGTTCCTTTTGTACTTGTTGATGGAATCCAGCTAAGAATCTATCTTCTTCAAGCTCCTTTAGCTGCGCGGGCCATTCTTCGAAGGCTTCACGATCAACCACACCTGTGAAAGATTCTATGTGTAGGTTAGGCACGATATATTCCATAGGCATCACGACTTCTACGCCATAGACCAATCTAAAAGGTGTCTGTCTTGTCAACTTTTTGCAAGTAGTCCAGTAAGCCCATAACACTACAGGTACATGCACATCCTAGTCATTTCGCTGTGTGTTACAAATATTTGTCAGTGTGTTCTCCAAGATCTTATTAAATTCCTCAAATATTCCATTAGCCTAAGGATGATACAGTGTGCTCTTCTAATGATAAACCTGGAACTCTTCAATCAATGCACTGCTCATTTCATTTAGGAAGTGCATACCATGATCACTCATAAACACTTTTGGGCAGCCAAATCTGGTTAACACATACTCAAGCAATAAATTTTCTACTGTAGCCCCTGTACAATACCTCACCGGATGTGCCTTCGCCCATCTAGTTAGGTACTCCATCATGGTGATGATATAGAGTGTGCCTGTCCACATTCATGGGGGCTAAATTGGCCCAATGAAATCAATTGCCCATTTTTCAAATGGCTGCAATGATACTTGGGGATTCAGTGAAACTCATCCCTCTGTGATGGTATGATCATTGTTGACATGCATCATATGCCCTACAATATACTTTAGAATCTACCTGTGTGCAAAATATTCTGCGTTGTCGTCTTTCCTGCATAATGTCCTCCTGCAGCCCCTCCATGAGCTTCAGCGAGGATGCTATTCCATTCGAAATCTGGAACATATCATCGTAATATCTTGTTTGCACCCATCTTATACAATGTCCTGAAATTACTGAGAAATTTGCCACACGCACTACTAACTCCTTCTTTCACTGACCGGTATATCCTTTTAGCACCATTCATGTAGTCAGAAAGTGAACAATATCTGCAAAGTGGTTATCGGCTATGTGCACCGTGAAGAGCTATGCATTAGGAAACCCTTTCTCCAAATTAGTAGGTTCTTCTCCTGTCTTGATCTGTGACAGGTTGTCAGGTCTTGCATTCAACATTCCTAGCTTCACCATCACCTCGAAGTCATACTCTTGGAATAATAGCAACCATCGGGACATATTCCCCCCCAACATAGGGTTATTGACTAGGCATTTCAAACTAGAATGATCTATGTACATTTTGAAATGTCCACCCAACAAGTAGTGCTTGAACTTTTGAAGTTCGTATACCATAACCAATCCTTCGTGCTCTGTCATTGAATAATTCTTCTTGGCCTTCAATAATTTCCTGCTCTCAAAGGCTATAGGGTGGTCCATCTCTCCTTCACCAGCCTGTGTTATCACTGCTCCCAACGCAATGCAAGAGGCATCGACATGTAGATGGAATTCCTTTTTCCAATCCAGGAAGACCAAAATCGACGCGGTGGCCATCTTCTCCTTAAATACATCCAAACTGTGCTGACATTCTTCATCGCAATAGAATTTAGTGGCCTTCTTCAGTAATTTCTCCATGGGCATGGTAATCTGAACATAAGCTTTGATGAAATTTCTATATTATCCTGTATGTCTGAGCGTTGTGTGCAATGGTTTGACACTTTTTGGGGCCTCCAAGTTTACTATTACCACGATCTTGGAAGGGTCCACCATCAGCCCTTGCTTGCACACTACATGACCTAGAAAGATCCCAAAGGGGACACAGAATAAAAATTTGTTTAGGTTCAGCGTGATCTAGTATCTTATGTACATATCTAGCATCAGGCGCAGACTTACTACATGGCGCTTTACGAGACCGGACACCGTCCAGTAATCAAAATACACCTCTAAGAACGTATGGATGAACTCCTTAAACACTGTTATAACTACACGAGAGAATATCGCGGGCGCATTCTTGAGTTCAAATGGCATGACAGTATACTGAAAATAACCCCATTCAATCACGAAGGTTTCTTTTCTTCTATCTTCTTGTGCGATCTTAATCTAATGGTACCACAAAAACCCATCAGTGAATGAGTAGGCCATTTGTCCTCCTACATCATCCAGTACCTCATAGGTAAATGGTGTCGGAAAAGGATCATGGACACAGACATCATTAAGTTTCCTTAGGTCTATACAAATCCTTATTTCTCCCTTTTGTTTCTTCTCTTGCACCACCATTGGGCTCACCCAATCATATTCCTTCACAGGTTCAATGATGCCCGCTTCTAGCATCTTATCCAACTCTAAGCAAAACTTTTCCTTTTATTTTGGATTAAGGCAATATGACCTCTACTTAATGGGTTTCGCGTCCAGTTTGATTTCCATCACACCCAAGTCACCTATGATGCCCTTCAGGTCTGAAAACTTGGTAGGAAAAATATCTTGGTACTCGCAGAGTAACTCAACAACTTTATCCATTGTGGCATCATCCCAGTAATCCCAGATTTTCACAAATTTTGGCTCTGCTTTAGTACCAAAGTTCACTTGCTTGGTTTTCAATGGCACAATGATGTTTATGTTCTCTATTTGCGGACCTTCAACTTCATGATGGCCTTATGCCTTTGGAATATTGATATTTCCTGGATCTTCATCCTCCCCCTCAACGGTCACATTATAGCATCCCAACGCATGGCACAGCTAGGTGCTCCAATTTGGCTGAACCAACTCCAAAGGATCCCGCAGTATTTTGAAAATCGTTGCCTTAATCTCCTGCAGAGCTTCATCAATGCATTCGACCCCATCTTCAAAACTGAAGGTCATTAAAAATCCTTCCCTTAATATATCCCACTTTGGGGTGCCATGGAAAAGCTCCATTTCCAGGTAGCAATTCATAGGGATTGTATCTAAAGAATGACAGAATAAGTGTACCCACTCCGGTTGTGGCCCTGTTCCATAAACTTTAGCCCACTTCGCTAAATGATTGCGCAAATCATTTCTCCCATCATACTTCTCATTCAGTCGAATTTTAGGATGACCAAATTGCAACCTCATCATCCTTCTGTAATCTCTCCATTCATCTAAGTTGTCCTTGTGCATACCCCACCATCGTCAGGGCGTAGCGCACAATGCGAAATCCAGTTCTTGGAAGTGATGATCCTCAATGACTTCTTGTTCAAAGGCATCCAAAAACTTATCTACATCTGTTAAACCATCATAATAGGGTAAATTTCTTACCTCCAATGACACACAGTGCAACGATTTAGTCATCATGATGCAACGCAGCGTAGATACTTCATGCAGCCTATTCTGCCAATGCTCTAATTACTCGTCTGAATCTGAGGTACAAGAACTTTACCAGTCCCATGCAATCCATCCATCGGCTATTGGATTAATCCAGTCCTGATCTCGTGCAGTTATTTTGTAAATATGATCCAAGTCATCAACACTCTCTTCGTAATCGCAAACCAGTTCAGTATAGTGTGGTCCTTCTGCAAGGTCTAATGGAACTACAACCCGAAACACTCTCCTTTCAAATGACATCGTCCTCTTCTTCAAGTTGATGACTCCATTCATATCAATGCCCCAGTCAATTTCAAGGAGCATGGGGTGTGGTTTGCTTTCGTGAACAATCTCTATTACTTCAAAATCATTCAGCGCGCTCACACCTTCTATATCCGTTGTTACTCCATGTGGTCATCCCATAGGGATGATCTTCTGCTGGTTATCCATTCTAAACTAGATCAAAGACCACTTCAGCACAGGTCTCCCCATTCTCTCCCATGTTTTTTTAGGAAAAATGTTCACGTCAGACCCTAGATCCATAATAACCTGGTCCATCTCATAATATCCTTTCTACGCGGTGAGCCTCATCTCATGTCTTGTTCTTGCCTTATGTTTTCCAATATTTCTGACTACGTGGTGTCCATCAGGAGTGTTTTCCTTACCATCACACTTGTTTATCAACTCCTCGATGCCCTTCACAACCTTTCTATCATGCAAAAGTTTCATGCAAGTTTCCAGGAACGTGGTCAGTACAGAGGGATCAACCTCTATAGGCGCATTGGTTTCTGGTAATTTGTCCTGACTTCCTGAGGTATATGCCTTAACAAAGCTTTTCTTGGCCTCCATAAATGTTTTCTTCATGCGCTCCAGATCAAAGCCAACTTCCTTTGTTGGGGCCTTTCGGACGCATCCACTCTCTTCAGGCTGTCTTTCCTTATTGTCCCTAGTCGTTATGCCACTTCTCAGCATAATATTCACATTCAGATCTTCCTCATGGGGCTCAGTTCTCATCATTTGTAAGTTTTGCATAGTTTGTTGCAGCTACGCCTTCTTCTCATGCATCTTAGCTATCAATACAGGGCATTCTTCTATAGTGTGGCCAAAATGGCTATAGTATGGACAGGATGGGTGTGTTTGATTTTGACACTCCCGCATGTATTGCCCTGTTGTCCCACAGTTATAGAAAATAACCTGACCATGACCTCCACTAGGTCCTCCTCCTCCTCGGCCTCATCCTTGCCCCTAATATCCTCTGCGCGATCACTAGTGCCCTAGTCTGGAGGCCAATTTTCTTCTTGCATTTGATAGGTAGGCATTCTTTCCATGATCAACTCATAGCTGTGACAGTGGCGCTCATCGTGGCCCACCGATTTGAAGAAATCGAAAAACACCTGTTGTCGTGTCTGAACGAATTTTTGCAGTAAGTGACAATTATCTGTTACATGTTTTCCAGCCACCTGACAAATAATGCATCATAGCGTGGGCCCTACACTCAGTCCTGCTTGTGCTTCCTGCCTCAAGGGAATCGGTCCCCCTCCCGTAATATAATTTGTGAAGACAGGGCAGTGGTCTTTATCATGCCCCTGTCTCTTGCATTTGAGGAACCATACTTCCTCGCGCACCTCTGGCCTATGCTCCTTTTCTGTTTTCAAGCTCTGCAATTCCAAGAAGAGCTTCTTCAATTGCAAGTGAATTTGTTGGGCTCCTAATGTTGCATCCTGAATAGGTGTTTCATCCAATCTCATCGTAATTTCCAGGGCTTCCGCCTAAGTTCCTATCTTCTGCTATGACAAAGAAATCCTCAAGTGAGGCAAAAGTGAGGCTATAAACCATTCGCGGTGCTGACCATCTGTGAGATGCATATTAGCTTCTTGGATCACACACTTCAACCTTTGATCTAACTCCCAAGGCATCTCACCAACCTTCATCATTATTTCCTTGAATCCAACCATTGACCGCAAGTCAGACTTAGGCTTACTAAATTCTTTGTTTAAAGCATCCTTAGTCTCTGCTAGCATTGCTACAGGATTATCAACACAGTACTTAATATACCACGTTAGTGAGTGATACTACAGAGCAGTAACTAAGAGCACCTTCTTTATGTTTTCATTACTGATCTGTTGCGTGGTCCACAAAAAATTCACAACAAACCAGAACGGGTTTGTATCTTTGCTCATACCCTTAAAAATTGGCAACTTTATTGAGTTCGACATGTTGAACAGTGGTGGTGGTGATGGGGGTGTGGGCGAAGGTGTATGCTATGGAGGTGAAGGTGGAGGTGGAGTGGATGGATGATTTATCTGGGTAAAACCATGCCTTATCAACTGGACAACACTCTGCATTGAGGCTTGTATCATTCCCTCGTCATTTCTCAAAGGAGGTCTAATCAATGGACTATATTCAGGACTTGCTTTCTCTTGATTTCTAAAGATCTGCTCACTTCGCGTAGAGTCGAACATCAAGGCAATGGCATGACCCATTTCTCACACAAGAGCATCTTAATCTAGGTATTCAAAGATCTCAGATACTTACCTCTCAGTCCCTTGAAGAAGTGTCACTCTGCCTTGCTGTAGCTGACTGAGGTATCAACCATGAAATCTGTGACAAATCCTCCTATAATTCAATCTAGCTAGTGGTCGACAGTGCGCGCTGTCTTTTCTTTAGAGGCTTCCAACCTTCGTACTAGCTCCGGAGTCCACACTATTGGACCTTCAAGCCATCTGCCAATTTAGCTATCCACTCGTATAGTTCGATTGGGAAGGTGCAGAAGAAAATTTCGTGTATTTTTGTGTACAAGTATCTATCTAACCACTGTTCTACTGATAGGTGCGGATTTCTATTCTCTTGCGCCAAGAATTCATGGATCTTCCTATCCAACCACTTCTCAATTTCCTTCTTGGTCGAATTCTAGTGATGCGACTTCACACATCTACTTATGCATATCTTGGTCTCGGCAACAGAACCATTTGTTGACTTAGTGGGTCCTAACTAAGGTTCAGAGTTAATAATGGGAAACAAAACCCTACACTACTGGCCCTTTCGGCATCAACTTGCATAGCACAGGTTGAGGATCATGGACACAGACATCATTAAGTTTCCTTAGGTCTATACAAATCCTTATTTCTCCCTTCTGTTTCTTCTCTTGCACCACCATTGGGCTCACCCAATCATATTCCTTCACAGGTTCGATGATGCCCGCTTCTAGCATCTTATCCAACTCTAAGAAAAACTTTTCCTTGTATTTTGGATTAAGGAAATATGACCTCTACTTAATGGGTTTCGCGTCCAGTTTGATTTCCATCACACCCAAGTCACCTATGATTCCCTTCAGGTTTGAAAACTTGGTAGGAAAAATATCCTGGTACTCGCAGAGTAACTCAACCACTTTATCCATTGTGGCATCATCCCAGTAATCCTAGATTTTCGCAAATTTTGGCTCTGCTTTAGTACCAAAGTTCACTTTCTTGGTTTTCAATGGCACAGTGATGTTTATGTTCTCTATTTGTGGACCTTCAACTTCATGATGGCCTTATGCCTTTGGAATATTGATATTTCCTGGATCTTCATCCTCCCCCTCAACGGTCACATTATAGCATCCCAACGCATGGCATAGCTAGGTGCTCCAATTTGGCTGAACCAACTCCAAAGGATCTCGCAGTATTTTGAAAATCGTTGCCTTAATCTCCTGCAGAGCTTCATCAATGCATTCGACCCTATCTTCAAAACTGAAGGTCATTAAAAATCCTTCCCTTAATATATCCCACTTTGGGGTGCCATGGAAAAGCTCCATTTCCAGGTAGCAATTCATAGGGATTGTATCTAAAGAATGACAGAATAAGTGTACCAACTCCGGTTGTGGCCCTGTTCCATAAACTTTAGCCCACTTTGCTAAATTATTGCGCAAATCATTTCTCCCATCATACTTCTCATTCAATCGAATTTTAGCATGACCAAATTGCAACCTCATCATCCTTTTGTAATCTCTCCATTCATCTAAGCTGTCCTTGTGCATACCCCACCATCGTTAGGGCGTAGCGCACAATGCGAAATCCAGTTCTTGGAAGTGATGATCCTCAATGACTTCTTGTTCAAAGGCATCCAAAAACTTATCTACATCTGTTAAACCATCATAATAGGGCAAATTTCTTACCTCCAATGGCACACAGTGCAACGATTTAGTCATCATGATGCAACGCAGCGTAGATACTTCATGCAACCTATTCTGCCAATGCTCTAATTCCTCGTCTGAATCTGAGGTACAAGAACTTTACCAGTCCCATGCAATCCATCCATCGGCTATTGGATTAATCCAGTCCTGATCTCGTGCAGTTATTTTGTAAATATGATCCAAGTCATCAACACTCTCTTCGTAATCACAAACCAGTTCAGTATAGTGTGGTCCTTCTGCAGGGTCTAATGGAACTACAACCCGAAACACTCTCCTTTCAAATCACATCGTCCTCTTCTTCAAGTTGATGACTCCATTCATATCAATGTCCCAGTCAATTTCAAGGAGCATGGGGTGTGGTTTGCTTTCGTGAAAAATCTCTATTACTTCAAAATGATTCAGCGCGCTCACACCTTCTATATCCGTTGTTACTCCATGTGGTCATCCCATAGGGATGATCTTCTGCTGGTTAGCCATTCTAAACTAGATCAAAGACCACTTCAGCACAGGTCTCCCCATTCTCTCCCATGTTTGTTTAGGAAAAATGTTCACGTCAGACCCTAGATCCATTATAACCTGGTCCATCTCATAATATCCTTTCTACGCGGTGAGCCTCATCTCATGTCTTGTTCTTGCCTTATGTTTTCCAATATTTTTGACTACGTGGTGTCCATCAGGAGTGTTTTCCTTACCATCACACTTGTTTATCAACTCCTCGAGGCCCTTCATAGCCTTTCTATCATGCAAAAGTTTCATGCAAGTTTCCAGGAACGTGGTGAGTACAGAGGGATCAACCTCTATAGGTGCGTTGGTTTCTGGTAATTTGTCCTGACTTCCTGAGGTATATGCCTTAACAAAGCTTTTCTTGGCCTCCATAAATGTTTTCTTCATGCGCTCTAGATCAAAGCCAACTTCCTTTGCTGGGGCCTTTCGGACCCATCCACTCTCTTCAGGCTATCTTCCCTTATTGTCCCTAGTCGTTATGCCACTTCTCAGCATAATATTCACATTCAGATCTTCCTCGTGGGGCTCAGTTCTCATTATTTGTAAGTTTTGCGTAGGTTGTTGAAGCTACGCCTTCTTCTCATGCATCTTAGCTATCAATACAGGGCATTCTTCTATAGTGTGGCCAAAATGGCTATAGTATGGACAGGATGGGTGTGTTTGATTTTGACACTCCCGCATGTATTGCCCTGTTGTCCCACAGTTATAGAAAATAACCTGACCGTGACCTCTACTAGGTCCTCCTTCTCCTCGGCCTCATCCTTGCCCCTAATATCCTCTGTGCGATCCCCAGTGCCCTTGTCTGGAGGCCAATTTTCTTCTTGCATTTGATAGGTAGGCATTCTTTCCATGATCAACTCATAGCTGTGACAGTGGCACTCATCGTGGCCCACCGATTTGAAGAAATCGAAAAACACCTCTTGTGGTGTCTGAACGAATTTTTGCAGCAAGTGACAATTATCTGTTACATGTTTTCCAGCCACCTGACAAATAATGCATCATAGCATGGGCCCTGCACTCAGTCCTGCTTGTGCTTCCTGCCTCAAGGGAATCGGTCCCCCTCCTGTAATATAATTTGTGAAGACAGGGCAGTGGTCTTTATCATGCCCCTGTCTCTTGCATTTGAGGAACCATACTTCCTCACGCACCTCTGGCCTATGCTCCTTTTCTGTTTTCAAGCTCTGCAATTCTAAGAAGAGCTTCTTCAATTGCGAGTGAATTTGTTGGACTCCTAATGTTGCATCCTGAATAGGTGTTTCATCCAATCTCATCGTAATTTCCAGGGCTTCCGCCTAAGTTCCTATCTTCTGCTATGACAAAGAAATCCTCAAGTGAGGTAAAAGTGAGGCTATAAACCATTCACGGTGCTGACCATCTGTGAGATGCATATTAGCTTCGTGGATCACACACTTCAACCTTTGATCTAACTCCCAAGGCATCTCACCAACCTTCATCATTATTTCCTTGAATCCAACCATTGACCGCGAGTCAGACTTAGGCTTACTAAATTCTTTGTTTAAAGCATCCTTAGTCTCTGCTAGCATTGCTACAGGATTATCAACACAGTACTTAATATACCACGTTAGTGAGTGATACTACAGAGCAGTAACTAAGAGCACCTTCTTTATGTTTTCATTACTGATATGTTGCGTGGTCCACAAAAAATTCACAACAAACCAGAACGGGTTTGTATCTTTGCTCATACCCTTAAAAATTGGCAATTTTAATGAGTTCGACATGTTGAACAGTGGTGGTGGTGATGGGGGTGTGGGCGAAGGTGTATGCTATGGAGGTGAAGGTGGAGGTGGAGTGGATGGATGATTTATCTGGGTAAAACCATGCCTTATCAACTGGACAACACTCTGCATTGAGGCTTGTATCATTCCCTCGTCATTTCTCAAAGGAGGTCTAATCAACGGACTATATTCAGGACTTGCTTTCTCTTGATTTCTAAAGATCTGCTCACTTCGCGTAGAGTCGAACATCAAGGCAATGGCATGACCCATTTCTCACACAAGAGCATCTTAATCTAGGTATTCAAAGATCTCAGATACTTATCTCTCAGTCCCTTGAAGAAGTGTCACTCTGCCTTGCTGTAGCTGACTGAGGTATCAACCACGAAATCTGTGACAAATCCTCCTATAATTCAATCTAGCTAGTGGTCGACAGTGCGCGCTGTCTTTTCTTTAGAGGCTTCCAACCTTCGTACTAGCTCCGGAGTCCACACTATTGGACCATCAAGCCATCTGCCAATTTAGCTATCCACTCATATAGTTCGATTGGGAAGGTGCAGAAGAAAATTTCGTGTATTTTTGTGTACAAGTATCTATCTAACCACTGTTCTACTGGTAGGTGCGGATTTCTATTCTCTTGTGCCACGAATTCATGGATCTTCCTATCCAACCACTTCTCAATTTCCTTCTTGGTCGAATTCTAGTGATGCGACATCACACATCTACTTATGCATATCTTGTTCTCGGCAACAGAACCATTTGTTGACTTAGTGGGTCCTAACCAAGGTTCAGTGTTAATCATGGGAAACAAAACCCTACACTACTGGCCCTTTCGGCATCAACTTGCATAGCACAGGTTGAGGTCTCACCTGAAGCAGTATGGGGGGATGTTGGAACCAAGTTTCCACATCTAAAGATCAGTGCGATGTCTTTTATTGCCATGGATCTACCTTCGCGCATATCTATAATCCCCTAGGGCCTGAAATTGTAGCTTCCTTTAAATGGCTTCTAGAACTTCGCGTAGGTCTATGATAGGTCTTTGCAGACCATTAGCAAATGAATCGGACACTTACACGCACCATAAAATAACACTAGATATGAGTTCACTCGGATCCACTTAAGTATTCAATAAACATAACAAAATGTATTATAATCTTTGCATAAATACTTAACATGCATTGTGTACAGATACTAAGACTTATCCAGTAGAGTCGTGCATCAATACATCGATATTTCATAAAGACATTATTTCATCACAACATATATCACAAACATAAATAATAGAAGTAAACATATAAACACATGAATTTCTTCAACAATCTTCTTTATTGATATTCAATATGAGGTTACAGACTCAAAACTACCCCGCACACTCAGCTGTAGGGGTCCGCGCACTAAGCTGCAGACTCTACTTTAGGCCTTGGTGCACTCAGCTGCGGAGCCATTTCATTTCTATGTACGCATTGCTTACTTTCCCCTTTTCCCTCTCTCACACTTCAACATAAGCATCAACATGCCTTAGACTCTCTTAAGACACACCTAGTTATAGGTTTTTACATACAATACCATGGTTCACGGACCATGGGTGGATCTCAAAACCGACTCGACTTTACATGGAAAAGGGGCCAAAACCCCTTTTGACTTCCAACTATCTACGTGCTCCTCATCCATAAATTACAGAGACTTTACATCTTTTTACCAAAATTTACATCAAAACTTGGGTTTTTAACCCCAAAAATGACCCAAGGGACCCCATTCCAACACTTCCTACTGAGCTACATGCAAAAGGACATCAATGCCCTCATTTCCTTTTTCCTCTTCCTTGTAGATGACATTCTTCACTTTTTGTTTCTCATATTTATATTGCCAAAGTTTCTTTTCTCTCAACCACCTGTATGCTTGTTTTGAAATCAACATATTTTGTGTCTCTAACTTCTTCATTTTCTTTGTCAGTCTTTTGTTTTCTTTCACTACCTTATTTTTTTGTTCTTTGTACATCTCGTTTTCCTTCTTAAGGTGTCTTTCCATTATTTCACTGACTTTAAGTTGAGTGGTTAAGTCTTTTAATTTCTTGGCATATTCTTCATTGTGACCTTCCTTGGAAGCTTCTTCAATCTCTTTTACATATGATGATGATCCTCCTTCAATGTCTTCATAGCATGAATCTTTCTCTAACTCTTGAAGTTTTTCTTGTGCTTCCTTTTCAAGTTTTTCAATGATTTCCTGAGGTGATTGTTCATGTGTACTAGGAGGCACTTCTTCTAGGATCTCTACTTCAACATTCTCATATGATTCTTCCATTGTTTTCCTTCTTGGCTTCCTTGGAATGGATATGAGAGATCTTTCCTTCTCAGTGGCTATTTCTTCTTGTTTCTTCTTAGACCTTGTTCTTGGATACAAGGGTGATTGCATAAGGTTTCTTGAAAGATGCAATCTCTCAAGTGTTTCCTCATTTTTGGTTGATTGTTCTTCCTTATAGATTTCTGCAAAGTGGTGTTTGTCCAAGAAACTATCCCATGTTTCTCCCCTATTCTTCAATTGATACTCAATTAACATCTTAATTAGCCCTTGATGGTAGTAACTAACTTCTCTGTTCTCTGTTTTTCCTTTCAACCCTTCAATCATTTTTATCAAACTTTTTGCAAGGAAATAGGGAAGATTTACTGTGCAATATCCTTTGATGTGTTGAAGAAATTTAATGTGATATAAGTGTACAACACTATATCTCCCATCACATGTAAGGTATTTTTGAGTAATAAGGGCCAATTCTGCCCAAGGTTCTCTGATCCAATCCCTAGGAATTCCCTTAGACTTATCAAATGTTCCTTTTCTTTATTTTTGTAGAAATAAATTCCACCCTTTCTCTATAAAATTCTTCTCGGTATGGTATTCTTATCCTATGAGTGGAAAAATTGTGGCTTGGGCAATGTATTCTGGAGTAATAGGAACATAAATATCTCATACTTTGGTTTTCTCATTATCAAAGTTAGCTATAAATTCCTCAATTACTTTTCCACTGTGCCTATTATTTTTTCTTAGGAATTCTAGTAGCCTTGCTTGGTAGAGTCATTCTATTGTTTCTCTGCTCCAATTTTCCAATTGAACGCCATTTGGTTCAATCCAAATCCCCATAGATAAATCTGGGTGTCTTTGTTTCTTTTGGTTTATGTACCAATGTAAATAATCCTCTACTTTAAATAATCTCATGACGTAACAATAACGCTATGGTTTTTTAATATTGTTTGCAAGTTTAATACAATAGAGAAATCATATTTATAACCAGAGGATAAAGATTTTTCTTGCTATATGTATTGAAAAACAAGATTTTCTTTCAAATATCACAAGAGTGTGACTTACCAAGACTTGATCTAAAATTTTCAACGCTTTTTGTGATTAGAGGAAAAAAAATATTCTGAGTTTGGCTTTGAAAATACCCTTTCTGGAAGACACTCTATCAAAATGCCTTTGAGAACACTCTTCTTATCCTTATTCATCCTTTTGCCTGAGTTATGGACACATTCAGGTTTGATTTTAACCTTCTCTGTCGTTAGTCAACACCATACTTTTTAGAAATACAATCTTACTTTGCCTTCATAAATCATCATTTTTTGGAAATGAACAATCCTATTTGTCTCCTTAAAAATTGAATTTGATTCTGAATGAAACACTCCTCTTTTTCCTTCAAAATCGATTTTGGAAATAAAGACTCTTCTCTGTCTCTCAAAAATTGAAATTGATTTTTGGAATAAACTCTTCTATGTCCCTCAAAACCGATTTTGGAAATGAATATTGTTGTCTCTCTCTCTCAAAAATCGATTTTGGAAATGCACCCTTCTTTGTCCCTCAAAAATTGATTTTGGAAAAGATTTTATCTCTTGGAGAAATCGAAATTGGAAATGTACCAATTATCCAATGTATGCAACAGAACCACTCATTCATTCACTGCCTTTTGAGAAATCGACTCTTGGAAATAGAAATGAAAATTAACCTACAGGGCGATCACAATTATGGTCAGCTGCATAATCCTCCTCAAAAATTGAAATCTTAAAAAAATCAACCTTCTTTGCCTTCAACTTTCAAAATCATCATCATATTTTTGGGAATTAATGAATTATTTCCTTCACATTAACCCTGTTTGTTTTCTTTAGAAATTGAAAATCGAATTATGGAAATAAACCTGAACAATTTCTTTCAATTTTACCTTCTTTGCTTCCTCAGGAATCGAAATCAAATTTCCTCTGTCCCCTCAAAATCTGAAATCAAATTTTGGAAATGATTAATTAACCTTCTGCTCTTTCAGAAATCGAAAGCAATCTCTTCCATGTCTTTTAGAATTTGAAATCTGATCTGGAGATGATTAATTAACTCTCTATTCTTCCATAAATCAAAATCATTTTCTTCTCTGTCTTCTTAGCACTTGAAATCAAACCCTGAAGATGAGTAATTACCTCTCTGCAATTTTTATATTAACCCTTTGTCTCTTCAGAAATCAAAAATCCTTTCGTCTCTTCAAATTGAAACCTAGAAATTTGTTTTTATCTTCTCGGCCTCCTTATAACTTGAAATTGAATTTAATAACCACTTGCATGCACTCATTGCATGTTTAGAAATTGACTTTTAGAAGTGAAACAAATTCCTGGGTGCTATACAAAAATTAACATGCATTTTAAAATTTGTTTTCGAGTCTCATTAATACTATTGAAGTTTCATGTGTAACAACCTCACACCTAGAGTTTGAATGCAGACTTTTAATGCCATACACAGTTGGGACCTCAGATTTTCCACCAACCTTTCCCTTGCTTGGAGTTTGTAGTGTTGTTTAATTGGAGTTTTATATGCAGTAATCTCACAACTTGAGCCTGAATAATTCCACCACACAATCGTAACTTGGATTGCCTCCAATGTTCACTACTCAGAGTTTAATTCAACTACCACATCGCTTGGTTTCCTTTGACTGCCAGCATTTAAATAAATCTTAAAATTTAGATCCAAAATACCTATAATGAAATCGTAATTGCACATGAACGCAAAATTGTTGGGATATGGCTGGAGATCTCAATAATTTATTTAGTGGGATTCTAATCACTCGGTGTTCTCCTTAGCTTTATACTATTAAAACTTATGCATACCCTATCCCTTTGTTTCTATCTCAAAGGCTTGTGTTTCTACCTGAGTCGAGGAGTCACAATCTCATTGAGTTCCTTGTTTTTTTCTTGTGAAATTACCCTCTGTATCTACTACTCCCTTCTGTGCATATGATGAATTTCTTTCTCCCCTCAGCATGAAGGTGTTGGCTCTGTATCTATGTTCTTTACTTCTATGTAGATGATGACCATTTCTCATGCTTTTTCATGGATGTTTGACCAGCTTTCAATCCTATCCATGGCAGCCTCACACTTGTTTCTTCCACTTTTGTCATTTTATATTACCATTCCCTTTCATAATTTTTATGCATCAAATCAATGTTTGAAACCAAAATCAATTTTTTATTTCCATTTCTTTGAATTATTGTTTGCGCCATATACTTTGTCAAAAGATTTTTAAATTTATGCGCCCACCATGGGTTTGAATTATATGCGCCTTCTTTGGTATATTGAATTATATGCATCCTTTGTATTTTTCATCATTGAAACCATTATGCACCTTCATTACATACTCATATCCATTAAAATCATATTTATGCACATTTCATTTAATGATTTTTGCAAAGTTTTCTTGGTCATAATTTATTCTTCCTCCTTGTCCTTTAAGGTTGATGCATGTTTTTCTTTTGATGATGATCATATTTTCTCATGATGCATTTATTACTCTTTTGAAATGATTTTGAGGTAGCTCTTTTGAAATGACCATTTTCAAGGTCATTTCAATTCTTAGACTAAAAATACATCATTGAGACATACATCATTCTCTTTTGTTTTTCCTTTATGATACTAACCCATGATTGTTTGTTTTGCAGAGAATGGTTTGTAGTAAAGAGAGATGTTTTAAATAGGTAGTAGGGTGTAAGATGGTGTAATTTTTTTTATGAAAGAGGGATATAGGATTTTATATGGAAGAGGGATATGGGATTCTATGAATAGAGAAAATGTACATGGAATGAAGGGTTTACTCTCTTATTCATTTAAGGTTTAAGTAGTCTTCTAAATTAAGATTTTTTTCAAAATCAACTGGTATTAAAAATGAATTTTAACTTACAATACTTTCCTTGATTGAGTAGCTCTTTTTGATTGATGATGATCTTAAATAGTCTTGAATAGTGAGTCTTGATTAGTATAGGTCCCTTTTTTAATAATGAACTTTGAATGAATACAGGTCCCTTCTGATTCTAATCTTTGTATATAAGTCCATTCTGACAAAAATTTCTATGTTGATCCTTAGGTCCCTTTGTATATTGTTCATTGGACGGTGCTCCTATTCATACCCCTTTTTGAATAATGAACTTTGCATGAATACAGGTCCCTTCTGATGCTGATCTTTGTATATAAGTCCATTCTGGAAAAAAATTCTATGTTGATCCCCAAGTCCCTTTGTATGTTGTTCATGTGATGTTGCTCCTATTCAGGTCCCTTCTGACAAATTTGATGTTTGAATTTTTAGGTCCCTCTGAAGTAAAATTTGCAATTTCCATAGGTCCTTCATATTTTGAGTTGCTTCCATATCAAGTTGAGTAGTTTGTTGAGTTTATCAACTTTTTAAAACAAATGCACTTGTTTTATTTTATCTTCCCCCCTTGCTTATTTGGAGACTTGTCCTCGAGTCTGGAAATTGGAGGATATAATGTGAACCTAAAACATAAACTACATTAAAAAGAAAATAATTCATATTAGCCAAGTGACTTGGTTTTCCAATATGAATTCAGATTTGTATTGTACCAGAAATTTGGATTTTCATAGCGAAATCT
Organism: Pinus tabuliformis; assembly: GCA_031772625.1. Lineage (NCBI taxonomy): Eukaryota > Viridiplantae > Streptophyta > Pinopsida > Pinales > Pinaceae > Pinus > Pinus tabuliformis. The sequence goes on along the minus strand of CM062818.1, from coordinate 438,861,041 downwards.
TTTTATTATTCTTTTTTATCTTTTTGCCATTTTTTTTTCATCTTTTATTCTGCAGGTAAGGAAAGCATATGACTATGCTTTTTCAAAACTTGCATGTTTTCTTCTGCTGAAAGTTTCTTAAGAAAAGATTCCTTATTCACTGGTCTATTATACACTTTTAGTCTATGCCCGTTGACTAAGAATGATATTGCAGCTTCGTCTATTATTTTAATTCTCACTGATCCATTGTCAAAGATTTCTTTTATTTCATATGGGCCTAGCCAATGAGTAGTAAATTTTGCTTTGAAATATTTTTATTTTGAATTAAATAGAAGTTCCCAATCCCCTATATGAAAAATATTCTTCTTAATAATTTTTTCATGCCATTTCATTCTTTGTTGTTGCACTAGTGATGTATGTTCTAAAACTTCCTTTCTGATCTCATCTAGTTCATTTACTTGCAGAATTGTTTGTTGTTGTGCTTATGACAAGTCCAGTCATAGTTTGGTTGCAAGTCTGTATGTATGGATCTCAAATTCTATTGGTAGTAGAACTTGTTTACCATAGACAAGATGATAGGGGCTAAATCCAGTGGTATTATTCCATGTTATTGTATAAGCCCATAATGCTTCATTCAATTTCTTTGACCAATCCTTCATGTGCATCTTCAATGTCTTTGTCATGATGTTCTCAAGGACTTTGTTTGTTGATTTCTCTTGTCCATTAGCCTGAGGGTGATATGGATTTGATTTTCTATGCTTGATTTTATATTTCTTTTCACTTCATAAGCAACCAAAGTTTGTCTTTCAACAAGAGTTAACCTTTGTACTGAACTTTTTTTTCCTCTAAATCTTCCAAAGTTGGTTTTCCAGCAATTGGTGTGGTTAATTCGAATGTAGGTGGTCCTGCTCCCACCAATGGTTTAGTAGTTGGGGGGTCTTGTTTTGTATATCTACCCTTTTTGTCTCTTTGTTTAGGCGTAAATAACCATAATGAAAAATCCTAATTTATTTTGTATTTTTTTTTTATGTTTGATGTTTTTTTATTATTATTTTTGTTTCTTTTTTTATATGTTTTCTAAACAATCTTCCTAACTAGATCTACTAAGTATGCTTCCGCGAAAATGGCGCCAAAATGTTGGTTCAATTTAATAGGTAAATTAAAACATATATTTTCTTATCAATCCAAGTTGGTAGACTTAGAAGAAAACCAAAGTTTATGAAAGATTAGATTAACTAGTGTAGGAAGTAGTTGTTCAAATAAAAATAATGGAAATGCATATTACAAATATAAATTATTTGAAAAGAAACCATGAAAATTTAATCTAGAAGCAAGGGTGCAATGAGTCTTTATGGAGCATAGGAAATGAGGGAGAGGCTCTAACTTAGAGTTATGTTTGTCCTCCCCCATAATTCTTATCCCAACAAGATCAATTCACCATAAATCATATAAAAAACAACAATAAAAGATCAAATGCATAAACAGAATTTACAATTTAGTTCTTAATCTAGAGGGAAGAGGATCTAACTCAGATGCCTTGGTTGTCCTTCCTTTCTTAAACTAATTACTGAAATGAAATCATTCAAAAACATAAATAAACATGGCATGTACTAAATCTATTCAAAAAATATTCACAAGAACTGCAAAGAAAACAATTATCTAAAATATTCACAATTATGCATAAAATTACACTGTTGTGTACTTAGCTCAGAATGGGGGCCCTCCACCCTTGCTTGGTACACTTGAAACTTTCAGCTACTATAGATCAGAAATCACATTCCATAGCAAGAACAACAAGAAAATGGAAAACAAGCTCTTCAAATTATATTTGGAAGTAAAGTAGTCTCAATAGTCATAATGCATGTTCATAAGTGTTGAATGTTGTGCTTAAATAAGCCAAAAATATAACAAACTTAAGTAAAATAGCTATAACAGCCTATAAGAGTCCTAATCCATCTACTCAGGTCAAACTCATCCTTTTGGTTGCACAAAATACTGCAAAATCCCACTAAATCACAAAACTGCCCCTTTTAGTTAGGGATTTCTAAGTGACTGGTCAAGTTTGACCAGCGTTGACCAAGTTTGTTCTGACTCATTTGGACTGTGCCAATAGGAGTCGATAAATGCTTGGTTCCTAATCTTCTCGAATATAGCTTCAATTTCCACCTAGGTGTCCTGCACATACGACTTCAAAGGAGCCATTACGGGAAATTTTGTTCGAGTCAAAATAATTTTTAATACCAATTTTTTACTAAAGGTTCTAAAATTTAAAAGACATAACTATTTTTACCTTAAAGTGCAATAAGAGGCAAAAATGTGGGAAAATTACCATGATATGATAGAAAAGGATGATGGATAAATGGAAAATGTACGAGGAAAAAGACCAAAAATGGAGAGCCAACACAGCTTACAATGAAATGATATGTTTTGTGGTAAGAGCCATGTCTAGTAACAACTACGATGTCCAATTCAGAAACAAAGCATGGAAAGATGTTGGAAATAACAATTATGTATTGGGGGAAACAAATAGTATGACCAGTGTACTTCTACGACCCACCTTGTGCATGGATGACTTGTAAGATTGGGTTGACAAGCGCTATGAGAATTTCATCTTTTTGTGTTAGAGTAGCAAGGACAAATGTTTGGTTGCCAGGGTCCATGTTGTTTGCAAGGGAGAAGCAGTGGGTGTAATTTGTAGTTTCACATTGGGAGAAATATATGTTCCCATGCAAGAATCTTATTTTCATATGGGTATGATTCCTTGCATATGGAGCAAACATGCAAGGGAGAGAGGTCATCTATCCTTTCACGAAATTGGTGGTGTGCATGGTTAAGGGCAGGGTTGAGGAAATTCTGGGAATGGGAGGGTGAAGAAGCATGGGTCGATCATGGGGTGTACGATGTAGATGGGGAAGAAGTGGCAGTGAATGGAGGAAGTTGTAGGGAAGGTAGATTAGGAGTAGGGAATGTTGAAGGAAATGGGTTTGCAAGCAAAGTTTCAAGATGTTGGGGAAGGCAAACATTATACGTGGGTACAACTAGAAAGTTTTGGGGGTTTAACCTAGATTTATATTGGAGACATATTGTTATAGACATTTTTGTGCCTTACAGCTCTAAGCATGAAATTTCCATAAACCAAGGGATCCTAAGTCCCTAAGAGTGTTGTTCCGACCCCTAAAGGAACAAGGTCAACAAATTACAGCTTCTCCCAGAAGTTCTCCACCAGAAACTGCTCAGAATCAATCAAATCAGGATCATTTCAGCTGCTCCACTGGCTAGCTGCGTTGCATAGCACCCAAATACACTAGCTAGGTGCGTTGCAACGCACCTAAATGCACTACCAAGGTGCGTTGAGCGGGAAATGACAAATGGAAGTACCATTCCGCGAGGTGGAAAGACAATGGAAGCTTCCAAAATCTTCTCCAATGACACTTGCCTCACTGAGTTCGACCAAGGATGAGTAAGAGGCTCTCAGTCTCCAAGTGGAAGCAAGAATTGACAGAGAGAAGCCACTAGTCAAATCATAAGCTGACTCATCCTCCTTGCATACATCTATATATGGATCCCTCATCCCAGATATCCAGATGCTGGAATTTTGTACATTGCAAAGGATTGCTGTTGGTTTTGAGATAGATATCAGAGTATTGGGTGATTTATGATTTGTTGGAGGTGAAGAGGGGCTTCTTTGCTGGGAGGTTGACGCTGGATCAGGAATCATCGGTTGTAACTCCTCCTGGATCTTCTTGTTATATCAATAAAACTATTTGAGTTTCTCCTACATGCTTGTGTATCATTGATGTTTATTACATTTGTATGTTTAGCTTAAATCTGATCCTAAGCTTTTTATGAATATAAACCCATGTATTTGTATAGTTTCCTTCTTCTGTGATCTTGCAGGTATTTGGTGACGCCAAGAAAGTAAGGGAGCATGTAGCTGGAAGCTGTCAAAGAGGAGAGAGATTGGATCAAAGGACTAGCGCAAGACATAGGTTGGTTCATCCTATTCCTCTTCGTTTATAGTTCATAAAGAAGAATACAAAAGTAGTTTTCTCTATTTGTTTCTAAGGTCACTGTCACACCTTAGTGGGATAGGGTCGTTCTGAATAGACACTTTTCCCGTTAACACATTTTTGTTTTTTTTAGGTGTCTTTATTCTATGCATAGATGAGTCTCCTATGAACGTTTTTTGAGGGGTTTCCAGAAGACTCTCACATGTCCATCCTGATACAAACATGGGGACATGAATATTAGTGAATACAGGAGATGAGAAAGAGTAGTATTGAGCACAATGAAAGAGTACATGGAGGAGTGTTCATAGGACGAAGAATTTTTAATGGAAGGGGAAAGAAGAAATCTAAATTCAAAAGGGAAGAAAATAGGAGCAAGTGGTTTTTTTTTTTGAAAATTGTGAAAGAGAGTGTACATCCACATTATATTGTTTTTTATTTTATTTCTATTTTTCTATAAATTACAAAAGAGTGTTGATCCAGGTGGATATTGGTGGCCACATTCTTATTCCACTTGGACCCCCAACACTGTCTCTTTCAGTTTTTCAGTTTCCTTAATTGTAGCACAATTTATTATTTTTGGCAATTTTTAGGGTCTTGAACTTCCGGAGCCGTTTTGAGGCCCTAAACGACATTTTTAGGGAAAATGGAGAGTTTGGAAAAATCCTAAATGGATTTGCCTATTTATTTTTGTCCTAGTCTTTGAGATATTCGAAACGAGGTATTATGACAGCCAAACGGAGATTGTATGCCAAAGTTATGACCTCGGGAAATTGAGGTACCAATTTACCCAAACGAGGCCCACAGTTTTGGTGCTTTATATCCTAGGGTTAGGTTTTTGGATGATTAGGGTTTTCCATAATTTATAAATAATAAATAAGCCTTCGAGAATCATTGTAACACAATTTAGAGGCATGTAGCCGCCACATCTCTTCTCATAGATAAGCTACCATCACCCGAGCTAGTTTATTTCCCTTCTGTTTGTAAATATATTTCAATATTCTAATATTAATGAAATGAAGTCTTATTTTTGTTGCATTTCTGTATTTATGGTTATATATGTAATTTGTTGCGTTCTTATTTAAGTTCATATTAGTGGTATTAGAGCGGTCTGCTTCTCTATTTTTCTTTACATCTCCCCAACGAGGTCAGCGTATAAGGAGTTAGGGCTCGATCTAGTTGAACCTTTGCAAGACCAGCCTTGAAAGCCCCAACGACCTCCCATGGCGAAAGAAAAGAAAGATGAGGGTGCAGGAGATCCTTTCGAAATATTTCTTGAGGAAGCCCTTGAGTGACGGAGGAATGCGATGACAGATAACTTTTCCCAGATCCTTCGATGATCTAGAATTTATCTAGGACAAAGAATTAAAGGTATTATAGACTCATGTGCATGGATGTGCCTATGTTACTGATGAGTCCCAATTTTGGTACAATTTGGGCTCATTTTGGCCTATTCTACTTGCTCAAACCATTCATATTTTATTGCTTATGCATGCATTTCTTAGTTTATTCGTGTTGTTTGCAGGAAGAAGGGTAGACACTTTATCTACGTGACTAATGCATTATGATTTCAGGTTTTTGCATTAAAAGGGAGAAAAGACCACGTGAAAAGGAGACAAGGAGACAAGGAGGTGGCACTGCTGGTTTTTAGGAGAGGATGTCCACGGTCTTGGGGACATTCCTCGTGATTCCCACCAAGAACTCCGAGCTCCAATCCATCTCCCCTCCGAGCTTAGAAGCAGCCAGCTATTCTACAGGAACAACAGTTACAACTATTCTACAGGAACAACACTTATGACTGTCCTACAGGATCAGCAGTTAAACTCTAGTTGGACAGTCGAGCTCCTAAAATCAAGGACACTTGTTGGATCACTGTTTTGCATAAGTATAGAGGCCGTAGCCTTTGATAGGTTGTTGAAACTTTCGCATTACTATTGTAATATTGGAGCACAGCTCGGTGTTAGTTCTTGTTGTAAGCCAGTTTTGGCATAACATCAGATTATGAATAAATAAGGCAGATTTTGATCTATCTCTGAGTTTTCTTAAGGAGACTATAGCTCTCAGGTTAGGGCCCAACCTGAGAGCCATAGATCCCCTCTGCTGTAGTGTTGTTTTCATTTCGTTTCAGCACTTTGAGTTTTCATTTCCACATGCAATTCGAATTACAGGTTGTTAATTTAGTTGTTTCTCATGAATTTAGATAGGATTTGCTTATGGTGAATTTGTTTACAGTTGTTTAGGGTAGCAGAGGATAGATATAATCCATTGGAGCTCCAGCAAAAAGGTTGTTAAGGCTCATTGCCATCTCATTTGGGATTGGGGTGCAGTCCATGACTAACCACCAAAAATACGCATTTCTTTATTCCATGATTGCTGCAACCACACTCACGTTATGTTAGATGCTTCCACATGATTCACACCTGCACCACACTCCTTTACCACAGCTTCATGCACATTCTCCTTCGCGTTTTGGATTGCTGTTCATTGAATTTATACGCACGGGTAGTTTAGGTTGATGCATTTTCGGTTTGGTGACAATCATAAGCATTTGTTTCACTTACACTGCTCTCTCTCATTCCATTACCTTCTCCTCCATCTTGATCACACATGCAAACACATCTTTGACCTCTGTTCCGCTCTGTCATCTCCCAAAGTCTTTCACTCCTCACGTACTTCCATTCTCAAGCCCTTTCGTTGACCTAGCCCTCTATCTTCCAACCTACTCCCTACACTCACTCCCTATCCCCACTCCTCCACTTCTACAGCCATCATCAGCCTCATTCCTACCTTACACATCTCCCCCTACCATTTCATCACTCCTCCATCACGCCAAACACTCACGGTAGGTCATCCTGTAGCCGTTTGTAGACATCCTGTAGAAACCAGAGCATCCTGTAGGATCCCCTGCAGACTTCCTTTAAGAGGCCACTCACTCGGTTGCCGAACTTCTGAATGTGAGGAACCTCTGTGGATGGATGCTAAGGATCCCTAGGAACCTCTCCTAGCCTCCCCAACCTGTCCCACGCTTTCCTTCCTTCTCCATCCCATCTGCACAACCAAACCCTAGTTAGCACAAAATCACAATCATTCCATTCACTTAAGGGAAAATTACAAAAACATGTCTTTTATGATGCAAGTAGCTTAGATCCATGCATTTCCACTTATTAGAGGTAACAGCAGCATTGGTAGAGGTTTCATTCACATTCTTTGCATTATAGAGGTTAGACTAGTTAAATTAGGGTTTCCTAGGTTTACATGCTTTGATTTGCTTTCAGTCCATTTTGTCAAGTAGAGTAGTTTTCCTTTGAGAATAGCTTTCGTCCATCAATTAGCAAGCTTCTTCTGAGAGCCTATAGAAGTTGGCTTGAGCCCTAGCGGACTTGTGCCAGCTGACCAAGTGACAGCTGCGACAAGAGCTAGTACTTGTGCATATAGCACCGTTGCTTCCAAGTTTGTACGAACTACCGGGTTGATAAAGTGAGAGATAGGAAGCCCCAGGAGTTGTAGCATTATTGCTACAATACTGGAGCTCACCATCTTTTTGGCGCCGTTGCCGGGGAAGCGTCAGAGTATTAGTAATTGTTGCTTTTCTTCTACTTTCGTACTCTTACCTTCTGCTAGTAGTTTACTTCATTTCCATTCTGCAAAAGTAGCATAGACATTTCCTGCTTTCATAAATTAGCTTTTCCTGCTTTCATAGATTAGCATTTCCTGCTTTCATAGACTAGCATTTCCTTTCTGCAATTTCCTTGAGCAAAGTAGATTAGTTCTTTTTTTCTTTCAGTTAATTTTACATCTTTCATAGTTAGTTGTAGATCAATCTGTCTCAGTTTTGCAGGTACCAAAAGAAAAGAAAAGAAAAAGCAAAAAAAAAAAAAAAAGTCCTTTCCATTTCATGCCTCGTAGGAACCGAGATACATCAGGCAAATTCCTACCAAACACCCCCACCACATCACTGAGTCACCCTTCTCTCTTCTTTGGTGACAGTGACCCAGAGGAACCTATAGGTGAACATCCTGAGATACACCAAGACCCTATAGAAGAAGAAGAGTTAGAGACCACTCCATCTGAAACCATGGCTGATAATAGAAGAGAAGATGAGAGAATAGAAGGAGCTTTCCCCATCCGAGAGACCAATGGAGAGATGAAAATGAAGAACATTAGCCCCTCCGCCTTGCCTCACTTCCATGGACTGACCACTGAGGATCCTGATACCTTCTTGTTTGAGTTTGCTGTCCTTTGTAGAACCTATGACTATACTGAAGATGAGCAAAAGCTGAAGCTTTTCCCTTCAACCCTTAAGGATGCAGCACTACGCTGGTTCATGGGATTACCTGGGAATAGCATCGCTACTTGGGCTCAAATGCAGCAAGCCTTCAATACCAAGTATAGGGATTACTGTAGGTCTAAGGAAACCAAGGGAGAGATCTTTCGGATGACCATGGGGAATGATGAGTCCTTAGAGGATTATGAGGAAAGGTTCCAACTTAGCTATAAGCGGGCCAGGTGCACACTTGACCCTGAATCCCTCAAGTTGGTTCTACTCCGAGGAGTCCCTGAAGATCTCTTAGACACCCTTCACATGTTAGCTGGGGGGGACATTTACCAACTACCTTATGAGGACATCAAGACTGTGTTTAGAAATCATTCCAGGGCAGCTAGGAAACGAGGTAGAGGAAATCTCCTCTCCACTGGTGTCCCTTTCTCCAAACATGAGTTTACAAACCAATTAGAAGATCTTAAGAGTGAGGTGAGATAGACCATTGCCATGCAGCTGGACACATTCAGGATCCAGCAGAAGAAAGAGGAAGTTGAGAGAGCCTTGGCTGTCTTCTGCCCTAGGTGCACCAGAAGACACCCTAAGAACGAATGCCCATTGCATTTGGTTGAAGTGTGTTTCGTTTGTGAGGAGGACCACCCAACAAATCAGTGTCCAACCTTACCTGGGTTTAAAGCCATGTACCAAGGGACCGAAGCTCCCACAGAGCCTCTCTATTACCTTAACCAAAGGAGGCCACAAGGATCTAGACCTTATCAGCAGGGGATGCAAGGGGCATCTCAAGCGTATTACAACCCCAACCAGTCAACTCCTATGCCTTCCTGGGGTCCCCCTGCTCATCCTTCATGGTCCATGCCTCCTCCATGGTCTTATCCACCTCAGTACCCTACTCAACCTACTTCTCATTCCTATCATTCACATGCCCAGTCACAGCCTCAATGGAGTGCACCTCAGTCGGGGTGGAGGCCCCAATACAACACTCCTCCTGCCATTTTGCCTCCACCACCAGTTCAACCTCAGCCTTTACCTCCTGCTCCTCCAAGGCAACCTCAGATGCCTGCTCAACCGAACCCGAACCCCAACAATAGACAGGCTCAGCAGGTATATACTAGGGAGACCTCATGCCCTACCTATGTTGTGGAGATCCAGGAGATCAATCTTAGATCTGGAAAGACTCTTCCAGATCGCCAACCTCCTCCCCCAGAGGATGAGGAAGACCATCAGGAGAGTGAACCAAAGCCTATTCCACCCTTTCCTGAGAGACCATCAGCCACCACACAACCCAACCCAGAGGAGGATGAGCTTCTGGGAGAGCTCAAGCAGTTGTGTGTGAAGATACCCCTTCTCCAAGCTATCAAGGATGTGCCCATTTATAACAAGCTGGTTAAGGAGAAGTGTTTCAAACACCCAGGTAGACGGAAGAAAGATGCCTCAACTATCAATGTCATAGGACAACTGTCTGACCTTATGCTAGGACAAGTCATCTGCCTAAAGTACCTAGATCCTGGAAGTCCTGTAGTAGATGTTCACATCAATGGCACCATTATCCCCCACACCTTGATTGATCTGCGGGCGGCCATCAATGTGATGACCAGGGATACCATGCTTAAAATCAATCTTCAGGGTTCCTTGAGGAAGACCTTGACAGTACTGCAATTAGCAGAGCGCTCCACCGTGACTCCCGAAGGGATTGTGGAGGATGTCATGGTCTCCATCGATTCTTGGGAATAGCCTGCAGACTTCCTGGTTCTGCAACCAAAGGCCAAGCTTACTGGATATCCTCTCATCTTGGGAAGGCCTTGGTTAGCTACTGCAAATGCTTACATAAGTTGTTGGGCAGGAAACATGACCATCAAAAATGGTCCCATGTCCAAGCAGCTATTCCTATACCCTCCTGCCCAACCTTCTTTAGAGCATGATTTACCGCTCTGGTTGGAGGAAGTAGAAGAAGACGAGGTGTATTCAGCACCTCTGTGTACCCTAGATACCACTAAAAGAAACCCCCCAACCGAGGATGACTTGATTGAGACTCTAATCCAAAACCCACCTACCAGTGCACTACCTTTAGAAAAATTGGTGGAGGATGCCCAAGCTAGCACCTTAGTGGATCTTTGTACAACCAACCCTGTCACTCCCAGAGTTAAGAATGTGGAGTTCGGCCCTGAGAGAGCATTGAAAATCAGCTCCTCCCTATCTCCTTCCCAGGAAAAGGAGTTGTGTAGTCTGTTGGCCAACCACCTAGATGCTTTTGCTTGGAGTTATAAAGAGATGAAAGGAGTCCATCCCTCGGTCTGTACCCATCATATATACATCAAAGAGGATTGTAAACTGGTTAGGCAACCTCAGAGGAGAATGAATCCAGCACTTAAAGACATTGTCAAGGAAGAATTGCAGAAACTGTTGGATGCCGGATTCATCTACCCCATCTCAGATAGTGAATGGGTGTCCCCTCTAGTGTTGGTTCCCAAAAAGAATGGGAAGTGGAGAATCTGTGTGGATTACCGTGAGCTGAACAAATCTACCAAGAAAGACCATTTCCCTCTAACTTTCATAGATCAAGTGTTGGATGGACTGGTAGGAAAGAAGTTCTTCTCTTTCCTGGATGGGTTTAGTGGGTACAATCAAATCCAAATCAGCCCGGAAGACCAAGATAAGACCACCTTCACTTGTCCTTGTGGTACCTTTGCCTATCAAGTCCTTCCCTTTGGACTATGCAATGCTCCTGCTACCTTTCAGAGAGCTGTCTTGAGCATCTTCTCAGAGTTGGTCCATGATGCAGTAGAAATCTATATGGATGACTTTACTCCTTACGGGGCTAACTTCCAGGAAGCATTGTCCAACTTGGGAAAAGTCCTCACCAAGTGCATCGAGATGAACTTGTCCCTTAGCCCTGGAAAATGTGAATTCCTAATGACTGAAGGGACCGTGCTAGGCCATACCATCTCTTGCCAAGGGTTACAGGTGGATCCCAACAAAATTGCTCTAATCAAGAAGGTTCCACCTCCCCAAAAGGTCAGGGATGTTAGGAGTTTCTTGGGATTAGCGGGATACTACAGGAGATTCATTAAGGACTTCAGCAAGTTAGCCTCACCAATGTTTGGCCTATTGGCAAAAGATGTGGAGTTTAGGTGGACTGACGATTGTCAGAAGAGTTTGAATGAGTTAAAGGACAAGTTCGTGTCAGCACCAATCCTGAGAGGTCCAAACTGGGCCCTACCTTTCCACATCCACACTGATGCCTCGAACAAAGCCATAGGTGTAGCCTTAGGACAAGTTGAGCAAAAGCTTCCATATGCCATTTACTTCGTTAGCAAAAACTTGTCCAAAGCAGAGCTGAATTACACTGTAACCGAGAAAGAGTTCTTAGTTGTAGTCCATGCACTAAACAAGTTTCGTCATTATATCACTGGATATCAAACATTTGTACATACTGACCATGCTGCTATTAGATATTTGATGAATAAACCAGATGTGAACGCTCGTATTATTAGATGGTTACTTTTATTGCAGCAGTTTGATTTAACCATTGTTGATAAACCAGGTAGAGAAAATGTTGTTGCTGACTTTTATCTAGATTGGATTTGTCTGCAGATGAAGATGGGACAGTGGATGACCAGATGCCTGATGAGCATCTGTTTGCTATCTCAGTACTCTCTCCATGGTTTGCTGATATAGCAAACTACCTTGTTTCAGCTCAGTTCCCTCCGCACCTCTCTTCAAAAGAGAAGAGCAGAATCATCAGAAAAAGTGCCTCATTTACTTGGATCGGGGGCAACCTGTTCAAGCTTGGCCCCGATCAGATCTTAAGGCGTTGTGTAAGGGAGGAGGAAGTCTTTGATATCCTCCTCACTTGTCATGATGGGCCTTGTGGAGGGCATTTTGCAGCAAAGAGAACTGCCTTCAAGATCCTGCAGGCAGGCTACTATTGGCCCACACTTCATCAAGATGTCAGAAGATATGTCAGTCAGTGTGACCAATGCCAAAGAATGGGGAAACCGACCCAAAGGGATGAGATGCCTCTCCAACCTCAAGTGACTCTTGAGTCATTTGAGAAGTGGGGCATGGACTTTGTGGGTCCAATCAATCCTTCTTCGAGGCAAAAATCCTACATCATTGTGTGTACTGACTACTTGACAAAGTGGGTAGAGACCAAAGCAATCAAGGAAGCAACAGAAGAGAAAGTGGCCGAGTTCCTAAGAGAGAACATCTTCTACAAGTTTGGCTACCCAAGAGAGCTGGTCACCGATCAAGGGAGCCAGTTCACCTCCAACCTGGTTGAAGATCTCCTAGCTCATCACAAGATCAAGCATAGGACTTCCACTCCCTATCATCCTCAAGCAAATGGGCAGGTGGAAGTCACCAACAGAGCATTAGAAGGGATCTTGACCAAAGTGGTGAGCAGCAGCAGAAAAGATTGGGCAGATCGCTTGGTTGAGGCCACATGGGCCTACAACACCACTTGGAAGACCACCACCGGTTTCACACCATATGAGCTGGTCTATGGGAAGAGAGCTTTGTTGTCCATTGAATTTGAGTATAACACTTTGAGGATGGCAGCTCAGTTGGACCTAGATCTCAGCCATGCACAACAAGAAAGGTTGCTGCAGCTGAATGGCCTGGATGAGCACCGCATGCAGGCCCTCCTTCACTCAGAAGTGGTTCAACTTCAGAGGAAGGTGTGGCATGACCAACATCTCCATGACAAGCAATTTCAGCCAGGAGATTGGGCCTTGTTGTATGACTCCAGGTTCAAAGACTTCAAGGGGAAGTTGAGAACCAGATGGCTGGGACCGTATGTAGTGGAACAATGCCATGACAATGGATCTGTCCTCATTTGAACCATTGATGAGGAAGCCATTCCCATGCTTGTCAATGGGCATCGATTGAAGATCTACAGGAGACCTATCTCAAGACAAGAGTTTATCAAAACTATGGAGAAATCTGTATTGGTCATAGAGAAGGGTTCTGCCTCTGCCTCCGGCACACCCTGAAAGAAGATCTGAAAAAAGAAAAAAGAAAAAAGAAAAAAGGAAAAAAGAGAAAAAAAGGAAAAAAGAAGAAAAAAGAAATAAAGATCCTTGGGTGAAAACCTCTCCGAGGCGCCCAAGGCAGGTAGTAGGGGTGAAAACCTCATTGAGGCGCCCCTGCTATCTTCCAAAAAGAGAAAAAAAGAGATAAAGATCCTTGAGTGAAAACCTCTCTGAGGCGCTTAAGGCAGGTGGTAGGGGTGAAAACCTCATTGAGGCGCCCCTGCTATCTTTCAAAAAAAAAAAAGAAAAAAAAAAAAAATACAAGATCAATAAGTCATTATGTGAAATTTGCATGCAGATTGCAGGTGTTCTATGGAGGAGAGGAAGCCTCTCAACTCAAGGCCAAAAGTCCTTATCATGCAGCCAGGACACCTCACCAGCACCTCCTCCAAGAATGCTTATGTTCTTCAAGGTATGTGCACTTTCATTATAAATTGAGTCTCCTACAGGAAGACACAGATTTTCTATAGGAAGGTGCGAGTTTCTACAGGAAGGTGCAAATTTCTACAGGAAGAGCTGCCTGTCTACAGGAAACTTCCTGTAGAAGCTCAGAACGGCCCAGAATGCGTTTCATGAGCAGATCTGATGACTACGGGTTGGTGTGGATGCATGCAAGCCTCTTTTGGGCCCATGCACGACGCTGTTACCTTGCTCCACCACCCGTGTCGACATGCGGCCAAGTCCCTGCACCCACAAAGAAAATCGATGAGTTCTCACGGGCATGGAAAATTTTAGGGGCTAATGTTCGCCCAGTGGGCTAATTTTCCATGATTTTTCCACAAAAAAGATTCGCCAATTTCCAATTTTATAAAAGGCGATTCGCCCAAATTTTAGAATATAAAATTATTTTACCTTAAAAATCGCCAACATTATATAGAGACTATATATAAAATAATTATAAATTTAAATAATTTTACAAATATATCAATAAACATTTATAATTTGCATATTAGGGATTAGTGAGATTCGCCAATGTTTTAAACTTCAAGAAAATTTTCCATCCTTAAAATTTTCCTTGCTCACGGGCAAGCCATTTCCAAAGGTAACAAATGACGAGATCTCATACCATATGCATCAAGAGCGCTGGGATCGTGATCAAGAAGCCAGAACCGCCAGCGTGCAGCATGCACCCAAGGAGAAAGGACTGTGACGAGACCCCTCGCGGGGATCCTGTAACAGTTCAACCTACTCGAGTGAATACCCTCCACAGCACCGCCATCCGAGATGAAACGCGGGCGCATGAAAGCAAAACCATCCACTCCAGCGTCAGCAACCTGTAACCATGAGCCTCCAGGTCCGTGTAAGCCGCGTGCAGCAGGTAGATCCGTCGTCCAAAAACCGAAAATCGTGTGCAGACGCGCGCAGGTAAGTGTCTCAACCTTCTCTCCATCAAATCGCATGAATATTACTTTGATTTGTTTGCATGGCGTAAGAGTGAATGGTTGAGCAGCCGTATGGCCAGTTGACTGGCCACGTCGGCTAGTTATGGTATAGTCGGATGATCGGGTGGCGGTCACGAAAAAAATCAGCAGCACGCACGTGAGAATCCGTGGGAATGAGTTCAGCAGAAAAAGGTGGTGGAAGATCTGTGGGAATGAATGCGGCAGCAAGTGAATACGCCAGTGAGTGGTTGATGACGTCGCTCAATGGTCCGGCGGGGATGAGCTGTCCCCCGCGCCACGGATCGCGCCGATTCAAAATCTAATCGGCTAGATTTTGACATGCATTCAATCAACCACCACTTCGAACTCGAGTGGCTATTCCGATCGGCTCTGCACCTTGATACGCCGAGCTGTTGGTTACCAGAACACCAGTGAAGCGCACCTCAACCGCGGTCCAATTGCAGTCCTCTCGGAAATTTGCGCACTGCTCCTACAGGAACACAGTTCTACAGGAACGCGGTCTACAGGAACGCAGTCTTCTACAGGAACGTGGGTGTTCACGTAAAAAAGGTGGCCGAGTAACGAGGTAACCCTAGACTTCTCATGCAAATAGTCATGTAAGGTGGTAGAATTGTCAGTTACTGTCTGGGTATAGAGAAAGTGGTGAAATTGCTGTCTGTAGGCCTATACTGTCATTCTACAGGATTGTTGAAGTAGTTAGACTGTGTTGTAAAATTTTGTGGATTATACGCGTTGTTCTGCACTCTGTCACCGAAACTTCACACTCCTCCACCATCACCACCTCCGGTTAAGAAAATTGTGCATCATGCCGGGTGGATTTATCAGGCGAGAACCCACAGATTCCACCAAATTAAGGAGAAATCCCGCAGTGGTAGAGCTCTTCACCAGAGCACAATGGATGCCCTTTTGTGATAAGCTGTAGGGCTACGATGGTGAAGTAGCCGAGGAATTCTTGCAGGCATTGAAGCCTAAATCCCAGACACTGGCCACAGTAAGCTTCAGAGGTCTCAGCCTCCAACTCACCCCAGAGCAGATAAGTCGAATCACAGAACTGCCCATGGGTCTGCCGTGGGATAAAGAAGAGCGGAAGCAGAGCCAGCAAGCAAAGAAAGAATTCTTTCCACCTGAGGAAGAATTCTCGGAGGATAAAAACGGGGTAAGAAGAACGAGTTTATCACCACCTTGGAATGAAGTCAGTTTGCAAATCATGAAATATATTACTTGTGAAGGCCGGTTCAGCATCGTGTATGCATACCACTTTCGGTTACTCACTGAATTGAGGCACCGAATTGACCTTCCTGTAGAGCAAAAGCTGAGCATCCCTTATTATCTCCTGCAGTCCTTAATGGAGTGTGCTACAAAGCTACGAGAGGGCATACCTGATCAGATAGCCCACCATGGGTTAATAAAATTGCTTGTGGAGGATGCACTGCACTCGTATAAAGTTCCCCTCTCCTGGGAGTCATTTAGGAATCTAACACGAGATGGGGACATTAAAATGTTGATCGAAGATAGTGGCTCCTCCAGCAGTGAAGACAAGGAAGCAGTGGCTGAGGAAAAGAAGGACAAAGTAAAGGGTGGCACACCTATCCTGTCAGCAAGGAAAAAGAGGATGAAGAGCAGAATGGACAAAGCAGAGGTGGCCCACGTCAGCCCAAGTACCTCAACAGCACCTGCAACAAAAGCAAAAAGCAAAACTCCAGCAGGCAAGCAAGCGGAAGTGGAGACACCTGTGTCTACAGGAAAGCAAAAATTGGCTTCTACAGGAAGCCCGAAAACACAAACACAGGCTTCTACAGGAAGCCCGAAAACAAAGACAAAGGCTTCTACAGGAAGCCCGAAGATCAGTAAGGAGCAGGCTTCTACAGGAAGCCCAAGAGCAAAGACCAAGGCTTCTACAGGGAGCCCGAAAATCGTTGGAGAACAGGCTTCTACAGGAAGCCCAAAAACGGAGACAAAGGCTTCTACAGGAAGCCCAAAAGTGCAACCACAGGCTTCTACAGGAAGCCCGAAGACAGAGACGGGGGCTTCTACAAGAAGCCCGAGATTGGAAAGAGGGGCTTCTACAAGAGGCCCGAAAGTCATTGAGAAACAACCTTCTACAGAGAGTCCGAAGACAAAGAAAGAATCTTCTACAGGAGGCCCGGAAGCGGGAAAAGCAGGGTCTTCCATAGGAAGCCCGAAATCTGAAAAGGAGGGGCCCTCTACAAGGAGCTCCAAGAGAGCAAAACGCAGGAAAGAGAAGGCTGGCATTCTCGAAAAGGAGGCAGCAGCGGCACTGGCTGCCCTCAGCACACCTCCAAAACCGAAAGAGAAAAGGGAGAGGGAGACCCCTCTACCATCTGAAGCTAGGAGAAGCAAGAGGATGACCACGGGCAAGACACAGCCTCCACCCAGCAGCCAAACCACTTCAGGGGATGTCCCTACTTCACCCAGTGCAAGGACCCCCTCTAAAACATCAGCCACCCCTGAAAAGGGGAGCCCAAAAATAACTTCCTAGACACGAAAGATAGGCCAGTCGCCCTCCGAAGCCCGACTCAAGGAAATAGGAAAGGGGAAGGAAGCATCACCCTCGTCACCACCAGGGGCAGAGAAGGCAGGGCCATCAAAAGCAGAAAAGAAAGAGCATGTTCCGGTCCCGAGTCCTCGGCCAAGGACAAGGAGCAGGAGCAAGGTTGCTCAAGGATGAGCAAATGGTTCAGCTGGGGGGTGATGATGAGTCCCAATTTTGGTACAATTTGGGCTCATTTTGGCCTATTCTACTTGCTCAAACCATTCATATTTTATTGCTTATGCATGCATTTCTTAGTTTATTCATGTTGTTTGCAGGAAGAAGGGTAGACACTTTATCTACGTGACTAATGCATTATGATTTCAGGTTTTTGCATTAAAAGGGAGAAAAGACCACGTGAAAAGGAGACAAGGAGACAAGGAGGTGGCACTGTTGGTTTAGGAGAGGATGTCCACGGTCTTGGGGACATTCCTCGTGATTCCCACCAAGAACTCCGAGCTCTAATCCATCTCCCCTCCGAGCTTAGAAGCAGCCAGCTGTTCTACAGGAACAGCAGTTACAACTGTTCTACAGGAACAACACTTATGACTGTCCTACAGGATCAGCAGTTAAACTCTAGTTGGACATCCGAGCTCCTAAAATCAAGGACACTTGTTGGATCACTGTTTTGCATAAGTATAGAGGTCGTAGCCTTTGATAGGTTGTTGAAACTTTCGCATTACTATTGTAATTTTGGAGCACAGCTCGGTGTTAGTTCTTGTTGTAAGCCAGTTTTGGCATAACATCAGATTATGAATAAAGAAGGCAGATTTTGATCTAGCTCTGAGTTTTCTTAAGGAGACTATAGCTCTCAGGTTAGGGCCCAACCTGAGAGCCATAGATCCCCTCTGCTGTAGTGTTGTTTGCATTTCGTTTCAGCACTTTGAGTTTTCATTTCCACATGCAATTCGAATTACAGGTTGTTAATTTAGTTGTTTTTCATGAATTTAGATAGGATTTGCTTATGGTGAATTTGTTTACAGTTGTTTAGGTTAGCAGAGGATAGATATAATCCATTGGAGCTCCAGCAAAAAGGTTGTTAAGGCTCACTACCATCTCATTTGGGATTGGGGTGCAGTCCATGACTAACCACCAAAAATACGCATTTCTTTATTCCATGATTGCTGCAACCACAGTCACGTTATGTTAGATGCTTCCACATGATTCACACCTGCACCACACTCCTTTACCACAGCTTCATGCACATTCTCCTTCGCGTTTTGGATTGTTGTTCATTGAATTTATACGCACAGGTAGTTTAGGTTGATGCATTTTCGGTTTGGTGACAGTCATAAGCATTTGTTTCACTTACACTGCTCTCTCTCGTTCCATTACCTTCTCCTCCATCTTGATCACACATGCAAACACATCTTTGACCTCTGTTCCGCTCTGTCATCTCCCAAAGTCTTTCACTCCTCACGTACTTCCATTCTCTAGCCCTTTCGTTGACCTAGCCCTCTATCTTCCAACCTACTCCCTACACTCACTCCCTATCCCCATTCCTCCACTTCTACAGCCATCATCAGCCTCATTCCTACCTTACACATCTCCCCCTACCATTTCATCACTCCTCCATCACGCCAAACACTCACGGTAGGTCATCCTGTAGCCGTTTGTAGACATCCTGTAGAAACCAGAGCATCCTGTAGGATCCCCTGCAGACTTCCTGTAGGAGGCCACTCACTCGGTTTCCGAGCTTCTGAATGTGAGGAACCTCTATGGATGGATGCTAAGGATCCCTAGGAACCTCTCCTAGCCTCCCCAACCTGTCCCACGCTTTCCTTCCTTCTCCATCCCATCTGCACAACCAAACCCTAGTTAGCACAAAATCACAATCATTCCATTCACTTAAGGGAAAATTACAAAAACATGTCTTTTATGATGCAAGTAGCTTAGATCCATGCATTTCCACTTATTAGAGGTAACAGCAGCATTGGTAGAGGTTTCATTCACATTCTTTGCATTATAGAGGTTAGACTAGTTAAATTAGGGTTTCCTAGGTTTACATGCTTTGATTTGCTTTCAGTCCATTTTGTCAAGTAGAGTAGTTTTCCTTTGAGAATAGCTTTCGTCCATCAATTAGCAAGCTTCTTCTGAGAGCCTATAGAAGTTGGCTTGAACCCTAGTGGACTTGTGCCAGCTGACCAACTGACAGCTGCGACAAGAGCTAGTACTTGTGCATATAGCACCGTCGCTTCCAAGTTTGTACGAACTACCGGGTTGATAAAATGAGAGACAGGAAGCCCCAGGAGTTGTAGCATTATTGCTACAATACTGGAGCTCACCAGTTACCTTATGCAATAGATCAATAAGATTGAAAAATACACAAACACTGAGGCAATTAGAGAAAAACATATTAGGAAAACATGTAAGACAACAAGTTTAATAAGGAGTTCACCCAATGCTCTTGGCTATGTCTCCTGGTCCAGCATTCAGTGGTGGCCTCTCTATTATGTTTCAAGTAGAGTTTTTACAATAGTGAGCTCGATTCGAGTCTCACTAAACAGACAAAAATCAGTAGGGCTGGAGTACATAGACTCTCCTTACTGAAAGACGACCTCTAAGGGTCACAGTACTATGACAAACCTAGGTCAAGGAGTTTTCTTGAACCTCTCAAGCCTTCTGGAGTACACAGACTCTCTGACTCTCTCTTTGGCTCTATCTGGCTTGATGCCGCCTTCAGGTCAGCTCGGCTTCTACTCTCTGTTTTCTGCTCTTAGCTATCTTCGGCTAACTAACTCCTTTCTTCGTCACTGCCTCTGCTCTGTCTCTGTCAGTTCATGGCTTTAAACCACTCTGTTCTTTGACTGTTCATTTCTACTTCTTGGCCTTCTGGTTTCCTTAGCTCTGTCAGTTTGAATTCCTCTGCTCTATGTCATCATCACTAGGTAACGCCTCGTAGGGAGGTGGCCACCTGTTTCCTAACAAACTGGGTGTCATATTCCTTGAATCATATTTGAATGACCGTTAATTTCGTTTTCTTCAAGATCGCTCGCGAATCATGAATTGTTTGTCAACTCATCATCCACATGGGACTACAAATCCCCTGTCATCTTGCTTTTTGACTTATCAATCTGGTCAGTCATCGGAATGCGTCTCCGCCGTTGATCTGGGCCCCCCAGATCCTATGGTCATCCTTCATATCGGGCGGAAAAGTTGCACGATGTTTACCCATCCGATGCGGGCGGTTTTCTCTCTCATCCACCAGACGACTCAGTCAAAACTGCTTACCGCCTCGAGGCTTTTCGATATCCTTCTGAATTTTATAGCGATTTTGGGTCCGGGTGCTTCGGGGCTTTCCTTCACTGAGGGGGATTCCCTGCGTATGCAATTAGCACTTTAGCACTAATTGCGTATCAGAAACCACCCTGATTTCTTTATTTGGCCTCTAGTTTTTCTAGTTTTCACCAATGTGTGTTACCATGGGCCAACGGTCTGTGCGCTTAATTGAGGGTCCTCGTTGCTCCGCTCTGGCCACAACTGCCATTGTTACGAGGATTCCTTCTGATAGCTTTGATTTCTCTTCGACTTGAATCTTTTAGCATAATTTGAAACAGTCATGAAAACTTAGAGAGTGCTTTAGGATCCAATTCGGATCATGGCCTTCCCACTAAAAAAGCTTTTGGACCACCAAAAGTTGGTTTTCTTTTAAGCATCAATCAAGAGAGGGTATTGCTTCCTCGTTTGCTCAATTTCTATCCATTTCGCACTGCTTGGATTTGAACCTTTGAGCCTTTAAACCTGTACAGAATTGTATCTTCCTGCAATTCATTAAGATATTCAGGCAACAGATCATCAATAAAAGGCAATTGACTCTGCTTTTCGGGATCTTTGATTAATGAAGGTTCAAATAGTCTCAAGCTGTCTGCATTAACAACTGAGTAGATGTGTATGTAAGCTGGTAAATCAAGGTGAAAAGCATTCTCACCAATTTTGTCAAGTATTCTGAAAGGTCCATACCTTATTGGTTTCAACTTCTTACCTTCACCTTGCATTCTGTCTTTGCTGATATACAGCCAGACTTGATCACCAACTTGGAAACTATGCTCCATCCGATGCTTGTCATGCCTTGCCTTGTACTTGGCTTGGCTCTTTTCCAGTTGTTCCTGTACTTCCCGGTGAATCTCTTGGATCTTTTCAATGAACTTGGTTGCCTTTTCCACATCACTGTGTCCATCAATTTCTATGTCTTTACCAAAGACAAAATCCAAGGGAGACCTTGGTGTGAAACCAAAACAGGTCTCGAAAGGAGATCTCTGTGTAGAAGAATGTTTAGCTCGGTTGTAAGCATGTTGCACATAACATAAATGTTCATCCCAAAGTTTGGGATGCTTTCTGCAATAGCCTCTGAGCAACTGGATCATTGTCCTGTTGACCACTTCTGTTTCGCCATCTGTTTGCGGATGAAAAGTTGTGCTCTTCTTCAGCCTGGTGTCCATCATTTCCCACAAACTTGACCAAAATTTCCCAACAAATCAGGTATCTTGATCAGATATTATGGAAGTGGGTAATCCAAAATGAACCCATACATGATGAAAGAACAACTTTGAAGTTTGTTCAACTGTAAACTATTTGTTACAAGGTATTAAAATACACATTTTGCTAAACCTATCCACAACAACATATAAATAGTCACGACCTTTCCTATATTTAGGCAGTCCTCCAACAAAGTCCATGGAAACACTTTCCCAAGGATGAGAAGGAACTGGTAGTGGAGTGTACAAGCCTAGTTTTCTATTGCTGGGCTTTCTTTTAGCACACATGGTACACCCTCTTACATATCTAGAAACCGTCTCATTCATTTTTGGCCAATAACAAAATCTTTGCAGCTATGCAACTGTTTTACTTACACCAAAGTGACCTGATATTAGAGAAGTGTGTGCTTCTCGAATTATCTTTACTCTTTCAGTTTTTGGAATGCATAGCTTCCCAAAATGATACAAAAGTTGGTCCTTAACATGATAATCCAATTCTTCTACTCGTTTTCCTTGAATTAAAGTTGCATATACATATTTAAAATCTATATCTTGAGCATATTGTTCAATGTAGCTCTCATGCAATATTGAATTATGCTTAAGTATAGTAGATGCATTTATAATTGGTCTGGACAACATATTTGCAACATTATTGTGTATGCCATTTTTATATCTGATGACTAAATGAAACTGTTGTAGAAAACCCATCCATCTATAGTGTCTTGATTGCTGCAACTTAGTTTGGGGGTGTAGATATTGAAGTGGTTGATGATCAGTATGTATAACTGTCTCTTTGCTCATTGAGTAATGTTTCCACTTTTTCACACTCTGTACTAATGCATACAATTCTTTATCAAATGTGGGATAGTTAACTACTGTAGAATTAAATGTCTCAGAATGGTAACATATGGGTTTACCGTGCTGCATCAACACTACTCCCATGGCATAGTCACTGGGATCTGTTTCAATCTCAAAATGGTCTTTGAAGATCGGGCAGTGCTAGTACTAGTGTTGTACTAATCTTTTCTTTCAAGGTGTCGAAGGCTTTCTAATGTTTGCCTCCCATTGAAGCACCTTGTTCAATCCTGTTAAAGCATGTAAGGGAGCTGCAATTAAGGAAAAGTTAGAAATAAACTTTCTCCAATATTGTGCTGCTCCTAAGAAGCTTCTAACTTCTGTAGCAGATTTGGGTTAGGCCAATTTACAATGACTGCAACCCTAGAGGGATCTATCTTCAATTCACCACCCCTACTATATGTCCCAAATAATTCAAAGATGTTTTTCCAAATTCACATTTTGAGCATTTAACATAAATATTTTATCTTTTCAAAAAATCTATAGTTTGCTTAACATGCTTTAAATGTTCTTCCTACGTTTTGTTGAATGTAAGAATGCCATCCAGATATATAATAACAAAATCATCAAGAAAAGGTTTGAGTACATCATTCATTACTCTCATGAAAGTAGTAGGAGCATTAGTTAAGCCAAAAGGCATAACGAGCCACTCATACAATCCCTGCTTTGTTTTGAAAGAAGTCTTCCATGCATCTTGCTCTGCAACTTTGACCTAATGATAGCCACTATGCAAGTCTAACTTGGAAAAATAAACAATTTCTTTCAACTGATCTAATAGATCATCTATGTGAGGAAGGGGATAACGATTTTTTATCGTTATCTTATTCAGTGCTCAGTAATCAATGCACATTCTCCACGAGCCATCTTTCTTTCTCACCGAGACAACTGGAGACCCACATGGTGATGTGCTAGGTCTGATGAACCCCTTCTCGAGTAGCTCCTGTACCTGCTTCTTGATTTCTGCATTCTCTAGAGAGGACAACTTGTACATTCTGATATTAGGCAATGGAGAAGCTTGCTTCAAATTAATATCATGCACTATTTCCTTTTTAGGCAGCAGACCTTTAGGTTCTTGAAACAATATATCATATTCTGAAACAACTTTTTCTAAATCAGCTTGTTGTTTAGCATCACAACCCTCAAATACATTGGTTTTATTAGGTTTCTTTTCCTTTACAACCATCAGTAAAAAATGTTTGCATGAATTTACAATTCGTTTCATCTGCCCTGAGTTTATGAGAGTATAATTATTCTTGAGCTTATGAGCTCGTACAATATATTCGATTCCATCTTTAACGACTAGATACTTGTTCTCAGCTCTATAGAAAATAGCTTTTCTATCATACAAGTAACGACTTCCTAAAACAATTCCACATATATCCAAAGAAACTATATCTAACTCAACCTCATCTACAAATGCTGACCCAAAAGAAAACTTAAGTTTACATTGTCTAGTCACTTGTAGCTTTGATTTATCACATAACCAACCTAATGGATATGGTTTCTTGTGAGGTGTGGTTAGTAATCCCAACTTCTTTACAATTGCTTCATAAATTAAATTTACTTGTGAGCCACTATCAAACAAAGTATCAATCTTTTGATGATTAGAAATAACTCGAATATGAAAAAGCTCATGTCTTTTTCTCTCATTTTCTTCATTATCAGTAGATTTTGTAGAATTACTCGTAGATGCTTCAGAATTTTTACCTTTTATACTTGTGGCTGCGATTGTTGCTTCATCTCCTGAGTCTGACCCCAAATCCTTTTGAATAGCTGTAGTAGTCTTCTTCTTCTTGCCCTCAAACTTCTTAGGTTTCAGCTCCAGATGCAGAATCCAACAATGTTCATCATCATGCCCATCCTTATTATAGTGAGTGCATGAAGACTTGATTTTCTGTACATTGTTTGTCTTCCTCTCTTTCCATCTCTTTTTTCTTTTCTCCTTCTTTTTGCTTGCAGTGCGTTTGGATGATCCCCCAACTTTTGGGTTCCCAGTCTTACCTCTAGCTTCTAGATGCGTAACTTGAACGGATACCTCATCTATACTAGTGGGATTAAACATGAGGATGTTGTGCCTCATGTAGCTGTGTAGACCACCTATATACTTCAACCAAGTCTCAGGTGAGTCTAAAGAAATTCCTAGAATCAAAGCTCTTTTCCTAAATTCTTGGGTGTAACCTTGTACACTTTGCCCTTTTAGTTATCGAAGAGTTTGCTAGCTCATCATGGCTTGCTGCATGTAGGCTAGTGGATAGAAAATAATCTAGACAAAAATAATCTTACCATGGTTCTTCATGTTAGATTGTGTCCTGCCTTCCCACCATACCAAAGCAGTGCCTCCAAGGCATAGGCTGGCCAGATGAATCTTACTCTTGTCTGAATCAATGCTCTGCACTCTGCAATAAACATCAATCTATCTAATCCAATTATCCAGCTTCTCTACATTCAACTCTCCATCATATATTGGTAAATAAAATTTAACATCTAATTTAATCAAAGATGTCTTCTTTTTATTTTCAGGGCTATTAGGAGGTGTGAGAAATTTTTCTTCTTTCCCTTTGCCTTTAGAGTGGTCATGGAGGAGAGATTCTTCTACTCCTTTGTCTTTTTTGGAGTTTTATGAATCTTCATCCTTACATTTCCTAAATTCTCTATACATTTCCTCCACCATTGACTTCATGGTCATAAAACTGTCCATGAACTGGGGGTCTAATTCCAAGGGATTTTCTTCTGACATTTTCCTCTTAGAATAGACTTTTCCAAATTCTGGGTTAGTTTTAGCCAAATCTCCTTCTCCTAATTTAAGCTTTGATATAGTTAGCATTCAACAACAAAATCTAGCACAAGCTTGTCTAACCTTAGTAACCTAGAGCTCTGATACCACATGATCTGGAATTTATCTAGGACAAAGAATTAAAGGTATTATAGACTCATGTGCATGAATGTGCCTATGTTACCTTATGCAATGGATCGATAAGATTGCAAAATACACAGACACTGAGGCAGTTAGAGAAAAACATAACAGGAAAACATGTAAGACAACAAGTTTAATAAGGAGTTCACCCAATGCTCCCGGGCTACGTCTCCTGGTCCAGCCTTCCGTGGTGGCCTCTCTATTATGTTTCAAGCAGAGTTTTTACAATAGTGAGCTCGATTCGAGTCTCACTAATTAGATAAAAATCAATAGGACTGGAGTACATAGACTCTCCTTACTGAAAGACGACCTCTAAGGGTCACAATAGTATGACAGGCCTAGGTCGAGGAGTTTTCGTGAACCTCTCAAGCCTTCTGGAGTACACATACTCTCTAACTCTCTCTCTGGCTCTGTTTGGCTCGATGTTGCCTTCAGGTCAGCTTAGCTTCTACTCTTAGCTATCTTTGGCTAACTAACTCCTTTCCTCCTCATTGCCTTTGCTCTGTCTCTGTCAGTTCGTGGCTTTAAACCAATCTGTTCTTTGACTGTTCATTTCTGATTCTCGGCCTTCTGGTTTCCTTACCTCTATTCGTTCGAATTCCTTTGCTTTGCATCATCATCACTGTGTAACGCCTCGCAGGGACGTGGCCACCTATTTCCTAATGAACTGGGTGTTAGATTCCTTGAATCATATTTGGATGGCCATTAATTTAGTTTGCTTCAAGATCGCCCGTGAATCATGAATTGTTTACCAACTTATCATCCACGTCGGACTTCAAATCCCCTGTCATCTTGCTTTTTGACTTGTCAAATAGGTCAGTCATCAGAACGGATCTCCGTCGTTGATCTCGGGCCCCTAGATCCTATGGTCATCCTTCATGTCGGGCAGAAAAGTTGCACGGTGTTTACCCATCCGATGTGGGCAGTTTTCTCTCTCATTTGTCGGATGCGTATCGCTCGATATGTGGCATCGGGCGAGACTCAATCAAAATTACTTACAACCTCGAGGCCTTCCGATATCCTGATGATTTGGGGAATCCCGTGCTATGGAACCGAATGCATTAATTTTCTAAATTTTATAGTGATTTCAGGTCCGAGTGCTTTGGGGCTTTCCTTCACTGAGGGGGAAGCCCTGCGATACACGATTAGTGCTTTAGTGCTAATCGCGTATCAGAAACCACCCCCATTTCTTGATTTGGCCTTTGGTTTTTCCAATTTGTGCCAACGCGCATTACCATGGGCCAACGGTCTGCGCGCTTGACCGAGGGTCCTCGTTGCTCCGCTCTGGCCACAACTGCCACTGTTATGAGGATTCCTTCTTATAGCTTTGATTTTTCTTGGACTTGAATCTTTTAACATAATTTGAAACAGTCATGAAAACTTAGAGAGTGCTTTAGGATCCAATTTGGATCATTCGACGACTACCCACAGGTGACACATATTCATTAAACAGCCACTCTGGAGGTGCCACTCCTTTCAAGGTACAAGTTAACTTCAATATTCCCATATTTGAGGGCCAAATAGATGTAGACGCCATAGATAAATGGTTGAATCTATGGAAGGATATTTTTTAGTTCATGAATTTTCCAATCAGGAAAAGATTACTTTTGTACTTCTCAAAGTCGCCCCACACATCAAGGACTGGTGGGAAACCTAATGTGAAAAAAGGACGAGAGGGAATCCTCACTATTTTCAGTTGCACCCACTTGGGGTTCTTTCCGAAAGAACATCAAGGAAAAATATTACCCTGTTAGGAATTGTTAGCCTCGCTAAAAAAAGGCCCAAAATGGAATCCAGATATGCTCTTGAAATCTTCAGCATTTGCTCAAAATCAACGAAGGATCAAAATCGCTGCAAGAGGAGAGCCCATGGAAGGGTAGAAATGCACTATCGGGAGGTAAAAACGCTTGAAAACCATGAAAAAACCCATAATCACTGGCTTGAACAGAGGAATGAACAACAATCGTTAGATCTGGCTGATCAACGGCCCAGATCTAAGCGGCTAATCGCAATCAGCTAAGCAGAAGGGACAATTTAAAGTTGGGCGCATGACACCGCCGATCAGCGATCATCGATGATCGGATCGGCGGGGAGCATATGCCATGTTATATAAAGGACCCTAGGAATGAGCGACACGTGATTGTGATTTATGGCATCGCTGATATCGCATCAGCACTATACCACGGGCGGGACCTATGCACATGCATATGGGCGACCCGATAGCTAGACCCAACAGCATTATATATGAGAATTCATAAATTTTGAAGTCTGCACCAAAGCCATTTTTTAAAGCATTTTTTGTGTATTTCGTTATATAACGAAATACAAAGGGAAACAGGGGCAGTACGATAACGATGGAACCTAGACCCAATGGGTTTCGGGAATTAAAATATATATATTTTCAAGTCCGCAAAAGCCCAATTTTTATTGTATTTCGTGTATTTTTGTTATATAACGAAAATACGAAGGGAGTATTGGCCAGCACCGATTGCAATGAGTCCTGGACCAAAAAGGTCCAGGAAGTGAAATACATAATTTTTCAAGTCTGCCAAAGTCCTTTTTTAATGATTTTCAATGTTTTAGGTGCATTTTAAAAACACAAAGAAATCACGAAATAGGCAGAATTTTGGGTAGGCCATGGGTAGTAAGCGGTTTAGGCCGAGTTCCGCCTGATGCCATATAGCGGCTGCCACGTGTCCAAGACGAGGAGAGAGAAAACCTCCCTCATCAGGCAGTTAACTCTAATACAAAAGAGGTGCCCAAAATGGATCATCATCGTTAGATCTAGGACTCCCAGATCAATGATGGAGATGTGTTAT
The DNA here is from genome assembly GCA_031772625.1 of Pinus tabuliformis. Taxonomy (NCBI): domain Eukaryota; kingdom Viridiplantae; phylum Streptophyta; class Pinopsida; order Pinales; family Pinaceae; genus Pinus; species Pinus tabuliformis. Next base: position 438,832,729 of record CM062818.1, on the reverse strand, counting down.
CACTGCAAGGGCAGACCCAAGAGGAGAATAAGCCCTATCTAAGGATTTTTGAAGTCCGAAAAGGACACAAAGTGGCAGGATGTCTCAGTATTGCTGCATTTTTCTGTTTAAAACAGAAAACAATCATCTATTAGTAGAAAGGGGCCATTTAAAGGGACTATAAGGGCCCAAAGACACATTTTACCATATAACAGAGACCGGGAAACATATTTGTTATAGACATTTTTGTGCCTTACAGCATGAAGCATGAAATGTCAATAATCTAAGGGATCCAAAGTCCCTAAACATGTTGTTCCTACCCCTAGAGGAACAAGGTCAGCAAACCACAGCACTAAAAATCAGTTCTCCACCTGAAAACACTCAAAAACAAGCTATTTCTGGATCATGTCAACTGCTCCACTGAGCATCTGCGTTGAATGTCAACTGCTCCACTCGGTACCTGCGCTGAATGTCAACTCCAATGAAGGCTACCTACGCTGGGCAAGATTGGCCAAGTGGCACAGCCATTCCTCAAGGTGTCAATGCCCAGGAAGCTTCCAAAATGACACTTGGATAAGGGAATTCACCTAGTAATGAGTAAGAGGGTCTAGATCTCCAAGTGGAAGCAAGAACCTCCAAGTGGACTCAAAAACTGAAGAATAACTGAAGTGAGAGAGGACACTAGTCAGCTCCATGCCAAGCTCAAGCTGACTCATCCTTTCTCCAAATATCCTATATATAGATCTCTCTCATGAGGTCTAGGGAGGCTAGAATCTTGTGACGGTAAGGAAGTGCTGTTGGTTTGAGTATAGAACTATTGGGTGATTTGCTTGAAGGAGGTGAAGAGGAGATTTCTTTCTGCTGGGAGGTGATGCTGGGTTGGGCATTTTATGGTTGTATCACTTCCTGAACTTTACTTCTTCCATTAATAAAGCATTTGAGGTTCTTCTATATGCATGTGTCTCAATGGCGTATTGATGCTTGTATATTTGATTTATTCTAATCCTTGAATCAATTATGAATGTATGCTTCTTGTAGTTTCCCTCTCTTGTGATTTCGCAGGATCTTGGTGTAGCTGGGCCAGTGAAAGAACAAGGAGCTGGGAGCAAGCAGCAAAGAGAGAAGATTGGATCAATCATTAGCGGAAGATAACAGTTAGTGGATCTCTTTCTCCTCTCTCTTACATCTCATAAAGAAGTAATTTCGAATAGCTTTGCTTTGATTGTTGCTGAGGTACTATCACCCTTAGAGTGGGATAGGGTCATTCCGTATTGGATACTTTTCCCAAAAACAAATTGGCGACTCCGCTGGGGATCGTATCTTGTTGGTTGTTTGTGTTTTTGCTATTCATTTCATAAACACAGGGAGTACCGAATCGAATTACATTTGGATCTTTCAAATGCAAAGTAGAGGGAAGCTACTCTAGCTTAGTTTCTGGGCATGTTTATGATTTGAAGAGCTGATCCACAAGGACTCTAAATAGCTCTTAGTGATAGCTTTTCATCCTCCTTTTCATCCCTTAGTGTGTACTTGACTGATAGCTTCTGATTTGGCCAAAAACTGTGAATTTTTGAGCAATCTGTGACCCAGAAACTGAGAAAAACGAAAGTTTGAATCTTCAGTGCAGGCACTGTGAAGGCAGTCTACATTTCAGCGCAGTTCCCGAAGGGGCTACCTGCGCTGAAGGTCAAACTTCCAGTGTACTACCTGCGCTGGACCAGTTTTGCCTAGCACTACTGGGGTTCCCTCCTGTTTATTGCCCTATTTTCACTCTTGTTTTTGCAGCCTGTTACCAGTCAAAGTACCTATCTGAAACCAACTTTCCTTGCCACTATTCCGCCTCGGTTGTATAAAGAAACTGTGTTTGTTCTTTGTGTATTTCTTGTATCATTTACAATTTCCCATAACGAAAGTGAACAAGTCTTGCTGTGGCCTGTTAGATCTAGACCTGTGATAAAGTGTCGTTTTGATCTTAAGAGTTAGTTTGTTTGCTGTTCATAGCTGATTGAGCTTTTGCTTTCGTCATATGGTTTGAATTTATATATTTCTAGTGTTGAAACAAGTAAATCTTAAGGTGTCTTTTGATTTTGGACAAGCTTGTTTGCTTTCGCTTGAAATTGAATTCAAAATTATACAACAACTTTCTTTTTGTGTCGCACCAACATTAAGAAAGAGAAAAGAAGTACTTGCATTGTGCATGTGCATTATGACAGTTTGCATGTTGATTTAGGAAAAATTGCATTAGTGTGTGCTCTATGATCTGTGTGAAAAGATGATGTCTTTCTTTTCCCTCAGTAGTTAAGATTTTCAAAGTTGAAAGATTGAAAAGCTTGCTTATCATCTTAGACTGCATTTAGGAGTGTTGCTATACATCTTGTGGTGATCCATAAAGGCAAACTGCTAAACAAGATCAACCTTAAAATAAATTGAATTTACATAACAACGCATTGAAACATAACGCAAACACATAGAGGTCTAAGCTAGAGACGTGTTCCGGCGTCATTAAACGTGATATCTTAGCGTTGAGTGGTTGGGTGATTCCTCCACGGTGAAGCGATAAGTATCAATACAGACTTGTGCTCCCACGTACCGTCGCGTATATATTGGGAGACCCCTATAGGATCAAAGCCTTTATCCATAGGAAACCGTGTCAGCCGCCCTATTGATCGCAATGCAGTGAACACAGCATTCACGAAGATCGACCACTCGTACCGTAAAACGTATTCTGTGGTTTTGCGAAAAGTTTGGCACACCCTCTGCCTAGAACTCCAGAGCACTTTCTTTTGGCCTTTTTCAAACTCTATAACTGAAAAAGTCCATCCGAGCATTTGTCACTTCAGGCTCGTTAAAACATCGAAGGAGACTAGAGTCATCTTTAGCTTTTTCTCGACTCTTAAAAAGTGAAAAAGCAAGTTGTGTCTAAAGCGTCGTTATAAAATTTATTTTAAACGGAACATAATCACCTCCTATTCCTGCGTTGATCTGTAGGTTGAGAACATGGAACGCCCCAACCAAGGAATTCCACATGATGGAAATCCTAGTCCTTTCTCCTCTTGGGGAGAAGTTGGTGCGCCCCACATGGCCACATTGTCGCTTCCAGGACTGACAATTGGCCTGCCTATTTGGCTATTCTCAACCAATGTAGTTTAGAACACCATGTTTCCTGAATAGTCGAGTCAACAGTTAGATCAGTCTAGAGCTGCCCACCAACCTTCTACTTCCTATAACTCTTCCTCCGATCCTTCATCTTCGCAAGGTAGAGCCGGCAAAAGCCAAGCTCCCATGGAGAAGAAGGAGAAGAAGAAGAGAGAAAAGAAGAAGAAGGAGCCTAAGGCGACTGGGGGCAAGCAAAAGACATCTGACAAAAATCCACACACAGCACAGACCTGGCCTAAATCGCCATGTGTCATATGTAGAGGAGACCACTTCCATAGAGATTGTCCCTGTATTCCCCGGATACTAAGGGACTGGTCGCCTCGGTTGCACAATTTAGGAGCATCAACCTCTGATAGCCATGTTGAATGCTTACCTTCAACCAGCGAAAGTGAAGGTTCAAGACAAAGAGGGGGAGCAAGATCCCCCTGTAGACTGTCTGAAGGCGATCACGCCATCCACCGTTGTCCCTTCTTAGACGAAGCGAAGAGAGTTTTGGAAGACCGCCCGGTTTCACCGTTGATACTTCCTCCTGGATACAAAAAACTCGTGCCAAGTCCTTCGTTGGTTGAAAATACAGCTGGCCCGCTCAAGTGGTCAGCTGAAGCGTCAGTCATTGAAAATGAACCTACTGAATCCAGACCAGACGAGAGTCTAAAGGTCGATACGGCAGTTGACCCGGTTCTTCCTTCAGAGGTTTCATCCTCAAATGACACCGTCACTGAAGATTCATCTTCAAATGACACCCTCACTGAAGAGAATAAGGATGACACCATCCAGATTCTTTTCATCAACACAGATTCTGATGAGCATCAGGGCAATGCGCCCATTCCTTTATCGCAGGAAGGAACATCGTCAGGGTCATATCCGGCCGTGTATTCAGTCCCACCACCAAGCAACCTGGTTGTGTCCTTTGATTGGAACCAACTAGGCAGATCCCGGTTGCCAGCCAGTGTACCATTCAGAATCATAGTCCAAATTTATAGAATGGTAATGGCCGGCACTACCATTGATGAAGGGGCATCTGTGAGTATCCTTTCCTCTGTTGCTTGGAAATCATTGGGTTCCCCGGCGCTTTTGCCTGAGATAAGAAATCTCTCGGGTTTTGATAAAGGAACCAGTCGACCATTAGGGATCCTCCCCAATGTGCCTGTTACATTGAAAGGGAAGACCATTCAAATGAACGTGATGGTCGTTCAAGGACCCTTGGATTATAACCTACTCTTTGGACGAGACTATATATATTGCATGGGAGCTATAGTCTCCTCACTCTTTAGAGTAATGTGTTTTCCACACGAAGGAAGAATGGTCAAGCTCGTAGACCAACTTTCATTTCCAAGATCGCGCATCGCAAATAGTCAGATACCAACCCTGAATGGTCTATTCACTCAAGAAATGTCTCCACCCCCAGTCCTCCTTCCCGATGAGTGCGAGTGATTCGGAAAGATGGGATTGGAACCCAGGGGGCATGCATCCTGGTCTGCTTCGGGCAGAGGAAACCCTGGGTATAAGGTAGAATTTCCGCGAAAGAATATGACTAGTCCGTACCCCGTCCGTGGATGGAAGAGGGGTTGTTCTAGAACAAGATTCTTTTGTCAAGGTTACTTGTTTAACAAAGGTCATTCACCATTGTCTACTTCGGTAGACAGTGCCGAGGAAATGTTTTCGTTTGATGGTGTTAACAAAACAATCATTGGGTAACCAGAAAGAGGCAAGCCTCCCTCAATAACACATATGTTTTGTCTTTGAGTAGTGTTCTTCTCTTGTCGCAAGTAGCTGCTCTCTTGTCGCAAGTAGCTGTTCTCTTGCGATCTTGCAAAAGATCTGTGAAAGTTGGGCCGACGGGAAGACAAGTACCGCGTAAGACCCCTTAAAAATAACGAGAAGACAAGTATCGTTAACATTAGACTAGCAAGACGACAAGTAGCTGTGAACACCTAAAGAAAAACAGAGGTGGGGGAGAGGAGGGGCAGCCTTGAAATTGTATTTTATACTTGGGGGCATGCAAACCTTTTGGAGTGCAAGCTAGGAACGGTTATTTATCTGATTTTGGGATTAGCCGTTTCTGAACTTGCATAAAGAAAGGATGAGAGGGAGCATAGCTTATGTGAGGTGCAAGCTCTATAAAAATTGGAGTCTCACAGGAGACATTTCTTATCTTATGACTGGTATATCGAGCAGTTTTACTGCGGAATTTATGCTCGTTAAAAAATAGAAAAGCGAGATCCGAGCAGTTTTAGCACATAGTTCATGCTCGTTAAAAAATAAACATAAGATAGAGCAGTTTTACCGCGGAATTTATGCTCGTTAAAAAATAGAAAAGCGTGAGCAAGAGTTTCCTCCAGAGTTTAAGCTCATTAAAAAATGAACCTATTTCGGTAAATAACCATTGTGATCGTAAATTTATTAGCCATAAAAAGCCTTGGTCGTGTTTGCACCTGTCACCTCCATTCCATTTGGCCGATCGTTCACCCCCATATGATTGTTTACCCATTTTGAGGAACAGCTGCGAAGAGTGATTTCACCTAGCCATCCTTGTGACACTACCGTGATTGGAAAATTCCAACCTGTACGTGGAATCTGCTGCTATCCCTGTTTATCACTCGTTCCTCAAAAGATGAGTCTTCTTTGAGCTCTTTTCATCTGACTCGTAAAATATGAAAAGTTTTCCGAGTTTTGGCCTTTCAGCTCGTTAAAATGACCGGAAGAGCTATCCCTCCTCTAGATTTTAATCTTTTTGGACCTGAGGGATTATTGCACAAAAAGGTCGAGCGCTTGTTTTATTCGGCTCGTTAAAGTTATCGAAAATTCATCCCTTCTGTAGTGTTTTATACTTTTTCGGACTTAAGGGATTAGATGACGAAAAAGGAATTTTGGAATTAACTTTCTGTACCTTTTCAGACTCTCTAAAAATGAAAAGGACCGAGTTTTCCTTGTCGTTAGACTCGTTAAAATGATTAAATAGCGACAAACTTGTCTTTAGACGAGAACGAGTTTCCCTATCGCTAAGCTCGTTAAAACATAGCGATGGGCTTGCCCGAAGGGCAGGTTATAGAACAAGCATATGTTATCCTCCTCAAGCTTGACAAAAATAAAGAGGTACTGGTCAGAAATGACTGGGGAAAAATTGGGAGAACCTCAAAGCTTTAATGGTAGCAAGTCGCTCTTGAACATGACACTTTTCCTCCGTATCACATCGGGTTGGGTTGTTTCATTCACCGGTCTCATCACCATGGTCTTCGCCAAACCATCCGCATTTGGGGTAATGCTACCGATCCATCGCATCAGTGTCGTTATATGTTCAAGAGATGTTGTTCAGAAAGAGTCAACCGTGTCCCATCCACTGCCATACATTATCCTTCATCCATCCATGATCGCCACCCTGAATCATATTTCACAGATTGTTTTCACCTCCACTAAAATCATTAGCTCCGTTCCGTGTCACTGATGTGGGATTCATTAAGGCCCTCCTTTGATGGATCGCTTCTTGTCGACTTCAGCTCATTATCCAAGAAGTTGATCTAGGAACACCCCCCTCAGTACTTTGAAGCTTGCATGCCTCAATGGCAAGTTTCTCACTTCCGGCGACAAGTATACATCAATGACGTTCGACAAGAAGATTTTGCGTGGTGTTCGACGCCAAGTCCTATATTCACACCACGTGAATTGTACTGCAGTACGTTGAGGGTCATTATCATTATCGGTGATTCCTCTCGCGCTTGTTAACGGTTTTCATCATTGACCGGTAATCAAGCGATGTCTTTCCATGTTCGACTTCAGCGCAATTCTCACATGGATCGACTTGTACTTAGAGTGAAGATCGAACGAGTTTGAAGACCCCGGATCTAGTTTCATCCATCCAGGCTGCGATATATATTCAGGAAACATAAAGACATTTGACATGTACATCATTGCAGCAGATGATCATCCTACTCAAAGGATGATAATTTCAGCAGAGAATTATCAGTCTATCATCATACGATCGTCTGTTCTATGTACTAAAATGAATTTATAAAGCTGAGCATGGGAATGCCCGCCTCAGCTAGATCATGAAAGCAGAATGAAAAATAATGTATTGTATTGTATTTTATTACAGGTCACCTCTCAGCGATTGAATGAACTTCGGATCCTCCTGATAAAGCATTTCACCCAATAAACGACCTCATACTTTAGGGGGCAACTGTTATAGACATTTTTGTGCCTTACAGCATGAAGCATGAAATTTCAATAATCTAAGGGATCCAAAGTCCCTAAACATGTTGTTCCTACCCCTAGAAGAACAAGGTCAGCAAACCACAGCATTGAAAATTAGTTCTCCACCTGAAAACACTCAAAAACAAGCTATTTCTGGATCATGTCAACTGCTCCACTGAGCATCTGCGCTGAATGTCAACTACTCCACTTGGTACCTGCGCTGAATGTCAACTCCAATGAAGGCTACCTGCACTGGGCGAGATTGGCCAAGTGGCACAGTCATTCCTCAAGGTGTCAATGCCCAGGAAGCTTCCAAAATGACACTTAGATCAGGGAATTCGCCTAGTAATGAGTAAGAGGGTCTAGATCTCCAAGTGGAAGCAAGAACCTCCAAGTGGACTCAAGAACTGAAGAATAACTGAAGTGAGAGAGGACACTAGTCAGCTCCATGCCAAGCTCAAGCTGACTCATCCTTTCTCCAAATATCCTATATATAGATCTCTCTCATGAGGTCTAGGGAGGCTGGAATCTTGTGACTGTAAGGAAGTGTTGTTGGTTTGAGTATAGAACTATTGGGTGATTTGCTTGAAGGAGGTGAAGAGGAGATTTCTTTCTGCTGGGAGGTGATGCTGGATTGGGCCTTTTATGGTTGTATCACTTCCTGAACTTTACTTCTTCCATTAATAAAGCATTTGAGGTTCTTCTATATGCATGTGTCTCAATGGCGTATTGATGCTTGTATATTTGATTTATTCTAATCCTTGAATCAATTATGAATGTATGCTTCTTGTAGTTTCCCTCTCTTGTGATTTTGCAGGATCTTGGTGTAGCTGGGCTAGTGAAAGAACAAGGAGCTGGGAGCAAGCAGCAAAGAGAGAAGATTGGATCAATCATTAGTGAAAGACAACGGTTAGTGGATCTCTTTCTCCTCTCTCTTACATCTCATAAAGAAGTAATTTCGAATAGCTTTTCTTTGATTGTTGCTGAGGTACTATCACCCTTAGAGTGGGATAGGGTCATTCCGTATTGGATACTTTTCCCAACAACAATATTGCTGGGAAACAAGGGTTGGAAAGGGAAAGAGAACGACCACAACATGCAACTCGCCCCAAATAGAGAAATTATGGGGCATCTTTGGCACGAGAGAGCTCCCAGACATCACAGCAAGCTACCCAAAATATCTAAATGCGGTTATTCTTCTGTCATAAGAAGAAAACTCTAAACCATGTTGCCTATCGAGGGAATCAATCAGTTGAAGAGACAGAGGGATAGATTAAGACCTCTCAAGCCTCAAAAGGTTGAGGATCATTGTAAAGAGCTATAAATATCTGAAAGAAAAATGTAATAAGCATTCAACTTCTGGAGATTGTTCCTCCTCTACTTCTTCAAGCTTCTCATCTTCATTCTAGCAATATAATATTCTTTTGTTGTTACATGTTCAATTCCATTTTCTCTGTTGTTCTATGCTTGCACATGAATAGGTTATTCATGTCTTCTGCTATGTCTAATGCCAAATAACTCTCATCTTATCTCTGCATTGATAAACTAGATTTGCAAGTTTAATTTGCTTCCTGTAGTTGGCCATTCATATATGTTTATGTATGCATCTTCTGGTACAGTCAGTATTCTCCATATTTCCATTGAATCTATAAACTATTGAGCATTAGTAGTCTAAAGCCTTGTATTTTTTAGGGTGTCCATGCATGTCTTGAGTGAGAACAGAGCTGAAATGATTATCTAACTTGATCCAAACCATCATTCATTCCAATAGTTCAGAGAACAATATTGAAGATTATATGTTACCAGGCATCTCCGATCTGCAACCTAGGAGAGTTTCCTGGAGTGATAACATAATTGGCGCCACTACCAGGGAGAGGAAACTGAAGCTTAGCTTCCCTGGGAAACGACATAGATCTAGCTTTGATGATAGACAAAGTGTGGGCACATTTTTGGCTGTAATCATCTATCTAGCGACTCTACTAGAGGTCGAACCTCTTGGCAACTCCACTTCATAGTTATGGCTCAGTTTGTGAGGCATACTCAGAGAAATCCTCAAAAGTTACAAGCTGAACTAGTACCTGACCCTGAAAAATCATCGAAGAGAGAAAGGTTTTGCAGAAAGGAGCATCAAGTTTAGGTAAACCTAAACAATCTTCTGTATCTCTTCAAGAGAGGCTTGTAATAGAACAAATACATGTTGAGAGTATAGCACCTAATACTAGTAGTGAAGAAAAAAACCCAGAGATTCATAAAGCTCCTTATTCTTTAGGTTCTCCTTTTGTTGTAAGCCCAAAGGAAACCTCACCTACTATCCATCATACTCCTTTAGTCCTGTCAGTCACTCCTCAACCTTCTATCATTCAGACTCCCAGTACTCTTTTAGCCACCATAGCTATGGTAAGTCCACAAGCACCTACCAAAATGGAAAGAATCATAGCTGCTAGTTATGGACCTCTAATACTGCCCACTCCTTTGAATGCCATGGCTACTGGAGAATATCAGAAATATAGGCCTAAGTTCATTGGGACTGAAGGTGTTACTGCTGAAGAACATCTTGAGTCATTCTATAGCTAATAATCTGGACATTAGTGAAGATGATGTGTGGATGAGAGTCTATGTCCAAAGCCTAGATGGAGAGGCTAGAAAATGGTTCAGAGAACTAACCCAAAGATCTATAGCAGATATTGAAGCTTTAGATGATGTATTCCTAAAGCATTGGGGGGATAAGAAGGATCTCCCATACTACCACACTGAGTTTGGTAACTTAAAGAGGGAAAATTGTGAGTTGCTGCTTGATTTTAATAAGAGGTTTACCTGTATGTACAACAAGATACCAGCTGAAGCAAAACCCACTACTACCTCTACTAAACTCACCTATGCCAGTGCTTTTGATTCTTACTTCTGCCTACTGTTGAGGGAGAGGTGATGTGCTACTTTGGTTGACATGCACGATGTGGCCTTGGAAGTGGAATCAAACATCATGGCTGCAAAGAAGCTCAAGGGAAATGTTGATAGAAGAAGAAAGAGGGGCGAATATTCATCATCCTCTGATCCTAAGATAGATGAAATGGCCAAAATGATCGATTCATTAGCCTTTGAAATCTCCAAATTGAAGGTTGAGTAGCACCTGGGGAGAGGAAGAGTGTCTAATACCTTTGCTCCTAGAAATCCAAATCCAAATGCATATAGAATAACTAATGAGAAGTTGCATATTTTGCAAAGAAACAAAGATGCTAATGAAGACCAAAGGGTGAAGGCTCCTTTTCAAAATGCAGTCATGGAAGAAGAGTAGTTTGAAGAAGATGATGAGATCCATTGTCTGGAAGACAAAGGCAATGCTTCCTTTTTGACCTCAGCTGCCTATGAAAAGTCATTATGCAATGACCAGATCAGCCAAGAATATGATGGTAAATCTATTCTACAAACTGTAGATCATCAAAGATATAATTTGGTGTAAAAGATACATAATTCCAATGAAACTCCTGTTCAAAGAGCTACCGTCCCTGCAGTATAGCAAGCTAATAAGAAAAAACAACCAGCAGTTGATCCCATCATCCTCAAAACTCTAGCTCATGAGGTAAGAGGCCTTGACAAGTCTCCTTCTCCTTTCAGTTTTCAATCAGAAATTCAGAAGCTAAGAATACCTATGCCTCTGATTGAACTAGTGAAGAATAAGTCCTTCAAAAGATCCATCCTCGAGGCCCTTGAGCCTAAAGCCATCCAAGCCTCCATAGACCATGTAAATCTACAAGATGACAAGCCAGCTATTATTCTCATCCCATGACTATTAATGAAAAAATCCTTCACAACTACCTTTTGGACACTAGAGCTAGCAATAATCTAATGCCCAAGGCTATCACGGATGAGTTGGGTCTTAACATCACCAAGCCTTATCATGACCTGTTCTCTTTTGACTCTATAAAAGTTAAGTGTCTAGGATTAATCAAGGACCTAGCCATCACTTTGTCTCAGCTGCCTATGAAAAGCATGATGATGGATATTGTGGTAGTAGATGTACCTCCCAAGTTTTACATGTTACTTTCCAGAGGTTGGATCAAGATATTAGGTGGATCATTACAAAATGATCTGTCCTATGCTACTATCCCAGTTTTCAGAGGTGAGAGCAAGAGATTATATAGAGAAGCTCAGTTGGCTTATGTCATTAGCGATGAGAAGAACCCTATTAATCACTCCATCTATGTTGTTGACACTGATTTTGGAGCATGTATCCTTCATATTGAAGAATCCCAGTTGGCCATCACGCAACTTAAAAAACCATTTTGCCAAATCGCTGAGCAAGAAGGCCCACAGATTTGGGACATGTTCTTTGATGGAGCTTGCTTTAAGGAAGATGCTGGGGAAAGTGTAGTCCTTGTGTCCCCAACACAGGAATACATTCATTTATCTTTAAAATTAACCTTTCGGGTCACAAACAACATAACAGAGTACGAAGCTTTGATTTTGGGCTTAAGAGTTGCTAAAGAAATGGGTATCAAAGGTCTGAAAGTGTTTGGAGATGTAGACCTCACTACTCAATAGGTAAATAAAACTTTCCAAGCTAAGCATCCAAGGCTGAAAGCATATATAGATGAGGTATGGAGGCTCAAGGATTCTTTTAATGATTTTAGCATTTCTTATATTCCATGAATGAAGAACCATCTTGTTGACTCCCTTGCTGTGTCTGCTAGCACGTTTATTCCTCCTTTTCCTCCTAAATTGACATATGAATTTCAGGTAAAATATAGACCGTCTTTGCCAAACAATGTCAAATATTAGAGAGTTTTTGAAGATGATGAGGAAATTAATAGGTTTTTACAAGTCATTGGGGAATTTGCTGAAACGCACATCAACCAAGAAAATGAAACCATGGAAGAATGCGGCCGGTCCAAGCTAAAAAGCGAGATCGGTGGAGGAAACATCGTCTAGCTGCCTAGTAATCACATACCAAAAGGACTGATGCCTATAGAGAAGCTTTTCTATCATAACGATGTGCCCTATAAGCCGGCCAAAACAAAGAATGAGTCTGTTGTCTGTAAACATAATATAGGGAGCCCAGCCCATCTGAAATTCATCAATCTGTCCACTCATTTGTCTTCAGCCCAGAATTACGAGTATTGCGCCCTCATGAAGCAATTCAATGATATTTTTTCCTGGTAATACAATGATCTTAAAACCTAGGACGCAGACATCATTCAACATAAGATTCCACTGGAAAAGAACACCATCCCTTTCAAGCAAAAATTAAGACTTATCAGCCCTCTCTTATTGCCTTTGATTGAGAAAGAAATCAAGAAGCTGTTGGATGCAAAAATCATAGTTCCCTTAAGGTATTCAAAGTGGATAGCTAACCTTGTGTTAGTAAGAAAGAAAAATGGAGAAATCAGGCTTTGTGTTGACTTCAAAAATCTGAACAAGTGCTCTAAAAAAGATAACTATCCCCTGCCTAAGATGGAACACTTGCTGCAAAGAGTTTCAGGGGCTAGAGTCATGTCTTTCTTAGATGGATTTTTAGGTTACAATCAAATTGTTGTACATCCTGAAGATTAGGAAAATACCCTCTTCAATACTCCTTGGGGCACTTTCATGTACTCCAAGATGCCTTTTAGACTGATGAATGCTGGCGCTACTTTTCAGAGGGCCATGGACATAACTTTTGTGGGAGAGAAGGACAAGTTTGTCCTTATTTATCTTGATGACATAACAGTCTTCTCTAGTAGCCACAAAGACCATTTACAACATTGGAAGAAGGTCTTCCTAAAATGCAGACAGTTTGGAATTTCAGTGAACCCAAAGAAGTCATAGTTTGCTCTAGGAGAAGGCAAACTTCTCAGACATATTGTTTCTGCTGAAGGTGTGAAGATTGATCCAGCAAGGGTTCAAGCCATTCAGACATTGTCCATCCCAAGGTCAAAAGGGGACATTCAATCCTTCCTGGGTAAGATTAACTTTGTAAGGAGGTTCATTCCAAACTTTGCAGAGCTTATAAAGAACATCACTTCCATGTTGAAGAAAGGATCAGAAATAAAATGGAAAGATGCTGCAAGAAGCTCTTTTAAAGCCATCATGGAACCTCCCACTCTAATCAGCCTAGATTACACTAAGGATTTTTCTATCTTCCCTTTTGCCTCTTATGATACACTTACAATAGTTCTGTTGTAGAAAAATGATGAAGGCATAGAGCACCCTGTGGCATGTTTTAGCAAGACTCTAAGGGATGTTGAAATAAGGTATGACCTTATTGAAAAACAAGCTTATGCTCTCATAAAATCTCTAAAAGAATTTAGAATTTATATTCTGCATTCCAAAGTGGTTGCATATGTACCTTCAGCCTCAGTAAAAGATGTCTTAACTCAGCCAGATATTGATGGGAAGAGAGCTAAATGGATTGCAAAATTCATAGAATTTAACATAGAGGTGAAGCCCACTAAGCTTGTCAAAGGCCAGGGCTTGGCTAAACTTATGGCTAAGGAAAATTGCAGCTTGTTAGACATAAATTCCATGGGTCTAAATTCAGATAATGAGCAAATAGAGGGAGCAGTAGAAGAGAAAAAGCAGAATCAGTCTTTGGCTGAAAATCTAGCCACATGTGAATGGTATTACAGCATAGTTCATTTTTTGCAAAAGCTAGAAGTCCCTCTAAGGCTTAGCTCAAGTCAAGCTTGTTCCATTAAACTCAGATCAACCAAATTCTGCATTAATAAAATCTTCTTTATTGGAAAGACCCGTCAGGAATCCTCTTGAGGTGTCTAGATAAAGAACAATCTGTGGAGGTCATACACCAGTTCCATTCTAGCATCTATGGAGGGCACCATTATTAGAAAACCACAACTCACAAAATCTTGAGGGCTGGATATTATTGGCCTACTCTGTTCTTTGATGTGTTTTCTTTTGTAAAATCTTGTGACAAGTGTCAGAGGTTTGCAGGAAGACAACAACTAAAGTCTCTACCCTTGAAGCTAATACATGTTAATGGTCCCTTCCAGCAGTGGGGCTTGGACTTTATAGGTGAGATCAACCCACATTCTAGTGGCCAACACAAATGGATCTTAGTAGCCACTGATTATTTCACCAAGTGGATTGAGGCTATACCCACTAAGAATGCCAATCATCAAGTTGTCATAAAGTTCTTGAATGAGAATATTTTCACTAGATTTGGTTGCCCAACCAAACTAGTCACTGATAATGCAACAACTTTCAAGGCAAAAGAATTGATGGACATGACTGAATCCATGGGAATTCAAGTGGTTCATTCTACCTCATATTATCCTCAAGGAAATGGCTTGGAAGAATCATCTAAAAAGAGTCTGGTAAGGGTAATCAAAAAACTGTTAGAAGACAACAAAAAGAGCTGGGATTCCAAGTTGAAGTTTGCACTATGGGCTCATAGAGTTACCATCAAAAATTCAATATGGAATTCTCCATTTAAACTGGTTTATGGAACTGATGTTGTTTTCCCTATCCATTTGATACTCCCTATGGCTAAATTCTTGAAAAAAGAACAAGAGGAAGAGAATGACATGGTAAGAAGAATGAATAACCCTGTTGAACTACAACAGATCAGAGAGCAGCTGGTTGAGAAGTCAAAGGCTCATCAGAAGGAAATCAAAGAAACCTTTGACAGGAAGGCAAAAGTGGACAATTTCCAAGTTGGTGATTGGGTGCTTAAATGGGATGCATTTAAGGAAACGAGTGGTAATCATGGCAAGTTTGACTCCTTATGGACAGGTCCTTTTGTCATCACTCAAGTTTAGCAGAACAATACATTCATTCTGCATAGTCTAGAAGGAGGAGATACTTTTGGTAGCCCAGTAATGGGTGGTTCTTGAAAATGTATTTCGTTTAAGGCTTTAAAGCCTTGGTATTGTAAATATGTTTTGCTTTCAGTTTTTATTTCATGCTAAATAGACTCCATGCCCAATGTAACACTAGAAGGAATTTTTAATTTTTGTTTTATAGGAAAAGCATTGATATGAGATCCTTGAAGCCTCACAGGGGGGATTTCATAAGCAGAAAGAGCCCATGTTAGCCTTGCTGACAAAAGGCCCAAAATGGGATCCATGTATGCTCTTGAAATCTTCAACATTTGCTCAAAATCATCCAAGGGTCAAAATCGGCACAAGAGGAGAGCCTATGGAAGGGAAGAAATGCACTATCAGTGGGTAAAAACACTTGAAAACCATGAAAAAACCTATAATCACAGGCTTGAGCAGAGGAATGAACAACAACTATTAGATCTGGCCAATCAACGGCCCATATCTAAGTGGCTAATTGAAATCAGCTGAGAAGAAGGGACAATTTAAAGTTGGGTGCATGACACTGCCGATCAACGATTGTCGATGATTATATCGGCGGGTCGCATCGGTGGGGAGCATATGCTATGTTATATAAAGGACCTGGGGAGTGAGCGACACATGATTGCGATTTATCGCATTACTGATATTGCATCGGCACTATACCATGGGTGGGGCCTATGCACATACATATGGGTGACCCAATAGCCGGACCCAACGACATTATATATGAGAATTCATAAATGTTGAACTCTACGCCAAAGCCATTTTTTAAAGCATTTTCCGTGTATTTCGTTATATAATGAAATACAAAGGGAAACAGGGGCAGTGTGATAGAGATGGAACCTGGACCTGACAGGTTTCGAGAATTAAAATATATATATTTTTAAGTCCGTAAAAGCCAAAAAATTTAATGTATTTCGTGTATTTTCGTTATATAATGAAAATACGAAGGGAGCATTGACTAGCACAGATTGCGATGAGTCCTGGACCTGAAAGGTCTGGGAAGTGAAATGCATAATTTTTCAAGTCCGCCAAAGTCCTTTTTAAACGATTTTCAATGTTTTAGGCGCATTTAAAAAACATAAATAAATCGTGAAACAGGGAGGATTTTGGGCGGGCCTTGGGCAGTAAGCAGTTTAGGCCGAGTTCTACCTGATGCCATACAACAGCTGCCACGTGTCCAAGATGAGGAGAGAGAAAAACACCCTCATTGGGTGGTTAACTCCAGTACAAAAGAGACACCCGAAATGGATCATCATCGTTGGATCTAGGACTCCCAGATCAATGATGGAGATGTGTTATCACTGCAAGGGCGGACCCAAGAGGAGAATAAGCCATATCTAAGGATTTTTGAAGTTTGAAAAGGACACAGAGTGGTGGGATGTCTCAGTATTGTTGCGTTTTCTGTTTAAAATAGAAAACAGTCATGCATTAATAGAAAGGGGCCATTTAAAGGGATTATAAGGGCCTGAAGACACATTCTAGCATATAACAGAGCCCGGGAAACATATTTTTGGGAAACAGGGGTCGGAAAGGGAAAGAGAAAGGCCACAAAATGCAGCTCGCCCGAAACAGAGACATTATGGGGCATCTATGGCATGAGAGAGCTCCCAGACATCACAACAAGCTACCCAAAATATCTCAATGCGTTTATTCTTCTGTGAGAAGAAGAAACCTCCGAACCATGCTGCCTATCGAGGGAATCAACCAGTTGAAGAGACAGAGGGATAGATTAAGACCTCTAAAGCCTCAAAAGGCCGAGGATCATTGTAAGGAGCTATAAATATCTGAAAGAAAAATGTAATAAGTGTTCAACTTCTGGAGATTGTTCCTCTGTTTCTTCAAGCTTCTCATCTTCATTCTAACAATATAAGCTTCTTTTTCTATTACATGTTCAATTCCATTTTCTTTGTTGTTCTATGCTTGCACATGAATAGGTTATTCATGTTTTCTGTTGTGTCTAATGCCAAATAACTGTCATCTTATCTCTGCATTGATAAACTAGATTTACAAGTTTCATTTGCTTCCTGTAGCTGGCCATTCATATATGTTTATGTATGCATTTGCTGGTACAATCAATATTCTCCATCTTTCCATTGAATCTATAAACTATTGAGCATTAATAGTCTAAAGCCTTGTATTGTTGAGGGTTTTCATGCATGTCTTGAGTGAGAATAGAGCTGAAATGATTATCTGAATTGATCCAAACCATCATTTATTTCAATAGTTCAGAGAACAATATTGAAGATTATATGTTACCAGGCATTTCCGATCTACAACCTAGGAGTGTTTCCTGGAGTGATAACAAGAACTATGAAGATAAATAATAAAGTGGATCATGCTATGACAAGGAAGGGACCTAGATGTGCCGAATTTCACAAATATTTTCCATACCCTCTACACTAAGTTGGGTATCAAGGATTATGAGCAGAATTTGGTGCTCAATTATCGTTGTTGTCTACACAAGTACATCTAGGACGAGATGGAGTTCCTGGACATCTCCTCACTTGGCACTACATATTGATAAGTTGCCAAGATTGAGCATAAGTTTAAACAAAAGAAGCGATACTTTGGATCTGCGAATCCAAAGAAAGTAAAAGGCGCCCCCAAACCACAGAGAAAAGGCCAAAGCCAAGTCGGGGCGGCCTAAGAAAACACGTTGAAGTCACAAACAAATAACAACACCACAAAGACAAATAAGGACACTGGAAAATGGTGTGAGTTTCATAGGAGCTCCACTCACAACACAAGTGAGTGTCGGACCAAAAAATCACTGGTGGACGAGTTGAAGGCTTTTGAATCAGATGCATGTTTTGACTCTAAGTCAGAACCTGACAAGGGGAATGATAAATGGAATAAGATCATTGACGCAGAGGCCAATGCCACCGTATATCCAGAGGAGGGGGAATACCTCTTCCTCTCATAGATGCAGGTGAAAGGTTCTCTCCTGCAGTTCATTCTTGACAACGGGAGCCAAAAGAACCTAATTTCATCAGAGGTTGTGAAGCGGCTAGGCCTATCGACGATAACACATCCATAACTATACACCATCAGGTGGCTTCACCAAGGACGCGATAGTTGCGTCAGCCAGCAGTGTTGCCTGTCGTACAACATGAAGCCCTTCATAGATGAGGTATTGTGTGATGTTGTTCCTCTTGAAGTTTTTGATGTATTATTAGGACACCCATACTTGTGGAAGCTACATGTTGTATATGAGTCTAGACCTCTCTCCGTGTTTATTACTTTTGGAAATACGTTTTATAGGATACTAGAGGTAGCCCCGCCTACCACCATCTCTTTGATCACTACAAAGAAATGGAGTAAGATCATTTCCCGGGCTAGAAAATTTGTTTTCCTTATGATTTTCCCTCAAGTCAAGAAGAATGTTATGGCTAGGGCTTCTAGACAGGGCTCCTCCGCACAACAATAGTAGATGGACAAGGTCATGGAGGAGTATAAGGACATCTTCACTTCACCTACAAGGGTACCTATGCACTGTCAGGGCAAGCATTCCATTGACCTGACCCCGGGTGTGCCGCTACCCAATGGACTGATCTATTGAATCTATTTTCTGGACAATGATGAGATCAAGAGGAATATTCAGCAGATGTTGTAGAAAGGGCACATTAGGCCAAGCTCATCACTGTTTGGGAGGCCGATTGTATTGGTACGGAAGAAGGATGGGACCTGGAGATTCTGTATTGACTATCGGGTGCTAAACAAGATTACTGTCCAGAGTAGGTACCCAATTGCTTAGTTAATTTAGTGTCCTAAATTTCGTTGCATAAATTATCAACCGAGGCTCATAAGCTAATGAAGTGTAGTGCACTATATGTGCTAGTTAACCCTTCTTACTTTGTTGTTTTGTATTTTATATTGTTTTGGGGGTTTCTATTCTTTGATTCCTAATGATGTACAATTTGAACTATGAGAAACCAAACCTAAATTTCCTAGAGGTGAACCAAGAGCTTAAAACTAGTCAAAATCTAAGTTAAAAGAAGGAAAAATTAGAGCATCTATCCTGTCTTCTCATCTAATCCTAATTCATGAATAATTATTAAAACTAGAAGGTAAAGTTGTAAGTCATGTTGAAATAAATACAGAGAATTAATTTAACTGAAGTACTTCTAGTTACCTTGACCTTTAATTTTGAAAGATAACCTCCTTAAGATGGAATTCAAGCAACTTCTGTACTTCATGATATAAAGAAACTAATAAAAACATGCAGAAGGTAACTGATTGGTTTCAACCCTGATGTAAAGTGAATGCTTAACCATTTAGTTTAGGATGGATATCATCTTGAAATGGTGACCAAAAACATTCTTTAGCACAATGCATTGACAACCTGAACTAGGAAATAAATAACAAAAACAGTGAGTAAACTAATCAACAATGCATTCTCATTACTTTCAACCTTACTCTGTTTAGAGACAAAGTCGTTTACTTTATGAAATGGATTGGAGAAACAAGACTACATAATTTAATTCTAACATTATGCTACTGACTGAAACTAAAAGGAATCAAACTACAAGAAATCAACCTAAGTTATAAACACTGTTAAAAAAAATGAGGAATTTAAAACTGAACAGAAAGAAGAAAACAAATGAAAATAAAACCTCCTTTAGCGCAGGGGCCCTCTGCAACTAACTAGGTTGAGCTACTAACTTAATTCAAAAGTCTCCTTCAAATGATCATCAGTCAACACACAACTTTGTATTATAAAACAGGAACGAAAGTCCAAAATTACAGAGCTGATAAGTTTAAACTTAATACATCCAAAAACTTTGAACACTTCCAGTTCTGTTCAACTGGAATTTAAAAGAAAATATTCATAACTGTCTTTTGAGGAAAATTAGCTACAGGTGGTCTACATGTATTACAACCAGTCTACGTAAATATTTGATCAGCTACAGGTGACTTGAATTCGAACAAGGTGGTTGCATAAAACCATTGACACAGGTGGCTAATCCGAGTTAATGCTTCAAAAAATCTGTTGGATTTATTAATTAACCACGAAAGGGTAGACAAAGAGTCCTATTGCTTATGGGTTTCATACGCTTGACTCCACCTTGATTGTGGTCTTGAGCTGGTTTTTTTGTCAATCTGGGTTGGGTGACTAGGATAGGATCCATGTCGAGACAATTCCAGAGATGTCCATTTGGCATGTTTCTTCATTTGACACCTGTAACCTGTTCAACCATGGAAGTAGCTACGGAACACATAGTTAGCTGCAGAATAGGTTGTGTTCCATAGCTAATTTGCAAAAACTTATTTCAAATATCAAAAACATAAAAGTATAACATGTCAATCATTTAATGTCCTCCTTGAGACAAAATATATCATTTATTAGTGAGGGGGATCTATCTTTTATGGAAAACAAGAGAAATAAGTGAGAAAAGTTGTCAAAGAGAGAGTAATTCTGAGGTCCAACATACCCCCACTGCAAAATCATTGCATGTCCCCATGCAATTTTGCTAAAAATGTGAACTCTCCTTTCCTATTGCATGTGCTCAGTTACCTCTATTAGTACATCTAACTTTCTTCTCTTGCTCCTCTTTGAATTGACTGCCATCCTGTGTTTCTTCATGAGAAGTCTGTATTTAAGGTTGATGATTGTTTTGTTCAAGTTTCTATTCTTCCTCTTCAACTTCCTATTCTTCTTGTACCATAGCCCTAGGTGCAGTATTGTATTATCATGAATGGCTTTATCCAATTTGTTTTGTTCCTTCAAGGTTTCATTTTCTTTCTTGATATGCCTGTTCAATATCTCTAACTCATAGATTTCATGTTTGAGAGAGTCAGTCAGAGGTTCTTATGGATTGACTGAGGATCCTGGATCCATTGAGGCACTTTTCTTTTCCAGTGATTCTATGTAATCATAATTTTTTTGCTGCATTGGGTCTATGTGTGGGGATCCTCTATTGGGGTTGCCTTCAAAATACTATTTAGGAGAGTTTTGAGGACTGTATGTAAATGGAACATTATCAGGAGATGGTACTGGGGTTTCTTCTTCTAGATTTATGAACTTTGTTCCCTTTGATGATACCTTGTTTACCATACCTCGGAGTCTAGAGCTCCTTCTAAGTTGTAGGGGGTTTATGTTCTCCTCCTTGGTACCCTTTTTCTCGTTTCCTATATTTTCCTTCCTCTTGATTTGTTTCCTAATCTCTATCAATTTTTCAGAGATTAGTTGTTCATCATCTTGTTGTAATGAAGATTCAGGTTTGTTCTCAGTAATTCCACTAGCTTTCTTTTTTATCTTTCCTTTTTTCTTGATCTGCTCCCTGATCTCTGTCCCAGAGACTTTATCTTCATCATTTTTCTGTGTGGAGGACTCAGGTTTGCTTTGTATGGTCATACTGGTCTTTTTCCTCTTAATCCTTCTGACATTACCCTCTTCAGGTGATTCTGGCGCATCTTGGAAATAGTTTCTTATCAAGAAGTTTTCCCGAGTATCTCCTATTCTTTTTAGACGAAACTAAACCAATATTTTTACCAACCCATGATGGTACATAGTTGTGTCTATGAATTCTATTTTCTTATGTACATTTGAAGCCATCCTCCTTAGACTGTTTAGAAGGAAGAAAGGGAGGTTGATGTTTCCATTTTTTATAAATTTCATCAATAAATGTATATGATAAGCATACATGCATCTGAATCTTCCCTCACAGGTAATAAATTTTTGTAATATCATAAGCATGCTTCTCCATTTATTTTTAAGTGCTGAAATAGGAATTCCTTTTGTAAACATAGTGACATCCATACCTGGGTTCCTGAGGATTACCTTCCATGATTCATTGCGAAATTATTTGTTTTTGAACCATCTCTCACCAAGTCTTGGCAGTTCTGTAGCCTCTACTATGTAAGATTATGTTACTACAAACTTAATGTCTCCAATCTCCACTTCCGTAGCATTGAATGATCTAGCAAAACATTTTGTTATCTCCTTGTGATATCCATCAAATTTTCCAATGAGATTGAGCCATACAACCTTCTGCAGCATCTCCTTGAGTTGTGGGTACCCTTCCATAAACTTTGCCCCTATGGGCTCTACCCTAACAATGAGTCCCATGGTCTCTGTTTCGTAGAATTTTCTAACCTTCAGAATTACTCTCCTGGTCTATGAAATGGACTGATTGTAGTTATGGTGAAAAATAACTATGGGTTTGTGTGGCATAAGTAGGCGGTGAGGGTTTGGAGAGACGTGAATACGTTGGTCGCATCATAGTTTTGATTGTTAACAGATGGAGTTGTTAGAGACCGTTTAAGTACAGAGTATGGAGAACATAGCGGAGGTGTGGTATGATGAAATCATTATAGAACATTTGGTATCGAATGTGGAAGATGTGGCGGAGATGTGGTATCATGAAGTGGCATCCAAATCAAATGATGACTTGTTAAGGAGACATATGATCATTCATATTATACATGAATTATGTTTATGACTTGCTGTTTGAAATAAATTTTTCATTTTACCTTTAGAACTTAACCTTTTGCTTGATAATTCTTTTGGTGTTGATCCATAGGTACTTTGAGCTTGGTTGATCTCCAAAACATGACTCTTCAATTTCCTTGCATTCATGATTTATTTGTGAGCTGTGCAATTGTGCCAGAGCTGATAAGTAAGTTGTAGCTGCAGAATCAGATTAGCTGCAGAATGGAATCAACTGTAGAATGTGAAAAGAAGGAAAAGTGAAATATGGCTTATGGAATATGAATGTAAAAATAAAATGGAAACGATTTATGACTGTGAGATGGAATGAGATGTAAGTAAAATGAAAAGTAAGGTGAAAATGGGGTAAAACTGTAAAAAGATAAAATGTAAATGAAATATGACAGTGAGATGAAGTGGAACTTGTAAAAAAATGAAGACAGAATGAGATAGAGTGAGATGATGAATTTGCAGACTCTAAATTGTAAATGAATGTAGCTTTTTGTCACTACTTATTACAGAAAGGAAATGGAAAATATAGGATGTCAGAAATCTCTGATTTTCACCCTGTATTTTCTGTATAAGTATGCTAATCAATGGTTTTCAACCTCATACAATTTATTTATTTATTTTTGTTTTATCTTTATCATTTTCTTTAGGAAAAATAAATACTAATTTAGTGGAGAAGAAGAATTATTCTTTACTAACTTCATTTCAGAGTTATTCTGGAAAATATTAATGAACTCCTCTCTTGAAACTCATTTTTTATTATCTTCAACTGATGACCATTCAAAAGAAGAGGTATTTTTCTTCCATTTATCATCCTTATCTTTACTACTCCGTTATTAAAGACTTCTTCAATTTCATATGCCCCAAGCCAATGAGTTTGAAACTTCCCTTGAAAATATTTGAACTTTGAATTGAACAACAGTGCCCAATCTCCTTCTTGAAACTTATTCTCCTTGATATATTTATCATGCCATTTAGCCCTCTGCTGTTGGACTATATTGGTTCTTTGGACTACATCTTTCCTGATTTCATCAAGTTCATTGAGTTGCTCCAATCTACGTTTCTGTGCCTCTGATAAATCCAATCCCAATTGAACTGCCATCTTGAAGGTTTTGATTTGAAACTCTATAGCGAACAGGGCTTGTTTCCCATAAATAAGTTCATAGGGCGTATGTCCCATTGTGATCCTCCATGTAGTTCTATAGGCCCATAAGGCTTCAGGAAGACTTTCTGCCCAATCTCTTCTATGTAGATGCACAATCTTAGTGAGAATTCCTTCAATCACCTTATTTGTAGATTTAACTTGACCATTTTCTTGTGGATGATAGGAAGTAGAGTTCCTATGTTTGATCTTGTAATCTTCCACAAGACCTTTCACCATTTTAGATGTAAATTGAGATCCCTAATCTATCACAATTTCTCTTGGAACACCAAAACAAGTGAAGATGTCCTCAAAAGGAAAATTAACTACAGATTTTTCATTAGCAAAAGGTAATGCTTTGGCCTCTACCCATTTAGTGGCATAATCAGTGCATACCAATATATACTTCTTTTGCTTAGATGAAGGATTAATTGGCACAACAAAATCTAAGGCCCATTTTTCAAAAGGTTCAATGAGTACCTGAATTTGTAGTGGCATTTCATTTGAAGGACTAGGTTTCCCTACCCTCTGGTAGCTGTCACACCTCCTGAAATATTATTTGGCATCTTTGAAGATGGATGGCCAATAATATCCTAAAGAAAGGATTTTATAGGTTGTTTTCTTGTCAGCAAAGTGTCCATCACACAACTCATCATGACATGCCTTAAGAATCTCGGGCATTTCATCTTCCATAACACATCTTCTGGTCATAAGATCTGGGCTTGTTTTATACAATTCATTAGTGATCCATAAATATCTTGAACTTATATAAATGATTTTTCTTTTTTCTCTAGGAAACAAATGTGAAGGCAATTTCCCTGCGACTAAGTAATTAGCAATACCTACAAACCAAGGAGTTTGAGAGGTCACTGCAAAAAGATATTCATCAGGAAAATTATCTTCAACCGGAGTGTCATCTTTGATATTTTGAATTCTGGACAAGAAATCAACAACTGTGTTTTGTTTTCCAGGTCTATCTGGCACAGTAATATTGAATTCTTGCAAGAGTAAAAGCCCTCTTGTAACTCTGCCATTAGTAATAGGTTTATTCATTAAGCATCTAATTGCAGAGTGATCTGTATGAAAAATGATTTCATAGCTTGTTATATAATGTCTGAACTTATTGTTTGCATTAACAATAGCTAAAAATTCCTTTTCAGTTACAGTATAGTTCAACTCAGTGGGAGTCAAATTCTTACTTGTATAGTAGATGACATAGGGAATCAAGTCGTTTTGTCCTAATACAGCTCCCAGAGCTGTATCTGAAGCATCTGTTGAAATGTGAAAAGGTAGTTTCCAATTTGGACCTCTAAAGATGGGTGCTTCAAAATTTTTTGTTTTTAAAGTCTCAAATGCTAACTGGCAGTTAGGATTCCAATTGAATTCACAATCCTTGGTGAGTAATTTGAAAGTGGGGATGCTATTTTAGTGAAATTTTCTATAAATCGTCTATAGTATCCTGTAAATCATAGAAAACTTCGAACATCCTTTTGGAAATTTGGAATTGATAATTTAGAGCGAATTCAACTTTAGATTTATCAACTTTAATCCCATCTCCTGAAATGTGATGCCCTAAAACAATACCTTCTGTAAACATCATAAAACATTTTTCATGGCTTAGTGAAAGGTTCGCTTCCTTACATCTTTTAAGAATTATTTCCAAATTTTCCAAAGCTTCTTCAAATGTATTCCCATAGACTGTAAATTCATCCATATATACCTCTACACAATCATGTATTAGATCAGAAAAAATTCCTAGTACTGCTCTTTGGAATGTTGCAGGTGCATTACATAACCCAAAAGGAAGTACTCAGTAGGCATAAGCTCCCCATGGACAAGTAAATGTGGTTTTATCTTGATCTTTAGGTGCCACCTAAATCTGATTATAACCACTAAAACCATCCAAGAATGAGAAATATTTCTTACCTGCTAATATATCTAACACTTGATCTATAAAGGGCAAAAGAAAATTACCTTTAAGGGTAGCTTTATTCAATTCTCGCTAATCGATGCACACCCTCCATTTACCATTATTTTTAGGCACAATCACTAAAGGGGAAACCCATTGGATATCTGAAATTGGGTAAATGAAGTTTACATTTAGCAGTTTTTGCAGCTCTTCTTTCACAATTTCCCTAAGATTTGGATTCATCCTTCTCTGAGGTTGTCTTATAGGTCTACAATTTTCCTCAATGTAGATGTGATGTATACAAGTCTTAGGACTAATTCCTTTCATGTCAGTATATTCCCATGCATATGCAACAGAATGTTGTTGTAATGTCTTGATTAGCTTTTCCTGTTGTAATTTCTCCAAGTTATTGTTTATGTTTAATGTTCTCCCTGGAAAGATTTCAATTGTAGAACTACCAAATTCTTCCATAGAATAAAGAGACATCTGCATAGATGACAAATATTCAATATTTGATTTTTCTTGAAATTGATCATGTTCATATTCTGGAGATGATTCAAAATTTTCCATTGTATTTAAGATTTTACTATCTTCACTAATATCTGAAATAAAAAAGAGAGGTTGAATGTCATTTTCATCATCAATCCGTTCATTGTCATCTATTTCTGTGATTGCTTTTGCTGGAGGATATAGAGTGAATTTCTTTGTTGAATTCTCATAAGAAATATACATATCACCAGATCTACAGCTAATGAAAGCATCAGCTGTGGCTAGCCAAGGTCTTCCTAATATGAGTGGATGTCCTCCTAGATTGTTCTTGGGGGTTAAGATCATAAAATCAATAGGATATTCCCAAGAATCTAAGGATACTTAAATATCTTCTAACACTCCATCTGGTTTGATTACAGATTTGTCCACTAATTGAAGTAATGTAGGGGTGTAAAGAAGATTAGGAAGCTTGAGTTGTTCCATGGTTTGTTTGCTCATGATGTTTATTGTTGCCCCTAAATCAATCAATGTATTTGGAATTTCAACTCCATTGATATGTGTTTTCACAATTGGACTTCCTGGATCTACATATTTTTGTATGGCAATTTTTCCCATCATTATATCTGCTATTTTTCGTACCAGGTGAGTTGTTTTTGTTTCTTTTTCTTTTCTTCCTAGTTTCTTTATGCTCAACTCCTTTATTGTTTTAGCTAGGATTGGAAACTCCTTAATGGATTGTAACAAAGGAATTTTGATACAGACATTTTTTAATTCCTCTAGAAAATCATAATTAGGCAACATGATCTGTTTTTCTACTCCTATATCAACTTGTAATATTTTAGGAAAAGGAGGTGCAGAAGTAGATACTAGCTGCTCAATGATAGGAGTTGAGTTCCTTGGTTCTTTTTGTTTTTCATTTTCAGTATTTTGGTTTTGGAGAGATGTTCCCTCAAAACTTTTATTGGGTTGTAGAGAATCTTCCTCAGAATTGTCTTATTCCTGAATAACTACAGAAGGCATTTCCTTTTCTAATATCCTACGAGATCTTAGTTGAACATCATTGAGATCTAGAGGAGTGATCATATAAGTTGGAAATTGTTGTCTTTCCACCATGTAAGTATTCTGAGGATTTTTATTGTTGGGGTTTGGTAATGGTTGGGAAAGTAGTTGATTTGGTCTATGCTAAAATGGTAGTAAGAGTTAAGGATTTGGGTTTTATTGTGGAAATGGTAATGAAAGTTGAGGGTTCTGATTTTGAAGTTGTGGCTACTGATTTTGTTGTGGAATGTGTGGGGGAGGATAATTCTGATATGATGGTGGATATTGATAATATTGAGAAAATTGTTGGAAATAATACTGAGAGGGGGGGTGAATCAGTATTATCAAGTTCTTTTTAATAAATCTTCCTTATTTATACTTTGAATTATTCTTGTATGTCAGTACCATAAAACAATGAGCATGAACAAGAAAAACAGATAGTCACACCAAAGAACACCAAATATAAGGTGGAAACCCAATGTGGGTGAAAACCACCTGCTGCAATATGTCTCTATCTTCTTTCAATTAGAAACTCCGTTTACAATGATTTTGTACTGGTGCAATCCTTTACCAGTACGCAGGCTGCAACCTGCAGAGAGCTACAACTCTCTCTCGTTTTCCAGTCTCTCCTGGAAGGGAGCTACAACCCCCTACTTCTTTTCTTTCAAGGACCACTTTTCATATATTTCAAACTGGATCCAAGAATATCAAATAAACATCAAGTACATGCAAATTACCCAAACTCCTTATACAATCAACCAAGAATTACCCAACTTCTCAGAATGCTATAAACAGAAAGATAGTACCAGAAATATAAACCCAGAACTCTGCAACAATAAATAGAATATGATCTACAAATGTTTTAGGATAGATACGCAATTTTTCCTTTATCTGGACTGCGTGGCCTCGCACTTCACCTTCTGCGTCTCTGCGTATCCCCGCAGAGAGCCTTCCACTGCACCGCGTACCCACGCACTGTTTCTTCAATCACGCCGCGTACTGCTACTGTAGCCACGCACCCTCAGATGCTATCGCGCCGCGTATCTACGCACCTGCGGCTTCTGTAGCGCCGCGTACTTTCACTGTGCCTCCGCACCTGAACCTCTATCGCGCTGCGTACCTACGCACCTGCGGCTTCTGTAGCGCCGCGTACTTTCACTGTGCCTCCGCACCTGAACCTCTATCGCGCTGCGTACCCACGCACTGCGCCTTCTTCTGCTGTGCGTACCCACGCACTGCGCCTTCTTCTGTTGTGCGTACCCCCACACTTGCACAGTTAATTACCTGTGAACCTCTGATTAGGGCCAAATTGACAGTCCACCAGTGTGCCACAGATAGTCAGATGCCCAGATCTGATCATGCGCCCGAGAGATCACACTTCATAGATTCACTTTCAACTTCACTTTTATATAGATCAAGCTTTTAAACTGATAACCCAATATTTTAGATCTTAGGATATTCAATTTGCAAAAGATGCCTTAGCCAAGTGATCTCCTTCCCTATTTATAGTCAAGCCCTTATTCACACCATGGGACAAAACCATCAATAACCAATACAAGGGATCCAAACCGGGGCTAAATTAGATCCTATACCACGGGCCAAAACCATAGACTTAAGAACGGCGGGCTAAATACCACGGGCCAAAACCATAGACTTAAGAACGGCGGGCTAAATACCACAGGCCAAACATAAGAAACCCCACGTGAGCGCGCTTCTCTGCCTTGAAGTGAGTGAACTGGGGTCTGCACCTCATGAACGGGTAACCTGCGGGTATGTACGCACTTTATCTATGATATTCCTGTGGGTCCGCAGCTTTTGTACGGTGTACCTTCGTACCTCTTATTTTCCAACATTTTGAGAGCCTGAACAGAGCATTGCCACTTAAGAGAGTTGCCATCAAGTACAACACCTGTAACATAGAGCCATACCAGAATCATAATGCCAACAATCTCCCCCTTTGGACTTGATGGCAACTTCAAGATCTTCAACGTCATTCTCCCCCTTTGACATCAAGGGAAAAGGGTTATGCTCCCCCTAAGAACATGCTCCCCTTGACTATAAACCAGATCTGCAAAGAAGAACCATAATCCACCAAACACCATAAATGACCATGAAAGAGATAGAGACATATTGCAGCAATATTCAGACCAGCATCCATGATCTCCTTATGTACTTCCTCCATAATGCCAACAATGCATTATATGCTCCCCCTGAACCTGTGTCATTCGATCTTCGATCAATCCGCAACCCAGCACATGTACGCATATGCCCTAGATGAGCCTTGCATACAACCAACCATCAGAAGAGATTCAACAACAAGATGATGCATCAACAACCCCCAGCTTTTGCCTGAGGTATTCAAAGGTCTCCCTGGGCAATGGTTTGGTGAGTATATCAGCAACTTGTTCCTTAGAAGGAACATACTCCAACTTGACCTCGGTATGTGCTTGGTCTTTGAATGCATGACTGGGTTCTTTGAAATGCTGATTGCACTTGTATTATCACATAAGATGGAGATGGGTGGTATAAAAGTGATTTGAAAATCCTGCAAGGTCTGCATCATCCAAAGGAGTTGAGTGCAGCAAGATGCAGCAGCAACATTTTCCGCTTCAGCTGTAGACAAGGCAATCGAACTTTGTTTCTTGCTGAACCAAGATACTAATCTGGAACCCATAAAGAATGCACCACCACTTGTGCTCTTCCTGTCATCCACGCTTCCGGCCCAATCTGCATCTACATAAGCATGAAGTGTGAGATTTGTATCTCTAGGATACCATAAGCCATAGTTTTGAGTTCCTTGAAGATATTTGAAGATTCTCTTTACTGCCTGAAGATGAGTTTCCTTGGGTTTGCCTGAAATCTTCCAACTATTCCTACAGCATGCATTATGTCTAGTCGGGTACCTGTCAAATAAAGTAGACTTCCAATCATAGATCTGTAGGTTGGTTGATGCACTGCTGCTGATTCATCATTTGCACTGAGGCTACATCCTGTGACCATGCAAATATGTATAAATTATTTGGAGTTCTTCTTCCTTTGATCACTGCTTTTCCTGTATCGAGATCACGAACACTACATCCATTTGATCAAAATATTACCTCTGTTCCTTGATTGCACATCTGACTGACACTCAGTAGATTATGCTTCAAGCCATCAACATACAAAACATTTGCAGCCTTGACCTTTTCTTTCAACTGAGCAGTGCCTTTTCCTTTTATGGCCACAGGAGTATCATTTCCAAAAGAAACCTTCTTTCCCTTCTCTAGAGTAGTATATGATTCAAGTTCTTCTTTATCACCTGTCATATGCTTCGAACATCCACTGTCGATAAACCATAAATTTTCTTGTCCTTCTGCATAAAAATCTATTCCACATCTTTCTGGTTGTGGTTCCTTCATTCTCCATGTTCTGGCATTCGGGCTTTGTTCCTTCTGAGTTGTCTTCCGAAACCTGCTCCTGCATTTAGATTCTTCGTGACCGAAGTTATTACAAATAGAACATTCAACTTCACTTTCAAGGGCGGAAAAATTGCTATAGGTCCTTTTCTTGATTCCAGACATACTTCTTTGTTTTGAGCTTCTCTAGTCATGATTGCCTTATAGGCAACACATTGAGCTGCTTTGTGACCAAAGTTATGGCAAGAGAAACATTGCCCATTGAAGAAACTTCTGCGATTATCAAATCTATCATCCAACCGATAGTAGTTTCTACCAACATCCATTCTTGAGGCAAATTGGGAAGATTTTACCTGTGGCTGGTTGTAGCTTCTGTTTGTAGCTTACCTCCGATTTTCTTGATAGTTTTTGTTCGTTCTTGAGATAAATTGTCCCTAATTTACTTGATGATTTCTATTAGGCCTTTGCTCGCTCCTTCTTGCTGCATCAAGATAACTTTTAGAGGTGGATGCTTGAGATGCTTCTCCATTATATCCTAGACCTGTCTTAATTAATGGAGAACGCTGCACATTGATGATCTCATCTAGAGTTTCAGATCCTTTAACAAATTTAAGATTAAGAGCTTTTGTCTTCTCAATCTCTTTTCTAAGACCAACAATTTCACATTCCAATTTTTCGAGATGTTTTTCTCTTTCAGCTAGTTGACATTGCAGAGATTCAATAATCACATTTTTCTCTTCTAAGCAAAGTTTGAGATTAGACATTTCTTCATAAAAACCTTCTTCATCTATAGCATCCATGTAGTCATCATCCTCAAAAGCCATTAAGAGTTTATAGTCATTACCTCGTTCATCTTCATCACTATTTGAGAGTCCATCACTATCTTCATGAGTGTAATAGCTTTTCCTGTTAGCATTCTGTTTCTTGTTCCATCTAACAGGTTCCTTTCCCTTGTCATTCTTTTCTTTATGAGGACATTTGGAAGCATAGTGACCCACTCTTCCACATGCAAACATTTGAAAGGTAACTTACCTCGGAATCGTCCAACACCCTGTTGGAGATTTTTGACAAAATTTGATTCTTCTTCTTCTTCTAACACGTGTCCTGATTCATAGTATTCTCCTTTGCCTGAAACCTTGAAGGCAGCTTCTCATGTCTGATGGACCTCCTTTCCTCATTTCGTAAGCAGTAAGAATTCCGTGCAGCTGTGACATTTTAAGACTTTGTAGATTCTCCTTTTTTTCTATTGCAGAAACTTTAGATTCAAACCTAAGTGATAAAGATCTTAGAACTTTTTCAACCACAACAGCCTCTTTTATTTCTTCTCCCAAGTTTTTCATACAATTAACAATCTCATTTACACGAAGAAAATAGTTAGCCACACTTTCATCATTATACATCTTGAGATTTTCATACTGAATCCTAAGGGTTTGAAGTTTTGCTCGTTTTACCTGATCATCTCCTTCATAGCTTAGGACAATCTTGTCCCATATTTCTTTTGCTGATTTTAACTGCATAACTTTCACGAATTCTGATTGAGATAGACATCCTAGAAGAGTATTGACCGCCTTTGCATTTGTTTCATATTTCTTCTTCTCAGCTGGATCTGTAGGAGTAGCTGATGGAAAAGTATACCCTGTTTCTATGATGTCCCAGACTTCTGTACCCAGAGATTGAAGATAGGCAGTAACTCTTACCTTCCAATATACGAAGTTTGTCCCATCAAAAATTGGTGGCCTGATTGATGCTTCCCTCTCGTAGTTGCTCATGATGAACGACCTTCAAGCGATCAAGCTTCTTCAGAAGGACCTGCTCTGATCCCAATTATTGGAAATAATACTAAGAGGGGGGCGTGAATCAATATTAGTAATTTCTTTTCAATAAACCATCTAGATTTATGCTTTAAATTATTCTTCCGAAGTTGATAATTAACTTGTATGTCAGTACCATAAAATGATGAACAAGAACAGTTAAAAACAGATTGTCACACAACGGAACACCAGATATAAGGTGGAAACCCAATGTGGATGAAAACCACCTGCTGCAATATGTCTCTATCTTCTTTCAAATAGAATTTCTATTACAATGAATTTGTACTGATGCAGTCCTTTACCAGTACGCAGGCTGCAACCTGCAGAGAGCTACAACCCTCTCTCATTTTCCAGTCTCTCCTGGAAGGGAGCTACAACCCCCTACTTCGTTCAAGGACCACGTTTCATTAATTTTTAGATTGGATCCAAGAAGATCAAATGGTCATCAAGTATAAAGAAATCTTTAGAATTACCCAAGCATCATATCAATATATATATTTTCTTCATACAGCAGATCTTCCAAAGTCACCCAAGCGCCAACCCAAGCACCAACCCAAGCACTAGATCAAAATATAAATAAATGCTCGATCTGGTCACCCATTAAAAACGGAGGTTGTTTATGCCGAAATCAGAACACAATGCAGAGGATATACATATAACAGTGCACCAAGAAGCTAGACACAAGACAGACCCAATATGCGCACCCAAAATCCTTTAGCGAACAACAGAGGAGGCTATATCAGAGTTAAAGAATGACTGCTGCATAAAAGAAACCCTATGGTTGGCTGCTCTTATGCTACTTACTGAACTGAAATACACCCGAAGTAATGTAATTTCTCTCGATGAAATGTCTGAACTTCAAGCCTGCGATCCTTTGCTTTGTTCTGCGCGCATTCTCCTTGATTTAGGTTCAGTAATTGCTCCTTAACCGATCACAAGAATGCCAATCAATTCTCCCTTAAGATCTTCAATTCATGATCGATGCCTTGGCAAAGGATCTCTTTTCTTCTTATATAGTCATGCTTTTGATAAAACCATGAGTTGAAACTAGAGGATCCGAAATCCTGAGGCTCGCTTGCTTTGACCGATGATTTAAGTGATAAAAATAGCGGGAAAGCGAAAAACAAGTCCAAACAACAAAAGGTGGACTTTAAACTTAATGCACCCATAACAATAATATATCGGGTCCGCTCCTCATCGCTAACAACGCATGCCCGTATCGGATGTGACATGCCCATTAACCAGCCTATATATATATATATATATATATATATATATATATATATATATATATATATATATATATATATATATCGGGTCTGCTCCTCATCGCTAACAACGCATGCCCGTATCATGGCTTATTCCTGACCTCCGATCCGATGGATCGGATGCGACATGCCCATTAACCATGTTATATATATATATATATATATAGATCAAGTCCACTCCTTTTATCGCTATCGGCGATTAGATGTGGGAAGCCTTTATAAAATGGGTGATTATCGCGGATGCGATGTTAATATATGCTGCCTTTAATGCTTCCATCGGGTCCGCCACCTCTTATCGCAATCGGAGGATTGTGACATACTGCGGATACGATATTATTATAAACCAAAAGCGATATGCCGTCGGGTCCAATGCAATCAGAGGTTTCAACGGTGTTACATACCCGAACCACCGATGCGCATATATGTCGAAATACATGAATTAACATATATAACTGTGTTTATCCGCCGAGAGGGGGAAATGCATACATGCTACATATATATATGGGTTTTAAGCGCCCAAAACCCAAGGGTTATATAGGCCCGATTCCTCCCGATAAGCTCTTTATATATGAGACTGTGCCTCTATTGCTCCGATAAGCTCCCAATGGCTCAATGGCTCGCGATAACTGCTTCTTTGGCATATATAAGAGAGATGTTCGTCTATGAGAGGGTTGCCATCAAGTACAACACATGTCCATAATGCCATAATGCCAATAGTACAGGGACATCTTCACCTCACCCACATGGGTACCTCTACACTGTCAGGTCAAGAACTCCATCGATCTGACCCCGGGCATGCCGCTACCCAATGGATTGATCTATCGATGCTCTGTTTTGAAGAACAATGAAATCAAGAGGCAGATTCAAGAGCTGTGGCAGAAAGGGCACATTAGGAAAAGTTCATCACCTTGTCGGAGCTCGATCATGTTGGTATAGAAGAAGGACAAGACCTAGAGACTCTATATTAACTATCGGGTGTTGAACAAGATCACTGTCCGGAACAGGTATCCAATCCCACTGATTGATGACCTTCTGGACCAGCTTAAGGGAGCCAAAATATTTCAACAAGATTGACTTGAAGTTTGGTTATCACCAGTCACAGATCGAACCCTCCGATGTGTGGAAGACTACCTTCAAATCCAAGGAGGGCCTTTTCGAATGGCTAGTCATGCCTTTCAGGTTGATGAATTCCCTCGCTACCTTCATAAGGTTGATGGACAACATCTTGCGACCCTTCACCAACTCATTTGTGGTGGTGTATTTGGATGAAATTCTAATATTCATCCAGAGTTGGGAAGAGAACCTCCACCATATTCGATAGGTCCTCCAAACCCAGTGACAACACAAGTTGTGCCAATTTGGAGAAATGCACTTTTGGTATGACTCCTTCACCAGGGACCAGGTTCAATAGAAATTTCCTCACCTCATGGAGGTTCTCGACACAATGGGGACCATTGCTTCATAATAAAAGAGGACTGATTCAGGTGGATATTGGTGGCCACCCACCTATTCAACCTAGACCTCCAGTCGATTTCATCAGTTTCCTTGTTTATAGCAACATTTACTATTTTTAGTAGTTTTTCAGGTCCTGAACTTCCAGAGCAGTTTTGACCCCTTAAATGACATTTGTTTCAGGTCTGCCATAGGCACATACTCACAAAACTATTAAAAATCATGTAGTACTCAAATATATCTTTCCAATGAGGTATCGTACATGCCAAACATAGATAATATGACCAAGTTACGACCCTGAGAAGTTGGTTTCCCAACTAACCCCAATGGGCCCCACAAACTCTTGGAGTTCCATCTCTTGGGGTTAGGGTTTTGGTTGTTTATGGTTTTCCCTTGTTGTTAAATAATAAAAATTCCCTTGAGCCTCATTGTAACAAAGTTCAGAGGCATGTAGCCTCCACATCTCTTCTCAGAGATAAGCTACCATTGCTCGAGCTAGTTTATTTCCATTTCTGTATGTAAGCATATTTGAGTTCTTTGATATTAATGAAATGGAATTTTATTTCCGCTGCATCTTTGTGTATATGTTTATTTCCATATTTTGTTGTGTTCTTGCATAAGTCTGTATTATTGGGGATCTTTAGCCAGAAGACCAAGTATAGAACGCCACAAGCAATGGCACAATCAAAATTCAAATCTTGTTGCACAAGCAGTGGCAACAGGAGCACCAGTGCTTGGGAGGAATTAAAAGTATCTAGGATGCTCTCATCTAGGACTGAGGGTGACTACATTTGATTATGGGGCTTCCTGAAAAATAAAGCCCTTGATGCAATGATGGGAATTAATTTTGCAGGCATGGAGCATCCACAAAATAAGCATTGGTTTTCTGCATAATTTGAAGAGAATCTGGACATAGTCTAAATAAATTTGAATTTCAAGTCAACTTTCGATTTCACCACCCTTTCAACTTTCAAATTAGATAACGACGTTGGAAAACGGTGGATAACGTAGGTTGGAAAACTGTGGGAGACAAGGATGGCCGACGGAGCTCGCAAGAGGAGATGGGATATGTTTGACTGGTCGGAAAAGGGAGATGGTAGATGTCACTAAAAAACTGAACACAAACATCGAGGTGTTGACCAACTACAATTCTTGGGTGAAAAATTCACCTGGGTAGACTACTAAAAAAAAAACAACAAATATGCTATGAAAGTATTGCACGTATCATTGAACAGTGGGACCCTCATCATAGTCTAAAAAATTGACGCTTTTGTGCTTGGTGCTTGGCGTTGTTGTGCTGCAATCACCTTTGTGGATCGACCACTTCATAACAAAAGCAAAGCTCATGTGTTATATATACCTCTTCAAGCTTGTATAAACTCTAATCACGAAAAGGCAAGTGATAAACAAGGTTTGAAATGGTTTTTAGGATCAACGATGGAGGAATTTCCATAATTTCTATCAACCAGATGTGTTGATTACCCAAACAATGTTCGGTTCAAGGACAATCATGCGATATTTAGCCAACCCACCCTTTTTGAATCTTTTGCTTCGCACTCGTCTCTTCAGTACTGGGCTTCTTTGTTTCTCTGTCCCATCTCTGTTTCAATTTACGAGGTATGCTATAAAAGCACCACTGTGCTAATTGCATAGGAGGACAAGCGACGACAAAGCCTCACACATGTTGAAAACACCCCCGAAAATGTATAATCCAACTACAAAAAGAATCATTGCGAAATAAGAGGCAATTCCTTTGCACCAATTTGAAGACATATATATATATATATATATATATATATATATATATATATATATATATCTTGTTTTTTGTTTTGTTTTGTAATGTGGAATTTATATATTGTTTGTTTAATTTTTAGTCAATATTGAATTAATTCGACGGTCAACACATTACTGAATGTGTTATGAGGGATAATAATAATCAAGAGAGTTACACCCTCATAATGATTGCTAAAACTAAAACTAGTAACAAGCACTCAAAGTGTCATGTTTGATATTATTTTTGCTTAACCTAAATAGGGTTTTTTTTTATGATTTAATTTTTTAAAGGTATTTATTGTTATCATTTTATTTAAATTTTGGTTATAAATTATTAGAATGATAAATTTTAGTGGCTAAAACTATAAAATTTAAATATATACAAATTAGATGGAATAGTTTTTTTTTTTGTTAAAATTCAGGCAACATAATTGTGTAGAGAGGTGGCCTGTATAGGGTATATGTGTGAGCGTTAGATGTGAGATGTTAATAGGGTATATGTGTGAGCGTTAGATGTGAGATGTTATATGTTAGACGTGTTAGATATTTTGTAATTTTTATTTATTTATTGTAATTTTGTTTTTTATTAATAAAATTACAAACAATTTTTTAGATAAAAGAAAATATAATATACATATCACATTAAAATATATAACATATAAACAATACTTATAAATTAACATCCATTTTACCATATAAATTAAAATAATGATTCCATAACCATCTACAAATTTAATTAGTAAGTAGATAAAAACTTAATATTTACGATATGACAAGATTTTTAATCATGAATATTACCATTAATATTATTAACTTCTAAATAGAATTTTTTAAAATACCATGAGCCAATACAGAGATAGAGAGAGGGAGGGAGAGGAGGGAAGAAAATCAAAATACCATGGGCTAAAGGGAAGAGAGGGAGACAAGGGGAAGAGAGAAAGAGAGAGAAAAGGAAGAGAGAGGGAGTGGAAGAGGGAGAGAGAGAGGGAGACAAGCGAGAGAGAGAGAGAGAGAGAGAGAGAGAGAGAGAGAGAGAGATAGAAGAGGAAGAGAGAGAGGGAGTGGAAGAGAGAGGGAGAGAGAGAGAGAGGGAAGAGAGGGGGAGAGAGAGAGAGAGAGAGGGAAGAGAGAAAGAGGGAGGGAGGGGGAGAGAGATAGATAGATATATAAATATGGAAAGAGAGTGTGTTTGTTTGGGGGCTGAGATAGAGAGACAATGGGAAATAGAGACAATGGGAGATAGAGATATTGATGGATGGGGTAGAGAGAGAGAGAAAGAGAGAGAGAAGGGGAAGAGATAGAGAGGGAGAGGGAGAGGGAGAGATACATAGATAGATAGATATGGATATAGAGTGTGTATGTTTTCGGGTTGACATGGAGAGATAAAGAAGGAGATATAGAGGGAGATAGAGATATAGATGGAGGGGGTGAGAGGAAAGAACACACACACACACACACAGAGAGAGAGATGTGTTTAGGGGGCTGAGATAGAGAGACAAATAAGGAGAGATGGAGGGAAGTATAGATATAGATGGTAGGGAGAGAGAGGGAATAAGAGATTTTAGTGTAGTTGTTGATTTCTGATTCTATTTGACCGCTTGCACTAGATGCATTGATTTCAATGTAGATTTCAAATTCTAATCCTATTTAATACCTTACACTAGATGCATTGATTTCAGTGTAGATGTTGATTTCTACTCCTATTTGATTGCTTGCACTGTATGCATTGGTTTTAGTGTAGATATTATTTTCTAATCCTATTTGATCACTTCCACTAGATGCATTTATTTCAGTGTAGATTTTGATTTCTAATCCTCTTTAATACCTTACAGATGCATTGATTTCAGTGTAGATATTGATTTCTAGTCCTATTTGATAGCTTGCACTGAATGCATTGGTTTCAGTGTAGATATTGATTTTTAATCCTATTTAATTGCTTGCAGTAGATACATTGATTTTAGTGTAGATGTTGATTTCTAATCCCATTTGATTGTTTGCACTAGATGCATTGATTTCAGTGTAGATGTTGATTTCTGATTTGATGCAACTAGATGTATGATGTACATTAATTTCAATGTAACTAGATTAATATGGTGCATTGATTTCAATGTAAGCACATCTCTCCCCCCTCCATCTATATCTCTATCTCCCATTATCTCTCCTTCTTTATCTCTCTATCTCACCCCCCAAACATACACACTCTCTCTCCATATCTATATATCTATCTATCTATTGTTACATTATCACTTTGCACTCAACATTTTTATTTCATCATTCAAGTTACTAACAATCTCTCTCAACTCAACAAACTGAGGTAACTAAGAAATTTAAAATTAAATTGATCAAATTAATATTAGACATATTTAGCATATTTAAAATGATCAAAATAATTAGATGTTCAACAAATTTTGTATGACTGCACATGATTGAAACCAACCTAGATCCATATTAACCCCGGATCTATTAAGCGACGAGAGGGATCAAATCTCTCAAGGTGCAAACCTTTCCTCAAGTTTTGCACTCAAAAAAGAGGTTTGCTCCTCGAGAGATTTGATCCCTCTCGGTGCTTGATAGATCCTAGGTTAAGATGGATCTAGGCTGGTTTTGAATAAAATTGTCTTTTCTTGTTTAAAATGCACTTTTGAATGCATAAATAGGTTCAATTCCCTAAAACACTCCTAAAACTTTCCAGATTAAACAACTTAAAATTTTGATTCTTAAAAATCTTTGTCAGATTTTGGAATAAATTGTAGGTTTTAACCCCATACAGAAATTACCTGCATACGAATTCTAAAACACAGAAAATAAACAATACGAGAGCATAACACATAAAACACATATACAAAGAGATTTTCCCCTGGATCCAAAACCAGGACTACCAGCTTGATTTTTCATTATATTCCTTTCAATGTTACAATACATATTTATACATACTGAAGCATCTAATACCATGGAAAGAAAACCATTGCGTCCAAAACCATGGACCGAAAACCATCGCGTCCAAAACCATGTGCGAAAATCATGCACACAACCATAGGTACGCCCGCCCAACCTAACATAAGGTCCAAAACCAAAATTTTCTGAAGCGCTGCCCCGAACCCCATAAAGTGGGGTTACCTGCACCCCTCAAACCCCCTGTGACTCCCCTCGCTACATAATCGGCGCAACGAAGGTGGGGCTCTGCCCCCCTTCTAACCCCCAGGTTAACTACGTGGGCTAGTCATGGAAATAATATAACACAACCCAACATTCTCCCACTTGTTGTTTTCTTTCCACAGGGGGCCACAAGAGAGCTTAGTCATTTATCCAACCCTGCAATGTCCATTGTTTCTCTACACCAAGAGAACTTCTCAGAGCTCACAAATTTTGTCAATGCATCTGCAGTATTCTTCAAAGTGTCCACATTTACCAGCAACACCTTTTTGTCTTCTATCATATCCCTCACAAAGTGATACTGAACTTCAATGTGCTTTGTCTTTGAATGATATGCAGGGTTCTTTGCCAAGAAAATTTCACTTTGGATGTAACAGTCTATCCTTATAGCTCCCTATACTAACCCCATATTTGAACATAATATCTGCAACCAAACTGCTTCCTTACTTGCATGAGTGGCTATCATGTATTTTGCCTCTATAGTTGATAGTGCCACTACAGATTGTTTCTTACTCATCCAACTGACTACACCTCCAAATAGGTTAAACACATACCCACTTGTAGATCTTCTCTGATCCAGATTTCCAGCCCAGTCTGCATCAACAAAGCCATGAATATCCAACACTCTATCCAATCCTGGTGTTCCTTAGTAGCACAAACCATAATCACTAGTGCCATGAAAATACCTGAAAACCCGCTTCACTGCTGTCCAGTGCTCCTTCCCTGGTATTGACATAAACTTGCTCAATACTCCCACTGCATGTCCAATGTCTGGCCTAGCACAAACCATCACATACATCAAGCTACCAACTGCACTTGCATATGGAACACGGTACATGTCCTCTTCCTCTTCTTGTGTCTTGGGACACTGTTCAACAGATAACTTTACACCTACAGGAATAGGAACCTTCACCGGTTTACTATCCTGCATATTAAACCTCTGTAATATTGTCTCAACATACTTCCTCTGGTTTAATCAGAGCTTCCTCTTTGTCCGATCTCTTTTACTTTCCATGCCCAAAATATAGTTTGCAGAACCAAGATCTTTCATGTCAAATTTGGAGGACAAATGGGTCTTCAAATCCTAGATAATTTCTTTGTCATTTCCAACCAGCAACATATCATCCACATACAAGACTAGATAAATAACACGGTCACCAATTAATTTAAAATACACACAGTGATCTGATTTTCTTTTGGTGAAGTCAAGTCCCAGTATAAATGTATCAAATTTATGATACCACATCCTTGGTGACTGTTTTAACCCATACAGAGACTTCTTTAACTTGCATACCAGTTCTTTCTTAACCTTCACTACAAATCCTTCAGGTTTCTTCATGTAGATCTACTCTTCCAGATCCCTGTGAAGAAATGTTGTCTTCAC
The DNA here is from genome assembly GCA_031772625.1 of Pinus tabuliformis. Classification (NCBI taxonomy): domain Eukaryota; kingdom Viridiplantae; phylum Streptophyta; class Pinopsida; order Pinales; family Pinaceae; genus Pinus; species Pinus tabuliformis. The sequence continues at coordinate 438,791,353 of CM062818.1, read as the reverse complement.
ATCCATATGTCTACCTCAAAGTCAAAAGTAGCAACAACAGATAAAAGTAATCTAATAGAAGTTACCTTGGCAACAAGAGAAACGATATCACCAAAATCAATTCCTGGCACCTGGGAATAACCTTTTGCTACCAACTGAGCTTTGTATTTCTCCACCTTTCCTTCTGAATTTTTCTTCTTCTTGAACACACATTTATTGCCAATGGGTTTCCTTCCAGCCGGCAACTCCACCAGATCACAAGCCTTATTTTTGTGCAAAGATGCCATTTCATCAACCATGGCCTCTTTCCAGATTTTTCCATCCTCTGAATCTACTGCTTCTTTCACAATTCTGGGATCATCATCAGTAATAGATAAAGAAAAATTTTAACAGAAAGCATATGGAATATACCTTTCTGGCTGCCTTCTTTCTCGAATTGATCTTCTCACCCTCAGAGTTTGTGGCTCTTCATCTTCTGATTCCTCCTCTGCTGTAGAGCATGATTCTTCCTCCTTTAGCTCAAACTCTATCTTCTGAGGTTCCTTTGGTTGGAATTCATGTTTAATAACATATTTCACCTCTTTGAACACCACATCTTGGTTGTACATAACCTTCCTTGTTACTGGGTTCCAAAGCTTATAACCCTTTAAACCATCCTTATACCTAATAAAGATGCACTTTTCAAATTTATTGTCCAGCTTGGTTCATTTCTCCTTCGGAACATGTATATATGAATCACATCCAAATACCCTCAGATGTGGAAGAGAGGGTTTCTTATTTGTCCATACCTCTTGTGGAGTCTTATCCTCCAACGCTGATGAAGGTGATATGTTGACTAGGTAACATGTTGTCTCCACCGCCTCTACCCAGAATTCCTGTCCTAACCTGGCACCACTGAGCATGCTTCTTGCCCTTTCCATCAACGTCTTGTTCATTCTTTCTGTAACTCCATTTTGCTGAGGTGTATATGGAGTAGTATTCTATCATGCTATACCACACTTCTTATAGAATTCTTCAAATTCCTTACTGCAAAACTCTCCACCATTATTTGTCCTTAGCACCTTTATCTTCTTCTCTGTTTGGTTTTCCACCAGAGCCTTAAATTCTTTAAACATGTCAAAGACTTCAGATTTATTCTTAAGGAAATGTATCCATGTATTCCTTGAGAAGTCATCTATAAATTATACATAGTACACAGACTTACCCAGTGATGGAACCTTCACAGGTCCAAACACATCACTATGCACAAGCTCTAATATATGTTTCACCCTCTTACCACCAGAGGGGAAACTCACCTGAAACTGCATCCCATATACACAATTTTCATAGAAATCAAAATCCAGAGTGCTATTACTCATATCTTCTACCATACCTTTACCATGAAGTATTCGAAGGCCCTGCTCTCTAGTATGTCCAAGCCTTTGATGCCACAACATGGTCTTCTCTCTAGAGACCACTAGATTTTCTGCTCCAGTTTTAGGAACCACAAAAATGTTGCACCCATCAAAGACCGTGCTACCTTGCAGCTTGTATAGAGTTCCAATCCGAACTCCCCTCATCAATACCAGTGCTCCCCAAACCATCTTGTAGGTATCCTTCTCGAACACTGTTTTTACACCTACATCATCCAACTTGCTTACAAAAATCAGATTTCTGGCCAATGCAGGAATATGTAGAACACCCGGAAGTGTTCTAACCCTTCCACCTTGCAACTTCAACTTTACTTTTCCGCGACCAACGATTCTAGCCTTCCTATCATCCCCTAAGAAGACATCACCACCATCGTATTTCTCATACTCGCAGAACCACTCTCTATGGGGAGTGAAGTGAAAGGATGCACCTGAGTTAATCAACCATGCCTCACGATCTACATGTTTACTTGAAGAAGCCAAGTACACATCCCCACCTTCATCTGAGGTGGTTTTCGCCTCTGTAGAAGGAGCATCATCAGATCCCTTTCCTTTATCAGGAGCTTTAGATTTACAGTCCCTTTTGTAGTGCCCTTCCTTTCCGCATTCCCAGCACACACCTTTACAGGTTTTCCTGGAGATTTAGATCTCCCTCTAGATTTAGATTTCCCACTCGATGACTTATTTTGTTTATGTTCTGGGATCATCCTCATACAGACAAGGTATCACCATTCTGGTTCTCCATATTTTTCCATCTCATCTCCTCCGTCAGTAAGGATGAGACAATTTCATAAAACTGCAAGGCATTTGCATTGCTACCTATTGCAATAACCAGACTATCCCATGAATCTGGTAGAGAACACAACAAACTGATGCACTTATATCTTCATCTGAAATTTTAATATCAAAAAATGCTAACTGACTTACAACAGTATTAAATGCGTTCAGATTCTCTATCACCGAGTCTCCATCTTTCATCCTCAGGTTATACAGCTTTTTCTCCAGCAACAGTTTATTCACCAGAGACTTGGATTGGTACAAAGTCCCTAACTTGTCCCGCAAAGCCTTCACCATAGCTTCCCCTGATACATTCAACAATACTGAATCTGAGACACACAATCGTATTGTGCTCTTTTCCTTTCGATCCAACTTCTTCCATTCTTCATTGGACACTCCTGTTGGTTTAGTGCCTAGATCTATTGTGATCCACTGATCTTTATCCACCAACAGATCCTCCATCTTGAGTTTCCACAACTCAACACTCTTACCATTAAATTTCTTAATCTCTATCTTTCCACTACTCGCCATCTTCTTTCACCACTAGAATTGATCTCGCAGATCTCCCACTGAACAGGGTCTACCACAGGCTCGAGCGAAACCCCTCAGCAACAAAGGCGTCCCCTTGAAGCCCAAATAGCTCTGATACCAAATGTATGTTTTAACCCCGTACAGAAATTACCTGCACAGGCATTCTAAAACATAGAAATAAACAATGCGAGAGCATAACACATAAAAAACATATACAAAGAGATTTCCCCTGGATCCAAAAACTGGGACTACCAGCTTGATTTTTCATTATATTCCTTTCAATGTTACAATACATATTTATACATGCTGAAGCATCCAATACCATGGACTGAAAACCATCGCGTCCAAAACCATGTGCGAAAATCATGTACACAACCATAGGTAGGTCCGCCCAACCTAACATAGGGTCCAAAACCAAAATTTTCTGGGGCGCTGCCCCAGACCCCATAGAGTGGGGTTACCTGCACCCCTCAAACCCCCTGTGACTCCCCCCTCTACACAACGAAGGAGGGGCTCTGCCCCCCTTCCAACCCCCTGGTTAACTACGTGGGCTAGTCGTGGAAAGAATATAACACAACCCAACATAAATTAACTACAAAAAATACCAAAAAAAAACATTTTATTTATTAATTAAACTCTACAGTAAAAAAAATTACAATTTTAATTATTATGATTACTAAAATCTTAAATCATAAAATATTTAATATTACAGTCAAAGGAACTTAGCTCAAGTGGTATGATTCACGATTCTGTCCCAAGTTACGCTATGCCTAGTGAAATGTATGTATGTATATATATATATATATATATATATATATATATATATATATATATATATATATAGTGTAATATGCAACATTGTTGCTTAGTACCTGCTTCTTATGTAAAAAGTAATTGATAACTACTTTAGATTAATTTAAATGTTTAGAGTTAAAAACCTTCAAAAACATGTAATTGATAGTTACTTTAGATTAATTACATCGTAAGGTGTTTCCATTTGAGAAGAACTCCCCAGTTGCCACTTTGCACTCTTTTGCGCCATCAGATTCATTGTTAGATGATTGAGAGTTCTTCCACCCTTAGATCTCACTTTTTTAACTGTCAACCAAATCTTGATTTGTAAAGCCAAATAATGGATTAGTTAGGGGACAATTTTGTCAAACAATGGGCCCTCGAAGCTCCTTGCAATGTTGTGTTTTCCGCAGTAGTAGGGTGTTGTATGCTATTGGATGTAAAGCCATCACGTCTTCCTCATAATTTTCCTATCTTTTTTAATCCGGAGATCATTGGTGAAAACCCGTGCGCGCAGGATGAAACCTTGAACCCCAAATTTTGTGATCGCCCAATGTTCCAACACCCTTCATTCTCTGTATTTGGCAGCTTTATAATCTCGAACTTCTGGGCAAGTCCTACGCCCTTTGTGCATTTTCAGGCGGTTGGCCTCCCATTGTTTGTTTCGTGTTCAATTCTTGTAACCCTGCATTCACCTCTGCGATTGCCTTTCTCGCTGAAGAAGAAAAATTATGGGATTGATGGTCTCGTGCGCCCAATGGACGGAGGCGGTGAGTCTGGACGTCATCAGGGTCATCCACCTTAGCGGCCAGGTGGACGAATTTTCGACGCCATTTATCACCAAGCGAGTGCTGCAAAACCACCCTTGCCATTTTATCTGTAACTTGCATGATCTGTATGAAGTCAGTTGCCCACCATTGCAACCCGAGGAGGAGCTTCGGCTAGGTGAGCTCTACTTTCTCTTGTCGCTCTTGGCCCTCCAGTCGGTTGAGAATTTGGTGGCCTTGGTGGTGAGGTTGTATGTTGCCGCTAGAAAGGAGGCATCTAGGGCGACGCAATGATGGAGGAGCGGGGATTCGACCTCTGGTCTGCTAGGTGAGAGCTTGGTGCCTAGGTGTGATGATTTGGAGGTGAACACATCTCTTAACGTTTCTACAACTTAAAATTTTCCTTTCCGGTTTTAAGTTCGATTAATGAGAACTGTGATGTATATTCAAATACACATGGGAAAGCTAGCAAACCTAACTCCTATTCTTCTTGGGGCAAGATGAAAGACTTTGTAGGAGATGTGGAAAGGAGAACTTCTTATTGATTCCTGGCTTGCTACAGACCATTTTGGAAATCAACAAGATCTAATACAAATTTCTCGATAGGTTCCTCATTTCAAATTATTTTCTCAACCCTCAAACTATCTCACAATGAATTGTCTAATCATCTCCCAGTTTTTCTTAGATCGTCTGTCGATTCAAATAAACATTCACACCCACTTTGTTTCAACCAATATTGGTTTTCTAAAGAGGATTTTAAAAATATGGTCGAAGACACATGGTCACACTTACATCCTACACTTAAGTAATATGATATAGTAATTAACTTATACATGTAATACAAAAATCAGAAACTTGAAAAAAATCAAAGAAATAACTAAGAGTAAAAATAGGAGTTAAGGAAACTGATGAATAAAATGTTTTATTTTAAAATTTAAAATGGGTAACTACATATGTATATGTACATGTGAATGATACATGCTAGCATGAATATTTTAGATAAAAGTAAATTATAATTTTGAATGGGTGAGATGAATGGCATAAGCCACAAAGGCTATAAAAAGAGGGCTTGGGATTAAAAAAAATAAAAATAAAAATTTATACATCCTAATGCTACATGGATGTCATAATGACAAATGAATTTTGATTAATATTGTTGAAAGTTAAGTTAATTGAGTATTATAGAGAAATGTGATATTATCAAGTTTAACATCCATAAATCATGGAGAAAAATTAAGAATGTGAATCTTAACTCAATTTCAATTGTGAAATAAAATAGCAGTTGTGGAATGAAAATAACAATATACACCTAATGAGATATAGTAATTAACTTATACATGTAACACAAAAATAAGAAACTTTAAGAAAATCTAAGAAATACTTAAAAGTAAAAATAGGAGTTAAGGAAGCACATAAATAAAATGGTTTATTGAGCGAGGGCTCATTCTACAACCCAACTGTAGACGCCAAAAAACTAGGTCTAGAAACTCTTTTAATAATGTTTTTTTTAGAAATAGGCATTTAATGTGCATGTAATGAAAAACAGGGCGCCATGTAATATCTTGTTTGCTTTTACATATGTAGCTTCCATTTATTAGCCTGCATTAATCAACTCACCATCCTTAGACCATTCAGTAATATGTTTTCATTTTACACTAATAAATTTACAAAATTCAAATTAAAACATCTCAACATTCAAAAAGAAAAATTGAGTTATAAATTGTCAGTTTGCACATTTAAAATTATATCATAACTACAATAAGCATAGTATCATCATAGATAATATGATCATATGAGAAATTGTCACATAATGAATTGAAACTTTGAAAATGTCATTACTTAGAAGCTTTCATTCATGCACTATGCATGTATTACTAGAGGAAGAAGACATTGAAACACAAACATCTGAATATAACTCATGATTTCCACAAGATGAAGACAATGGGACACAACAAATAACTGAACTAGAAAATAAAGCTCACTTATTGTCAAGGTGTTTCCTCCATGTTGGCAATCGCTTGGAAGCTTACCTGAACTAGTATGTGTGAAGGACTTTACATTGAGATATCAATATCTGTTAACCAATCATTTGCATCAAATGGTTTTGTATGCAAAGAGTCCTAGATGATGCATTGGACCCATGGTTTTTTAACCGAATTTATTCATTGAGAACTTGTGTTCCCTTTCCTTTTATATACCAAGGAAATTAGTGGGCATAAATGTTCTGATCAGAGAGATATCTTCATTGGCATTATTTGATTTCCAATATTTGTGCTTCAATGTGTTTCTTGGGATCCTAGTGTATAATCTACTTACTTGTATCAATAACTTAATTTAGCTCATGTCTCGAATCATTCTTCAGTTTTATAAAAGTCAACATACCCCCCCTTCTGACAGTTTAATGGCATATCCAAACTATACATTCAAACTATGGAATTTGGATATGTAAAGCATCACATGAAGGTCTGAAATATTGAACAAATCAATAACATGATAAATATATGGAAAATTGAAATTGAAATAATGAACATATAGGACTTGAGGTATTTGCAAGGAAATTCTTCTAAAGTGGATTTGGCACAATCTCTCATTATATTAATTTGACTTGCAAAGGAATGAATATAGACTATAACACATTAACATAACACATTTGCAAGGAAATTCTTGTAAGTGGATTTGGTAACAATTTGTCATTATATTTTATTTCACTGGCATAAGAGTCAATATAGACTATACCACATTAACATAATGTGTTACTTCACTGGTATTGGAGTCAAATGTGTCACTTGTTATAGAAGTTAAATACAAAATATAGGGATGCTACATTACAACAAAACATTTTTCCCCAGATTGTCTTTTAGACTACCTAGACTTGTCATCTGAACATCACACCTTAGATATTGTAAATCGCATTGAAACTAGAATGCTTGTGTGGAATCAAGAACTTCCTTCAAAACACACATGGAAAATATAGCAAACCTAAAAGTCTTCTTGGGGCAAGATGAAAGACTTTGTAGGAGACGCGGAAAGGAGAGAACTTCTTGTTGATTGAGCACAAAGTCTTCTACTAGCCTTGAAGCATAGGTTTCTTGACTTTCCACAAACCACTTTGGACATCAACAAGATCCAATACAAATTCTTCAATAGGATCCTCATTTCAAATGATTTTCTCAACCCTCATACTATCTCACAACAGATTGTCTAATCATCTCCCCATTTTTCTTATATCATCTGTCGATTCAAATAAACATTCAACACCCACTTTGTTTCAACCACTCTTGGTTTTATAAACAAGATGGTCAAGGAAACATGGTCACACTTACATCCCTCATGCTTGAACTCGGATATGGCTCAATTTGCAAAAACCATTTCCAGACTAAAATGGGTCGTGAAAGGATGGTTTCAACATCATAAAGACAATTAATTAGTTTATTTAAATGAAGTGGAACATTACATAAAATCATTATATATTAATTCCAATGGGGTCTTCTCGAAGGATGTACTAACCACTCTTAGAAAACAGGAACAAGAGAGATATGGTCTTCCTAACAAAGAAGATAATGAATGTCACCTTAAAAGTAGATATGTGTGGATTAGTGAGGGTGACAAAAATACTAAGCTTTTCTATTGCATAGAACAAGGTATTCTTTATGAAAAAAATATGACAAAAAGGTAGTTTAAAATCGAAGGGTTGTGAATGTTACAGAGATGATAATACTCCCCACTAGCATAAAATAATTTACAAAATTGTAGGAAAAAGGACCAGTAACATAAAATAATTTACAAAATTGTGGGAAAAAGGAGAACTATTTGTCAGAAAGAAACAAAATTGTCGTAAAAGTTGTCATAAATTCAAAACCAATGAGAGGTGATCATAAAATGAAATAAATAAAACTAACCCTATTTTAAAATAAAAATTTCATGTTGCTTTTTTAATCAATTTTTGTTCAGTAGTTAAGGTAATTTTGAAAGAAAAATAAAAATAAAAATAATCTTATGTTAAAATAATAATTTTATGTTATTGTTTTTTTTTTTTTAATTAATTTTTGTTGGGTAGTTTTGAGTTGGCCAAGTTATAGGTGGTTGGTGGTTGATTGGATTTTGTGAATAATCAATGTCTTCAACCATGTAGAGGGTTCTTCACCATGTAAACTATTGCAATGGTTTGTTGCAATTGTCAATATAAATCGATGATATATACAAGAAGTTATAAAACAGATTAGAATTTTGGCCACCAGGAGATGTAAACCTTGTACTGTTGAGAGGGCAATGCTAAAATAGTTTGTTGTTAGTTTCAGTGCAATTCAAAATGTTTCTTTATAATTTTATAAATGAATGTTTCTTTACAATTTTAGAAATGATGTTTTTAGATGAAACATTGGAGATATTGAACATCATCAACTGCACTGCACTAGAGTTTCCCATGAAAGTTGCAGATTTTACACCAAAAGTTATGAATAACTGAGAGATGATGTCTGGCTCATTTTCATCTAATACATGGTGATGTCTGAAATTTGTGAGGTAGCGATGCAATTTTAGATTTGGAAAGATAGCCATCATATTGTTCATGAATTAATATTATTTTATTTACTACCTGTATTTTTTCAAAATATATCAAATATTTGCTATTAGAACTTGAAAGACCATCTTTGAAGATTAAGAGGCAATCTATGTTGGAAAGGTTATAGAATCTGTCAATTTGGCATAATGTACATGGTTTCTCTTTATCTTCTAGCTTTGAATGTCATTTTGTTTACTAATTTTTATCTTCAATCATTTTTTATATGGCACCGTTCTTCTGGAATGTATGCCTTACGGCGTTTCATTTGCAACATTTGGTGCAATTGCTAGTTTAAATGTTTATAGAATTAAAAACCTCCAAAATCATGTATATATAAAGTATGCTACATAATAATCATAAACCCCAATTTAAAATAGCCTCACATATAATATCATATTTATATCTCTTAAAATTAAATTAATATTATTAATAAATTTATTATAAATAATATTATTAAAAGTAATTAGTAATAAAAAAAATATTATTATAAATAATATTATTAATAAAATTGATTGTAATAATAATATTACCAAACAAGACATATAGTAAGATTATAACCGCTAGTTTGACTCAAGAATAATTATAAATATTAATAAAATAAAAAATATTCTATAATAAGAAATTATTTATAATTATAAATTATTTTAAAATAAATTTTATATAATATATCTATTTATAATATTTATAAGAAGAAACCGTTCAAATAATTTTTATTATAAATAATATTATTAAAAATAATTAGTAATAAATATTTTTATTATTATAAATAATATTATTTCAATCAAGGGATAGCACAATATTTGAACCCCAAGACTTTGTTCGGTGAGAATTCATTTCCACAGCATTGCCATTTAAGCTACCCCAAGCAAACATACATTTGATAATATTATTATTATTATTTATTTTATTAATAATATTATTTATAATAATAAAGTTTTTTACTAATTATTTTTAATATATTATTTATTTTGAATAATTTATAGTAATAAATTATTTCTTATCTATAAAATATTTTTATTTTATTAATATTAATCACGGTTCTTGAGTTAAATAGCCATTATAATCTTACTATATGTCTTGTTTGGTAATATTTTTTCCCTTGGAAAAAGTCATAATTTCTATTAATGATGAGAAATTACATTCTGTAGATGTCGTCGCATATGCATATTGAGGCTGGTTGGCCTCACCATATGTTTAGCAAAAAACAAAAAAAACTGGATTTCCACGTAGGAAGTACATTTGAAAATCTCAAAATTGAACTGTCACTTAACAGTT